>CM077675.1:524142965-524767965 GCA_039707655.1 Elymus sibiricus
GCGCCGCTCTTCATTGAAACGACGAAGGAACTGCTTGATCGGCTTGAACTTAGGATCCACATTAAGGTGGTGCTCAACGAATTCTCTCGGTACACCCGGCATGTCAGATGGCTTCCATGCAAAGATGTCCCGATTCTCACGGATGAATTCAATGAGCGCGCTTTCCTATGCGGGGTCCATGTTAGCCCCGATAGTGAACTGCTGTGATGAGTCGCCCTCAGTGAAATCCACCAGCTTGGTATCATCCGCCGCAAACTTGAGGGGCGGCTCAGATTCTGTGTTAGGCTTCTTGAGTGGAGTCATGTCTTCCGGGTCAACATTCTCCTTATAGAACTTGAGCTCTGCCTCAGCACAACTTGACTCTGCATAAGCTGCGTCCCCTTCCTCACACTCAAGAGCCGTCTTCCGACCACCATGCACAGTGATCGTCCCGTTCAACCCGGGCATCTTGAGCTGTAAGTAAACATAGCAAGGCCTAGCCATGAATTTGGCGTAAGCCGGCCGTCCAAACAGAGCATGATATGGGCTCTTGATCTTGACCACCTCAAACCACAAAGATTCCACCCTGTAGTTGAATTCATCACCAAAAGCAACTTCCAAAGATATCTTCCCCACTGGGTAAGCTGATTTTCCAGGCACCACACCGTGAAAAACCGTCGAAGAGGGCTTAAGATCCTTGTCAAGCAAACCCATTCGGCAGAAAGTGTCATAATACAGGATGTTGATGCTGCTGCCACCATCCATAAGCACCTTAGTGAATATGTATCCACCCACTTGGGGGGCAACCACCAAAGCTAGCTGCCCCGGGTTGTCAACCCGCGGCGGGTGATCCGCCCTGCTCCAAGTGATGTCATACTCAGACCACTTAAAATACTGCGGGAGAGCCGGCATGACCGTATTAACCGCCCGCTTGCGCACCTTCCGGTCTCGCTTGTCAAGGCTGGTTGTAAAAACATGGTATTGACCCCCACTGAGCTGCTTCAGGTTACTCTGGAATCCCGACTAGTTATGCTGCTGCTGGCCTCCACCACCAGGTTGTTAATGATGACCTCCTTGATTGCCTTGACCCTGGTAACCGGACCCTGAGCCGCCGGGACCAAAGCCGGCTCCTGACCCGCCTGGCCCTGAGCCGCCTGACGGACCATTACCATTATTATGATGCTGTTGAAGGCTGTAGTCCCGGAACTGTCGCATGATACTGCAGTCCCTCCAGGTGTGATTTGCCGGCTTATCTGGCCGGCTGTGCTCCGGACAAGGTTTGTTGAGCATCGCTTCCAAGTTGAAAGGAGCTTTGCCCTTGTTAAAGGGTTGCCTGAAGTTCCCGTTGCCCTTAGCACGATTGTTTCCGGCGCTGGTGTTCGCCACCAGCTCTGACCCGCCGTCCGGGTTCTTCCGCTTGCCAGAATTGCTGTTTCCGGCCGTGTTTTGCTGCTGACCCTTTCCATTGTTACTCTTCTTCCCCTGACCTAATTTTTCATCATCAGAGCCCGGGTCCTTCATGTTATCAGAGTCTGCATATTTGGTGAGAGCCGCCATGAGCTCCCCCATGTCTTGACACGAGCGCTTGAGTCGGCCAAGCTTCTGCTTCAAAGGCGTAAAGTGGCAATTCTTCTCCAGAATCAAAACCGCTTGAGCCGCCGTAATCTGTTCTGAAGAGTGGATGATGGTTGAGACCCGCCGGACCCAGTGATGAGCCGACTCGTCTGCCTGTTGCACACAATGATCCAAATCCACGATCGTCATGGGCTGCTTGCACGTTCCTTTGAATTTTTTGATAAATTTCGCCTTCAACTCAGCCCAGGAAGTAATGGTGTTGGGTGGCAGTCCCTTCAACCACGTGCGAGCCGGCCCTTCCAGCATCATGATGAAGTATTTGGCACATACTGCATCACTAACATCTAACATCTCCATGGCCATCTCATATCTCTCAATCCAAGCCTCTGGAGGTAAGTCAGCTGTGTAATTGGGCACCTTGCGAGGGCCCTTGAAATCCTTCGGCAGACGCTCATTCCGCAAAGCCGGCGTTAAACACGGCACTCCCACAGCCCTGGAAGTTAACCCCGCTCCAACTGAGACGGAAGGTGCTACTGAGGGTTCCTGATGAGCCGCCGCTGCCGCCAGAGCCGCTGCCTCTCGCTGTGCTCTCGCTCGATCCACCAGTGCCTGAACATCCAGAGCCGCCCGATCGGTTCGCGGCGGGTTCCGATGCCGTTCACTGCTAGAGACCGCCGGCGACTCATAACGCTGACTGTAGCTGCGACTGGGGATGGGGGTCGAGTGCACGCGACTCCGGCTGTAAGTATACTTCTCCTGCTGGGCCACCACCATCTGCAGGTATCCAATAGAGTTCCGCACCTCTTCTGCGAAAGGCGCCTCGTCGGGGATGGGGATCGCAGCAAGCCGGGTTGCCGCCACCACCATGTTCTCCGCCGGGTTAGAATAATGGCCCGCCGGCGTTGGGAAAGAGGCTGGTGGGGTCTGGTTCCGCCGGGGCGGGTTAGGCTGCTGATGCTGAACCGCCGCCCGGCTTCCAGGAACCTCCGCCGTCCGGGTTACGGTCAAAGGCACATTCCGTCACGTTCCTGGCGTGTTGAAAAGATTCCTGGCTTCATACTGATCCGGCAA
The DNA here is from genome assembly GCA_039707655.1 of Elymus sibiricus. Classification (NCBI taxonomy): domain Eukaryota; kingdom Viridiplantae; phylum Streptophyta; class Magnoliopsida; order Poales; family Poaceae; genus Elymus; species Elymus sibiricus. The sequence goes on from CM077675.1 coordinate 524,145,591, forward strand.
GTGGGATTGATGCCTCATCCGCTGAACCGCCACTACTGACTGCTGCTCTAACTCAAGACGGAAAGCGTCTGCACTAAGGCGTTTCGCCTCAGCATCCATCTGAGCCTTCAGCGCATTGATTTCCTGTTGGACCTCGGTCATCTGGTTCTTCAACCTTGCGATCTCCGTGTTACGGGCCGCTTGGTTTTCAGCCGTGACCTCAGTTGCCATCAGGGTTGTAAGCTCATTCATCATATCCAGAAGAACCTGAGCCGGCGGCCTGCCAGCCCCAGTCCCAGTCGCACCGGCGGCTGAGCTTCCAGGAGCCGCTGCTGAACCCGCCATGAAGACGGCAGCGCGGTTCGGCGGCTCATACTCCTTCGGCTCATGATACTCTGACTCGGGGTAAGGCTCGATGTAGCCCCCGAGCCCACCATTGTGAAGCTGATAGATTGATTCCGTCTCTCCGCTCGAAGACCCGTCCTCGGAGCAGATGAGAGTTTCCTCCCGCGACATAGATCCTTCGAGATCCATGCCCTGAGTGAAGCCGACGAAGACATGCTTCCTGCCCGGGTTAGCACGGGCGGGTTGCACGCGTCGGGCGGGTTGCTTGCGCCGGGCCGGCTCGATGATGTCGGTGCAGGTGTCCGGCCCGGGTTCAGATCCGCCGATCTTGCCGATGAAGACGTGGATTCCGCCGAAGGGGACCCGGAAACCGTACTCAATGGAGTCAGCCTCGGGGCCCCAGCCGCCGTCGTCGATGTAGAGCCGGCCGCGACGACTCTTGGTCATCCTGCCAACAGCGTACCTCTCGATCTCTGGGAGAGAGCCCTTTGAGAACTCAACACCACCGGGCGCTAGCCCCACGGTGGGCGCCAACTATCGTTGGTTTGTCACGGCAGATGTACGAAGACTTAGGTTCGAGGCCATCGCCAAAGGGGTGGACTCAAAGGGGTTGATCGAGACGAAGGACACGAGTTTACCCAGGTTCGGCCCCTCAAGAAGAGGTAAAAGCCTACGTCCTGCTTGTGTTGTATTGATTGGAGTATCGATTACAAGGGAGCGGTTTCGCTTGACCTAGTTCTCGACTTGTTCGTTTCTTGTCTAAGCCGCCCCAGGGTCTCGCCTTTATATAAGAGGTCAAGGCCCTGGGTTACACGAGTCCTAAACCGACTCATACATCGTAGTGAATCCTGTCTCTAAGCCGCCTTGCCGTCTTTGGCAAGCCGTCTCCGGGCGGCTTAACCGCCCGGGTCTTCATACCATCTTCTGTCTCTGGGCCTCCGCCTTAGCCCATCTGGTAAGCCGCCACGCGGCCTGGCCTTCATCTTCCGGCCCACCTTATGGGTCTTGGGCTATGAGTTCCAGGTATGACCCGGCCCCTCCTGGGCGGGTCTTACCACGGGGTTATATCCCCAACACCCTCCGATGCCGCCGGCGCTGTCGCTTCCCTTCTCTGTCTCCGAGCAGAGGAAGCAGGGACCTTTTATGTGTTATCTGAGCCGAGCCCCCTCTCCTAGCAGAGCCGAGGCAGTAGCGCAGTGGTCGACCGCTCGCGGTGTAACCGAGAGGTCAGGGGTTCGAATCCCCCCTGCCCTTTTCTTTTTTCGTGGCACTGTGCTGTGTGTGCGTGTGTGTGGATCCGGTGTGGCTACAGGTGGATCCCGTGTGGCTGTGCGTGTGTGTATCTCTGTGGTCCTGTGTGTGTGTGCTCCTGTGTATGTGTGTGTGACAGGTGGGCCAGTGGGTCCACCCTGTCATACTCAGGAGGGGCCTGGTGTCTATGCCAGTGGGAGCCCTCCCCTTTTTTTACTTATTTTGTTGTTTGTATTCCCTGTTTGTTTTTATCTGTTTTTGGTTGTTGCCAATTCAGGTACCTGCCAATTTGTTTCATTTCCATTTTGGGCAAGAAATGACTTATAAGTGCTAGTGTGCATTTTCGAGCTAGATTTTGGGCAATTTATTGACAGGAAGATATGAGTGTGATATATGATTTTGGGGTAGAATTTCCCAAGGAATCCAGTGGTGCAATTTGTTTTGTCATTTGAGCAAGTTTGCAAATGTCATTTTTGTCCCAACATGCCATTTTGTCATTTTCATATGTTTTAATCTATGCAACATATGTGAAACTTGTCAACATGAATATGCTAGTGTTTTGTGGGTACTAGGCCCTGGTATTTTTGTTTGGCATTATAAACTTGTGGATAAGTGGGATTCTTGCTGGTAACATGCTAAGATATAACCCTGTTTTCATGTCTCAAATTTTTGCTAAGTGTTAGAAGCTGTTACTTTCTTGCTATGTTTAGAGGATGGTTCCCATGGATGTGTTGATCCTTGGAGTTTGGGACTTAACATGTTTTGTTTAGCTCTTCATGCTCTACCTAATTGTGCTAAGAACTTGAGCATTAAGCCTTTGCATCATATTTAAAACCTGCTGTCAAGTTGCTAAGTCTGAGAATCTGTTGTTATTTTTATGCCATGTTTAGAGGATGCTACCTAGTGATATGTGGTGTTCTAGCTCATGCTCAGTGCTAGTGTTTTGTTGTAGATGTTGCCTTATATAATCCTGTTAATTTTCATGCCATGAAACTTGCTGTAGCATATATAAATAGTGCTGTCAACATGCCATCTGGTTAACTCAGATTCTAGAAAAACTGGTATTTTCACTAAGTCCCTAAAAAACTGATTCACCATGCCATCTTGTGAGCATATTTGCTATTGATCCATGCTTCCTTTCAAGTTTGTGTAGATGGATGATTTGTTAATCATGCTGTATAGTTTCTGTACATGCCTTGTTTGTGATTTAAAACCTGCTGTTGCTCTGGCTATGTGTGTGACAAGATGCCATGTTGCTGTTTGTGGACAGATTGTGTGTTTGAATGTTTTGTGACTTGTGGGAGCTATACTCCATTGTTTTGCTTGATCTTTAGCTCTATTCTTGCTAGATTTTCATTTCCTATCCAGTGGCATCCTTGGAACACCAAGGTATAGCCCAGAGATTGCCTCATGTTGTCTTTTGTCTCCGTTAACGTTCGTACCTTGCCGTGAGCGTACCGTGAGCTACGTTACTCCGTTTGCAACGTTCTACATATGCATTTGCATCGTTTTTGCATGAAGCATCCATATTTGCCATGATCATGCATGTCCAAATAAGTAATATTGAGGTTCTGTCCAGAATACTAAACAACTTAATAAATGCATGTGAAACATGACTAGCATAGGCTTGCCATGCTATATTTCTTAATATGACCATGCATCATCTTGTTTGTGCATTGCACCTCGCCGTTTGTTTATTTGGTGCTGTTCTCTTTGGGTAGACGCGAGTGTTGAGCCTGAGTACGAGGATCCCGGAGAGTACAACTACGAGGACCCAGCTCTTTGTCCCTCTGAAGAACCAACAGGCAAGATGATCATACCCGGATCCCGACACTATTTTTGCCTTGCTAGATGTCTCGCTTTTACCGTTATGTTACGTTGCCTACCACTTAAACTGTCAGCCTCCCATATTGCCATGAAAGCCTCTAACCCCCTCCACTACCCAGCAAACATTGATTGGCTATGTTACCGCTGCTCAGCCCTTATCTTATAGCGTTGCTAGTTGCAGGTGCAAGCTTTCCATGTGTCAACATGGATTTTGTTTATATCACTCTATTTATTGTTATTTAAATTAATGCACATATATATCTGGCAACGGTGGAAGGCTTGGCCTTTTGCTCAGTGTTCTGTTCCGCTTTTGCCGCACTAGTTTCGAGTACCGGTGTTATATTCCATATTTTGCGCTCCTAACATGCTCGGGGTTGTTATGGGGACCCCCTTGACTATTCGTTTTAGATTAAAACTTGTCTGGCAGGACCCAACTTTGGTACTACATTTGCTAAACAACTTAATAAAATTGCATAGGGCATAGCTACCCCGTGGATAATTAATCAACAACCCGGGCCAGTGCTCCTCATGAGTGTTGGTCCAACCCAGAGCACTGTGCGGGCCAACCCGGGGCAACTCGGGAGATCTCTATCAGGCCTTTGTATGCGTAGCTTATCCGTCGTGTCCTGAGAACGAGATACGCGGCTCTTATCGGGTTCGTCGACACGTCGGGCGGTCTTGCTGGACTTGTTTTACCTTTCTCGAATGTCTTGCGCGAGGAATTCCGGTTTTTCTTCGGGCTATCTCGAGGTGCGGTTTTCCAGTGGAATTGCCTAGGAAGATCACGAGATTCGTGGTCGAGGTTATTCTCGCGGAGTGTGGTTAGTTTGTGATGGATGAGTTGGAGCACCCCTGCAGGGTTTAATCTTTTCGGAAAGCCGTGCCCACGGTTATGTGGCAACTTGGAAATTTGTTTAACACCCGGTTATAGTTAACTTGAAGTAAACTCCAATAAAATACACCAACTGTGTGCGTAACCGTGACTGTCACTGCTCGTGAACATGAACCGAGAGAGAACACGGTGGGGTTATGATTGACGTAAGTAGGTGTTCAGGATCACTTAGTGGTCATGCTAGTTCACGTCCGTCTCACGTATGCCACCATAGTTACATTCATGTTCTTGTAAGTTAGCCACCAAATATATGCTTAGCGCTTGCTGGAGCCTCACCACTTAACCAATTCCTTACCCAATGGTTTACATAGTTTCGGTACCCGGGTTATGAGATTGCTGAGTCCCTGTGGCTCACAGATTACAACAATACAGGTGCAGGTGTTGATGAGAACGTGCCAGACGATGTGACCCAGCTCCAGTGGGAGTATGACGAGGAACGTGGTCGGATGTATGTTACGTATCCAGACGAGTAGGGAGCTTCATGGTGGTGATCTTGGGATAGCGAGACAGTTTTACATTGCTTCTTTTATCGTTTGTTTCCGTCCGTAGCCGGACCCTGCCTTCGGAATGATGCATGAATATTTGTGTGTGAACTTGTAAGATAGCTTGTGGCGAGTGTAAGCCAACCCATATACTCATCTCTTCCTACATGTATTGCAATGTTTACTGTACTTGCGAACGACGAGATGCGCTTCTATCCCCGTCGAGGCCACAAGCCTTAATAGGGATAGGACCGCATCTTGGGCGTGACAACCTACCTCATCATCTTTGGCACCCGCAGACGCCACCTGGCCAACAGCCTCGGGTGAGAGAGCAATAACAACATCTACACCTCCATGGTCCACAAAGAGCGGCTGAATGGGCTCCAGCGACGACGGTGAGGTCGCAGTCGGCATCACCAAGTGCCCTCAAAGCGACCCCATGTCCTTAGGAAGCACCATCGAAATAGGTGAAGTAGGCTCCCCACAAGTCTTCTGCAGCTCAGGCATAATCTCCAGCACCGGAGCCACAACCTCGACAACAGCTTCACTCCCAGAAGCAATCGGCACAACAGGCAACGACAATCGACATGATGTAGTATGAGGGGAGAGATCTCCATACATGCCTACTTCCTCATCGACAGAACCAACCTAGATCTCGGGCAGCAGGAACTCGGGCAGTAGAGACACATCGGGCACAACCCCAATCTGAAGCTCAGGCAGCGAAGACACATCCGACGCCACCTCTAGTTTGGCGAGAGCAGCCTCTGCCCTCCCCAAAACACTCCCGACACGCGCAAGGCAATCACGAAGCTCAATGCGAAGCAACTCGGTCTCCTCTGCCAACCCGACTTGCTCAGCTGAGATAGATTGGAACTGCACATCCGTCATGGAAATATCACCGGTGGATGCAGGTGATGGAGCAGGACATTGGAACGGCGAAGCTTGGTTATCAGGCTTCTTAGCACGACAGAAGCGGGCGATGTGGCCGGATCGAAGACAATCCGTGCATCGAATTGGGTCCCTACAGGAGTATGCCCGGTGACCTCGACAGAGGCATCGAAAACATCTATCTCTCAGCCACGCCGGAGGGGGACACCGCCCATTGACAGTAGGCCGATGGAAAGCAGCGGGAGCCGAGCGGCGCCCACCCGAGACGAGCTGCCAGCCCCCCAAAGCATTCCCGCATGAAGCCACAGGAACTGTCGACGCCGTCACCCTGTCGAAACATCCTAGCCAATCTCCCCAGCCTGGACGCATCGGAGGCACCTGCATGATGAGCCCCTCGCCCGCAACAGCGGCGTGTGGAGCTGAAGCAGCAGGCAGTGCGTCCAGAGTAGCCGCCACTCCCCCATCGCCATTGACAAAGGAGTAACGGGAGACATGCCTCGAGCCGAGCACAGCCGGGGCCGGCCGAGAGACGGGATGCAGATCCGCCTGATCTGGATCGAGCGGTGGGTAGCCGATGGGGCTCGTCGCTGGTGGCTTCAGCAGCTGGTCCAAGATGGCGCCAACAAGGCTGGCGGGGGCGACGGGCGGCTGAGCTAGAGAGCACATCGCTGCAGCCTTCGGGGAGCATGGGCGGGAGACCTGCTGACCGCCGTTCTCCAGCCGAAGCCGACAGGCTGGAGGCAGAGGCCGCGGGCGCGTGGTCGTAGGCGCTGGTAGGGTGGCCGCCGCCGGTGGGGGCTGGTGGAGGGGCGCGGGGTCGGGGTCACGAGAGCTTATCCTCTCTACAGTTTGGCTTGAGGCCGCGGCAGTGTGGACGAAGGCGACGGGCAGCGGAGGTTGGCTGGTCGGCGGAGAGTCGAGGCGTCACCGCACGGCCAGGCCAGCTTTGCGGCCGGCGAGGAAGGCCGTGGCTAGCGCAGCGGCCAGAGCAGGGGCAGTGAGCGGAGGGGCCGGAGCGGCTGACGATGATGGCGCAGCCGTCGCAGACATGTGGCCGTCGCAGACGCGGCTTCCCGTAGCTTCCTCACGGACTGCTCGGGCACTACGAGAAGCTAAACTGGGATGGGCACGAGCGGATGAGGCGGGGCTTCCGGATCCGGGGCCGCCGGAGCCACGGGAGGCCGGAGGAAGGAGATCAGCCCGGCGGTGGCCGCGCGTAGTCGCCCGTCGCGGGTGTTCCCATGTCGCAGCGACTGTTAGCTAGCTCATCTAGCTCAGTTGGACGTCGACAATGCGCCTGGTTTAGTTACTTGTTACCTAGCGCTATCTGCCAGTTGGCCTCCTCATCGTACAGTAGCGTCAAAAGAAAGATTAAAAGTATGTGTCTCTCGTCTTGCGTACATGTGTGCACTTGTTCAGTTACTGGAGGCATGCTCACTCCTCCTACAAGATTTTTTTTCAAAACTGGCACGTTTTTTATAGCAATTTCGAAAACTAGCAGTGCTAACACGTTTTTTGCAAAACTAGCACCCGTCGGTCGTTCGTTGGCCGAAAAGGGAGTCTTCGGTCATCCATTGGCCGAAGAGGGACTCTTCGGTCAGGCGTTGGCCGAAGACCTGCGGTGCTGGACCTGTCTTCGGCCAGCAGATGGCCGAAGAGTCCTTTTCTGTCTTTCGTTGGCCGAAGAGTTCATACTCTTTACGTCAGAGCCTGACCGAAGTTGCATGGGAGTACTCTTCGGCTTACACAAGACCGAAGTGTTATTTTTTCCACTTAAATGCATTATAATTCCTGCACAACCATTCCCCCTCTTTCACATTCCAACTTTGTACTTTCCCGCAACCATTTCCCGACATTCTATCTCGTCATTTTCTTTCCCGCCCTACTATCCCGCCATTTTTCTTCCCGCCATTTTCTTTCCCGCCCTTCTTTCCCGCCATTTTATTTCCCGCCTTTCTCTCCCGCCATTCTTTCCCGCCATCTTCTCTTCTGAACCTATAAAACCCCCTCCGCACTAAGGTGGGTGAGCAGGCAAGTGTAGTCTCGTGAAGATGTCCGGTTATCCTTTCGATCATAGTTGTTGTCACCCTCGTATGTCCAAAACTCTTCTTAGTTTAGCCGCCAATTTCAAGATAGACAACAGGATAGTTCCATGGGACGAACTCCTCGGTAGTGACATCTTCATGAATGAGTTGGCTCACCAGTTAAGTAGGAGCGGGTGGCCTGCAAGGACCTTTGAGGAGATACGGAAAGAACTTCTCAGGTTGCATGGTAGGTGGAAAAAAGTACAATATAAGAGTGAAGCTTTTCAAAGGGCTGCAGTAGAAGATACTTGGTTATGGAGCCAAGACAGTGAGGACGAAGACGATCTTTTCATGCTGAGCACCAAGCCCAAGATACCCGCATCGTCGAAGTCCAAGAGTACCGCACCGTCGAAGGGCAAGAGTGCTGCATCAACGGAGAATGACGACGATGACTTCATGCCGAGCACCAAGGCCAAGAGACCCACATCGTTGAAGTCCAAGACTACCGCACCGTTGAAGGGGAAGAGTGCTGCATCAACGGAGGATGACGACGATGACTTCATGTATTTTTCTAGTTAAGTCATACCGTTTAATTCAGATGTACTTCTATCTTAATTATCTGTTGTAGTCTCTTTGGAAATGTATCTCGTACCATTTAGTTGAGTCGTACCGTTTAATTCAGATGTACTACTAATATGAAGTAGACAAGTGTCTTGAAAACAAATCAGTCTCTTACATAGATAATGACTCATACATAGATAGTAACACATACATGAAGGATGTCTGATACATAGATAAGTCCTCACACATGAGAATAGTCTAAAACTAACATGGATGTCTCATACATATATAATCATATCACTGCTGGGGACGGCGACGAGTCTGGACCTTCCTCTGACGAGGACCGGAAGGCGATAAGCGCTGACGCGGTGGGCGTGGGTCACAAAAACCACGACCGTACATAACCTCGCCTGTCACGGTCTGTGTCTCATGCGTCGGTGGTGGTGGTGGAGTATGATACATCGGCTGAGAGAAGTCATACGTGTTTGCAGCTTGGTCATCGTCATCGCCGTAGCCGTCTAAGAACGAACCATCACCACTAAGCATCTGCGACTGCATGATATGCGTGAACGGATGCGGCTGGTTGCTGACTGTAGTAGTGAAGCACATGTCAAATTGAATTGCGAACGTACACTGCTTAAAAGAAAAACCAAAAGTAAAGTTACCTGGCCCCATTTGTTGATGCCATGCCGACCCTCCTGGTTGTGAAGGATGTGGCTCATGCCAGGACAAGCTCCCTGGCTGTGAAGGAGATGGCTCTTGCCATGCCGAGCTCCCTGGATGTGAAGGAGGTGGCTGATGCCATGACGACCTTCCTGGTTGTGAAGGAGGTGGCGCCGGTGAAGCCATGTGCCGTGACTCTGAACGATGCACAGATGGACATGGCGGACGAAGTGCTGGACGAGGAACCGCAACGTCCGAAGATCTTCTACATGTCACTGCTGCGTAAATCCCTCGTAGCTTCTCATCAAAACGCTTCAACCATGAGAGGTGCTCTGGCTGTGGGATAGTATCCCCCCTCTCAACCCGCCGCATTAAAGAGGAAACCTCCTCGCGCGCCTCGACTGTCAAGTCACTCTGTACATTGAAGAGTTAGCCAATTGTAAATGTTCAGGTTATGACACGAGTACACATATTAGAACCATAGTAGAGGAAGTTGGGTACGTACCTCGTGGTGTCTGGTTCCCATAATAGAGGAAGTTGGGTACATATCGCTGGTCAGAGGCGCTTCAATCTGATCAGGAACAGCACATGGAACCAAGTAGATCCTCGTTGAATGCCTGTAACGCTGCAGATACAACCCGAACTTGTCCCAGTCAAAGGGTCGAACCTCATCCCAGATATGTGTTGGCGCGGTCGTCCATTCTAGAACATAAGGGCCAATGTTCTGAAGCCAGAAATCCATGGACTTGTTCCCTCCTACGTGGCTCAACCTGACATTGACATCTGGGTAACGTGGTAAGCAAAATTCTGAAAGCAGTGCTGACAACTAAATTAGAATTACTTACTTGTGCACGTGTGCCGGTATGTGTGGAATAACTGGAATTTCATCCTCTTGACATCGACCGAACTGTCTCATCACCCTATGAAGAGCCATCTCCTCCACCATCACGTCGAACACCAATCTCGGCTTGGTCATCTAGTAGTGCCAATCTCTAGTGCACAAGTCAGATATCCCAACCGGATACCTAGATGTTATAGCCTGATGCGAGTAGGGCTCCCAGATAACAACATCCTCGTGCAAAGCATCAAACTGCGCCGTGAAGGACGGGTAGCAGCTCTTCACCTGCATACCCGCATACTGTCTCTGTTCATGACAACAAATAAACATTAGTAATAGTATTGCATGACAAGAAATAATCTAATGAAATGTTACGTAATACAAAATTACCTCTCTTCGCACCCAAACAGATCCCACAGTAGGCAAGTCGCCGATATGTTGCACATAAGCCCCTGCTATGTCTTCCAACCCAAACGGTTTATCAACGCAAACATAGGGTCGTCCAATAGGGAACCTCTCATATGACCAGAGCTGCAACAATAGTGGACATCCAACCAGACCTGATCTATGGGAGCTCAACATGCAACCTTTGCACAGGCCTCTGTACGTAGCTGCCAACACAACAGAACCAAAACTCCTCTGCATAATGTCCCCTGGGCAACGAGCGTCAGCTATCTCTCGTGCAATGCTGATGAGGCGCGCATCGACAGTGGTCACGTGGTTCTCCGTGAACATCGTCTTGCCGAACAACCAAAGAATATATGCCTCTAGGGACCGATCAACCTGTGCCTCTGACAACTGAAGTCCGGGGTATCCTAACGAGACAATCTACATATAACCCAAACGACTGTATTATTCTATGTAGTGAGGACAACTATAAAAACAACATTCGTTTAGCTGACCGAGAAGGTTACCTGAAACTGGCTCAACCACTTAAAACGAGGCCCGTGAGGATCGTTGTCTAAGCCCACAGCAGTTGGCACCGCAGCTAGAAAACGGGCCTGCATCGTAGCTAGCCAGCCAGGTTCTGCCTCTAAAGGACATATGGCAGCACCGGCCAACGGTAATCCCAACAAGTAAGACACATCCTGTAGAGTAGGCGCCATCTCTCCCCAGGGAAAGTGAAACGTATGTGTCTCCGGTCTCCATCTATCTACTAAGCAGGTAAGGACTGACCTGTCGTAAGAGAAGCGTTTCATTTGCCTCTTGCGTAGCTGCATTGGTTCACCAGCTTCATCCAACTCCGGATGATCAACCCACTCATCCAATGTACCCTCAACCAGCCGTGCCAAGGGTAGCAGTCCAGCCCACATTAACGTACAAAATAAAGAGAATGTACAGCAAACAGTTAGTGGGCATCAAATATTACAAATTACGAATTAAAACATTATATGCACACATACCTATCAACCCATTCAGGGTGTATCATCCAGTTAGACTTTGGGGTGCGAGGGACCAACACATCTAAGTTCTTGCCCGCTTGCATAAGTGCGGCCCGGTGTTTTTTATCGATCGTATCTTTAAGCAACGCATACGAAGACATATCTGAAATTAAAACATAGTTCGACATATTAGAAAATAAAACATAGTCCGACATATTACAAAATAAAACATAGTCCGACATATTACAAAATAAAACATAGTCCGACATATTACAAATTAAAACATAGTTCGACATATTACAAATTAAAACATAGTTCAGACATATTACAAAATAAAACATAGTCTGACTCATTATATAGCTTCTGAGTTATTTCTTCCTCGTCGTCCCCTTTGGCCTCGACTGCCTCGACCACGTCCGCCTCTTGCTCCTGTTGTCGCACTCGTCGATGTGGACGCACCGTCTTTGTTAAGGTCGGGACAATATTTCATCCTATGCCCATAATTCGCGCATAGCAAACACTGTCTGGTTGCTCCACCAGCTTCATATTGGTCGATATCATTACGGATGCGACGGACCTTACGTCTACCCCTACTGGTTCGCTGAAGATCAGGATCCGGGATGTATACTCTCTCATCATCGTTTACCTTGTTGAAATTGCCGACGACTCTAAACCCTGTCATCTCACCGGTCCATGTGTTGAGTACTGACTCTTTCAAATAGTATGGGGCCATCGTTGACCGTGAGACCGGTCGATAGGTCCTGATCCCATGCGGCAGGAATCGGTACCTCCACTTCATCCTCGGAATTTTCAGAATCCAGATCCTCAGCCAGTCCATCCTCGTCCTTTTCCTCCATCACCCTCTGCATTTCCTCCCCTTCCTCATCCCCATCAGCAAAACCAGAACCAGCTAATATTAGTGACCGACTACTCTGCCCAGTATCGTTACCACACAAATTGTGTGGCACGTAATCTGGCTCTTCCTCGGGTTGGCTAGCATCCACATCCATTGGCTATGACCTGGATAAATAAATATCGTTAGCCACTTGACTGCCCTGCCCGGGTTCATACCCCCCCTCTGGTTGTCCGGTATTCTCCTCCTTCGCCACAGGTTGCACTAGGGCATATGGGTGGATTTTTCGGTCTCTGCAACGCCTTAACAGGGTCAACCACTGCTGGCTCCTATCTATCAGCATCAACTCCCACTTGACATTTTTACACGATTTGGTCCACAATGCATGAATACTGACGGAACATACCCCAGGATCCAGCCCAAAACTAGTTGTCAACCAGTACTTCAACTGTCTAATGTCCAGTCTGTCCGGGTCTGGAAGTGTCATGACACATTTTTTATACTCGCTAAGATCAACCCCCAACTCATTATATCGAACATTGCCAGGGCCATAGTAAACAGTCAAATTTACTGATTCAGACATTTTCACCTGTCAGACATTTTCATCATCTCATTATATGACTTAGCTACACTAACTAATAAACTGCCCAACTAAGAGATAATTTGTTATACCTTCGACGCGTGTGTCCGCTGATTCTTGCTCATCTCTTCAACTCAGCGGCACCGGCCACCTCCCGGAGTACTTGCACCACCAGACAACACCACCGCCACTCCGGCTAGCCCCCTAGCCGCACCTCCTCCCCCCCAGCCGCACCTACTCCTCACCACCAACTCCTCCCCAACCGCACCACCACCTCCTCCTCACCACCACCACCACTTCACCATGGCTGCTCCTCCTCACTTCTATGCAAAAAAAAAACTACCCCATAGAAAAAATATGATCGTAGGGTGGAGGGGATGGCTACGATCTACTATTTCCGAGGCTGGGATGCGAAAATGAGTGGAAGACGGAAGAGATCGGCGCGGGGTGGCGAGATGAATAGAGAGAATGGAGAGAGGAAGAAGAGAACGAGACAGAGGAAGAAGAAGACCGCGTCGGCCTTATCCCGACCTCTTCGGTTGCTGGTTGGCCAAAGACTCTCTTCGGTCGCTGGTAGGCCGAAGACGGACTCTTCTGTCGGCCAGCCACCGACAGCTGCTCTTCGGCCCAGCTGGGCGTCTCTTCGGCCCGCAGAAAGCCGAAGACCCATTTTTGGCCAACGGAAGATAGAAAAGGCTGTCTTCGGCCAACGGCTGGCCGACGGGGTGCTACTTTTGAAAATAGTGCGTTAGGCCTCCTAGTTTTCGAAATTGCTATAAAAAACGTGCTAGTTTTGAAAAAAATTCCTCCTACAACGGTACCATCACTAGCTAGATTCTACCATGTACCTTTCCACCTAATATAGTATACCAAGCCGATTTAGGACATGTTCGGTTTACAATGTATCAACAGGGATTGAAGGGGATTAGAAGGAAATTGTTCTAAGTGCCCTACCAATCCCTCCTACCGATACTATATAAGCCGAACAGGCACTTAGGCATGTAGGCGTGCTAGTGCCTTTCACTGTCATGTGGGCCCGCCCTCTCTATCCATACATTTGGTACTGGGAAAACAAATATTACTACTAAATATTACATGCATTACTTACTCCATAGTCAATTGTTTCCTGATTTTGTTTACATGGCCATTTTTGTGTTTCCCATCATTATCTATTTGTATATTTGTTTTGGAAAATTTCATGAAACAAAATCACATGTGTCATTTCTTCACCATTTTGGACCGTGAATTGTATGTACCTTTGTAAATGGTATTTTCTTAACATTTTGTTGACGAAAAAAGAATTGCGTGCATAGGATCCACCATTTCGGTCCATGAATAGACATGTTAGCCTTTTGTACACGGCCTCCTAATAAAACCGAATTTCCATCCATTTTTACCCCTTTTGCTTAAGGTACAAATCAGCGGTGAATAAGAAAAGAAGAATATAAGAAAAAGATTACCACATGATTTTAGTCAAAAGGGGCCTCGAATATACCTCTTTTCCCCCTTCACTTTACAATAACAAAAAAATGCTTGGCACCAGAACCTTTCCCTTTTTCCTTTGGAAGCAAAGCGCAAGCAAAAAGAGCTAAAGCATGTCTCATCCTCTTACACATAGTGTGGTTGGTCTCTAATTCGATGTTTAGTTGCTACTACTATTTTTTACCACTCATCACTGGATTCGTGGTCCGAAATAAAGTTACTCCTAGTATTCTTCTCCTAGTGGTCCGAAGAATCTACCACTCAGCACACACTAGTAGAAAACAGACCTTTTGTCCACATCATTAGTCCCGGTCTGGTTTTGAACTGGCACTAATGTGACCATTAGTCGCGGTTCGTGACGGGCATCATTAGTGCCGGTTCGTTCCGGACCTTTAGTCCCGGTTCGTTCCACGAACCGGGACTAAAGGGGTGGTGGCAAGCTGGTGTCAGCCTGGGGCCCCACGATAACCTTTAGTCCTAGTTCGTGCCACGAACCGGGACTATAGGCTAACCTTTAGTCCCGGTTTGTGTCTCGAACCGGGACTAAAGGTCCCCTATATGAACCCTTCGGCCAGCCCGAGCTCTCTGTTCTTCCCCTTTCCTCTCCTCTGGTTCTTCCTCTCTTCCCCGAGCTCATCCTCCATTTTTTCCAAAATTTGTCAAGATTTGGAGGCACCCCATCCATCCAAGTGTTCACAAAGGTTAGCAACTTTGTCCTTTCATCTCTCATTGCTAGATTAGCTCTTGCAATGCTCTATAAGTATAGTGATTTGTGGGTTTTAGTTTGGGAGTATTTATATGTGGTAGTTTATTTGATTTATATGCAATTTGAGCTCAAATTAACTTCTTACTTTGCATGTGTAGGTGTGGTTTACTTAGTGCCTTCCCGTCCCCGTCCTAACCACCGTCGATCGCCCGCACCGTCCCGTCGCCGGCACCACCTTGGTGAGCCTCTTGTTCTTATCATTTTTTTATAAAAAAAATCATGTCGTAAGATTTAGTTAGTTACTTGTATAGTTTTCTTACCTATATGGTTGTTTGTTATACATAGTGGCATGGTTTTCATATCCGTCCCTGTCGTCCCTCGTCCGGTTTATGATTCGGATGTGGTATATACTCTCTTTTATAACTATTTGTTGCATTTCGTGTTTATGACAATTATGCCCATCAAGTTGACATAGATATTTTTATCTAGGAGGTATGTGAACCGGAAATTCCAACCGACATAGATATTCTTGTCAAGAAGTTAAATTTAGTTGAAAAAGAAAACGAGTATTTGAAAGAAAAATTGAAAAGAGTTGAAGAAGAGAAGATGAAACTGGAGTTGTATGTTGCCGATGTCGTCGATGATCGCAAGATCAAGATGGATGCAATGCGCTTGAAGATTAGAAAATTTTAAAAATACGCCATTGATAGTGAGCCTTGGTATCACTATGCTGTTGGATCAATTGTTACCTTAGTTGCGATCTTGATCGCATTTGTTGTTGCATTTAAATGCTTTAGCTAGAGAGTTTGTATGTTGTTTTATGAGAACAAGTGTGTATGAACTTTATGTATGAACTTGTATTAATTTGGTCTTTTCTGTGTTGTGTAATGAAGATGAGCCGGCAATGGATGTACGATGACCGATGCTCTCCCCAGTTCATTAATGGCGTGAATACTTTTCTGGTTGCGGCTGAGGCAAACAAGCGGGTGGATGGTTTTATGTATTGTCCATGTGCTGGCTGTAAGAATGATCGAAATTACTCTAACTCAAGAACCATTCACGTCCACCTGTTTGAGTCCGGTTTCATGTCCGGCTATAACTGTTGGACCAAGCACGGAGAAAGAGGGGTCCTAATGGAAGAGAATGAAGAAGAAGAGGATGCCGACAGCTATCCTGGCCATGGATTCCATGAATACGATGGTACAATAATGGGGGAAGAAGCTGAGCTGGCAATGCGGGAAGGAGCTGAAGAAGAGGCATCAGATGAGCCCGCTGATGATCTTGGTCGGGCCATTGCCGATGCAAAGAGAAACTGCGCAAGTGAAAAGGAGAAGCTGAAGTTGCAGCGCATGTTAGAGGATCACAAGAAATTGTTGTACCCAAATTGCGAAGATGACAAGAAAAAGCTGGGTACCACACTGGAATTGCTGCAATGGAAGGCAGAGAATGGTGTACCTGACAAGGCATTTCAAAAGTTGCTGAAAATAATGAAGAATAAGCTACCAAAGGACAACGAATTGCCCGACAGTACGTACGAAGCAAAGAAGGCCGTCTGCCCTCTAGGATTAGAGGTGCAGAAGATACATGCATGCCCTAATGACTGCATCCTCTACCGCAGTGAGTACGAGGATTTGAATGCATGCCCGGTATGCTGTGCATTGCGCTATAAGATCGGCCACGATGACCCTGGTGATGTTGAGGGCGAGCGCCCCAGGAAGATTCCTGCCAAGGTGATGTGGTATGCTCCTATAATACCACGGTTGAAACGTTTGTTCCAAAACAAAGAGCATGCCAAGTTGATGCGATGGCACAACGAAGACCGTAAGAAAGACGGGAAGTTGAGAGTACCCACTCGCAATGGAGAAAAATCGAGAGAAAGTGGAAGGACTTTGCAAAGGACGCAAGGAACGTATGGTTTGGTTTAAGTGCAGATGGCATTAATCCTTTTGGGGAGCAGAACAACAATCATAGCACATGGCCTGTGACTCTATGTATCTATAACCTTCCTCCTTGGTTGTGCATGAAGCGGAAGTTCATTATGATGCCAGTGCTCATCCAAGGCCCTAAGCAACCCGTCAACGACATTGATGTGTACCTAAGGCCATTAGCTGAAGAACTTTTACAGCTGTGGAATGGAAAAGGTGTACGTGCGTGGGATGCGAAAGAACATGAGGAATTTGACCTACATGCGTTGCTGTTTGTAACCATCAATGATTGGCCTGCTCTCAGTAACCTTTCAGGACAGACAAACAAGGGATACCACGCATGCACGCACTATTTAGATGATACCGACAATATATATTTGGATAAATGTAAGAAGAATGTGTACCTGGGGCATCGTCGATTTCTTCAGAGCAGGCATCCCGTAAGAAAGAAAGGCAAGCATTTCAAAGGTGAGGCAGATCACCGGAAGAAGCCTCGCCACCGTACTGGTGATGATATACTTGATGTGGTCAAGGATTTAAAAGTAATCTTTGGAAAGGGTCCTGGCGCACAATCTATTCCGAATGATGCTGACAATCGCGCACCCATGTGGAAGAAGAAATCTATATTTTGGGACCTACCCTATTGGAAAGACCTCGAGGTCCGCTCTGCAATCGACGTGATGCACGTGACGAAGAATCTTTGCGTGAACCTGCTAGGCTTCTTGGGCGTGTATGGGAAGACAAAAGATACACCGGAGGCACGGGAGGACCAGCAACGTATGCACGGAGAAGACGACATGGATCCAAAGCAGTTTCAGGGTCATGCCAGCTACGCTCTTACCAAAGAAGAGAAGGAAATCTTCTTCGAATGCCTGCTCAGTATGAAGGTCCCGTCTGGCTTCTCGTCGAATATAAAGGGAATAATAAATATGACAGAGAAAAAGTTCCAGAACCTAAAGTCTCATGACTGCCACGTGATTATGACGCAACTGCTTCCGGTTGCATTGAGGGGGCTTCTACCGGAAAACGTTCGATTAGCCATTGTGAGGCTATGTGCATTCCTGAATGCAATCTCTCACAAGGTAATCGATCCAGAAATCCTACCAAGGTTAGAGAATGATTTGGTGCAATGTCTTGTCAGTTTCGAGTTGGTGTTCCCACCATCCTTCTTCAATATCATGACGCAAGTCCTAGTTCACCTAGTCGAGGAGATTGCCATTCTGGGTCCTGTATTTCTACACAATATGTTCCCCTTTGAGAGGTTCATGGGAGTCTTAAAGAAATATGTTCATAATCGTGCTAGGCCAGAAGGAAGCATCTCCAAGGGCCATGAAATAGAGGAGGTCATTGAGTTTTGTGTTGACTTTATTCCTGACATTAAGCCGATTGGTGTTCCTGAATCGCGGCATGAGGGCAGACTGGGTGGAAAAGGCACGCTAGGAAAGAATTCACTAATATGCCGGGACGGGCATTTTTTGGCGCAAGCACACTACAAGGTTCTACAAAGTTCCACCTTGGTGCTCCGTATATCGAGCAACACAAGAATATTCTACGCTCCAAACACCCGGAGCAGTCCGACGACTGGATTACACATGAACAAACGGTGACTTTCGCCGGTTGGTTGCAGACACGTCTCATGCATGATGACACTGTTGAAGATGACCTGTACTTGTTGTCCAAGTTACCATCTTCGACTATATTGACTTTCAAAGGGTACGAGATAAATGGGAATACATTTTACACGATCGCCCAAGATAAAAAGAGCACCAACCAAAACAGTGGTGTCCGCTTTGATGCAGCAAACATCAATGGGCCAAAGGACACATATTATGGTTACATAGAGGAGATATGGGAACTTGACTATGGACTTGGTTTGAAGGTCCCTTTGTTTCGGTGCAAATGGGTCAATCTGACAGGAGGCGGGGTAAAGGAAGACCCGCAGTACGGAATGACAACAGTGGATCTCAACAATCTTGGGTACGCAAACAAACCATTCGTCCTAGCCAATGATGTGGCACAAGTTTTCTATGTGAAGGACATGTCTACCAAGACGAGAAAAAGAAAAGATAAGGAAGCGAATACATCATACGATGAGCCAAAGCGCCGCATAGTTCTTTCAGGGAAAAGAAACATCGTGGGAGTGGAGGACAAGACAGACATGTCAGAAGATTATGAAAAGTTTCATGAAATTGCTTCCTTCATAGTGAATGTTGACCCGAGCATCAAGTTAAATGATGAAGATTGTCCATGGTTACGACGCAAAGGGACACACGCGAAGAAAAAGTTTTATACCCAAAGATCCCACTCTGGGATGTGACCGGCTTCTCTAGTTAGTTTCCGAACTTATATACCTGGAAAGTCCCACTTCGGACAAACCGGAGGGAATCTTTGTAATAGTAGTGTACTTATGTGTTTTGGCATTTGAAACGCGAAGAAATATTATGTCGAAGTATCAGGATTTCAGACGAAAACTCGTCTGTTACAAAGGCATTTCATTTTTTTAAACTTATTTCAACTCCAGACTTTTTGTGCGTTCAGTATGCACCATTCGAAGCCACGCCATCAATTTTCAACCCTTTCTGACTTCATTTGCTATTTTTCATGCATTTACTGATTTTTTTGAGCTAAATGACCCTGAAATTGAAAAGCACTACAAATGAACTCTGAAAAGGTTGAAAGTTGGCATGGTATCATCATTTCACCCACATAGCATGTGCTGAAAAGTTGAGAGGGTTACGGCAAAAAGTGGATGCACTTCGTGTACAAAATGGACAATCTCTTTCGAAGTATCAGGGTTTCAGACGAAAACTCGTCTGTTACAAAGGCATTTCATTTTTTAAACTTATTTCAACTCCAGACTTTTTGTGCGTTCAGTATGCACCATTCGAAGCCACGCCATCAATTTTCAACCCTTTCTGACTTCATTTGCTATTTTTCATGCATTTATTGATTTTTTTGAGCTAAATGACCCTGAAATTGAAAAGCACTACAAATGAACTCTGAAAATGTTGAAAGTTGGCATGGTATCATCATTTCACCCACATAGCATGTGCTAAAAAGTTGAGAGGGTTACGGCAAAAACTGGATCCACTTCGTGTACAAAATGGACAATCTCTTTCGAAGTATCAGGGTTTCAGACGAAAACTCGTCTGTTACAAAGGAATTTCATTTTTAAATAACCTAAGAATTACCAAATTGAATATAATGATAAAACACGCTAATATTAAACAGTAGAAAAAAGAATCACTGCAAAATCTATTTTTAAAGTAAAGTTATTCACAAACTAGTGATTCACACAAATTTCAAATAATTCGAATTTAAACTATTCAAATTTGAAAACTACTGCCACTAACAGAAAGTTTATAAATTTTTTGACCTAACGCAAAAAGATTCACTCATTAATTCTAAATAAAGCAAAAAAAAAACTCAGACACAAAAGAAAATAAATAAAACAGAAATTAAAAAAAACTGAAAAGTAAATAAAAAAATGCCCGCCTACTGGGCCACCACGGCGTATTGGGCCAGGATGCAGGCCCAGTAGGCCCAACAGGGCAGAACAGGTGCAGTAGGCCCAGAAGGCCTGCATTAGAGAGGAGCTCGACACGGTAGCCGCGTCGGGGCTTATAAACCGGTGCGAGCTCCTCTCAACTAGCGAGGTGGGACTAAACATTCGACACGGAAAGCCAGACCTTTAGTCGCGGTTGGTGGTTCCAACCGCGACTAAAGGGGGGGCCTTTAGTCGCGGTTGGAACCACCAACCGCGACTAAAGGTCTGCGCTTCCCGCCGCTTCGGCTGGGTGAATTCACCTTTAGTCGCGGTTGGTGGCTCCAACCGCGACTAAAGGGGGGGGTCTTTAGTCGCGGTTGGAACCACCAACCGCGACTATAGGTGTTTGTATATAAGCTCCAGTTTGCAAAATTTCAGAACTCATCGCTTTTCCCCCCTCGGCGACGCCGAATAGGACGCCGCCAGGCTGCCGGATCAGCACCCCGCCGCCGTCGCCGTCGACTCGCCTCGCCGTCGCCATCGCCGTCGAATCGCCTCGCCATCGCCGTCGCCTCGCCGCGCCATCGCCATCGCTGTCGCGCGTTGACCTCGCCGCCCCCCTCGATCTCCTCCTCGACCTCTCGCGTGCCGTCGCCGTCGTCGTCACCGTCGCAGTCTCCGTCGCCGTCGCCGTCGACTCGCCTCGCCTCGCCGTCGCCCCGCTGTGAGCCCCTCCCCCCTCTCCTCTCCCTGCCGCGCGCCATGGCCCTACAACAGAACATGGCATACATATTCAGTTTCTACACTGAATATGAGCATATATATTCAGTTTCTGTAACCGAACATGGCACATAAATATTCAGTTTCTGTAATGAATATGGGCACATATTCAGTTTGTGCTCTGAATATGAGTAGATGTTCTTTTTTTCTCAGTTAAACAGAGTGTAAAGGTTCAGTTTTTTCACACTGAACATGATATGTTCTTCCACGTATACACATCAGGTTTTCATACATAGGAACAATGTGTGTAAAGGTTTAGTTCTTTTCGACATAATATTCAGTTAAAACAAAGTGTAATGGTTCAGTTTTTGCACTGAATATGATCTATTCTTCCACCTATCTAGAGCAGATTTTCACACATAGGAACAAGTGTAAGGGTTCAGGCTTTACACACACACACACACACACACACACACACACACACACACACACACACACACACACACATGATGCATGAACACACACACACACACACATGTTAGAATGATGTATTTTTGTGTAGATGAATGTTATGTTAGAATGAATGATATGTCAGAATGATGTATTTTTGTGTAGATGATGTATTTTTGCAAATTTATATGTATATTTGTGTAGATGAATGTTATGTTGGAATGATGTATATATGTAGAATGATTATGGATAAGTTATAATTAGATGCACAAAAGTAGATTGGATGATGGATATATGTAGAATGCTGTATATATTGGATGATGTAGAATTACAAAAATCATAATCAAGCCAGTTGATGTTAAATTTGCATTGAATTTGTTCTCGACGTCTACGATGCCCGGCCCGCATCCTCGTCGTCGGATCGGTGGTGAGAACCTGCTTCAGAGGCGCCATGTCCGGGACTGGGCTCCGCCGGGCTGGCACTGGGAGGTGCTACCTTCCGGGGCGCGCAGCTTGGTGAGGAACCCGGCCCCGGGTCCCGTTGTCGACCCGGAGCTTCTTTGGTGGCGTTCGCGTGGGCCACTTTTGGTGCGGAGGCAGCCGGCCCCGCCGGAGGTGGTACGTCGCCGTGTCAGGGAGGAGGATGAGCACGTCCGTCGCTACATGGATGCGTTGGACGTCAGGTTCTCCAATACCTGGCAGGTTCTTCAGGGATCTCACCCGAGCTATGATCCTGTGATGGTTCCTTCTCTTTGGGTGTCCACCACCCGCGCCTCAGGAACCGCGAGTGAACTAGATTCTTTGATAATATTCGATCTGTATTAGCTAGTGATAATACTCGAGATGTATTCGAGATTATATTCAATAATATTCGAGACGATTTATTCGAGATTATATTCGATGATGCATATTATATGAATTATTTGAGATGCATATTATGTACTATGATTCAGTTTTTCCTTATTGATTGCATGCATTCTAATTTGAATACTAAATTGTTTTATCTTTCTTCTGGATTAGTTAAATAAAAGCTATGGACAATACCGGCAGAGAAGGAGAAGAGGCTCTGTTCGACATCATACGCTCCACGAGCCCAGAGCATGAACCTGAAGATGATGACGACTCGCAATATCTGAACAATTCCGGTGAGGGTTGTATGATATTTGATGAAGACGAACGAATAGATGAAGGCGACGACAGCGATGTTGACGAAGAAAATGTTCTTCAAATAACAAAGACCGGCGAGGTATATTTATTATATAAGCTATCCGGTGATCATTACATGTCTTAATTGATTTGTATGTATTAACGAATCGATCTTTCTTCTTTTAGGCCTCCGTATCGAGCAAATCTTCTACAAGCGATAGGGTAGTTCGAGGCCCGGCCAAAAAGTTGGATAAAGGCGTAAAGTTCAACATCGATTCCATCAAAACATCAACTGGCGAACCGCTTGAACCTAGGAATAATGCGACCAAGTTCAAGAATCAATGCGGAGTTATTGTCAGGGACCAAATCCCGATCTCCGTTCAAGAATGGAAAAAGCCAGCAAAGGGAGATCGAGCAGGCCGAGTTACTTTTGTCGACGAAAGAGCAAAAGATGTGCTTTGGACTACGCTCATGGAACATTTCACCCTACCAGATAATTTGACAGATGCAGACCTGAAGAAAGTTAGAAACTATGCTCTTAAAAAGATGGCGATCGCATTCAACACCTTCAAGAAAAATACATGGACTAAGTACGTCAAATCCGGAAAGAAGACTCCAGAATTCACGGGAGCACTGGTGAAGGCAAAAGATCACTGGGACGCTTTCGTGAAGTTCAAGGAATCGGAAGAAGCTATGGAACGGTCGAGAAAAAACAAGATTAATGCTGCGAAAAAGAAGTGGCACCATCATATGGGGCCAGGTGGCTACCAGGTGGCCCTGCCTAAGTGGGATAAATCTGAGCAAGAGATGATTAGTGCAGGGGTCAGTCCAGTTACATTGACATGGCCCCCCAGGTGCAGGACATGGTTTTATGCGCATGAGGGGAAGTTGGACCCAGAGACAGGGCTGGTTATGGTGAAGGCAAGTCTTAAAGAAGCGACAGACGAAATACTTATTGCAATAGAAGAAGCTCGAACGGGGATGTTCACGCCCAATAGAGAGAACGACGAGCTTACGCGCACCCTGAAGAATCGTGAACACCCGGGAAGAACACGAGGCAAAGGCGTTGTTCCGTGGTTTGAGGGGTTTGCGGATTGGAACGACGACTACAGAAGCCGTGCGAGAAAGAAGAAGCAGGAGGAGCAGAAGAAGAAGGAGGAAGCACTCCGCCTTGAAGGCCTAGAATCAAAGCACCTGGAGTTGGAACGTTTTGTCAGGCGGCAGCAGGAGCAGATCGACTCACTCAGCCAGGAAAGGGCGTCTCAGCGGCAGCATGAGCAGATCGATCCAGCATTGGATAGCACCGTCCCATCTATGCCGAGAAGCAGCGTGGGTTCCGCCCCGACCGATATCGATAATGCATTGCTAGCTAGCTACCCTGTGGATGATATCAAAGACAGGACTAACTGTGAGCTACACATGAAAGTGAAGAACTTATCCATGAAGGTGGCGGACGGTTATGCTTTAGCAAATCCCCCTGAAGCAACCTTCCATGGCAATCCCATTCCAGCTGGCTATGCTCGTGTTGGGGTTGATGAAGTGATGTCAGGATATAACGAGCTACAACTTGACATTCTTGGAGGTGACGAGGAGAGAACACTAGGAGAGGCCATACATCGTATCATTCTATGGAAAAAGGATTGCATCGTCTTTCCAAGGCCACCGACTCCTCCTCCTCCAAGTCCGCCGCCGCGTCAGTCGACTCCTCCTTCTCCAAGTCCACCGCCGCGTCAGTCGACTCCTCCTCCTCCAAGTCCGGCACCGCATCAGCCGACTCCTCCTCCAAGTCCGGCACGGCGTCAGCCAACTCCTCCTCCTCCAAGTCCGCCGGCACCGCGTCAGCCGACTCCTCCTCCAAGTCCGGCACGGCGTCGGCGTCAGCCGACTCCTCCTCCTCCAAGTCCGGCACCGCGTCAGCCTAAGCAACAACGGAAGAGAGAGGCCGCAGCTACGACGGCTAGCGGTACAACAGGCAAGAAATTCAAATATGGTCCAGACCTCAAGCCTCTTCCGAAGTTGCCTTACCACCTGACTCCTGAGGAACTCGACATCGCAGTGGATGCCAAACTCAAGGCCCATTTTGGACCGAAACCGCCCCCGCCGCCAAAGGAGAAAGTACCTGAGCATGTCTCACAACACTTTATTGATATGGCTCGACCGGCTGACAATCAGAAGGACTCCGACTATGTGCGGTCTATCAAGAAGTCATATTTGGCAGGACAAAAGGAGTCGAGCTCGAGCTCGAGCCAAGCAGTTGGCAAAAAAAGCGGGAAAACTGTTCCCCAGCTGGGAGAACAGGCAGTGCAATCGATCCCCCCGCTCATTGTACAAACACCTGTGAGTACCGCCGATCGGCTGGTAATAACCGAAGATCATAAAAGGCAGGCTAAAGAGGCCGGTGTCACTGTTGAACAATTCCTAGGCCTTGAGGAAATCCCCGGGATTACAGAGGAGGAAGTAAAATGGCAATATGTCCGCGGCAAACCTCTGGTCAAGCCTGACGAAGTCAAGCTTGTACCAACGAGAATGTATGATTTGCATACGTGGTACATGCAACAAACAGCAAATACCAATGAAGAGTCCCTCATGGTGAAAGTCAAGAAAAGGCATTACTTCCATAAAAAAGATGTGTGAATTCATTATTCAGAGTTGTTACAGTTATTCAATCAAGACGCAGTCGACAAATCTATCGTCAGTTGCTATTGTCTGTAAGTGATTTCTTTCTGTAATTTAAGTCTCTAGCTAGCTAGCTGTGCTCTCGTTCATTACCTGTAATTATCCTCACTATATTGTTTTCTGTGGTATTATGCAGAATGAAGATGCATGAAATGAAAAAAGCTGGACGCTATGGCATTGGGTTCATTGACCCAAATACGGTTAATCAGGCGATATGGGAAGATCAATATTCGAGAAAAGACACAGAGAAATCCCTGCTAGAGTTTTTGAAGCAACTAAACACCCAACCAGAAATACTACTTCCTTACAACTTCGGGTGAGTGTTACTATATCTTGTACTACAAATTCTATTTTTTGCTTAATTACTAGATGTTAATAAGTGTAGTTGATGAGTTATGCACGTGCCCGCTTATTTATACAAAACGTGTGCGCATGCAGTTACCACTGGATCTTGTTAATCATTGAAGTTGACAAGGGAAAAGTTGAAGTACTGGACTCACTATATAAGAATTCATCCGAATACGCAACCGTGAGGGGGATGGTCGACAGGTAATTTCAATCATTATCGCACTATGTCGGCCTCTTTACTTCATTTCCTGATATCAACTAGTTAATAACTCCTTTATTCATTTTCTTTGCCGGCGGGCAGGGCTTGGGCCAAGTTCGTCAAACAGGTATGGGAACAAAAGCTGACATAGGTGCGACCCAAGGTAATTAAGTAGTACTAGCAAGCTACGTCCGTGCATCTCTTTAATTCTAGTTTCAATACCATTATCATGCTTGATTAATTATTACCTGATTGAATTTTATTCTCGTAAAGTGCATGAAGCAGGAGCAGGGGAATGCTTTATGCGCATACTACGTTTGCGAGAACATTCGCATGATCACGTCTGAAAGGAGCAGAAACGAAAGAAATCTTTGGGTACGACGTTTGCCAGAACACTATCCATATTTTTTTTATCATGATCTAGCTAATATATATACACACAACTAATATATTCATCTTGACCTCCTGATTATAGCTGAACGAGATGCAGGGCCAACTCCTACCAACGGCTCGTGTACGAGCAATTCAAGAGGAAATAGCTGGATTTCTGGTCGACCAGGTCATAGATCCCAAAGGAGAATACCATTACAAGATCAAGAAGTAATGCCTGCATATATGTAATGATCCGCAAATTGTAGGAGAAATTGTATATACCAAATTGTATATATATGTATGTGAATGGTCGTCGTACGAGAAATTCGATGATATATATATATATGATCGGTTCTACGAGAAATTCTATTTATATATATATGCACAACGTGTACAATATGTAGTAGCGTAATATATGTTTGAAATGAAAAATAATTAATTCATAAACCCCTGAAGGATTAAAAGGAAAAATAAACCAAAATTAAAAGAATTAAATACTTTTAGTCCCGGTTGGTATTACCAACCGGGACTAAAGGTCCCCCAGCCCACGGCGCCGGCAGGTGCCACGTGGTGGGCCTTTAGTGCCGGGCCGTGTTGAACCGGAGAACCGGCACTAAAGGCCCTTACGAACCAGCACTATAGGCCGATTCTGCACTAGTGACACACTGTCATTAGTGCATCTATAAATGGGCGCCCCAAACCAGTCTCAGTCGTCCGGATGGACGGCCCGGTCATTGACCAGTCATAAAAAAGGCAAGCCAGACGGACTCCTCAAACAGGACTCAAATGCCCGGGCTGACCAATACTCCTCTTGCCCAAATCTGGGGCTGATATAGCGGTGCCTGGGCGCGTCCGTCACGTCGGACCCGACAATCCTACACCTCCACAAATTGCACCAAATCCATCAAAATTTTCCTCTTTCTCCCGCCCCACTCCTACCTTTTCCGTGTCCGAGCCCTTGTCGTCCGCCACCCTTGCTCCCCATCCTCACATAGGTCTCGATCCGCCGCCCTAGATGTCGTCCAACCCGTCCCTAACCACCGCGACAGAGGCTGCATCCGCCACGTCCGTCGGCGTCTCGTCCTCGGCTTTGTCGTGCAAGCTGCAGAACATCGCCCGGAGGAACCGGCGCTGCTGGCAGCGAGAGAGGGAAGCGGCTATGGCGTCGCGCAGAACCTCGCACCCCACCCATCTGTTCGTCTACAAGGATTGCTCCGTCAAACCAGGTTGGGACAGAGGAGGATCCGACGGCCGATTGTGGCATTTCGGAGAGCTTTCCGCCCATGCAGATGCCGGAGGTGGACGTATGTCACTCGCTGCAGCTCATTCGGGCACGGATAAGCACGGGCACCGGCGACGGCGGCTACAGCAGCAGCGGAGCATGCAGTCCGGATGCAGGCGAAGGAGGACGCAAGGATGGCCTCGGAGCAGTCGGCATGGATGGCGTCTGGTGAGTGATCCGGCCAGCCAGCGAGGTATCCGCCACGCTCGAACATTGATTTCATCTTGGCATGTGCGAATTGTTGAACTATGATTTGTTTTGCTTTGTTTCGAACTGTTGAATTGAGACAATTTGTATCGTATGATCAACTTGTATGGATCGCATGGATTTGAGACTCATATAAGGGGCCGTCCGACGCTATTCACAGATATGTCCGAACACGACCACAAATGTATAGACGTCCGGATTTGCCAACTCCGATTGCCGATGCTCTTATATTGTCCTCCTAAATTCTCCTGGAGCTTGCTCTCCACGTAGTAGTGGTAATACCAAACCAGAGAGACAAATATCCTAGAGTGGCATGCCATTTTCTAGTGTTTCTGTTAGGTAGTAGTGTTAATTACAGTACTTAGCAGTTTGCCAGCTCGTAATCAATTGGCTTGAAATGTCTTTCTCGCACAAGAGAAAAATTCCGTACTGATATTGCACCTTTTGCACATTCAGTACTCTTCTACCTTTCATTTTTATCTAGGTCATTATTGTCAATCCAATGTATTTGGTCACGTTAATTTTTGTGTCCCCTCTATAAAATAAGAATTGAAGTGTTTAACATTTTACTTGGGCTCTGATGGAAGCTCTGCAGATGGCACCCCTATACTTAGCAAATGACAACTCCTTCTTCGTGATCATCCTCTAACAAATCATTGAGGGTTGGTAGAATTAGAATAGCTTCGATTAATTTTGCTTATATGAACATCACCGGGGAATCTATTGCCGTTTTTGATTTGTTTTGTGTGCTCCAGTATACTCTCAGACTACATCTAATGAAGCTTTTAACCTCAAATGGAATCAATTCGCCAATGATTGAAGCACGACATGATAGGAGCTCAAGTGATGGAGATGGAGCGCGGGTGGAATGACAATTCATTGTCGGGGTACGTTGGTCACCATTCATCTTTATTTGATCACAACAGCTAGATGTAAGTCGCCTGAATTTACAATTTGGGTTAGTTGAATATCGAGTGAAGGAACTAACAGTCGGAGAGAAGGAGGGAACTTGTCGGAGAAGCCTCTGGGTTGATCTTAGGGTGGCAGACGACCCCATCATTTATCTTCGGGGTGTGGGGATGGTGCCGGTTCACGGAAAAATCTTGCCATTGCCGGGGCTAGAGGGATGACCGGGGCGGCGAGGCTGGCGCGGGAGCAACATTGGCCATGGGCGGTGGTGGCTGGTGGTCCGGCCGATGGTCCGTGGGGGCGGTCGGGGAAGGCGTCCGGAGCTTGAAAAAAGTTGGGAGGTTGAGAAATAATCTGGCTGTTCATTTTACATCGGACGGCTAGAAAAAGAATCGACAAATCCAAATTACCTTTTCAGTTGGCTTACACCTAGCCACCCACTTATTTGATCACTTTTGTCAATGTGACGTCGAACTTTTTTTTAACCAGAATGTGATGTGTAGCGGATACGACTGGGTTTGTGGATCAGGAGCTAATTATCACGATACTTGTTGAAACTTAAGAGCTGATTATCTACTCTTGCCAGATGACGCGGAAGATGTACACGGACTGTTTTTAGTGATGCCAAAAAGCGACGATTCTCTTCATATGCTTATTTTCATTTCTCTTGAGTCCGTATTGGTCTAGTCGAGGACTAATGGTCCGTCTGTAATACTTGCTCTACAATTTAGGTGACTATTTTACTAGATCGTGGTTGATTTTGTGAGCTGTGTGAACTTGATGGATCCGTGTGACTTTTATTCCTGTCAGTGGTGGATCTAGGATTTGAAGAGAGGGTGGTCCACCTTATTTTTTTTTGACAAAAATCTCTGTTTTGCATAAAGCAAGCCTATCGGCGTATACACAAAGTTCTCCGGCTAGGTCTTCGGCAGCATCTGACAAAGCCTTCTTCAATATCGTCATAGCATGTCTAAAAAAGAGAGGCAATGTCCATGGTCCTCTTAATCTTTCAATAAATTTTCCAAAAATAATTTTCTTTTATCAGTCATAATGACATAATTGAACACAAAGGATGTGCAAAATTATCTGTATGTGTTTATCGGTTCGCGTACTGGATAATGGGTAGCACAACAAAGAACAAACTCCAAACCAATTAGGGATTGGGCAGTGGGCGAGCTCCGAGTTGATTTCTCAAATCAGGCGCCCACAGGAATTTCCTGTCAAGACCACCGTGATGTTGGCGCCAAAATACTCATTGATCGATTGTGTTCCGCCTCAGCACCTCTTGGTGCTAGAAAAGCGATTTTTTTTCAAAAGTACGACCAATTTTGTACCAAATTTGAAAAGCATATGTCGAAATTGAAAAAAATCAAAAATAGCACCCCGTCGGCCTCTGGTGGGCCGAAGAGGGGCCTGTCGGCCGTTGGGAGGCCGAAGAGGGCCCGTCGGCCCACGGGTGGCCGAAGAGCCTGCTGTCGGCCCACGGGTGGCCGAAGAGCTGCCGTCGGCCTCCAGGAGGCCGAAGAGCCCCTGGATAAGGCCGACCGCTCGGGACCTTCTTCCTCCTCTCGCTCGCTCATCCTCTCTCTCTCGTTTTTTCAACCGAATTCCCCCCCCCCCCCCCCCCTCCGATCTCCTCCATCCTCCACCCATTTTCCTATTCAATCCGCTGAAACAATAGATCATACCCATCTCCACCGGCCTACGGTCTCATTTTGTGCCATGGGGTAGTTTTTTGTTCATTTGGAGGAGCCATGGTGGGGTGGTGGAGGTGTGGATGGTGAGGAGGTGGTGTGGTGGAGAGGAAGAAGAAGGTGGAGAGGAAGAAGAAGGGGACACACGCGTCGAAGGTATACCGATTTTTTTTAGTTTAGGTTAGTTTTTTTATTGTACGTAAAATTAGTTTATGTAGTGTAGTCATTTTAGTGTACGTGTTGGTAGTGTAAGTTTATTTAGTTTACTTAGTGTAGTCATTTTTAGTGTACGTTTATTTAGTGTACGTAGGTTTATTTAGTGTACGTTTATTTAGTGTACGTAGGTTTATTTTAGTGTAGGTTTATTTAGTGTAGGTTCTTTTTAGTGTAGGTTTATTTTAGTGTAGGTTTATTTAGTGTACGTAGGTATATTTTAGTGTTGGTTTCTTTTAGTATAAATTTGTTCGTTGCGAATAACGAGAAGCTGGCAATGTCTGACAGGTGAAAATGTCTGAATCCGTAAATTTGACTGTTTATTACGGCCCTGGTAATGTTCGATATAATGAGTTGGGGGTTGATCTTAGCGAGTTTAAAAAAGGCGTCATGACACTTTCAGACCCGGACAGACTGGACATTAGGCAGTTGAAGCACTGGTTGACTACTAGTTTTGGGCTGGATCCTGAAGTCTGTTCCGTCAGTATTCATGCATTGTGGACCAAATCCTGTAAAAATGTCAAGTGGGAGTTGATGCCGATAGATAGGAGCCAGCATTGGTTGTCCCTGTTAAGTCGTTCCAGAGACCGAAGAATCCACCCATATGCCCTAGTGCAACCAGTGGCGAAGGAGGAGAATTTCGTACAAGTCAGCGTGGGGTATGAACCAGGCCAGGGTAGTCAAGTGGGTAACGAGATTTATGTATCCGGGTCACAACCACCGGATGTGGATGCTAGCCAAGCCGAGAAAGAGTCAGATTATGTGCCACACAATGTTAGTGGTCATGATACTGGGCAGAGTATTCAGTCGATAGTATTAGCTGGCTCTGGTGTTGCTGATGGGGATGAGGAAGGCGATGAAATGCAGAGGGTGATGGAGGAAGAGGACGAGGATGGGTTTGCGGAGGATCTGGATTCTGAAAATTCCAAGGATGAAGTGGAGGTGCCGATTCCTTCTGCATGGGATCAGGACATATCCGCCGGCATTAATGTCAACGATGGCCATGAGACTCTATGGCAATATAATGTGAACCAAGTCCAGATCGGGGCTATGTTTGACACAAAGAAAAAATTGAAGTATGCGGTGATAAAGTGGGCTATGTCTACGTAGAGGGTTTTCCGGACACACATATCGAGTCCAACAAAATATACCATGAAGTGTGTTGAAACAGGTTGTCCTGCGAAGGTGCATGGGCACGTGCCGAAGTATAACATCCACTGGGTTGTCACCAATGTGGTCCCACATAATTG
The DNA here is from genome assembly GCA_039707655.1 of Elymus sibiricus. Taxonomy (NCBI): domain Eukaryota; kingdom Viridiplantae; phylum Streptophyta; class Magnoliopsida; order Poales; family Poaceae; genus Elymus; species Elymus sibiricus. Next base: position 524,177,222 of record CM077675.1, read on the forward strand.
TGTGAGGAAAAACCTGTTGGTTCGTCATCCAAACCTGACTTCAACTCTCATAGCGCAACTCATGTATACTGAGATAGTTGAGAAGAAAGATATGGAAGCAAAACATATCCAGAAAGCAGTGAAGGTCAGATGGAATTATGACATTCCATATGGGAAGGCTTGGAGGGCTAAGCAGAAGGCTATGGAGGAAAGGTTTGTGACGTTCTTCGACTCATATGATAATGTTGTCCGTCTCCTTGACATACTGAAGGAGAGGAATCCCGGCACTTATGTTAACATACAACACACGAGGTTGGAGATTATACCAGATCACAAGGTGTTGAAACGAGTATTCTTCTCTTTCGCTATATGCATCGAAGCTTTCCGGCATTGTCCTCCTGTGATGTTTGTGGATGGTACATTCCTGACTGGTCAGTACAAAGGGCAAATCCTAACTGCTATTGGTGTGGACGGGAACAACCAAATCATCCCACTAGCCATGGCATTTGTGGAGGGTGAGAACTTTCCGAGCTGGGTATGGTTCTTCCGGCAAGTTAAAATTGCGATCGTGAAGGACCGACCAAACGTGTGTGTCATTCATGATAGACATCCTGGTATATTGAAGGCCGTGAAGACACTAAGTAATCCAACAGCTGACGAGCCAACACCTTGGAAGGACTTGCAAAGCCGGTGGTGCATGCGCCATCTGGGTGCAAATTTTTTCTCACAGTTCAAGAACAAACGGTTGATGAACTTGTTCAAAAAGTTATGCAAGCAGAACCAGCAGCGCAAATACGAATTTATTTGGTCAAAATTAGATGAGTTTACTAAGAAGCAGGTCCTTGCTAGGAAGAAAATGGAAAAAGACCAGGTTAAATTAACAGCACTCATCGCGGAGCTAGAGGAGCCAGTAGGTCTTTGTGACTTGCCAGCAATTGACCCTCCTAATACGAAGAGAAAGAAGGGCAGGGCAATAAAGAATTTTTCTGAGTGGATAGAGAAAGAGCCTCCAGTGAATTGGTCTTTGCTGCATGACACCCATGGAGCTAGGTATGGCCACATGACAACCAATCTTGCAGAGGTGTATAACTTTGTACTCAGAGGGAATAGAGCATTGACACTGACAGCTATTGTGGAGGGTGTATTCCATGGCACTTTGAGATATTTCAGAGAAAGGCACGAGTTAGCAAAGAAGCATATTGCAGTTAATCAGAACACACCTTATTGTAGCCGTGTCATGGAGTACATGGCTCAGAAGATGAAGAAAGCAAAAAAGCACACTGTCACACTCATAGGTAATCAGGAAAGGAGGTATGAGGTTCAGCTTCCTACTGATGGTTTTGGTTCTGCAAATGAGATGAAGACGCATGAGGTTAAAATTGGAACGGAATTTTAGACTCGGTTGTGGATTCAGTTCTTATTGGTCATGAGGGCCACTTGGAGCTCGACAAAATGGGCAAGCCATTTACCTGCAAACAAACTCGGTTGGGCTAGGAGGGAGGTGGAGCTAGCAGGTGGGGTTTCCTTAGGGGTGTGGCTGCAATTTGGCAAGGGGGAAACCCTAGTGAGTGAGAGGGGTCTCTCCATGGGTGGTTTTATATAGGGAAAGGTCTAGGGTGGGTTGGATCTCGTCCGTCCGATCGCGATCCGATGACCACGAATGACCGGAATTTTAGACTGCATGAGGGCCACTTGGAGCTCGACAAAATGGGCAAGCCATTTACCTGCAAACAAACGGTGACCAATAAGAACTGAATCCACAACCGAGTTGAAAGACCACGAGGCACAGATTGACCGATCCCTAGAGGCATATATTATGTGGTTGTTCGGCAAGACGATGTTCACGGAGAACCACGTGACCACTGTCGATGCACGACTCATCGGTATTGCACGAGAGATAGCTGACGCACGTTGCCCGGGGGACATTGTGCAGAGGAGTTTTGGTTCTGCTGTCTTAGCGGCTACGTACAGAGGCCTGTGCAAAGCTTGCCAGTTGAAGTCTAGAAAATCAGGTCTTGTTGGATGTCCACTATTGTTGCAGCTCTGGTCATATGAGAGATTCCCTATTGGTCGACCCTATGTCAGCGTTGAAAAATCTTTTGGTTATGAGGACATGGCTGGGACTTACGTGCCTTCTATCGGCGACTTGCCTACTATGGGATCAGTTTGGACACGGAGAGAGGTATTTTCATAATTTGTAACAATACGAATTACTAATGTTTATTTCTCTCTATTCAATAGTATTACTAATGTTTGTTGTCAAATACAGAGACAGTTTGCGCATAGCCAGGTGAGGGGCTGCTACCCCTCCTTCACAGCGCAGTTTGATAGTTTGCACGAGGATCAAGTTATCTGGGAGCCATACTCCGATCGTGCTATTTCTTCCAGATGTGCAGATGGGATTTCTGGATTGTGCACTAGAGATCGGCATTATTGGATGACCAAGGCCAAGTTGGTGTTCGACGTGACGGTTGAGGAGATGGCTCTTCATAGGGTGATGAGACAGTTCGGTCTATGCCAAGAGCCTGACATTCCTGTTATTCCACACTTACCGGATCACGTGCCCAAGTAAGTAATAGTACTTTAGTTCTCATGACTGCATTCAGAATATAACTAATCATGTAACGTGCATTTCAATCTCAGGTACAGTCGAGTAGGAGGAAACAAGTCCCAGGCTTCTTGGCTTCGCGACATTAGCCCTTACGTCGACGAATGGACTACTGCGCCGACAAATATCTGGGATGAAGTTCGGGCCTTTGACTGGGACAAGTTCGGATTGTATCTGCAGCGTTACCGGCATAGCACGAGGATCTACTTGGTTCCATCATCAGCTCCTGATCATATCGAAGCCCTTCTCACCAGCGATCTGTTCCCAACTGCCTCAGTTGTGGGAACCAGACACCACGCGGTATGTGCTATGGTTCTCACATGTTAAGTTTTTCCTTAACCTGAACATATACAATTGGTTAACTCTCCGTGACTTGAACAGGGTGACTTGACATGCGAGGTGCTAGAGGAGGTTTCCTCTTTAATGCAACACTTTGAGAGGGGAGATAATATCCCACCGCGAGAGCACGTCTCATGGTTGAGGGGTCTTCATGAGAAGGTATGCGGGATTTACGCAACTGTTACATGTAGACGACCTTCGGATGTTGCTATTCCTCGTCCAGCACATCGTCCGCCACGCCCCTCTCTGCAGCGTTCAGAACCTCGAACCTCTGTGCACCGTTCGGAACCTCGACCCTCTATGCAGCGTTCGGAACCTCGACCTGCAGGGAGCTCTTCCTGGTAGCAGACACCTCCTTCACAACCAAGGAGCTCTTCCTGGCAGCAGACACCTCCCTCACAACCAGGGAGGTCTTCCTGGCAGCAGACACCTCCTTCACAACCAGAGAGCTATTTCTACCAGCAGCCACCTCCTTCACAACCCGGGGGCTCTTCCTGGCATAATCAGATGGACCTAGGTAACACTACTTTGTACATTCCTTTATACATTGTAGGCTCGTAAATCTATTTTACATGTTTTACTTTACCGCAGTCGGCAGCCAGTCGCAACCGTTCATGACTTCAGTCCAGTCACCGATGTTTACTGGTCCTGGTTCGTTCTTAGACGGCGATGGCGATGACGATGACCGAGTTGCAAACACCTATGATTTCTCGGAGAAAGTTCTTGCCACTCCACCACCATGGACGCAGGAGACACAGACACAGACAGACGAGGTGGTCTATGGTCGTGGTCATCGTGAGACTCGTCCACCGCGTGAGCGCTTATCGCCTTCCGGTCCTCGTCCGAGGAAGCCCAAGATTCGTCGCCGTCCGCAGGAGTGATATGGTTATCTATGTATGAGACATGACTATCTAATTATGTATGAGACATATGTCTATTTTATGTATGGGACAAATTACTATGTACTTATGTATGAGATATATTCATGTTTTATTTCAGTGGTCAATTGGTTTAGAGAGATAACACTTGTACTGCGAACTAAATGCATCCAACTGAATTAAACATTACAACTGAATTAAACATTACAACTGAATTAAACACTACAACTGAAATGAAACACTACTACATAAAACAGTACTACATGAATGCATCATCCTCCTCCTCCGTCGATGCAGATCGCTTGCCCTTCATCGATGTAGAGCTCTTGCCCTTCGACGATGCGGTAGTCTTGACCTTGGTGCTCGGCATGAAGAGGTCGTCTTCGTCCTCACTGTCTTTTGACCATAAATCTGAATTAGTTACAGCAAGCCTGAGGTAAGATTCACTCTTATGCAGTTGCTTCTGCCATCTGCCATGCAACCTGAGAAGTTCTTTCCGTATCTCCTCAAATGTCCTGGGAGGCCACCCACTCCTAGCTAATGAGTGAGCCAACTCATTCATTATGGTGTCACTACTGATGAGTTCCTCCCATGGAACTACTCTATCATCCATCTTGAAATTGGCGGCTAGACGGAGAAGACGATCGGACATACCAGAGTGAAAACTACGATCAAAAGGATAATGAGAATGAGACATCTCCACGAAAGGATGGCGGGAGCGAAAGGCGTGAGAGAAAGGGGGGACAGAAGGGCCTGCTCACCCACCTTACTGCGGATGTGGTTATATAGGTTCACAAGAGAAGATGGCGGGAGAGAATGGCGGGAAAGAAAATGGCGGGACAGAATGGCGGGAAAGAAAATGGCGGGAGAGAATGGCGGGAAAGAAAATGGCGGGAAAGAAGGGCGGGAAAGAAAATGGAGGGAAAGTTGCTGCAATGCAAACGTTAGGATACAATAACATAAATCTACTGAGAAAATAAGATACATAAAAATTAACATGTTCAAATTAAGATACAACTTGCTGCAATGCGAACGTTAGGATACAATAACATAAATCTACTGAGTCCACAAGATACATAAAAATTAACATGTTCAAATTAAGATACAACTTGCTGCGAATTTTAAGATACAACTTGCTGCAATGCGAACGTTAGGATACAATAACATAAATCTACTGAGTCCAACGGGGATATTTTCCTTTTCCATCACCAGCTTCTTCTGCTGCCTTGGCTGCACGAGCCCTTTCTTTCTTTATCTGCCTCTCAGCCTCACGGGCCTCCTGTCGCTGTCGGTAAACCTCCGCCAGTCGAAGTCCCTCTTCTCGGTTTTTCTTCTTCATCTCATCAAGAAAAGCCCTCTGCTTCACACAGTACTCTTGCCACTCTCTCTCCTGCTCTGCTTTCTCCTCAGCTGCCGCCTTCGCGCGGCGCTCTTCGGCGTCCAAACTTGCCCATGCATGACGACCTCTTTCACGAATCTCGGTCACCGCCCACTCCGGTTTTTTCGTGTCAATCCAACGATAGTACATGCACAGAGGCGGAGGAGACTACAACAAAAATAGAAATAGAAGTATCAAATCAACAATAATATCAACAACGTGTTTATTCTTGGTGACTAAAACATACCGGAGGCCTGATGTACGGTGAAGTAGCAACGGGTGGATCTTCCTCATAATTGGCGCACATGAAAAACTTCATGCCCAACCAATCTGAAAAATCCGTCACCTCCTTCACCTTGCAGAGATCGCCACACCAACAACGAAGTACTTCCACCCCCCGAGGCAAAGTCGCACTCTTCATTTTCGTAGGCCTAATGCTTTGATCCGAGTAAGGCAAACTCATAATGACTACCGCGTTGGTGTTTTGAAGTGCGGCTGGACGATGGAGAAGAGAGTGAGAAAGAGCAAGCACTGTGGGCAGAAGCAAAGAGAAGAGCGTGAGAGAGCAGGCAACGGCATCTCGTATATAAAGATGAGGAGCACTGTGTTGTTGGTAGAAGAAAATAAAACACGCGCGTCCGACAGCAGGAATCAGACAAAGCAGACAGCTGGAATCAGACAAAGCAGACAAAGCAGACACCCGCGCGCTCGGCCGAATCTTTGCCTAAAAATCAGCGCCGTTTGCATAAAAATAAGCGCCGTCATCATAACAAATCAGCGCGGTGCGATTCTACCAATCACTACAATCTGCCGTGGAAATCAGCGCATTTTGCTGCAGTGTGGGCATCGGAATCAGCGTCTGCGCATGGGAAAAAGCAAGGGAAAAGCGAGCTGTGCGTCCGGCCAAGGGAGAAGCCGTCGGTGGTGGTAGGCCCCGGAGGCCGACTCGCAATTTTTGATACATTTAAGTGGAAAAAAACTTCAGTACAAAGTTGGAAAAAAACTCCAGTACAAAATATTACACCAACACTACACCATGTTGTACTTCACAGTCTATAAGTACGATCACTGCGGCAGAGGGCTGAAAACAACAGCAAGCTCCTGATCACGCTCTTTGAAGGTTATGAGCACCAAATTGTTTACTTCAATAGACGATGCCCGAAGAAAATTACCGAAACCTTCCTTGTTCAACACCATTCTACCACCCAAGCCAATAAAGTAGGAACAAGGAATGCTCACAGATATATCATCATCTTCAGAATCCAAAGTAATTTCAAGAGTTAAAGAACCAGTCCTAGGAATTGACAAAAAATCCTTCAAACTCCTCACAACCATGGTCGGAATAATCTGACAAAAAACATCAAGTTATATGATGTTCGGCTAACAAATTTAAAACAGTATAGTACAGCAAAGAACAAATAAATAAACAGTAGCCAAAAACAAAGCTCACCATTTGTTGACCATTAACATTCATGGAATCAATCCTATGAACAAAAGGAGTACACAATATGTAGTTGTCATCAAAGAGCTGTCGCGACATGACATACATTTGGTGATAATTCAGAATGAAGACACCACGACTATAAAAACAACTGTCAACAAGTTTCCTCTGAGTTTCACTCAGATGCTCAAGAGCTACAAAAAAATAATTTCACAAATTTAGCAGAACAGCAAAACGTATAAGCTGAAACAAAACTTTAAATCTCTCAAAAAAAAACTTACCAACACAGGGTAAAGGGAACAACATAACACCATCCTGATGAAAATCAACACCAATCATAGTTCCATAGTGCTCAAGCCTAACAGTCATCATGTCACGATGACGGAGACCATAATCATTCACAAGTTCCTCCCAGGAAGGACCATGGAATTTACTGCTCACCCGACCATGTCTAAACAGAACATGGTATAAGTTACCCTCACTGTTGTGAAGAGCAAGATCAATATCTGTGTCACCCCTCCGAATAGCTAAAGCTCTGCACTCCTCAATGTACCGAGCAAGATGTGATATAACACTGAACGGAACATACTACAACAAGAATGGAAGCAAACATCATAATCATATAAACAAAGGCATTCGAATACATTCCAACCAAAACAACATCAACCAAATGCCACAATCAGATAAACAAGATATAGAATCTTACAACACGCCTTGAACATCGACGATCCAACACCACAGTGAATACAGACGCACCAGAATCAAAGGAAGAACAAGGGCCACTTGGAGCTCGACAAAATGGGCAAGCCATTTACCTGCAAACAAACGGTTCGATACGAAAATGGGTGGACGAGTGAAGAGATCGGCGCGGGGGTGCAAGCACCAGAGAGCAACGGGAGTGGGAGGTGGAGCTGGGGAGCCTGGAGGACGGGGGAGGGTGAAAGGAGTGGTCAGAGGAGAAAGAAAGGAGTGGTCAGAGGAGAAAGAAAGGAGTGGTCGGCCTTATCCAGGGGCCCATCGGCCGTCTGGAGGCCGACAGGCAGCTCTTCGGCCACCCGTGGGCCGACAGCAGGCTCTTCGGCCACCCGTGGGCCGACGGGCCCTCTTCGGCCTCCCGACGGCCGACAGGCCCCTCTTCGGCCCACCAGAGGCCGACGGGGTGCTATTTTTGATTTTTTTCAATTTCGACATATGCTTTTCGAATTTGGTACAAAATTGGTTGTACTTTTGAAAAAAAATCTAGAAAAGCCGTCGGAGACGTTGAGAACCGACGAAACAGTAAACCTTCTTTCTCAAGTGCCCGAACAAAAAACAAGGTGCTTGCAGTAGGATTGGTTTACATAGGTGTAGAGTCGGATGATGTGCATATATGAGAGAGAAACATGGAAAAGTTAACTGTTTGGCAAAGGTGGCAGGCTAGCTAACGTTTGGGATAAGATCATATGAGAAGAAGATATTTTGTATACTTTGCATCTCGATCTAAATATCTCTACACTTCCGCTGGCTTTCATGATGGGTGGATGCCCTTTATGTGTACCATCTAGTCTCAAAGATTCACCTTTTCTATGGCCAAAGGTTCATCAGCTATCTGATGATTGAAGCATCCATGGTTTTGAGTTTTGGGGACCAGAGCTTGTACGCATGTTAGTGTGCTGCAGATCTAATGGGTCATGGTCAAATTAACAATCTTGTGATCATTGAGATTTTTGACACCAAATTGTGTCCATGGATTAGGTGTCTGCAGTCTTGTTCGAACCAAAATAATCCCATGTGAGATACCTGCATGTCTTATCGCATGCAGGCGCACTAGTGAAAGTTGGTGCATGAGAGGTACTCATAGTGAGAGTAGCATGCAGGCCGGCCGGCTAAGAGCAGCGGAATGGACTCCATTAGTTGACTAACTAATCAAGCACACATTTTTTTTGCGGGGGAAAGCATTTCATTATTTAATTGATCATAGTTTTACAATCGTTCACAACGACAATGCCAATCAAGCACACATGGAGAGATAACCTAACCGATAACAGGGGATTAATCATATATAAAACGACCAGTTGCCGCACCATAGATAGATAGAGAGATAGAAGCTTTCCTAACCTGTACTATATATACATTGTTAAGTTGATCGACTGATTAATTAAGACTAGCCACTAGTATCATAAATGGCCAATTGAGTAAAAAAGGTCTTTATTGCAACTTGCATATGTTCCTCTCCCTCCATCTTCTTAGCTCTTTATTCGACTAACGCCAAAAATGGTGACCAGCCAAAAACTAGTTTGAATTAAAAGTGGTAACTTTAGGTACATATTTGTGGCTTAATCAACCTACTATCTCCTATCAAAAGAAAACAATGAGGATTAAGCAATTCTCCGGATAGTTAGCTATGTAATCTACTCATCCTTCTGCGACCTCCCCTCCCCCGCACCGCCCCGCGTGGGCGTCTCGGGGACGACCCCATCCCGTTGGCGTAGCCCCTCCCCTCCCCCTCTCCCTCACCGCCGCACAAGGCTGGTGCCGGGCAAGGCCCAGGGTGCAGCTAGGGACTGGGGTGGTGGGGCCTGCGCTGCTCCATTCGCGTCGGAGGGCTCTGGATCTGGGACGATGTTCCCCGGTGAGGCCTCTCTGCTCCTGCGGTGAGCAGCGGGGTTGGCGTGGAGCCGACGTTCTCGTTGGGTGGCCGACGGAACTCCGGTGGACTGGGATATCGTGTGGTTAGCCTGGCGGCTGGCGGCGCTAGATCCAGCCGCTGCCCTTCTTCCCCTGCTCAGTGTGAGTCATCCTCGACGGATCCCGACTGGACAGCTCCCGAATGCGAATCTGGTGGTTGGGAGCGGGACGGGGGGGGGGGGGGGGGACCCCTGGTCGGCTCCGGCCGGCTGAGACGCCGCCGCCGCCTATGGGCGCCGAATTGCTTCTTGGACATGTTGGTCAAGGTCTGCCCTCCCACTCCCCATCCACTGCTCCTCGGGTGAAAACCCTAACTCCGGTGGGCGGCGGCGGCGGCGTTCTTGGCGCCGTGATTGAAGGCCCCACCTTGAGGGTTGTGTGGTGGCCGGCACTGTAAGAGTGCGTTGACAATAGCAGTTGGCGTTCACCGTGTGCATTTTAAAACCGAACCGAAAAACCATGCCGAAATAAACCGAACCAAACCAATTTTATGGTTTTTATGGTTTTATGGTTTCGGTATGGTAGGAAATTTTCACACCGTTTTGAATTTTGGTTTTCATGGCATATACCAAAAAACCGAATGGTTAACCGAATAAACCGAAGTGAAAAAAATATTTATATATCTTGGGGCGAACAACTATACACGTAGTCATTTTTGTGTGCAGAAGCCAAATTTCCTATTAAGTGCATCCATTTTTCTTGTAACGAAGTCATATTTATCTTCAAAAGAATGCTAAGCACGCTCATATCCATCGAATCCACGCATGCATACACACTTGCATATAATTATATACTCTTTGTATAAACGATATATGTTTTGAGTCATAAATTTGTAAATTATTATATGCCATTTTTAAATTCGCGTCAACTTTGGTTTTTATGGTATATACCGAAACCATACCTAAATAATTTGGTATATACCGAAACCGAACCATATCTAAATTTCATACCGTATTTACCGAAGTATTAATACCGTACAAACCGAAAAACTGTATAAACCGAACCATGTAAATCGAATAAACCGAACGCACAGAGTGAGCTGGCGTGTCCTTCTTCGTCCAAGCTTTAGCTCTTCCTCCGACGTGTTTTTGGCCGTTGGTTGTGCAGCTTGCTCTGCTTTGGTTGAGCCTCATCGGCACATTTGGGTGCTCTGATCCGCTCATTGGGACTATCGGGCGGCTTTCATCCATGTTCATGGGAACTTCCTGTTCTTCGACGGTTCGACACCTCGCGATCCAGGCGAGGAGGTTGTGGCCTCCTTCGATGACGGGGTTGGATGGATGTATCGTGCCGAGGTCCTTAGGTTCTGGTGAAGGCATGCCATGTAGGCGTAGCTTCATGCCCTCTCCAGAGCCGACATTGCATCCGACCATGTGTAGTCACGATGGATGACCTCAATTTCTTCAGCTAGGTGTTCCTTTGTGTATCCTTCCTGCGTGAAGTGCTTGAGGCTTGTGAGTATTACTTATCGTGGTAATGGATGCATCTAGATGCATTTTAGATCTAAATACATTCATTTCTACGACAAGTAATTCGAGACGGAGGGAGTACTTTCTAGCGCCTCTGTATCATGATGCTTTCTTTGTTCTCTATCTTTGTTGTACTCTGCAGTTATTTCCTGGCCGGTTGATGGCTTTGTTAATTCAAAGTCGTACTAGGCTAGTGCCCTACTCGGGCTTGGCTGCGTCTTTTCTCTAAAATCTTTGATAGTGAGTCAGTCCCACTAACTCCGGATAGATCATGTATATCCTAAGTGATAAATATTTAGATTACCTCAACATGCATGATAAGATCTCCGGTAGGCTATACATAGGTGGGTACATGCACTTTGTATCGTTTTCCCCGTGCGTTGTCTTGCTCTTGGAGGTGAAACCAGCTCGATGGCTCTTTTGAATTTTACTTCCACTTTGGATAAAAGCACATTTAGAAAATGAGATTTCAAGCATGTCCCTAATTAGTTTCTACTAGCTCGGTTACTTAGCCTTAACACAGTGTCAAAAAGCACAACTAAAAGCGGCCGTGTCCCATCGTGCATACATGCATGCACTTGTTAGTTACTAGCGCCATGCCACTTACTCTTACAGTCTCACTAACTGACTATTCACAACTAGATTCTACCATACTTTCCACGAAGAACTAGTATACCAAACAATTTAAAGCGGCCTAATCTGTCACTGCCATGTGGCCCCGTCGTTCTTATCCACATCCCATATTCTAAATGGAAGTACTGCAGGTACTATGAGTCCAATGCTGATATGAATCGGACCAACTGGCTCAAACTAAAAACACATGATAGATGCCTGATGTTAGGTGTCGTAGAAAGACCCGACCACTATTCGTCGTATAGAAATTCCCTTTTTGAAAAGGACACTTATTTGGAAATCTCGTGCACTACTAATTTATTACTCATTGATTTTCCTGTGCACTCACTTTCCCACCGTTCATCACTAGCCGCAATCATCTTGGTAACCTGATCCAATCCAATGTCGGATGCCTTTTGATTTAAAGTCTTTCAACAAATGCAATCTTTTTAGTACATTTCAATTATAATGAAATTGCCTGCGCTCGTAATTTCTCTTGGTGCGGTCAAGCTCAAAAATTTCCTTTTCAAATTAGCGTGCACAAGGGTGGTGAAACATCCATTTTGTCATGGTTATTTGCATTCACTTCTTCCACACAAATATCAAGGAAAATTCTAAGACCCATACTATCCCACTGTGATTTGATCTTTCCCCTTTTTCAATCTATATAGAGGACACAAATTAATGAAAAAAAAAGAATTTTGTTCATATCATGAAAGCAAGCTCACTACCAATATAAAAGAAACTATGTTTCATCATGACAATACACATCGAATAGATCATATGCAATAATACATGACCATCATCTCATAGATGGCTCTAATTGCAACTAATTTTGTAATAGATATTGGGGGTAGGGTGGGGACAACCTAACAGATAACACAATACATGCTTAATTCGCTTAGTAATAAAATGACCACTCACCTAATATAGATAGATACATAGTTGCTTTCCCTGACATGCACACACCGTATGTAAGTTGTTAAGTTAATCGACTAATTAATTAAGACTAGACTAGTAGCTAGTAGTATCATGCATAAACTAGCAACTCGCATGCATGTTACTCTCCATTAGCCCTTTATCGCCGTCTAGCGCAGGAAATGGTGAACGGAAAAGTTCAAATTAAAAGCGGCCGGCCAATTAGGAGTAACTTTACTCACCAATCCTGTTGGTCAACTATGCATACTAGTAGAATGCCCGTGCGTTGCCACGGGCTCTTGCAATATCTTTACGACTTATGCAATTCTAATTCATGTGACTTTTCACACGTAGAGAGAATATAACACGGGCACAATTGCTTAATAATTGAAGTCCAATTCATTTGCAAATGTAAATCCATAACAAAAAGGCAAATTGAGGATGTGTCCGTGTAACAATTTGAGCGATGATCCAACTAAAATCCATTACAGATTATTAAGATCTACTCGATGCGCTTAAGAAATTCTCGCACAATATCAAGAAAGTTGTCTTTAGCTTCATTCTCATGATGTTGTAGCTAGTATAATAAGAATTGCTTCCTCAACTCATACCCATCCCGTACAAGAAATATATGTAGTTAGCATGAATAATTCACATCGAATGTCTTAAAACGTGTAACGGACAATACTCACTGTGCAAACCGGATTGACCAGTTCTTTACCGTTCCACAAGAGCATAAAATAATAAACAAAAAAGCCAGACATATCCCTGCAAATTCCTAAATTTACATTATATACAATATAGTGATAACAAAAATAAATGTTTGTATTATGAATTTATTACCCATTTGTGCTCGTTGGAATATTAGACGGAAATAAACGTTGCCATTTAGATATATCGGAATTCCAGACGGGTTGCTTTATTTCGAGTACTTCTTTGAATTGCCTCGCAAAACCTTTTAACTTCACTATATGCCTTAAATTTTTATTCTCTGATGACTACGATGTATGAATAGGGTTCATAATGTATACACGATGTGCCTCTTTGTCAATGATGTACAAGATGTATCGGCGGATGGATGCATACGGAAGATAAATTTACAAGTGGTAGCAATTAGCAACTACAATAAACCATGACGACAATAGCCAAAATACCTTATTTACCATGTTGCACGATGAGATGTTGTTGTTTATCCCAGGCCAGCCCTCAAACAATATTGCCAACGTCTGAATAATTTCCTTCTATGCATATGTATACCACAACGCAATTCTGCAAATTAGTTAAGCTTGTGTTCCTTGTGGGAGCTCGGAACAACTAGTCAAGTTTTGTCGTTAAGATATTATATTTCTCCTATCCTATGAAGCATGGTGTTGGTCTTGAAAGACGGTACTTTCTATCCCTTTGTCTTTTCCCATTTCCTTGCCATGTAAGCTAAGTCGAGGATATATAATCCTTGACAGCGAGTCGTTGCACTAACTATGAATGGATGGATGGATCAGGCATGTATATTTTAATTAGTGATAAACTATTAAGATTACCTCAACGGGCATGATATATATGGATCTCCGGCCGGTAGGCGATAGCTAGGTGTGTGCACACACACTTTGTATCATTTTCCCGGTGCGTTGTCTTGCTCAAGTTGATGAAACCATCGAGCTCCACGACTCTTTCGTATCTCACTTTCACTTTTGACAAAAGCATGATCTAAAAGCGCGCCTCTCCCTCTAATCTTCCATTTACGTGCGCTTGGTCCAGTTACTGGATACCTAGCACTATCTGTCACTTGGCTTCTTCCTCCTCGTGCAGGAGTGTCAGTTAAAGCTTGTCTCTGATCTTGAATGCATGCACCCACTCCTTTAGTTAGTAGACCCATGAGTGTGGACGTCCTGAATCCATGGACATATGAACCCACTTTTAAAAGATGCATTTTAAACACGTTTTAAAATGTCAAAAAAATTTGAAACGGAATCTCACGCATGCATCTTCACAACATATGTCCAGCGTCACAAAGTTTCATGAAAAAATCTTTTTTTTTTATTTTGCCTCCACAAAATAGACAAACCCAGTGCTCCTAAATATCGTTCTGTGCATGCCAAAAGAAGAAGTTATTTTGCCGTGAAACTTTCTGTGCGCACATAGAATGTGAAGATGTATGCGTGATCCCTTTTTCAGAATTTTTGGGCAATTAGAAATGAGTTTTTCAAAGTGAGTTCATATGCCCATGAGTTCATCCATATACTTTCCGTAGACCCATGCCACTCACTCCTCTCATACAAGTACCATCACTTGGTAGAGTATACCAAAACCAACTTAGGCCTTCTAACTTCTGGCTTCTTCTTCAAGCACAACCAACTTCGGTTTTGTTGGAAAGCTAGTGAGGTTAGGCCTTCCTAGTTCCGTCTGGACATATCTAGGATGGTTGTCCAACCCTCCCCACTTCGATCAAATCCTCGGACGGCATCTTCCTGGGCCTGCATCAACAATGTTATCCTAGCTTCGTGGGTGTTCCGAAGCTTTTCTCACGATGCGCCGCCGGTGAGAGCAGAAAGAAGACGATGCCGATACAACCAAAGACATATGTGTTATTTTTTATTTTTGTAAGGATGGTTTAATAAGAGCTGGACAATTTTAATATATGCCCTTGCCTACTGAAAAAGGGGATTAGCTGTGACGCCCCCATTCTCGTCCGTACGCTAATTATGCACACAATGCGTACGACCAAGATTAGGGACTCACTGATTGATAACACAACACGACAAAAGACACAAATAAAGTCATACAGCTTAATGTTACAAGCCAGGGGCCTCGAGGGCTCGAATATAAAGCTCCGACAAGCACGAGTCAGCGAAAACAAATATATCCGAGTACAGACATAAGTTAGACAAGTTTTGCCTTAAGAAGGCTAGCACAAACATAAGCAGCGGATCGAAAGAGACGAGGCCTCCTGCCTGGGAACCTCCTAACTACTCCTGGACGTCGGAGAAGTCTACATCGTAATAAGCTCCATCCTGGTAGCAGTGGCCTCCGTCGGGGTAGCTGTAGTCGTCCACCGGGTAAGCTGGATCCTGAGTCTCCTGGGCGCCGTCATCTGGTCGCGGCATCGTATCAAGGGGAAAAGGGGAGAAAAGCAACGGTCAGTACTCATCCAAAGTACTCGCAAGACTTACATAAGATCTATGCTAGATATGCACCAGTATCAAAGGAATGGGGCTATATCTTTGGACTAGACTGCAGAAATGCCAGAAGAGAGAAGAAGGCCTAGTCCTATCGAAGACTAGCATCTTCAGCATCTTGCAGCATTAGAAGAGAGTAGACCTGCAGCTCATATATAGTCATATTGTTGTAGAAAATTTTATTAAGTAACACGCCCAGAGATCCTTCCTCGACTCCCTGCGAGGAAGCAATCCCGGAGCCACAATTCATTTTTAATTAATTTATGATTATAGTTGTAGTAGGTCAAAGCACAACTCCAAGTCGTCCTGTTACCGTGGACACGGCTATTCGAATAGTTTACTCCCCTGCAGGGGTGCACCACATTCCCCAACACGCTCGATAAGCTCCGGCCGGATACAATTTTCTGGTCATACCCGGCCTCGGCAGATCGACACGACGTAGTCCTACCTAGGCTCAACAGAGAGGCCAGCACGCCGGTCTACATCCTAATGGCTCGGGGTCTTGGGCCATCGCCCTCGCCATCCTGCACGTTACGCCCTCGGCCGGGACCAGTCCTAGCATGCCTTAACTTACAAGCGCCATGCGTTCCAGACCACCCGGGCATGAGTCGAAAAATGTGGCATCTGAAGAGCTTTCGGGAGAATGTACGCCGCCGAGCAGCCCATACTGATTACTCCGCGTGGTGGTTAGTGCGTATTAGGCCAACGACCTAACTCAGATCAAGTACCCAACCCATTAGCAGTTTATTAGTGATCAATAACACTCGAGTGCCTTCCGGCGCACCCCACCTAGTTTCCGGATGCCTTGCGGCGCATCCCACTAAGTCTTTCTCACACGGGTACCCTTGGGGCCGACCCATCTCAGAACTGTCGGGAACTCAGGTCCACCTCAACAGAGTGGTACCGCCTGTCCCTTCAGTCCCGCCATGTTAGTATATTGCCCAGTCAATAGTAACTGTGTGGTTATACGCCAAGTGGATATCCGAGGAATCACCCTCGATGAGTCCCCACTTGAGGTATGTGTATGACAAGAGTCACTACCGGTAAATGAGAAGGAGGAATCACCCTCGATACTCATGACCGATAGCTACGCTACATAATTAACATCGGGAGTGCTTAGTGAGGTATCACCCTCGGCACTCAATGGTAGCTCTGCAGTGCCATACTTAAGGGGGTGTGAGGTGATGAGTTAGTAATGGTTTGTCAGTCAGGACGACTGAGTCTTCTGTCTTCAAGTCCTCGGTGTCGTCGATGAAAGCAGGGGCAACTGTGACTAAGGGGTCTCAGGGGTTCACTGATCCACCTATGCTAGGCAGTTGGTAGGATAGCAGATAAAGTAACAGTTCATCAAAAATAGGCTATGCATCGGAATAGGAGCTATCTAATACAGTAGCAAAATCTAATGCAAGCATAAGAGGGAGAGAGATGGGTGATATCGGAATGCTCAAGGGGGTTTTGCTTGCCTTGCTGCTCTGCGGCAAAGGGCTGATCGTCAGTCGCGTAGTCGTACTTGGCAGCAGCGTCAGCCTCAGGGACTACGTCGGCACCGGGCTCTACCGAGAGAGAAGAGGGGGAAGAAACAGATAAATAAAAGCAAACAATGTAACGCAAAGCATAGCATGGCAATAAGTTGTGTCGGGTGTGTCCTAACGCAGTGTTACACGATACCGAGAAAGGGGGAACCCATCCGGGAATGTTTTCCCGGTTCCGGACAAATGTCGGACAGATGACCGGAGGGGGGGAATGTTCCAGGTTTGCGGTGCTAGAAGCATGGGACAGCTAGGATGCAGTGCAGGGTTGCCTAAATGCATGTCTAAACCGTTTTAGCTATTTTAGTATTAAAGTTGAAATTAATAGTCGGTAGTTATACACTATTCATCTATCAGAAACAGGCAAAAAGTTGCATGTTCAGATAGTTAGAGGCACCCGACAGGCATGTGGTTAGCATATTCGGATTCGTCATATTTTTCTGATCATTTTTCATATATAAATTTTTTCAATCCGAGTTACGGTTTAAAAGATATGATTTTTCTAAGTTTTAAACATTTTCTGAATTTTCCAGAATTAATTTAATTCGAAATTATATTAAATATTAAATGCTATGGGTACACAGAAGTGTACCCATATAGGTGCAACAGAGGCTGACAGTGGGTCCCAGTTGACTGCCCAGTCAGCAGTCAACTGGAGACTTTGACTGGTCAAAGGGGCCCAGGGGTCCCACATGTCATAGACTGGGCACTGCCCAGTCAGCCCATTGACTAGTCAACTGGGTCCAGTGGGACCTAGTCGGCAGTGACTGTTTAATTTAAACGTGTTTTATTTAATCTAACCAAATAATTAGTGATGTGGGGCCCGGTTGTCAGTGACCCAATTTAGTTAATAGATTAGTTAATTTAAAACTAATGCTACAGTACCAGGGCCCACGTGTCAGTGAGTATTAGGGTGGGGTTAGCGGCTAATGACCCAGACGGGTGGGACCCGCCGGGGTTTAAACCGCCCGCGCGCGCACGGGGGCTTGCCGGCGACGAGCCAGGGACGGCGGAGGCGCACCGGAGTTGCCCTCCGGTGACCATAACGGGCGGCGGCTGGCGGGAATCGGTCCAGCGCGGAGAGCCGCATCCAATGGAGCAAAGAACAGGGGCGGGGACCGACCATATCGATGGCGGCGAGCTCATCGGCGGACGCCGGAGTTCGGGCTCGAACGGGCGCTCAACTACGGCTCGCTTTTGAGCGTTTTAAGCATCTAGGCGTGATCTACGACGCAACAGAAGCATGTCCACGAGTTCGGGGGAGCATGCCATCGCCAGGAGCAACGGCGACGAGCTCCGCGGCGGAGCAGCGCTCGGGCGGCCATGGCGATTGCGGCTACGGGCAAGCAACAGCAGCGCAAAGAGAGGGGGATGGAGCGGATGCTCACCTAGGAGGCACACGATGGCCCGCTGAGTGACTAGGAGCAGTAGTGCAGCGGATCGAGGCGGGGCAGTGCGGTTGGCCGGCGGAGGGGATTGGATCGATGGCGACATTCTGGCGTAGCTCCGGTCGCATGGGCCTGCTGGCTGGATGAGGTCAAGGACGAGGAAGCCTCCGGGGCTCCGTGGGACGGCGAGTGGAGGCCGGTGGCCGCGCCAGAGACGATGGCGTGGCGGCGGATGCGTTCGGGCGCCGTCCAAATCGAGACAGAGAGGGGGCGAGGGGGAAAATGGAGGGCATCTAGGGTTAGGGTTGGTCTCAGGGGCGTCGCCGGCATCTTGTAGTCGCCAGGGAACTGCCGGATGGGTGACGCGTGCGGCGTCAGCGATCGGGGCGGCTCCGGCGTTGCCACGGGAGAGGGAGCAGGTGAGGAGGAGGGAGAAAGGCCCCGGTGGGCTGGGCCGGCTAGGTGGGCCGAGGCCCAGTAGGCCGGGGGGGGGAGTTCTTTTCCTTTTCTTTTTCTTATTTTCTTTTCTGTTTTCTCTTTTCTTTTCTGTTTAATTTTAATTGCAGCACTACAACACTTTTGTAAATTGTGGTACTTGTCCCAATATTTGACAAACAATATTCCATGCTGTCACAAAAAGTTTGGGCAAAGTTTGAACTCATTTGGAATTTTCAAAAATGAAAATAGGCATTTTTAATGCTGTTTTAGTATTGGTTAAATGCTCTGTCCCAAATCAAGTTGATGGTGATGTTGTTTTCCTTAACAACATTTGTTTTGGAATATTGCCAACAAGATGAACATTTTTCCAGAAATTTTTGAGCAACTTCATTTTGCACTTTAATTGGAATTGATTTTCAGAGGGAATTTTTGAATTGATTCATTCAACCACTGTGATCAAGCACTGTTTAGAAAAATGGATTAGCTTAATCTGGTGATCACTGTAGCTTTATCACCTAGGTTACTGTAGCTGATAATCCAGGGGTGTCACAACTCTCCCCTACTAGCAAGAATTCTCGTCCCGAGAATTAAGAAGTCGAGTAAGGGAAAAGGTTCTGGTTACGAAATTCTAACGAGTCTTCTAGTTCTTGTTGCTCTCATCGAAGAGGTCGATCCCCTTATGTTGAAGTCTTTAATTCTCTGATTCAGGTCCTCCTGATGAAATCGTCATCCTTCCTTCGAGAACCTCATCGTCCTACGTAGGCGACAAGGAGGGAAAATTCTGAAAGAACGTAACTCCATAAAGTTGGGCATCTGACGGTGAACTCAAGGATAATACATGAGTTATCCCTCGAGTTGTAGCTGAGGGAATTTTTGAGAGCGATATACGATGGTACAAAGGTTTCAACGGGTAGGCAGTCATTCGATGTCTGATCAGAAGGTGGAAAAGGGGGTTCAGACCAACGAAATAGATGTTGCGTCTGGTACAAGAATAGATCATCCCTTAGGCGGTGGCTCGAGATTACATACGAAGCCAAGTGCAATAGATACCTTGGAATCAAAGTGGTACAGGAGAGTCAGGTTTCGATCCTGTGGAACTTTGGGTTATGGGCCCATCATGTGGGTCAAGAATTAAGAAGAGCGGTGACATCTTGCACGGTCATGGTAGCAAGATATGTCAGAGGATAACCTGTCATTTATGTCAGCAACAACATCGGTACCAAGGGCGGGGAACGAAGAGAACCATCTTCCTGCTCGTTGAAACGAGGCGGACCAATTGGCAAAGTTCTCGTCCACCGGCGGTTACCGAAATGTTAACAACCATAGTAACAGGGCCTTACTGAGAGAGTAGTACACCGAGGTATTTACCTAAGCAGGGAATTATCACTGCTCAGATCAAATAAATCTCAAGAAAGGTTAAACAGACCAATGAAAAGGAAAATGTGATTATCACATTAAACAGACCAATGGAAAGGAAAATGTGTATACACGAGCATTAGGTGTATAGCCTTTCCAAGAGCAAGCAGAGCGAGACAAACATGACAAGGCTCCGGGTAGGTAACCATTAAGACTAAGGGGCAAGGAATTTATGATGTTTACCCATACAACGATGTTTGGATAATTTATCAAGAAACATTTAGCATTATGCCTCCAATGCTCTTGTTTTGAGGATCGGTGTATCATAGACATGCTTCGAGATAGCAAAGATATGGTCACCAGGTAAGGGTTAGACTTTGGTTACACAAGGATCCAGTAGGAATAACTTATAAAATAAGCCTTACAATTCCCACATGGAAGGATGGCAACCCTTGCTGAACAAAACATTATAACAATAGGTCACCCGGCCAGGTGTGCGGGCTACAACATCACCTTACCGAGTAATAAAGACCAAAGTTATAATTCTTGATAATGTTCCAACCATCATATCTGTCCGAGATTCAGATCTGGTTGGTGTCAGGGTATTCCAGACAAAGAAGGTCTGAGGAGAAAAGGACGCAACACAGACCTACGAGATGATGTTTGCAAGAATCTCGGGATGAACGACAGAAGTAAGCCTTGACTCATTAGCCAGACTGCAAGACATATGAACACAAGGTCAAGACATTCGTTCCCACATGGAAGTTACTAGAATGGAGGGCAATCAAGTTCTGATTGGGGACCATCATGGAGGATATCAAAATCCCATGCGTAAGTCTGGACTAGGACAATTCAAATCAATCAGTGGCCTGGCGTGCTAGGAAATACATATGGAGTGAAGGTAGCAACTCTAGCAAACCATAGAACTACTTCGCAAATGACTGAATGAATTGGAACGATTCCAGAGGAAGCGAGACAAATTTTTCCCATAAGCACTGTGGCAAAAATGCACGTGAACTTATAGAAAAACACGTCTTTTATCAAACATATTCTTTCATGAACTAAGCACAAAGATAATGCTTTCAAGGTTTCCAAAACTAGCTTAAATGTTCATCATGAACCACGAGAGAGAAGAGGATGTGGCTGATAGATTCAGCGACAATTCATCGAGAACTCCAAACGGATGAATTTCCACAATTATGTGAACAAGGAGATGACATTTGTCAGCTCAAATGATACAATGTTGTATGATCGAGAAAAACATACATCATTAATCATTGGTTGAAAAGCGCGTCCGAAATATGGGCTTAGGTAGCAAGATCAAAGTTAGAGTGACGATTCGATAATCAACAGCCTAAGAACGAACTGTCGATTGTTAACTTCAAAGCAATAGGGTTGCTAGAAGTTAGAATCAAAGCAGCATCGTTTGATGGTGAGAAGTATCACTATGCCAAGAATTTCTAAGACGTGGAGCAATCCTCACAACATTCTCGACACAAAAGACAGGAATACTTCAGGGTAGAACATAACACAAGTTGGATAACAAGTTGCATCCATATCATGGACAAATTTGCGATGGAGGGAAGTCAAGGGGGTTGTCGATGATAACAAAAATCATCGAGGGCAAGGAGGGTATTTCTCATCATGAACTCAGTTGATGTCTCTGAAGAAGTAAAAATGTTGAAGGTGATCACGACACATTTGTCAAGAGGTTTTCAAGAGAATGCAATCAAACAGCGACGGCGTCAAGTAGGGAATGGTGAAGTGGAAAGTTATAGTAACAATAGATAAGATGCAAGCTCAATATCAGGGTTGCTTTTCAAGACAAACAACATGATGTTTAAAGCTCGACGTGAGCAATGCTCACACTCTGAAGAATTTGCGCACCAAAGAAGGACAAGGTAGCACAGTCGAAGATAGCAAGACAAGGATGTAGCCGATATTCCAGGAATGACCAGATTGACTTTGATATTCCCACTAACAATTACAAGGGGTATTGAATTGCAGTGTGGAATAAATTCTCCAATCGGTGTTCTCGGTTGACAACAATCCCAGAACCCGTGGAGTGATTAAGACAAGGAAAACTATTACCTCATCAAAGTTATTAAGATGTATTGCAAAGGCGTGATATCCTCGAGATACCAGAGGGTAAATTCGAAGGTATAACATGATAGAAGCAGAACTGGGTCATTGACCTGTGACAGCAGATACTTTAACCTTGTCAAAAATTGACGAGGCATCAGAATGAATTCCTTTCGGATAAATTAATAAGGATAGCATGGTCGGAACCATAACTGCAATCGATCAAACTAAGGATACTGAAAGAATCATACGGATGAACAATTACTTTGCAAGAAGCTTCCGAGACGGTCTACATCATTTCCATGGGCATGAACACAAGTTCAATGTCGACTCCCACTTCATCCATGTATAACATTTCATTCATTTCTTGCTTTGGACGATGTTGTAGTGTCGAAAATTTATCTGGCAAGATTCCATAAGAGTATGACCCGTGAACACTTTCGGGTTCTCACGGATTAGGGAGGGCATAGGTTCAACCCATCGGGGAATCTTAGGAACATATACCACAAGCATCAAGAGTAATTAACTCAAGCTCGAAGGTAGAGCATGGTTGGCATAATAGAGGATACAATTTTACCAAAAGCATTATGTGTCAAGGGGAAAACTCACAAGGTGATTGAATATGAACGATACTGTCGGATAATAACCCAACAATGGATCGGGCGATCCACAACGAAGTTGATGTGAGTATCGGTACTCATTCAGAGGAATAAAGAATGCGGAGGCATCGGATTCAAGAAACACCTGAATAGTTTGATGCTTAAATACAAAGGAATTATGATTTCCAAAATGAAGGATCAGTAGCAGACGCTCTGATCAAGGATGGATGAGTTGAAAAGACTTAGTCGGACAATCAATAAAGGTTTGAATTGCCGAGAACCAACTCATGTCCGAAAGGACGTCTGAGCCGGAAAGATAATTTAAACGGATTAACTGATGACTGCGTGCATTTGCACACAGGTTGAATCAATATGATCAGAATGGCAAAGACAAGGGATGTCAACGAAGACTACTATACATATGGAATTAACCATAATGCGGGCAGGCAAGAATTTCAAGAGCAACAAGCTGCAAAGGATTTTTGGGAGATCGAAAAGTATTTCGAAGAATTTTGTGAAACACATGAACAACTGGATTGAACGGATCCTCGACAATTGTGAGGAATTATCCGTAAGGCTTCCATACGGAAAAGAACCATAATGCAGTAAACTCAAAGGGCTATCGGGGAAATGAAGGGTATTTCGGGGCATCTTGTAACAACAAGAGTAACGAGAAAAGGTTGTATGAATGACCTGTGCAATTAGTCATCCATAGGGACTTACCGGTGGTAGGGAATTTGCAAAGCCGATGAGCACAAAGTCTCGGAAAACACAAGAAGGGTATCTTCGGAATCTTCTGACGGAGCAGTTGATCTTCTGGTATGAGGGCTCTCCGGGAGAAGTAGTTACGAGAACCTAGAGTTAGAGTTAATAAAATCTTCAACCCGAAAAGAAGAGAGATCAGAGTCCTAGAGTATAGACGAGGAATAAAAGATCCTAATACCACCCGATTGAGATGTGGGCCCGTAAGCCACAACATCAGTGTTAGCAAAAGTTTTTCAATGACTAGACTCAACTTCGGCCAAGGAGTTGGAAAGGGGGCTACCTACAGGCAGTTGGCTCTGATACCAACTTGTGACGCCCCCATTCTCGTCCGTACGCTAATCATGCACACAATGCGTACGACCAAGATTAGGGACTCACTGATTGATAACACAACACGACAAAAGATACAAATAAAGTCATACAGCTTAATATTACAAGCCAGGGGCCTCGAGGGCTCGAATATAAAGCTCCGACAAGCACGAGTCAGCGAAAACAAATATATCTGAGTACAGACATAAGTTAGACAAGTTTTACCTTAAGAAGGCTAGCACAAACATAAGCAGCGGATCGAAAGAGGCGAGGCCTCCTGCCTGGGAACCTCCTAACTACTCCTGGACGTCGGAGAAGTATACGTCATAATAAGCTCCATCCTGGTAGCAGTGGCCTCCGTCGGGGTAGCTGTAGTCGTCCACCGGGTAAGCTGGATCCTGAGTCTCCCGGGCGCCGTCATCTGGTCGCGGCATCGTATCAAGGGGAAAAGGGGAGCAACGCAACGGTGAGTACTCATCCAAAGTACTCGCAAGACTTACATCAGATCTATGCTAGATATGCACGAGTATCAAAGGAATGGGGCTATATCTTTGGACTAGACTGCAGAAATGCCAGAAGAGAGAAGAAGGCCTAGTCCTATCGAAGACTAGCATCTTCAGCATCTTGCAGCATTAGAAGAGAGTAGACCTGCAGCTCATATATAGTCATATTCTTGTAGCAAATTTTATTAAGTAACACGCCCAGAGATCCTTCCTCGACTCCCTGCGAGGAAGCAATCCCGGAGCCACAATTCATTTTTAATTAATTTATGATTATAGTTGTAGTAGGTCAAAGCACAACTCCAAGTCGTCCTGTTACCGTGGACACGGCTATTCGAATAGTTTACTTCCCTGCAGGGGTGCACCACATTCCCCAACACGCTCGATAAGCTCCGGCCGGATACAATTTTCTGGTCATACCCGGCCTCGGCAGATCGACACGACGTAGTCCTACCTAGGCTCAACAGAGAGGCCAGCACGCCGGTCTACATCCTAATGGCTCGGGGTATTGGGCCATCGCCCTCGCCATCCTGCACGTTACGCCCTCCGCCGGGACCAGTCCTAGCATGCCTTAACTTACAAGCGCCATGCGTTCCAGACCACCCGGGCGCGAGTCGAAAAATGTGGCATCTGAAGAGCTTTCGGGAGAATGTACGCCGCCGAGCAGCCCATACTGATTACCCCGCGTGGTGGTTAGTGCGTCTTAGGCCAACGACCTAACTCAGATCAGGTACCCAACCCATTAGCAATTTATTAGTGATCAATAACACTCGAGTGCCTTCCGGCGCACCCCACCTAGTTTTCGGATGCCTTGCGGCGCATCCCACCAAGTCTTTCTCACACGGGTACCCTTGGGGCCGACCCGTCTCAGAACTGTCGGGAACTCAGGTCCACCTCAACAGAGTGGTACCGCCTGTCCCTTCAGTCCCGCCATGTTAGTATAGTGCCCAGTCAATAGTAACTGTGTGGTTATACGCCAAGTGGATATCCGAGGAATCACCCTCGATGAGTCCCCACTTGAGGTATGTGTATGACAAGAGTCACTACCGGTAAATGAGAAGGAGGAATCACCCTCGATACTCATGACCGATAGCTACGCTACAGAATTAACATCGGGAGTGCTTAGTGAGGTATCACCCTCGGCACTCGATGGTAGCTCTGCAGTGCCATACTTAAGGGGGTGTGAGGTGATGAGTTAGTAATGGTTTGTCAGTCAGGACGACTGAGTCTTCTGTCTTCAAGTCCTCGGTGTCGTCGATGAAAGCAGGGGCAACTGTGACTAAGGGGTCTCAGGGGTTCACTGATCCACCTATGCTAGGCAGTTGGTAGGATAGCAGATAAAGTAACAGTTCATCAAAAATAGGCTATGCATCGGAATAGGAGCTATCTAATACAGTAGCAAAATCTAATGCAAGCATAAGAGGGAGAGAGATGGGTGATATCGGAATGCTCAAGGGGGTTTTGCTTGCCTTGCTGCTCTGCGGCAAAGGGCTGATCGTCAGTCGCGTAGTACTTGGCAGCAGCGTCAGCCTCAGGGACTACGTCGGCACCGGGCTCTACCGAGAGAGAAGAGGGGGAAGAAACAGATAAATAAAAGCAAACAATGTAACGCAAAGCATAGCATAGCAATAAGTTGTGTCGGGTGTGTCCTAACGCAGTGTTACACGATACCGAGAAAGGGGGAACCCATCCGGGAATGTTTTCCCGGTTCCGGACAAATGTCGGACAGATGACCGGAGGGGGGGAATGTTCCAGGTTTGCGGTGCTAGAAGCATGGGACAGCTAGGATGCAGTGCAGGGTTGCCTAAATGCATGTCTAAACCGTTTTAGCTATTTTAGTATTAAAGTTGAAATTAATAGTCGGTAGTTATACACTATTCATCTATCAGAAACAGGCAAAAAGTTGCATGTTCAGATAGTTAGAGGCACCCGACAGGCATGTGGTTAGCATATTCGGATTCGTCATATTTTTCTGATCATTTTTCATATATAAATTTTTTCAATCCGAGTTACGGTTTAAAAGATATGATTTTTCTAAGTTTTAAACATTTTCTGAATTTTCCAGAATTAATTTAATTCGAAATTATATTAAATATTAAATGCTATGGGTACACAGAAGTGTACCCATATAGGTGCAACAGAGGCTGACAGTGGGACCCAGTTGACTGCCCAGTCAGCAGTCAACTGGAGACTTTGACTGGTCAAAGGGGCCCAGGGGTCCCACATGTCATAGAATGGGCACTGCCCAGTCAGCCCATTGACTAGTCAACTGGGTCTAGTGGGACCCAGTCGGCAGTGACTGTTTAATTTAAACGTGTTTTATTTAATCTAACCAAATAATTAGTGGGGCCCGGTTGTTAGTGACCCAATTTAGTTAATAGATTAGTTAATTTAAACCTAATGCTACAGTACCAGGGCCCACGTGTCAGTGAGTATTAGGATGGGGTTAGCGTCTAATGACCCAGACGGGTGGGACCCGCCGGGGTTTAAACCGCCCGCGCGCGCACGGGGGCTTGCCGGCGACGAGCCAGGGACGGCGGAGGCGCACCGGAGTTGCCCTCCGGTGACCATAACGGGCGGCGGCTGGCGGGAATCGGTCCAGCGCGGAGAGCCGCATCCAATGGAGCAAAGAACAGGGGCGGGGACCGACCATATCGACGGCGGCGAGCTCATCGGCGGACGCCGGAGTTCGGGCTCGAACGGGCTCTCAACTAAGGCTCGCTTTTGAGCGTTTTAAGCGTCTAGGCATGATCTACGGCGTAACAGAAGCATGTCCACGAGTTCGGGGGAGCATGCCATCGCCAGGAGCAACGGCGACGAGCTCCGCGGCGGAGCAGCGCTCGGGCGGCCATGGCGATTGCGGCTACGGGCAAGCAACAGCAGCGCAAAGAGAGGGGGATGGAGCGGATGCTCACCTAGGAGGCACACGATGGCCCGCTGAGTGACTAGGAGCAGCAGTGCAGCGGATCGAGGCGGGGCAGTGCGGTTGGCCGGCGGAGGGGATTGGATCGATGGCGACGTTCTGGCGCAGCTCCGGTCGCATGGGCCTGCTGGCTGGATGAGGTCAAGGACGAGGAAGCCTCCGGGCTCCGTGGGACGGCGAGTGGAGGCCGGTGGCCGCGCCAGAGACGATGGCGTGGCGGCGGATGCGTTCAGGCGCCGTCCAAATCGAGACAGAGAGGGGGCGAGGGGGAAAATGGAGGGCATCTAGGGTTAGGGTTGGTCTCACGGGCGTCGCCGGCGTCTTGTAGTCGCCAGGGAACTGCCGGATGGGTGACGCGTGCGGCGTCGGCGATCGGGGCGGCTCCGGCGTTGCCACGGGAGAGGGAGCAGGTGAGGAGGAGGGAGAAAGGCCCCGGTGGGCTGGGCCGGCTAGGTGGGCCGAGGCCCAGTAGGCCGGGGGGGAGTTCTTTTCCTTTTCTTTTTCTTATTTTCTTTTCTGTTTTCTCTTTTCTTTTCTGTTTAATTTTAATTGCAGCACTACATCACTTTTGTAAATTGTGATACTTGTCCCAATATTTGACAAACAATATTCCATGCTGTCACAAAAAGTTTGGGCAAAGTTTGAACTCATTTGGAATTTTCAAAAATGAAAATAGGCATTTTTAATGCTGTTTTAGTATTGGTTAAATGGTCTGTCCCAAATCAAGTTGATGGTGATGTTGTTTTCCTTAACAACATTTGTTTTGGAATATTGCCAACAAGATGAACATTTTTCCAGAAATTTTTGAGCAACTTCATTTTGCACTTTAATTTGAATTGATTTTCAGAGGGAATTTTTGAATTGATTCATTCAACCATTGTGATCAAGCACTGTTTAGAAAAATGGATTAGCTTAATCTGGTGATCACTGTAGCTTGATCACCTAGGTTACTGTAGCTGATAATCCAGGGGTGTCACATTAGCAGAGCATCGTGCTAAGTTCCTTGCCAACCCCCACTCAATCCACTCATAATCCATACTAAATGGTTGAAATCCTTGAATAGGCGTGTAATGACACCCTTCACTGCTGTAAAATAGTAAAAGAGAACAAAATTAATTGAAAATAATCAATACATGATTTTTGTCAAAAACAGGCCATGAATCTAATGGTTTTTCCGCTTCACTTTCTAATAAGAAAAGTGCACAGACACTAGTAGAAAACATGCCTTTGGATCGAAGCATTAGTCCCGGTTGGCTTCTGGACCGGGACTAATGCCACCAATAATCCCGGTTCATTAGGCTAGGCATTAGTCCCGGTTCATGATGAACCTTTAGTCCCGGTTGGTAACCTAAAGGGGTGGTGGCAGGCTGGTGGCAGGGTGGGGCCCCTGCGAGCCACTTTAGTCCTGGTTGCTAACACAAACCGGGACTAGAGATGGACCTATAGTCCCGGTTCGTATAACCAACCGGGACTAAATGTATCCCTATATATAGATGGTTCTTCCAGACCGAGCTCATCCTCTCCATTCTCTGTTTTCTCTTCCTCATCTCGAGCTCATCCCTCCATTTTTGCCAAGATTTGTCAAGATTTGAGGCACCCCAATCCATCCAAGTGTTCACAAAGCTTAGCAACTTTGTCCTTTCATCTCTCATTGCTAGATCAGCTCGTGCAATGCTTTATAAGTATATTGATTTGTGGGTTTTAGTTTGGGTGTAATTATGTGGGTGTTTTTTTGATTTATATGCAATTTGAGCTCAAATTAACTTCTTAGTTTGCATATGTGTGTAGGTGTGGTTTACTTAGTGCCTTCCCATCCCCGTCCTAACCACCGTCGATCGCCCGCACCGTCCCATCGCCGGCACCACCTTGGTGAGCCTCTTCTTGTTTCTTATCCTTTTTATAAAAGAAAATATTATTCGTATGATTTAGATAGTTATTTGTATAATCTTCTTACTTGTATGATTGTTTGTTATACATAGTGCCATGGTTTTGGTATCCATGCCTGTCGGCCCTCGTCCGGTTTATGATTCAGATGTGGTATATTCTCTTTTATAACTATTTGTTGCATTTCGATCGTGTTAATGACAATTATGACCATCAAGTTGACATACATATTTTTATCTAGGAGGTAGTTGAACTGGAAATTCCAACCGGCCCTATTGTCGAGAAGTTAAATTTAGTTGAAAAAGAAAACGAGGATTTGAAAGGACAATTAAAAAGAGTTGAAGAAGAGAAGATGAAATTGGAGTTGTACGTTGACGATGTCGTCGATGATCACAAGATCAAGATGGATGCAATGCGCTTGAAGATTAGAAAGATTAGAAAATATGCCATTAATAAAGAGACTTGGTATCATTATGCTGTTGGATCAATTGTTACCTTAGTTGCGATTTTGATCGCATTTGTTGTTGCATTTAAATGTTTTATCTAGATAGTTGTATGTTGTTTTATGAGAATAAGTGTGTATGAACTTTATGTATGAACTTGTATTAATTTGGTCTTTTCGGTGTTGTGTAATGAAGATGAACCGGCAATGGATGTACGATGACCGTCGCTCTCCCCAGTTCATTAATGGCGTGCATAGTTTTCTGCGTGCGGCCGAGGCAAACAAGCGGGATGGTTTTATGTGTTGTCCATGTGATGTGTGTAAGAATGATAAGACTTACTCTAGCGCAAAACAAATTCACGTCCACCTTTTTACGTCCGGTTTCATGTCCGGCTATAATTGTTGGACCAAGCACGGAGAAAAAGGGGTTCTAATGGAAGAGAATGAAGAAGAAGAGGATGATGACAACTATCCTGGGTTTCCTGAATATGATGGTACTACAATGGGGGAAGAGAATGAAGAAGAAGAAGCTGAGGCATCAGATGAGCCCGCTGATGATCTTGGTCGGGCCATTGCTGATGCAAAGAGAAACTGCGAAAGTGAAAAGGAGAAGTTGAAGTTGCAGCGCATGTTAGAGGATCACAAAAAATGGTTGTACCCAAATTGCGAAGATGACAACACAAAGCTCGGTACCACACTGGAATTGCTGCAATGGAAGGCAGAGAATGGTCTATCTGACAAGGGATTTGAAAAATTGCTGAAAATAATGAAGAAGAATCTTCCAAAGGACAACGAATTGCCTGACAGTACATACGATGCAAAGAAGGTTGTCTGCCCTCTCGGATTAGAGGTGCAGAAGATACATGCATGCCCTAATGACTACATCCTCTACCGTGGTGAGGAGTACGAGAATTTGAATGCATGCCCGGTATGCGGTGCATTGCGATATAAGATCAGTCGCGATGAACCTGGTGATGATGTTGAGGGCGAGCGCCCGAGGAAGAGGATTCCTGCCAAGGTGATGTGGTATGCTCCTATAATACGACGGTTGAAACGTTTGTTCCAAAACAAAGAGCATGCCAAGTCGTTGCGATGGCACAAAGAAGACCGTAAGAAAGACGGCAAGTTGAGAGTACCCGCTGATGGGTCGCAGTGGAGAAAAATCGAGAGAAAGTGGCCGGACTTTGCAGATGACCCAAGGAACGTATGGTTTGATTTAAGTGCAGATGGTATTAATCCTTTTGGGGAGTAGAGCAGCAAGCATAGCACATGGCCTGTGACTCTATGTATCGATAACCTTCCTCCTTCGTTGTGCATGAAGCAGAAGTTCATTATGATGCCAGTGCTCATCCAAGGCCCTAAGCAACCCGGCAACGACATTGATGTGTACCTAAGGCCATTAGTTGATGAACTTTTACAGCTGTGGAATAAAGAAGGCGCACGTGTGTGGGATGAGCACAAACAACATGAATTTGACCTACGAGCGTTGTTGTTTGTAACCATCAATGATTGGCGTGCTTTTAGTAACCTTTCAGGACAGACAAACAAGGGATACCATGCATGCACGCACTGTTTAGATGAGACTCAAAGTATATATTTGTACAAATGCAAGAAGAATGTGTACTTGGGACATCGTCGATTTCTTCCGACCAAGCATGCCTTAAGAAAGAAAGGCAAGCATTTCAAAGGTGAGGCAGATCACCGAAAGAAGCTTGTCCTCCATACTAGTGCTGATATACTTGATATGGTCAAGGATTTACAAGTAATCTTTGGAAAGGGTCTTGGCGGACAATCTGTTCCGATTAACGCTGATGGACATGCCCCCATGTGGTAGAAGAAATCTATATTTTGGGAGCTAGAATATTGGAAAGTCCTAGAGGTCCCCTCGGCAATCGACGTGATGCACGTCATGAAGAATCTTTGCGTGAACCTGCTAGGCTTCCTGGGAGTGTATGAGAAGACAAAAGATACACCGGAGGCACGACAGGACCAGCAACGTATGAATGCAAAAGACGGCATGCATCCAAAGCAGTATGAAGGTCCTGCCAGCTACGCTCTTACCAAAGCAGAGAAGGAATTTTTTTTGAATGCCTGCTCAGTATGAATGTCCCGTCTGGCTTCTCGTCGAATATAAAAGGAATAATAAATATGGTAGAGAAAAAATTCAAGAACCTAGTCTCATGACTGCCATGTGATCATGACGCAATTGCTTTCGGTTGCGTTGAGGGGGCTTCTACCAGAAAATGTTCGATTAGCCATTGTGAAGCTATGTTCATTCCTCAATGCAATTTCTCAGAAGGTAATCGATCCGGAAATCTACCAAGCTTACAGAATGATTTAGTCCAATGTCTTGTCAGTTTTGAGTTGGTGTTCCCACCATCCTTCTTCAATATTATGATGCACGTCCTAGTTCACCTAGTCGAAGAGATTGCCATTCTGGGTCCTGTATTTCTACACAATATGTTACCCTTTGAGAGGTTCATGGGAGTTTTAAAGAAATATGTTCGTAACCGTGCTAGGCTAGAAGGAAGCATCTCCAAGGGACATGAAACAGAGGAGGTTATTGAGTTTTGTGTTGACTTTATTCTTGACCTTAAGTCGATTGGTGTTCCTCAATCGCGGCATGAGGGGAGACTACGTGGAAAAGGCACGCTTGGACCAAAATCAATAATATGTAGGGACGGGCATTCTTGGGCTTAAGCACACTACGCAGTTCTACAAAATTCTACCTTGGTGACCCCGTATATCGAGAAACACATGGATATTATACGCTCCAAGAACCCGGAACAGTCTGACCCCTGGATTAAACGTACACACATTGAGGCTTTCGGCGGTTGGTTGCAAACACATCTCATGAATGACGACATTGTTGAAGATGAGCTGTACTTGTTGGACAAGAGACCATCTTCGACTATATTGACTTTCCAAGGATACAAGATAAATGGGAATATATTTTACACGATCGCCCAAGATAAAAAGAGCACCAACCAAAACAGTGGTGTCCGCTTTGACGATGCAGCAAACATCAATAGGGAAAAGGACACATATTATGATTACATAGAGGAGATATGGGAACTTGATTATGGAAGTGATTTGAAGGTTCCTTTGTTCTGGTGCAAATGGGTCAATCTGACTGGAGGAGGGGTAATGGTAGACCAGCAGTACGGAATGACAACAGTGGATCTCAACAATCTTGGGTACACAGAGGATCCATTCGTCCTAGCCAATGATGTGGCGCAGGTTTTCTATGTGAAGGACATGTCTACCAAACCAAGAAAAAGAAAAGATAAGAAAGCGGATACATCATACGATGACCCAAAAAGCGCCACATAGTTCTTTCAGGGAAAAGAAACATCGTGGGAGTGGAGGACAAGACAGACATGTCAACAGATTATGAAAAGTTTGATGAAATTCCTCCCTTCACAGTGAAGACTGACCCAAGCATCCTGTTAAATGATGAAGATTGTCCATGGTTACGGTGCAATAAGCAAGGGACACACGAGAAGAAAAAGTTTTATACCCCAAGATCCCACTCTGGGATGTGATTGGCTTCACCGTCATCACTTTTCTTCTCTAGTGAGTAGCCGAGATGGTCCAGTTTGTACACGAAGTGCATCCCGTTTTTGTTGTATCCCTCTCAACTTTTTAACACATGCTATGTGGGTGAAATGATGATACCATGCCAAGTTTCAACCTTTTCAGAGTTCATTTGTTGTGTTTTTTAATTTCAGGGTCGTTTAGCTCAAAAAAAAATCATTAAATACATGAAAAATAGCAAATGAAGTTAGAAAGGGTTGAAATTTGAATATGTGACTTAGAATGGTGCATATTGAATGCACAAAAATTCTGGAGTTGAAATAAGTTAAACAAATGAAATGCCTTTGTAACAGATGAGTTTTCGTCCGAAACCCTCATACTTCGAAGGATATGGTCCAGTTTGTACACGAAGTGCATCCAGTTTTTGTCGTAGCCCTCTCAACTTTTTAGCACATCCTATGTGGGTGAAATGATGATACCATGCCAAATTTCAACCTTTTCAGAGTTCATTTGTAGTGCTTTTTAATTTCAGGGTCATTTAGCTCAATTTTTTTTTCATTAAATGCATGAAAAATAGCAAATGAAGTTTGAAAGGGTTGAAATTTGAATATGTGGCTTAGAATGGTGCATATTGAATGCACAAAAAGTCTGGATTTGAAATAAGTTAAACAAATGAAATGCCTTTGTAACAGATGAGTTTTCGTCCGAAACCCTCATACTTCGAAGGAGATGGTACAGTTTATACACGAAGTGCATCCAGTTTTTGTCGTAAACCCTCTCAACTTTTTAGCACATCCTATGTTGTTGAAGTGATGATACCATGCCAAGTTTCTACCTTTTTAGATTTCATTTGTAGTGCTTTTTAATTTCAGGGTCATTTAGCTAAAAAAAATCATTAAATGCATGAAAAATAGCAAATGAAGTTAGAAAGGGTTGAAATTTGAAGATGTGGCTTAGAATGGTGCATATTGAATGCACAAAAAGTCTGGAGTTGAAATAAGTTAAAAAAATGAAATGCCTTTGTAACAGATGATTTTTCGTCCGAAACCCTCATACTTCGAAGGAGATGGTCCAGTTTGTACATGAAGTGCATCCAGTTTTTGTCGTAACCCTCTCAACTTTTTAGTACATACTATGTGGGTGAAATGATGATACCATGCCAAGTTTCTACCTTTTTCAGAGTTCATTTGTATTGCTTTTTAATTTCAGGGTCATTTAGCTCAAAAAAATCATTAAATGCATGAAAAATAGCAAATGAAGTTAGAAAGGGTTGAAATTTGAAGATATGGCTTAGAATGGTGCATATTGAATGCAGAAAAAGTCTGGAGTTCATTTGGGTGATTTTGATTAAAACAAATGAAGGTATAAAACTAAAAGAGTTAAACATAATCTGGTTTTGATTAAAACACCTATTTAAATTATCCTAAAAATTCCCAAATTTAACATAATGATAAAACACACTAATATTAAACAAAAGGAAAAATAATCACTCAAAAATCTATTTTTAAACTAAAGTTATTCATAAACTAGTGATTCACACAAATTTCAAAAGAATTCAAATATAAACTATTTAAATTTGAAAACTACTGGCACTAACAGAAAGTTTGTAATTGTTTTGACCTAAAGCAAAAAAGATTCATTAAAAAACTATAAATATTCTAACAGTTATTCCAAATCTAAAAACAGAAATTAGAAAAACAAAACAAAACAAAAAAGAGAAAATACACCTTTAGTCCCGGTTGGATCCACCAACCGGGACTAAAGGTCCCTTCCCGCCCGAAATTTGGGCCACCAAAAAGGAGAGACCTTTAGTCCCGGTTGGTGATAGCAACCGGGACTAAAGACCCTTTAGTCCCGGTTGGTAACACCAACCGGGACTAAAGGTGTGGGGGTATTTAACAACGACTTCTTCCTCCTCAGTTTCTCCCCCGACGCCACACTTCACTCTACGCCGCCAGGCTGCCCTTCCGCCCCGACGCCATCGCCGTCGCCGTCGCCGC
This sequence comes from Elymus sibiricus, assembly GCA_039707655.1. NCBI lineage: Eukaryota > Viridiplantae > Streptophyta > Magnoliopsida > Poales > Poaceae > Elymus > Elymus sibiricus. The sequence continues at coordinate 524,212,436 of CM077675.1, forward strand.
TCCTCGTCGGTCTCCTCCGTCGCTCTGTCGTCGTCGCCGCTCCTCGCTGGTCTCCTCCGTCGCCGTCGCCGCTCCTCGCCGGTAAGGCTCCCCCTCCTCTTTGTCCCCGTCGGCCCCGCGCGCCTCCGGCGCTTGCCCTCGCCCACCGCAGCACCGCCGCCGGCCCCGCCTCCGCCCACCGCAGCACCGCTGCTGGCCCCGCGCGCGTCTCTGGCGACCCCGCAGCGCCGCCCGACTCTGTCCCGTGCGATGCCCGTGTGTTGAACCAAGATATCTAGTAGACTAGCACGATGCCCGTGTGTTGCCACGAAATCATTGGCAAATAGGCTGGGAAGACAACTAAAACCAAGATAGATTTTGAGTTGAAGTCACATTTTTGTCTTTGATATTTGTGCCTTTTACAAAATGTTGGTCTCGCATGAAAGTAGTGTATTTGTTTATTTATTTGGAAATGATGTTAGAATCATATGTGAACTCACCACCAACTCCAATCTTTATAAGTAGGAAAGATGTACATGGGGGAGTCTCTGACGATCGCCATGGGAGTCCCCGACGATCGCCGGAGGAGTCCCCACGATCGTCGGGGGAGTCCTTGACGATCGCCGGGGGAGTTAGACGATGATGATGATTAGTTAGATGATGATGATGATAGATGATGATGATGATGATAGATGATGATTAGTTAGATGATGATAGATGATGATGATGATTAGTTAGATGATGATCGATCGATGATGATTAGCCTCCTCGAATTTTGTTCATTTTTTAGTTGTTTAGATGCATATGTTTAAATGTTTCGATGTTTAAATGTTTAGTTGCATAGCATAGCCGTTGAGTCGACGATGCCCGGCCAGCATCCTCGTCGTCGACTCGGTGGCAACACTTGCTTGATGAGAGGCGCCATGTCCGGGACTAGGCTCCGCCGGGATGGCACTGGGAGGTGCTGCCTTCCGGGGCGCGCAACATGGTGAGGAATGAGGGTCCCGTCGTCGGCCCGGAGGTTCTTTGGTGGCGGTCCCGTGGACCACTGTCGGTGCAGAGGGAGCCGGCCCCCGCGGAGGTGGTACGTCGTCGTGTCAGGGCGAAGGACGAGCACGTCCGACGCTACATGGCTGCGTTGGACGCCAGGTTCTCCGAGCTATGATCCTGTCATGGTTCCTTCGCTTTGGGTGTCCACCGCCTGCGCCGCGAGACGTCAACTGGATCTGTATTAGTGATATTATATAATAATATTCGAGATGTATTAGTGATACTATTCGATGATGTATTAGTGATATTATATGATCATATTGTTGCATTGCCTTGTATTGATTTGCATATCTCCGGTTTTGCTTATTGAATGCATTCTAATTGTATTATATTTGTTCTGGATTAGTTAAGCTATGGACGGTAGAGACAGAGACCATGATCAAGAGAATGTCATGTACGACATGATACGCTCCGGAAACGAAGAGAATGAAGAAGTAGATGATGGCTCACAATACCTTAACCCATCCGGTGAGGGAATTGAGGAAGAACAACCAAGAGACGAAGGGGAACCAACTGACAATGATGGCGAAGAAATTTTTCTCCATCATCAGAAGTCCGGCGAGGTATTAATTTTCTCTCTGGTGATCATCAGAAGTATTGATTGATTTGTATATATTAACAAATCTTTCTTCTTTTAGCCCTCCGGATCGAGCTAATCTTTTACAAGGGTTAAATGTGGCCCCACAAAAAAGTTGAAAGAAGGATGAAGTACAACATCGATCAAATCAGAGCAGATGGCGAACCGATTGCTCCTAAAATTAATGCAAACAAATTTATACGTCAATGCGGAGTTATCGTTAGGGACCAAATCCCGATCACCGCTCAAGAATGGAATCAGCCAAAAGATGGCGAAGTTCCTTTGGTCAGTCAAAGAGCAAAAGATCTGCTTTGGGAGGCGCTCATGAAACATTTCACCCTACCAGAGGGTCTCACAGATCTCCAACGGGAGAAAGTCAAGAAGTGTGCTCTTAAGAAGATGGCCACACAATTCCAGACTTGGAAGAAAAGATTATGGACCAATTACTTGAAAGGAGGAAAGAAGACTCCAGAATTCAAAGGAGAATATACAAAGTTAAAAGATGACTGGGACAGATTTGTGCAGTTCAAGGAATCAGAAGCAGCTAAGGAACGGTCGAGAGTAAACAAGATAAATGCCGAGAATAAAACGTGGCACCATCATCTGGGGCCAGGTGGCTACAAGTATGGGTTGCCTAAGTGGGAAGAATCCGAGAGAAACATGAAGGCTGCAGGGGTCACTCCAGAAACAGAGAATTGGCCCGACAGGTGCAGGACTTGGTTTTATGCACATGGGGGAAAGTTGGACCCAAAGACAGGGAAGGTTCTTGAACAGGCAAGTCTTAAAGAAGCCACAGACGAGTTACTTAAAGCAATAGAAGAAGCTCGAATGGGTTTGTACCAGCCTGAGAGAGAGAGAACGATGAGCTTACACGCGCCCTCAAGAATCCTGAACACCCGGGACGAACACGAGGCAAAGGCCTTGTTCCGTGGCTTCTGGGGTTTGCGGATTGGAACGACAGTTACATAAGCCGTGAGAGAAAGATGAAGCATGAAGTAGATCGGATTCAAATGGTAGAAGCAAAGAACGCGGACTTGGAACGCAAATACATGCTGCAACAGGAGCAAATCAACAAACTTAGCCAGCAAGGCGTGTCTCAGCAGCAGGAGCATCCAGATGCAGCATTGGATGGTACCATTCCATCATCTATGCCGAAAAGTAGCGTGGGTTCCACGGGGGTCCCGGCCGATGATGCACTGCTGGCTCGCTACCCCGTGGATGATATCCTAGAGTCGACAGTTTGTGAGCTACACGTGAAACTGAAGAACATATCCATGAAGGTGGCGGACGGCTTTGCTTTACTGAGTGGACCTGAAGCAACCTTCCACGACAATCCGATTCCACCTGGCTATGCTCGTGTCGGGGTGGATGAAGTTGTGTCGGCATATGAATCACTAGATCTTGACTACCTTGGAGGTGAAGGTGTTGGGGATATAACCCCGTAGTAAGACCCGCCCAGGAGGGGCCGGGTCATACCAGGCGGCTCGTAGCCCAAGACCATAAGGTGGGCCGGAAGATGAGGACCAGGCCGCGTGGCGGTTTACCCGATGGGTTAAGGCGGAGGCCCAGAGGCAGAAGATGGTAGGAAGACCCGAGCGGTTAAGCCGCCCGGAGACGGCTTGCCCAAGACGGCAAGGCGGCTTAGAGACAGAATAGACTACGTTGTGTAAGACGGTTTACGGCGTGTAACCCAGGGCCTTGACCTCCTATATAAAGGCGAGTCCCTGGGGCGGCTTAGACAAGAAACCAAGCTATCGAGAACTAGGTCAAGCAATCTGCTCCCTTGTAATCGATACCCCAATCAATACAACACAAGCAGGACGTAGGCTTTTACCTCTACTTGAGGGGCCGAACCTGGGTAAACTCGTGTCCTTCGTCCCGATCAATCCCTTTGGGTCCACTACCATGGCGTTGGCCTCGAACCTAAGTCTTCGGACATCTGCCGTGTTAAAACCACGACAGTTGGCGCCCACCGTGGGGCTAGCGCTCGGTGGTGTTGAGTTCTCAAAGGGCTCTCTACCAGGGATCGAGGGGTATGCGGTTGGCAGGATGACCAAGAGTCGCCGCGGCCGGCTCTACATCGACGACGCCGGCTGGGGCCCCGAAGCTGACTCCATTGAGTACGGTTTCCGGGTCCCCTTCGGCGGGATTCACGTCTTCATCGGCAAGATCGGCAGATCTGAACCCGGGCCGGACTCCTGCACCGACATCGTCGAGCCGGCCCGACGCAAGCAACCCGCCCGACGCGTGCAATCCGCCCATGCTAAACCGGGCAGGAAGCATGTCTTCGTCGGCTTCACTCAGGGCATGGATCTCGAGGGATCTATGTCGCAGGAGGAAACTCTCATCTGCTCCGAGGATGGATCTTCGAGCGGAGAGACGGAATCAGTCTACCAGCTCCACAATGGCGTACTCGGGGGCTACGTCGAGCCTTACCCCGAGTCGGAGTTCCATGAGCCGGAGGAGTATGAGCCGCCAAACCGCGCTGCCGTCTTCATGGCGGGTACAGCGGCGGCTCATGGCAGCTCTGCCGCCGAGGCAACCGGATCCGGGGCTGGCAGGCCACCGGCTCAGGTTCTTCTGGATCTGATGGGTGAGCTTACAACCCTGATGGCGACTGAGGTCACAGCTGAAAATCAAGCGGCCCGTAATACGGAGATCGCAAGGTTGAAAAACCAGATGACTGAAGTCCAGCAGGAGATTAATGAACTGAAGGCTCAGATGGATGCTGAGGCGGAGCGCCTTAGGGTGGACGCTTTCCGTCTTGAGCTGGAACAGCAGTCTGCGGCGGCGGTTCAGCGGATGAGGCACCAATCCCGCTTGCCGGATCAATATGAAGCGAGGAATCTTTTCAACACGCCAGGAACGGGACGGGACGTGCCTTTGGCCGTAACCCGGACGGCGGAAGTGCCTGGAAGCCGGGCGGCGGTTCAGCATCAGCAGATTAACCTGCCCCGACGGAACCAGGCTACGCGAACTTCTTTCCCTACATCGCCGGGTCATTATTCTAACCCGGCGGAGAACATGGTGGTGGCGGCAACCCGGCTTGCTGCTATCCCCATCCCCGACGAGCCGCCTTTTGCGGAAGAGGTGCGGAACGCTGTTGGATACCTGCGGACGGCGGTGGCCCAGCAGGAGAAGTATGCTTACAGCCGGAGTCGCGTGCACTCAACCCCCATCCCCAGTCGCAGCTACAGTCGGCGTTATGAGTCGCCGGCGGTTTCTAGCAGCGAACGACATCGGAACCCGCCGTGAGCTGATCGGGCGGCTCTGGATGCTCAAGCACTGGTGGATCGAGCGAGAGCACAGCGAGAGGCGACGGCTCTGGCGGCAGCGGCGGCTTATCAGGAACCCACAGTAGCACCCTCTGCCTCAGTCGGAGCGGGGTTAACTTCCAGGGCTGTGGGAGTGCCGTGCTTAATGCCGGCTTTGCGGAATGAGCGTCTGCCAAAGGATTTCAAGGGCCCTCGCAAGGTGCCTATTTACACGGCTGGTTTGACTCCAGAGGCTTGGATCGAAAGCTATGAGCTGGCCATGGAGATGTTGGATGTTAGTGATGCAGTATGTGCCAAGTACTTCATCATGATGCTGGAAGGGCCGGCTCGCACGTGGTTGAAGGGATTGCCACCCAACACCATTACTTCCTGGGCCGAGTTGAAGGCGAAATTTATTAAAAATTTCAAAGGGACGTGCAAGCAGCCCATGACGATCGTGGATTTGGATCATTGTGTGCAACAGGCGGATGAGTCGGCTCATCATTGGGTCCGGCGGGTCTCAACCATCATCCACTCTTCAGAACAGATCACGGCGGCTCAAGCGGTTTTGATTCTGGAGAAGAATTGCCACTTTACACCTTTGAAACAGAAGCTTGGCCGGCTCAAACGCTCGTGTCAAGACATGGGGGAGCTCATGGCGGCTCTCACCAAATATGCAGACTCTGACAACAGGAAAGACCCGGGCTCTGATGATGAAAAATCAGGTCAGGGGAAGAAGAGTAACAATGGAAAGGGTCAGCAGCAGAACGCGGCTGGAAACGGCAATTCTGGCAAGCGGAAACACCCGGACGGCGGGTCAGAGCTGGTGGCGAACACCAGCGCCGGAAACAACCGTGCTAAGAGCAACGGGAACTTCAGGCAACACTTTAACAAGGGTAAAGCTCCTTTCAACTTGGAAGCGATGCTCAATAAACCTTGTCCAGAGCATAGTCAGCCTGATAAGCCGGCAGGCCATACATGGAGGAATTGCAGCATTATGCGACAGTTTCGAGATTACAGCCTTCAACAGCATCACAATAACGGTAATGGTCCGTCTGGCGGTTCAGGACCAGGCGGGTCAGGGGCCGGCTTTGGTGCTGGCGGCTCAGGACCCAGTTACCAGGGTCAAGGCAATCAAGGAGGACATCAACAGTCTGGCGGTGGAGGTCAGCAGCAGCATAACCAGTCAGGGTACCAGAGTAACCCGAAGCAGCTCAACGGGGGTCAATATCATGTTTTTATGACTAGCTTTGACAAGCGGGACCAGAAGGTGCGCAAGCGGGCGGTTAATACGGTCATGCCGGCTCTCCCGCAATATTTGAAGTGGTCCGAGTATGACATCACTTGGAGTCGGGCGGATCACCCGCCGCGGATTGACAACCCGGGGCAGTTAGCTTTGGTGGTTGCCCCCCAAGTAGGTGGATACATGTTCACTAAGGTGCTTATGGATGGTGGCAGCAGCATCAACATCCTGTATTATGATACTTTAAGCCGGATGGGTTTGCTTGACAAGGATCTTAGGCCCTCTTCCACAGTGTTTCATGGTGTGGTGCCTGGCAAGTCGGCTTATCCAGTAGGCAAGATTTCTCTAGAGGTAGCTTTTGGTGATGAATACAACTACAGGGTGGAGTCCTTGTGGTTTGAGGTGGTCAAAATTAAAAGTCCATATCATGCTTTATTTGGACGGCCGGCTTATGCCAAGTTCATGGCTAGGCCTTGTTATGTCTACTTACAGCTCAAGATGCCCGGGTTAAGAGGAACGATCACCGTGCATGGTGATCGGAAGACGGCTCTTGAGTGCGAGGAAGGTGATGCAGCTTACGCAGAGTCAAGTTGTGCAGAGGCAGGGCTCAAGTTTTACAAAGAGAATGTCGACCCGGAGGATATGTCTCCGTTGAAGAAGCCTACTACGGAATCAGAGCCGCCCCTCAAGTTTGCGGCGGATGATACCAAGCAGGTGGATTTCATCGAGGGCGACTCATCTCAGCAGTTCACTATCGGGGCTAACATGGACCCCGCATAGGAAAGCGCGCTCATCAAATTCATCCGTGAGAATCGGGACATCTTTGCATGGAAGCCGTCTGACATGCCGGGTGTACCGAGAGAGTTTGCTGAGCACCACCTTAATGTGGATCCTAAGTTCAAGCCGATCAAGCAATTCCTTCGTCGTTTCAATGAAGAGCGGCGCAAGGCTATTGGAGAAGAGGTGGCCCGGCTCTTAGCGGCATGGTTCATCGTGGAGGTCTTTCACCCGGAGTGGTTAGCTAACCCGGTGCTAGTGCTTAAGAAGAACGGCACTTGGCGTATGTGCGTGGATTACACGGATCTTAACAAAGCCTGTCCAGTTGACCCGTTTGCTCTCCCCCGTATTGACCAGATCATTGATGCAACGGCGGGTTGCGAGAGTTTATGCTTCCTGAACGCCTATTCAGGTTATCACCAGATCAAGATGGCAGTCAAAGACCAAGAGAAGACGGCTTTCATCACGCCTTTTGGTGCTTTCTGCTACGTGTCTATGCCTTTTGGGCTCAAGAGTGCCCAGGCGACTTATCAGCGTTGTGTGCAGAACTGTCTTCACAGTCAAATTGGGCGCAATGTTCATGCTTATGTGGATGATATTGTGGTCAAGTCAAGGAAGAAGGAAACTTTGCTGGACGACCTGAAGGAAACTTTCGATAACTTACGGGTTTACAAGATGATGCTTAACCCGGCCAAGTGTGTTTTTGGAGTTCCTGCAGGCAAGGTTTTGGGGTTTCTGGTCTCTGAGCGTGGAATTGAAGCTAACCCGGACAAGATAAAAGCGGTCACTTCTTTGTCTGAGCCGGCGTGCATAAACGACGTTCAGCGCCTGGCGGGTCGGATCGCTGCGTTAAGCCGATTCATAAGCCGCCTGGGCGAGAAGGCAATCCCTTTATATCAGATGATGAAGAAAACAGACGATTTCGTCTGGAGCAAGGCGGCGGGTGAGGCGTTTGAGGCGCTCAAAAAGCAGCTGACTGAGCCGTCAGTCTTGGCCGCTCCGGCTGAGAAGGAACCCTTACTCCTCTATGTGGCGGCTAACAACAGGGCAGTCAGCGCTGCGGTTGTTGTGGAGCGCAAGGAGCCAGGGAAGGAATATCCGGTTCAAAGGCCGGTTTACTACGTCAGCGAAGTTTTGATTGAGTCCAAAAAACGGTACCCACATTGGTAGAAACTGATTTATGGGGTATTCATGGCGAATCGAAAGCTGAAGCACTATTTCTTGGGACAACCGATCACAGTGGTTAGCTCTGCCCCGCTGGGAGACATAATTCAAAACAGAGAAGCCACTGGCCGGATTGCTAAGTGGGCATTGGAGCTTGGACCTCTTAATCTGAAGTATGTGCCTCGCACGGCTGTCAAGTCTCAAGCCCTGGTGGACTTTATAAATGACTGGACGGAATGTCAGTCGCCAGAGGAGAAGCCGGACAACACTTACTGGACGATTCACTTCGACGGGTCTAGACAGCTGGAAGGCTCGGGGGCTGGAGTTGTCTTAACTTCCCCTAAAGGTGATAAGTTCTGTTATGTGCTCAGGCTGATGTTTTCTTGTACTAACAATGCAGCTAAGTACGAGGCTTTACTACATGGCCTCCGGGTGGCTAAGGAGATGAACCTAAGCCGGGTTAGATGCCTCGGCGACTCAGACCTTGTGGCTCAGCAAGTCTCAGGCACGTGGGATTCCAAAGATCCACGGATGGCGGCTTATCGTCAGGCGGTGGACATCATTGCAGGTCACTTCAAAGGTTATCAGGTGGATCATATTGATCGTCGCAAGAACGAGGCGGCTGATGCATTGTCAAGACTCGGCTCTCAGCGTAAGCCGGTGCCGCCTAACGTATTCTTGGACGTGTTATATCACCCGTCCTTTAAGCTACCTTCGGAGGAGGATCTGGCTATACCTTACCCGGAGGGACAGCTGGTGGCGGCTCTACATGCTATTCAGATTGGACGTTACCTTACCTGGCGTATCTGACTCGCGGCGAGTTACCTGAGGACGAGACCTTGGCGAGGCAAATCATCAGGCGATCAAAGTCCATGACGGTCATCAACGGCGAGTTACATAAGCGCAGCGTTACCGGCGTTTTTCAACGTTGTGTTTCACCCGAGGAAGGCAAGGAAATCTTGAATGACATCCACGCCGGAGATTGTGGTCATCATGCCGGCTCAAAATCTCTGGTGGCCAAGGCTTTTCGACATGGTTTCTTCTGGCTGACGGCTCATAAGGACGCAGAAAACTTGGTTCTCAGGTGTGACGGCTGTCAAAAGTTCGGGCGGCGTGCTCACGTGCCGGCTCAGGAATTGCGCATGATCCCAATTACCTGGCCGTTTGCGGTCTGTGGGCTTGATATGGTCGGGCCCTTCAAGAGATCCAAAGATAAGAAGACCCACCTTTTGGTGGCGGTGGACAAGTTTACCAAGTGGGTGGAGGCTGAGCCGGTCGGCAAGTGTGACGCGGCTACGGCGGTTCAGTTTGTCAAAAAACTGATCCACCGCTTTGGTTATCCCCATAGTATCATCACACACAATGGCACAAACCTCTCTAAGGGGGCTATGCAAGCGTTCTGTGAAAGTGAACACATCCGGCTTGACGTCTCTGCTGTGGCTCATCCACAGTCCAATGGTCAGGCGGAGCGTGCTAACCAGGAGATCCTGAGAGGTATCAAGCCCCGGCTTATGGTTCCTCTACAGAGAACGCCGGGTTGTTGGGTTGAGGAGTTACCGTCAGTTCTATGGAGCATCAATACAACTCCCAACAGGTCAACAGGCTACACGCCTTTCTTCATGGTTTACGGTGCAGAAGCCGTGTTACCAAGCGACATACGTCATGACTCGCCACGGGTGGCGGCTTACGTTGAGGCAGACAATGAGACGGCGTGTCAGGACGCGTTGGATGCTTTGGATGAAGAGCGTGATCTGGCGGTGGCTCGATCGCCGATTTATCAACAAGACCTGCGTCGCTATCATAGCCGCCGGGTCAAGACCCGGACGTTCCAAGAAGGCGACTTAGTGTTGCGCCTGATTCAAGATCAGACGGACGTGCACAAGTTGTCTCCTCCATGGGAAGGGCCTTTTGTGGTTAGCAGAAACCTCAACAATGGGTCATACTATCTCATCGACGTACGGGACGAGTCACGCACTTCTGGGCAGGAGACCTACCGGCCGTGGAACATTGCTCATCTGCGGCCTTACTATACTTAGAGTCATTGACTCCCCCCATTGTATATCATCATTGTATATATCACATATATATATAATAAAGTTGGCATCCCTGCAAGCCGGGGCCTCTGCCGTTTTACGTATCTCACATTGCTCAAAGATGGGTACAATCATACGATCATTTGGGGGCTTTCAAACCACCGGGTTAAGCTTCAACCCTCTTGATCGGCTCTTCAGCCAAAATGGCACCATCAACTGGCGGCTTACGAGATGGCGGCTTACAAGGTGGTATGCAAGTCGATATCATCGACCAGGTCGTTTGGGGGCTTTCAACCCGCCGGGTTAAGCTTCAACCCTTTCGATCAGGCTTTTCAGCCGCAGTAAGGCCGGGTTATATACCCAAAAAAGTTGACTCCATCAACAAGGTCGTTTGGGGGCTTTCAACCCACCGGGTTAAGCTTCAACCCTCTCGATCAGGCTTTTCAGCCACTGTAAGGCGGGTCGTGGACCCAAACGTTGACTCCGTCAACAGAGATCACTAGGGGTGCAGCGAGTTGTGAACTTACGCCCTTTTCCGATCTGCAAGGCCGGGTTATACCTGCCTGTAAGTAGCTGCCGCTTTGCTAGGGGTGCAGCGAGTTCTAAAACTTACCCCCTGCAAGGGCCTCTTACAGCGGCGAGGCAAACTCTCCCATCTGCTGCGTACTCTCCGCCAAGTGGCCTGTCGTACCCTTGAGGTTCAAACGATGGATTTACGTCACGTGAGAAGTAGCTTATGGGCTCTACGGGTGCTCATACCCTGCTGCGTCTCTTTCTGGTTCGCTGCGCTCTAATCAGTTAATCTCGTCCAGAGACCCTGAGCCGTTTAAAGAGTTAACGGTCAATCTCGCTGGAGACCCTGTACTGTTAAGAGTTCAAGCAGTGAGTCCACCCAGAAGAACCGGTTTATGAGTTTTTAAGGTTATGCAAGATCTAAAGTCTCCGGGTTATGTTTTTCAAGCCGCCCTTACGGCAAAACAGAGTTGTTTTGTTTATCTTTTACAGGGTTTATGTTTTCAGATGAGCCGCCGTGCAAGCTGGTGTCATAAGCCGGACAAAGACAAACAAGGCATATGTCGAGTAAGGCAAAAGATTTATACGTGCACGATGGCACGGCTCAGACAGAGTTTTTGCTAAGCCTATTACAAAGCTCTCCACGAGAGCCCAACAGGCAACAGACTTAAGTTTTGTACAACTTTCAAATTGGCGGCTCAGGCGGCCGAGTTATCAAATGTACAGTGTTCAGCTTGAGGGCGGGTCATCCTGCTCCGGGTCTTCGACCTCTTCTATCTGAAGATTGTCCACATCCCAGTTACAGTTTGTTAGAGCTACAAACTGAGCCTCTTCAAAGAGGGGAGACGGGTCAATCTCAGGGGCGAAGAGGTGCTTACGGCGAGCGGGAATCAAGTCTCTGGTTTCAAAAGTCGGACCGCGCACTCTCTTGCCGGGCTCGCTGTAAGCCGCCTGGTATGTTGACAGATCAAGTTCATCCGCCAATGTTGATGCAAGCACCCTGGAGGCTTTTCTACACTTGGCATAGTCAGCCTCTGTGAACTCTGATCCGTCATCTTTTCTTGATGGAAACCCGTCCATCATTTCATCAGCAGACAGCTCCGGAGCAAAGGCTAGGCACCGGCTCAGCGTGGCCATGGCTCCCTGACGGGCGGCTGATTTTTTGAGCTCTCCAATTTGCTTTGGCAGAGTTGAAAATAGTTCTATGACTCCCTTCATATTCTTGGGGATGCTCTGCTCAGTTAACATCGCCTTTATAGTGCAAAGGGTCCCGCAATACAGTTGCTCCGCCAAAGAGTACACTGCCTTCAATCTCAACAAACTATCGGATGAAAATTGGCGGCTCCTTTCGCCTGCAAGGAAGGGTTTGGTGGGGTAAGCCGGCAGCAAGGTTATTTAGTATGGAAAGGAAAGTCACCAAGTATTACGTGCTTACCAAAGATAGCAGAAGTCATCCTGGATATGTGGCGTTTCAGAGTTTGCAGTTCTTCTGACACAAGCTTTAGCCGCCCTTCCGCATCATCTGCGCGTTTGGTCAGGGCGGTTTGTTCCTTTTCGGCAGTCTTCCTAAAAAGAGCAAACTCAACTTGCATCTTCTCAAGTTCTTCTATGGCAATCCGCCATTTATTTTCCGCCTCGGACCGAGCGGTTTGTTGTGAAGCAAGATTTCCTTTTAGGCTGGTCAGCTCAGACTCAGCCGCTTCTAAGTTATCCTGTATCATACAAGTGCAAAATAGGGTTAAGTCGCCAGGCTGAGCTATTGAAGGATAATTGATGACACAGCTATGCTACAAGTCTCAAGCAGATTGCAAGCAATATACTTGACACTTGGGGGCTAATGTCTGTTGCTCTTCAAGTAAAGTTCCGGCTCATCTCTGCAACGATAAGCCGGCACTTGGGGGCTACACGCGACGCTCTCAAGTCTTTCCTTAAAGTTCCGGCTCATCTCTGCAACGACAAGTCGGCACTTGGGGACTACACTTGGCGCTTTACAGACCTGCAACACAGTCCCGGCTCATCTTCATGAAGATCAGCCGACACTTGGGGGCTACAATCAGTATTTTCAAAGTTTCCAGTGAAATTCCGGTTCATCATTTTATGTTAACCCGGGCATGGGGGCTACCATTGATGACACTCTCCAACTTGAGTATCGGCTTACTATCTACACTAACCCGATACTTGGGGGCTACACGTCAAGCTACTAGGAATATGATGTAGATTGGAAGATCCGGTCTACTATCTGCAATACTAAACCAGCTCTTGGCGGCTATAAGGGTATAAGGAAAGGCAGGCAAAGGGCTTACCTCGTATTTTTTCTTCATCATATTAACAAGCTTGAGCTCCAAGTTCCGGCTTGTCGTCAGGCGGTTCAGGTAACCGGCATGGAGCTCATCAGCAGTCAGCTTCTCCAATGATGGGAATTCAAATTCAAACTTCTCAGGCAAAGAAGTTTCAGCCTGGCTAGTGTGCCTTGTCAGCACATGAGGTTCAGGGATTTGATGACCCGTCCCAGTAATGACAACTTCTGGAGGGACCGTGTCTTCAACAGCTGTTGATGGGCTGGGCGGTTTAGGGTCATCCCTTGGAGGGCTTTCAGCAGCCGTGTCATGACCCGCCGGCTCAGATGGCTGGTGAGTATCGTCAGGTGCATCCTTCATAATGTCACTGGGCTCAGCATGAGTCAAAGGGGAGGCCGGCTTAGCAAATGCCGGCTCCTGGGCAGAAGGGGCGGCAGTAGACCCACCAGTCTTCCTTCGTTTCGCCTGGGCCCTGGAAGGCGCAGACGAGGGTTACATAGAAGTCAAGAGTATTAAGGCATTTGGTGCAGAAGTAAAATACGCACTCCGGGTTGATCTTCATTGGAGGCAGCTTGGAGGCAGTCGAGTCGTCAGAGGAAGGAGGAGAGTCCTGAAGGCAGTTAAGACAATACAAAGCAGAGTTAGGTTACAATGCAAGTTTGATTAAAATTATGTCTCAGTTGAAGAATACCTCAGCTGGCCGTTTCTGTTGAGCCGGAGCATGTGATAACCCGGCCACAAGATCTTCAGAGCCGGCGCTCCGGGTCTGACGTCGGGAGGTGTGCTGTTGCTTTTTCAAAAGAAAATTGGTGTCTAAATGAGCAAGAGGATGAGAGAAGGGGACTTTCCGGATGACCCGCCATACTCTCTCTGGGGGAAGGTTTTCTGAGTCAGAAGAAATGTAAGTTACCTCAGGGGCGTCTGCATGGCTGGCCTCTGCTTCCTCCTGTGAATGATTGTTGTCAATAAAGTTGCATGAAAAGACGGCCAAGGGAGTCAAGTTCTACCTCTGAGTCGTCAAGCTCAGACGGATCTGGAGTGGCGGCTTTCTTCTTCTTCTTCGGAGCAAGGGCCTTCACCTTTGGTTTCCTTACTGGCGGGTTATACTTCTTTTTCCAGAAGGGGGAGTCGGCCTGTACATAAGCCGCCAGCGAATGTTAGAAAATACAAGACAAATGTGGCCAATTGAGGGAAAGGAGTCTTACATCTGGAGCCGGATTTTTGATATAAAAGGGGGTAAGCCCGGTATTGTTGCAAACCGCATGCTTTTCACCTAGAAGTCCTTTGACGGTGTAGTTGATATCTTCATCGGTCAGAGGAGTGGCATTGAAGCAGAGGGGGTCATTGGGCTCACCCGTATATTCGTGCATAGGCCGGTCACGCCGGCTCAGTGGCAGAATCTTCCAGCTGACCCAACAGCGGGTTAGGTCGACGCCTGTCAAGTCATTGGCCATTAAGGCTCTGATCTTTGTGAAAGTTGGAGCGTATTTTGCTCGTTCTGTAGCTGACATCCGGCTTGGGAGGTCTCCGGAATTGGGAAGCCGGGTAGGGCGATAACCCGGCAATGGATTTTCTCCCTCTGGAGAAGTGTCTTTACAATAAAACCAAGTCTTGTTCCAGTCTTTTGGATGACTTGGCAAGGTAGCTATTGGGTATGGCAAATCTCTCCGTCTCTGGATTGTAATGCCCCCAAGCTCTAAACTTGGCCCAGCCGCCATTTCAGTTTGGCGGTTGGCATAATGATAGTCATGGAAGAGGTCAACAGACGGCTCTTCTTGCAGATAGACTTCACTCAAGACCTGGAACTGGCAAATGTTGGTGTCTGAATTTGGGCCTATGTCTTGAGGATGAAGCTTGAAGAAGTGAAGAACATCTCGAAAGAATTTTGACCCGGGAGGGCTGAACCCGCGGAGGATATGATTAGTAAATATGATAACCTCCCCCTCTTTGGGCTCAGGCCTCTTCTCTGGCCCTGGAACCCGCCAGTATATAACATCTTTAGCCGGCAGCATGCCCGACTCAACAAAATCAAGCAGAAGCTCTTCAGTAACGCCGGAGCAGACCCAATCACAGGATGATGGTGCCCTTGACATAATGGCGGGTTAGGCTGCAAAGACACGAAGTGCGGCGGGTTAGAAAAATATTAAATGGATAAGACAGTTGTGATCAGTATAATGGTGAAGAGTTAAGCCGCCAAAGCATATTGGTCAAGAGCCGCCAAACATAATGGCGGGTTAGATGGACAAGGCGACACTGGAAAATTTGGCTAAGTGCAGAAAAACAAGTTTTGCATGTTGTCGTATGAGTTGCAAGATCTACGGGCAAAGGAAATAAAATGTATTCATGACCTAAAAAAGCAGTGGAAGAACAGATGGTTGGCACGCGGTGGAGATTGCTACACAGATTCAAAAAAGCAAGTAAACATTGGCATTACAAGTACCACCGCGGCAGACGGACAGCATTACGGGATTCGAAGTGATGTTAGAGGATCAAGGCTACGGGTGTGGATGAACAGCGATGAACACAAGAACACTAATGAACTCGGAAACCCTAATGGGGATAGATGCAGAATCCGACAAGGGCTGGAGGAAGTACCTTGTGGATGCGGACGCGCTGGCGAAGAGTCTGGTCCCAATCAGGTCGACGCAGCGGCCGGTGACGGGGGCGACGGCGAGGTCCGGTTGACGGAGGCGGAGCTCTGGAGGTGCGGTCGCTCGAAGGAAGAAGACGACAGCGACAGTAGAGGAGACGGAGAAAGGAAAAAAGGGGCGCACGTGTCCCTATTTATAAGTTGGAAGGGCAACAGTGCGCGCGAAAATTGGGGAGGCACAGTGATGACTGACCGAGCGCGGCGCCTCGATTTTTGGGATGGCCTTTCAATAAAAAGATCCGTTATACACGTCATGGAATCTTTTCAGGATATTCGATATGACGTCATGGCGGGTTACAAGTTGTCTTTTCAGATGACAGAATATGAAGACTCGCCGCCAAGTGAACTGAAGATTGACATGAGTTGGCTCAAATCAACCTGGGGCCTTGTTGGGGATATAACCCCGTAGTAAGACCCGCCCAGGAGGGGCCGGGTCATACCAGGCGGCTCGTAGCCCAAGACCATAAGGTGGGCCGGAAGATGAAGACCAGGCCACGTGGCGGTTTACCCGATGGGATAAGGCGGAGGCCCAGAGGCAGAAGATGGTAAGAAGACCCGGGCGGTTAAGCCGCCCGGAGACGGCTTGCCCAAGACGGCAAGGCGGCTTAGAGACAGAATAGACTACGTTGTGTAAGACGGTTTATGACGTGTAACCCAGGGCCTTGACCTCCTATATAAAGGCGAGTCCCTGGGGCGGCTTAGACAAGAAACCAAGCTATCGAGAACTAGGTCAAGCAATCCGCTCCCTTGTAATCGATACCCCAATCAATACAACACAAGCAGGACGTAGGCTTTTACCTCTACTTGAGGGGCCGAACCTGGGTAAACTCGTGTCCTTCGTCCCGATCAACCCCTTTGGGTCCACTACCATGGCGTTGGCCTCGAACCTAAGTCTTCGGACATCTGCCGTGTTAAAACCACGACAGAAGGGGAGCGGACACTGGGAGAAGCCATTCGTTGTCTCATTTTATGGAAAAAGGAATGCATCGTGTTTCCAAACTGGGTGCCAAGGCCACCGACTCCTCCTCCAAGTCCGCCGCGTTAGCAGACTCCAACCCACCTCGAGACGGAGCGCAGGGCGAGTCCGCCATATCGATTTCCGCCGCGTCAGCGTAATCCATCCGAGACGGAGCCTAGCGCGAGTCCGCGATATCGATATCCGCCGTCTCCAAAGCAGAAGAGAGCACAAAAGAAGAAACCCGAGCCTCCTGTCAAAAAGAAGTTAGCTTATGAGAAGTTACCTTACGAGAAGACTGACGAGGAAATTGATGAACAAGTGGCTGAGGAATTGCAGGCCCATTTTGGACCGAAACTGCCCCCGCCGCCAAAGGAGAAAATACCCGAGGAAGTCGTACAACACTTTTTGAATGCAGCTAAACCGGCGGAGAAAAGGCCGCTATCAGACTATGAATGCTTTATTAGCAAGTCCTATCATAAACAAAAAAAACAGAAGTCGAGCGGTAGTAGTAAATGCGGGAAAACTGTTCCCCAGCTCGGAGAACAGGCAGTGCAATCGATCATCCCGCTCAAGGTGAGTACCGATAAGGTGGTAATAACCGACGCTGATAGAGAGAGGGCTAGAGAGATCGGTATCACTGTTGAACAACTCCTAGAGATCGAGGAATTCCCACCGGAGGATCCGAAGGAACTAGCATGGACATATGTCCCCGGGAACCCTCTCGTGAGTCCTGAAGATGAGAAGCTTCTATCAACGCAAATGCACAACTTGCATGACTGGTACATGAGAGAAGTAAAGAGCGGGCGACAGAGCCTCATGGTGAAAGTCAAGCGAGAGCATTACATCCATGAAAATGATTTGTGGATTAAAAACGAAGAATTCTTTCAGTTATTCAATCAAAAAGCACTCGACAAATCTATCGTCAGTTGCTACTGTCTGTAAGTGGTTTCTTTCTGTAATTTAATTAAGTCTCTAGCTCAGCTCGTTCATTGCCTGTAATTATCCTCACTATATTCTTTTGTGTGGTATTGTGCAGAATGAAGATTTTTGAATTGGAAAGAGATGGAGTCTATGGCATTGGGTTCATTGACCCTAATACCGTTAATGAAAAGGTGTTAACTACTTACTCTAAAGACACGGAGAAAATGTTGCTAAGGTTTTTGAAGGCCCTAAATACCAAACCAGAAATACTTTTACCTTACAACTTCAAGTGAGTGTTACTTTTACCTTATATATATATATATACTCGATGTTAAGTGTAGTTGATGAGTTATGCATGCCCGCTTATACAAATCGTGTCCGCAGCTTCCATTGGATCCTGCTAATCATTAGAATTGACGATGGAACCGTTGAAGTACTTGACTCACTAAGTAAAGACCCTGAAGAATACAGAAGCCTGAATACGATGCTCGACAGGTAATTTCAATCATTTACGCACTATGTCCGCCTCTTTAGTTCGTTTCCTGATATCAAGTAATTAGTAACTCCTTTATTCATTTTCTTTGCCGGACAGGGTTTGGAAAAAGTTCACCAAAGATGTTAGAGGTGAATGGAAAGAGGAGCTGAAATGGCGAAAGTCCAAGGTATTTAAGTAGTACTAGCTACGTCCGCGCATCTCTTTAAGTATAGTTTCAATACCATTATCATGCTTGATTATTATCTGATTGAATTATATTCTCGTAAAGTGCATGAGGCAGGAACAAGGGACTAATTTATGTGCATATTACGTTTGCAAGAACATTCGCATTATGACCGAAAAGATCAAAACTACAAGAGATCTTTGGGTACGTAAACACCATTCACATTTTTTTATCATGATGTAATATATATACAGACAACTAACATGTTCATATTGATCTCCTTCTTTAAAGATGCACGAGATGCGGGATAAGCTCCTACCAAAGGACCGCATACGAGCAATTCAAGAGGAAATTGCGGTTTTTTTGCTTGAGCAGGTCATATCTCCCGACGGAGAATACCATTACACCTAATGCCTGCACGTAATGATTTGCAAATTGTTGGAGAAATAGTATATATCAAATTGTACATATGTGTATGCATGGTCGTACGAAAAGTTCTATGTATATGATTGGTTCTACGAGATATTCTATTATATATGCATAACGTGTATAGTATGTAGCAGCGTAAAATATGTTTGAAATGAAAAAGAATTAAATCGAATACACAAAATGAAAAGGAAAAATAAACAATAAAACCTAAACCCATAACCCCCAAAGCCCCTAAATCTTTAGTCCCGGTTGGTGTTACCAACCGGGACTAAAGGTCCCCATCCCCTGGCGCCCGCTGCCGACCACGTGGCAGGGGTTTAGTCCCGGTTCGTAGCCAACCGGGACTAAAGGCTTGGACCCTTTAGTCCCTATACATTAGTCCCGGTTGGGGAACCGGGACTAATGGCCTGTTTTGTACTAGTGAGAGCGTCTCCAATCGGACTTGCCTAATCTGACCCCTTATGTATCTACAAAGACAACCAGACAGTGTTTGGTATGTACAGGTTGAACGCTCATTTGTCTGTTGATGCAGTTGTGTCTCTCAAATTGTCCAGACACAAACATATAATTGGTGGGCATGGAGAAACAGAAGGGAGAGAAAAGAAGAAGAAGAGAAATTTGGTATCAATTCAACATGGTGAGTTGTTCGAATGCCCTCTTTTCCTCCTCACATATGAACGGACATCCCGAACATATGAAGATGATTTGGGAGTTCGGTTGGACAGTTTTTTCCTTCTCTCGTGTCCCGACACTAAGATTTGAAGTCCCCGATTGAAGATGCTCTTAGCACCTAGCACCATCCAAAAGTGCTAAAGCGTGTGTCTCATCTTTTCGCACATACTGTGGTTGAGTGGTTGGTCTATAATTAGACTTTTAGTTTCTATTCTCACAACTGATCACTACCACTCAGTACAACAGTGTCCCTAGCTAGATCCTGGATTGGCATGGACAAATCGAAAATTCGGTCCTGAGCTCGAGCTCAGATGCTCCCGCTGACGAAAAAAATCAAAACAAATACTAAAAAAATTCAAAAAAATCCAATTTTTTTTTGTATGGTAGATATTTTATCGCGTGAGGTCCGCTCCAATTTTCAGCCTATTCGAACATCTGAGGAGCTCTCGGCAAAAAAGACAAATCGGGTCTGAAAAATTCGTGAACAGTAAACCTTTTTTACAGACCCCGATTTGTCTTTTTTGCCGAGAGCTCCTCAGATGTTTTAATAGGCTGAAATTTGGAGCGGACCTCACGTGATAAAATATCTACCACACAAAAAACAATTGGAATTTTTTGAATTTTTCTAGTATTTTTTTTGATTTTTTTCGTGAGAGGGGGAGCATCTGAGCTCGGGAGCCGAAACGGCCCTCTCTGGACAAATATCCTTCCATAGACAAATATCCTTCTTCCATGCAACAAAGCATGGACAAATATCCTCGAGTAGCATGCATGACCCGTACAGCCACTCCCACGTGGGCCTGGCGTTACCTGTCCAGGGGCGCACTAGTCCTTCCGCTATAAAAAAAAACCAGCGCTCGCAGTCCACGGTCAGAACTCAGACGAACACATCTCCTCCAGTCAAAGCTAGCTCTTAGCCACTAGAGCAAGCATTCCGGACCACAGCGACACCATGCGCTCCTCGGCGAGAGTCCTGCACAGCGCGGCCGCCCTAACCGCCGCCGGCACGGCAGAGACGTCGTCGTCGTCACCTGCCTCGCCACAGAAACCGCAGGAGCAGGCGGCGCCGATGGCGGTGGACTCGGACATGACGGTCATCCTGGCATCGCTGCTGTGCGCGGTCGTCTGCGTCCTCGGACTCGCTCTCGCCTCCCGATGCGCATGCCGACGCCGCCGCTCCAGCTCCACTTCCCCCTCCAGCCCACCCCCGAAGGGCCTCAAGAAGAAGGCAATCGACGCGCTTCCCACCGTCTCATTCGCCGCCGCCGCTTCACCGCAGCCGGCAGCAACGGAGTGCGCGATATGCCTGGCCGAGTTCGCGGAGGGGGAGGGCGTGCGCGTTCTCCCGCGGTGCGGCCACGCCTTCCACGTGCTCTGCATCGACGCTTGGCTCCGGACCTGCGCCACCTGCCCCTCTTGCCGCGCCTCCATCGTTGCTGCTCCAGCTCCAGCTCCAGCACCCACGGTGGTGGTCGTAGTGGCGGGGAACAACAGGTGCGGGAGGTGCGGCGAGGCGGCGGCGCAGGCTGGTGATGGGGACAGCACGTTCTTGCCTTAATCAGTTTTTCTTATTCTTCTTCCGTTCTCTTTTCCTCCGGCCGGTTTGCTAGTTAATTAGGCTATGTAATTAATTAAAGTTTTCTTAGTTAGTCGAGTATTTACCATCAGCTAGTAATTACTTACTTGAGTTGTAGGAGTACTTGGTTAAGTAGAGTAGTAGCACTATTGTTCTTGTGCTCCATTTTCTTCAACTTCCTCTACTTTTTTGGTAATTGGGTCGCTGTATATGTCGACCCGATGTATATATATATGCTCTCTGATAGGCTAGTTTTGTAGCTTTGTTGTAAAGTGTATAAATATGTACACACTTCAGTTCACCGTACGTGGTTGTATCATATATATTTTTCCTTTCTGCGGCATCAACTCTCTTCTTTGTAATTATGCTTGAACAAATTATTGGGCATAAATAGAGTGCGACAATAGCTTTTTATATGTTCTGTGTGAGTGGCAGCAATCTATTGCCATTATCAATTTGTTTTGTTTTAATCTGGTCTTTGACAACATGCAACCAATTAAGCTTTTACTCTCCATCATAACTGATTCCCCATTGATTGAAGCAAACAGAATAGATACCGGCTCGACCGGTGGAGATAAGGACAACTCATAGTTGCTTTTTTCTTTGCTGTTGAACGGACAATCCTTGTTGGTAAAAGTTTTTCAATTTTTGATCGGCAATGTGGATGCCAACTTTAGCTGCCCGGTCACCATGTATATAGTTGGGGAAGAACGATTTCCGCAGGACAACAGTCCATTGGATTAGAAGCCATGAATCTGCAGGAGTGGAACATAACAAGTTTGGTATTGACCAGATGACCGCATGCTAGGACTGCAATGGATCCGTAGGTCTTTTATCCTCTATGACACAGTCTCGACATCAAGACATACACACATAATGAGTATCAGAAAAAGTAACGTAAACTCTAAACAACGCATTGTTGAAAAAAAAAACTAAGGACAATATATGTTGGTAGCCAGGATTTTTATTCTATTCGGCGTGAATATTTGTTTGGGCATAGAATTCGTAATGTCTATATATCATGTGGGCCAGAAGAAGAAAAACCAGGTGCCTACACGACTGATACACCTACACAATACCATAGTAGTGTAGATGACATCTGTGTAATGATGTGCATGTATGTGGAAAACCGTGGAAATATGTACTTTTCGCCAAGGGTGGGTGGCCAACTAAAGTTGGGGAGAAGAAGATGCGTATACATCTGCTTCTATCCAAATAATTTTCCACTTGGCCGGCCTTCATGAGGCCTTTATGTGCAGTGTACTGTCATGTCTCGAAGATTCATGGCTGGTTGGGTATTGGGAACTAGAGTCTTCATGTATAGTGTGGTGCATATGCAGCAAGCTAACAACTAACAGGGTCATGGTCGAACAATCAAATGTAACGCAAAGTTAAGTGCGACTTTGAGCTATGAACGTCTCACATTCGTTTCTTTTATAGATGGTGGATTCCTGGGATAAATTATTAGCACCTAGTTCTGTGATCATCAGGGTTATGAAACTAAATGAATGAATACACCGTGTTACTTAGGCCTCCCCGCTGCAGTGTCATAACTCATAAGGACATATCAATTATTAAGGTGATGTGGCAATATATTAAATATGAGAGAAGTTCTAATAATATCATACTATGATACAATATCTTAACAATTGAAGAGAAAACTTAATGATAAATGAACCATATACACAGTTATTTTGATAAATAAGATATCACTACACTCTATAATTCCAGAGGTAACTAAAGTGATATCATGCATATATTTGTTTATCATATTACCCATAGTCTGAGACTTTAGAGCATCTCTAACCCATCGCCCAAAACTTAATGCTCCAAACTTCCTCTCAAACCTTAACTCCTCAAATTTGGGGAGTTAAAAACTAGGTGCAACTAGACTTTCTGTTAAGTCCCAGTTTTTTTTGCTTTTGCTATTTCTATTAACCTCTTGCCTACAAATTCCAATTCAACTTATATTTACACAACATAGTAATTCAAAACTTCACGCGTCCAAATTTTTTTTTGAATTAAACTTCCAAGTGATGTGAGTAGTAGTTTTGGTGCACACCACACGCGGGACAAGCATCCATGTCTGATCACATGCGTGCAACCGCACTAGCTAAATCAAAGTCGATGCATAAGAGATAAACTTAATTAGTTGACTAATTAATCAACCACGTACAGAAAGACAACCTAACCGATAACACGGGATGTATCATCTGAATATCCATCACTCGCCATAGATATATAGCTGCTACTTTCCGTTACCGGATATGATTTGTTAAGTTAATCACGCACCAATCATGTAACCCACGATCCATAAAAAACACTTCATAAATATTATTTTAATTACATGATCCACATATTAAAAGTATAACAAGTTGAATCAAAAGGTCTAGCTCGTTCCTCCATCTTCTTGGATCTTTGCGGCTTGCGACGAAAATGCCAACCGGAGCGGAAAGATTGAATGAAAAGTAGTCGACTGAACGGCAAGGACGCCTAAAATAGCTTTACATACTTAACTCTGCAGCTCTTCTTTAGGGAACACTTCTGTATACTTTACCTATTAAGTACATGCACACACACTAGCTACCTAGCTTTGAGATGGAATAGACACCCATACATCCGTCACAAAGCATGCAATTGGGCAAAATTAGGCGCTTTCTTTGTGCAGGGAATTAATTAATTTGTGGGATAAGATAACAAGTCAAAGTGTTTTCATTCAGTAAGATGTTTATATATTTCCTTAATAAGTTGGGGATGGTAAAATATGAAATCACACTACATTTACTTTCTAGTGAACTCATTTTCTTCAACCCCCAAGGCAACAAGATATATGTAATCCGTGCTAAATAGATAGTGTGAGTCGCACTAACCCCGGATATATTAGTGATATGAATATTACCTCAACTCAACGTGCATAACTGACCAATAGGTGGTAGGTACACACACTTTGATCATTTCCTCCCTTGGTTGCGGTCTTCAATTTGGTGGTGAAATGACGAGCTAGGTATATCTTGGCAATTCACTTCCATTTTTGAGAAAAGTACAAATTAATGGGAGATTACAAGTGTGTGTCTCTCTAATCTTCCACACACGCACTGGTTTTGGCAGCTAGTTGACTTACTCCTCGTATAGTATTATCACTATAGTATGCTTTCCTTTTTATTTTTGTGATGACAAGCTTGAATATACCATGTACTTTTCGACGCGGAGCAATACTAATTAAGAAGCATAGTTAACTTGTCAGAGTGCAAGAAAAATATCCCCAAGTGGCATGGACTGCAACAACACATGCCACTGCCACGTGGGCCCAGTTCTACCTGTTAGTGAACACATCCTTGCTTCCACGCTCCTTTTCTTATCAAACTTTCGTCCATCCCTTATTTTACCGATGATTTATTTTGTGCATCGGTAACTTATAAATACTGTAAAGAAATGTGCAACTTGGGAAATTTAATCAAGATTACCTGCAAATTCAGCTAGCCGACTGACCACCTCTTTCATAGATTCACAGTACAGTAAGAAACAAGTCGGCACCAGCGTTTCTTTTCTCGGAGTAAAGCAAATCACAAATCAAGATTATAGATTAAATTAAGTGTGTCCCATTTTTTCAAAACACAATATGGTTGTGGTTGGTCTCTAATTAGAAGTTTAGTAACCCGTAGTTGTACCACTGGCTGTCTAACAGTGTCACCACTCACCATATGGTACTATTGCTTTCCACGTAGGAAAAATTGACACACATTTTTTTTTGAAAACGAGGATAACCCCTGGCCTCTGCTTCAGAGTGATGCATGCAGCCATATTATTAACCAAAGGTTCAAAAATCTTAGTGATCCAGTACATGCTCTTTCAGAGCTCAAATGAAATCATAAAAGATGACACACCTGCATGAGGAAGCATCCTATAGTGGCATGCATGCACTGAGAGCACGCCACTACCACATGGGCCTGAGGCCTTAGAATATGAGTGGGGTTCCTAGTCTAGATGAGACCTTTGTGGAGCCAAACCAAAGGAAGAGCAAAAGTAAGGGGCCAGATCTGACTTCTGAGTAAGGAAGAAGATAAAAAAACAAAGGAAGAGCAAACTATGGATCCTACATGCTTGCAGAAATGAATGGACCAAAAAGGGGGTTGGGTTCTACTTTCAGTCCGAGTCGGAGGTGAAGGCCACAAGAAGAAGAGAAGTGTGCTTTCTAGGTAACAAAGAGGATAAAAAAGATGACATCATCAATCTTGACATGTTTCCCAAGGTGTTGGAAATAAAGACCGACATAGAGAATCACTAGTGTTCTTCGTCTTACCCATAGTTTCATCGACAAAGAAGTCATCCTTGACTTGATAATTGACTGTTCCGTCCCTAACCTGTCCACAGCCGATCGACCTACCCTTCCACTAGTAACACTTCCATCCACACACGTTATAAAAGCCACCAATGGCACTCATTATCGCACACATGACCACAGTCAAACAGAGATAGATACATAGACTCGTAGACTGCATTCCAATAGAGCAGTAGCAAACCCTG
This sequence comes from Elymus sibiricus, assembly GCA_039707655.1. NCBI lineage: Eukaryota > Viridiplantae > Streptophyta > Magnoliopsida > Poales > Poaceae > Elymus > Elymus sibiricus. The sequence goes on from CM077675.1 coordinate 524,237,712, forward strand.
ACCATGCGTAATTTGGCAAGCCTCTTGGACCACACGGCCGCGCTGCCGCTGCCAACCCTCGAAGACGCCTTTGTTACTAGTGAGTATTAAGGCTCCAGAACATGAGATTAGCAGATGATGTTAGTGATGCTGCAAATCAGGCATGGTGGTGATCCTAGCATCCTTTATTTGAGTTCTCATATGCATCTCGGCCACACACGTGTCTCCCTCTACACGAGCGAATAATTCGCTCAAGCTCCGCTTCTTCTGACAACTCTCCCCCTCCTCAAGGGACTCAAGAATAAGAAGGGAATCAACACATTCCCCACCATCTCCCTTGCTGCAGAGGACATCTCACCACAATCATCACTACCATGCTCATCGTTGTTAGAGTGCAGAATATGCCTAGCGGAATTCATGGAGGGGGTAGGGTATGTGGGAGCCCCTATGGTGCTTCCACGACTTGCATGCCGCCTATATTGATACCTAGCACCCTATGCGCACCACCATCATCGCCACACCCGCGCAATTGTTGATGGCTGATGTCTACTACACAACTTTATTCTTGTAGACTCATGTTGGGCCTCCAAGCGCAAAGTTTTGTAGGACAATAACAATTTTCCCTCAAGTCGATAACCTAAGGTTTATCAATCCGTGGGAGGTGTAGGATGAAGATGGCCGCTCTCAAACAACCCTGCAATCAAATACAAACAATCTCTTGTGTCCCCAACACACCTAATACAATGACAAATTGTATAAGTGCACTAGTTCGGCGAAAAGATTGTGATACAAGTGTAGTATGGATAGTAGAAATAGGTTTTTGTAGTCTGAAATAATAAAAACAGCAAGGTAACAAGTGGTAAACTACGAGCAAAACGGTATATCAATGCATGGAAACAAGGCCTAGGGTTCATACTTTCACTAGTGCAATCTCTCAACGATGCTAATATAATTGAATCATATAATCATCCCTCAATGTGCAACAAAGAATCACTCCGAAGTTCCTATTAGCAGAGAACATAAGAAGAACTTGTCGTAGGCAGTGAACCACCTCAAAGTTATTTTTCTGATCAATCCATTGAGCCATCCCCATAGGTGTCACAAACAACCCTAGAGTTCGTACTAAATAACACTAAACAATTTCAGATTCATAACATTCAATCCACAAAATAACCTCATAGAGTACCCCAAAGTTTCTATCGGAGAAAGTAGGATGAGAACGTGAATCAACCTATGTGCATAGACTACCCCAATGTTATCACAGGAATCCGCAAGTTGATTGCCAAAACATATATCAAGGAACTCAATAGAACACCCCATTGTCACCACGGGTATCCACATGCAAGACATATATCAAGTTCTCTCTCCAAAGTATTCAATCCAACATAACAAAATCTCAAAATGAAAGACTCAATTCATCACATGAAGATAGAGAGGGAAGAACACCATGTGATCCAACTATATTAACAAACCTCGTGGTACATCAAGATCATGTCACATCAAGAACACGAGAGAGAGAGAGATAGAGGTTAAACACATAGCTATTGGTACATACCCTCAGCCCCGAGGGTGAACTACTCCCTCCTCGTCATGGGGACTGCCGGGATGATGAAGATGGCCTCCGGTGATGATTTTCCCCTCCGCCAGGGTGCTGGGAAAGGGCTTCGGATGAGATTTCTTTGGTACAGAGGCTTGCGGAGGCGGAGCGGAAGTTCTTGGTTTTGTTTTGGGTTTTTTGAGATTTATAGAATTTTTCAACGTCGGTTTCACGCCAAGAGGTCCACGAGTATGCCCCAAGTTCGGGAGGCGCGTCCTATGGGGGTGGGGGGGGGGGTGGGCTTGTGGCCTCCTCGGCCATCCCCTGGCACTCCTCCGTGGGCTTATTTTGTTTCATAAAAAATCACCAAAAAGTTTCGATCGATTCCGATAACTTTTATTTTCTGCACAAAAACAACACCACGGTACTTCTGCTGAAAACAGCGTCAGTCCGGGTTAGTTCCATTTAAATCATATAAAAGTGCACTAAAACTATATAAAATTGTTGTAAACATGGCATGAATACATCATAAATTATCGATACGTTGGAGACGTATCAATGGCAACAATGATGGAGATGATGGTGGCGACAAAACAACAGGTGTGTCGAGGTGGCGTAGCCCTCCAGTGGCTGGGATTGCATTTTGTCTGCTTGTAATCAATTAATTAATCAAGTTTGATTTCCATAAGGAAAAATGGCTATACTATTCTTGTTCTTCAAAAGGCACCGTCGGTCTATTGTATTTAATCACGTCATTACTGTAACTAAGTCTTGTGATGTTGTATATTTTATTTAGACTCTAATGCATTAACTACAAAAGAAGTAAAATGATTTGCTCTGTCAATGTTATCATTTCCTCTATTTTTTTGGACATAAATGCAAGCTCATTCTTTGCGATCATCCAAGTGGAAGCTCAATCTTTGCGATCATCCTTGACCAAATCATTAAGCATCAAGGGAGTAAGAATAGTTTTGATTAATTTGGTCTTCATGAACATAAAATTGGAGGGAATCTATTGTTGTTCTCGATTTGATTAGGGTGGTCCTCTAGGACGCATCCACAGAAGATTTTAGTCTCTAGAAAAATCAATTCACCATTGATTAGATCACAACATGATTACATCTCGATTAACAGATGTAGCGTTTACGTGAGAAGACAATTCATTAGCAGGGTATTAGTAGCGCTTACAAACATGATATTTTTCTTCTTATGGAAATGTGATGAGCATAAACAGAAGTATCAACTGGCTAAATCATATATCTTGTGTAGGGCGAAGGACCAAGGATGGATATGCATCGAAAACATAAAAAAATCAAAATTAAAAATTAGTGATTGCATAGCAAATAGATATTCAAGCTACGAAACGAGGAAGGCGTGTCGCAAGAGACCCTCCATAATAAATACTTATATTCCAAGACTTCATCTCAAGTGGTGCCAAACCAACTGATTCTATGTTTTGCAAGGGATTGATTAAGTTGGTGATGGCCAATCAATGAGTTTTTGGGAAGATACCTAGCTAGGTGACAATCCGCTTGCGATTATGTACCCGTCACTTTACAATATAGTGTGAAAGAAGATGGTATAATTCAATCTGTTTTTGGATCAATACCTCTGAACATCCAATTCAAGGGGGCCTTAATTGGCAATAATGGACGCATGGCTCCATTTAGTTTGTATGACGATGTTGGTCAACTTATTTATGGTGTCGAATGTTTTGATGGAGAGTTAAGACCAACAATGTGTTTGTTGTTAAGTCTATGTATGTAGATCTTTTAAATATGGGGCCGATGTTCCTCAGAAAGAATTATTGGAAATTAAAGTTCCTTTAGAGATAAATATTTTATGTGATTTGTACACAGGAAGTGATCCTCAACAAAGATAATTTGGCTAAAATAAAATGGAATAGATGTAAGAAAAAATGTTTTGTGTTCAAGATGAAACAATTTAATAATGTGTAGCTTTGATTTGGCGCTCGATTCATGTTGCATTAATTGTCACCACCAACAAATATCCCAAATTTATTTGGAAACTGGTTGGTACCAATCAACAGAAAGCTTAAGGGTCTTATCCGTGTAGTGGTTTTTGCCTTACTTTGGGCAATTAGGAATTGCTGGAATGACTATGTTTAATGAGTCTTTCTCTATTAACTTTGTGTAGCTTATCTGCAAGGCCATCACATCGATATGTATGTGATCACTATTTCAGCGCGGGGACACTAGAAAACTCACGGCCTTTGGGTGCAACCGCCTGGAGATGGTTTGACAATCGTTATTCAACCGGTTTGGCTGGCATGTCACTAATAGATTATGTGGTTAAGTCATGTAATCTTAATACAACATGTTGTGGTTGTTTTTTTTGTTTTTATTCATTTTAATTGCTATTGCAAACTTGTTGAACTTTGTCCTTTTCTTTTAACAAAGATGGTTGCGTGCATCATGATGATGCAGAGGTCGGAGTCTACCTCTTTAAAAAAAATGCATTTCTGCGGAGGGATACGAAACACACAAATATTTCTCTAGCAGATAACTAGTGGGTTCACCAATAATACTTGCATTACAATTCAGGTGGCCATTTTGCTAAATCATGGTTGATTTTGTCAGCAGTTGGATCTTGGGGAGTCGATGTGACTTTATTTTCTGCAAGACCATCAAGATGTTGACACAATGCAATGAAACTTGCTGACCCATGGTTTTCCACCTCTCGGTGTCAGAAAAGCCGTCGAAGACGAGGAGAACCGACAAAACAAGGAATCATCTTTCTAAAACCAGGTGCTTGCAGTAGGATTTGGCATGTTCCCATAGGAACTGTACAGTGACATGATGGGCATATATTTGAGAGAATCATGGAAGCGTGAACCTTTTGGCAAAGGTCTCTGACGGGATAAGTTCATAAGAAGATAGTGTATATATGCTTTACATCCCTTGTATAAATATCTCTGCATTTTGTCGGGCTTTCAGGACGGATAGATAGCCTTTACGTGTACCGTCTAGTCTCAAAGATTCACCTTTTCTATGGACAAAGATTCATCGGCTAGCTGGTGATTGGAATGCCCGTGGTTTTGGGTTTTGGGGAGCAGACCATGTACGTATGTTTGTGTGGTGCATGCATGTGCAGCAGATCATGGTCAAATCAACAACCTTGTGATCATTGGAATGTTGAAATCAACTAAGTACATGTTCGGTTAGGTAAGAATCTGATGGACTTGGGGTTTTTGAACTACGGCATGTTCGATGGAGCTAAATTCCGTGTCAATCTCCTCAATCCCTGCTAACACCTGCGAAACTGAACAAACCCTAAATGGGGTGCATGCATTGTGTAGTTGTCTGACAATTGTTTGACTCAAAATAATCCCAAGTACTGCAAACACACACACACACACACACACACACACGCACGCGTACGTCATACATGCATGCATGTCCATATATTCATCCGCACTAGCTCAAAAAAAGAAGAAGTTTATGTATGCGGTGGGTGTGTGGCATGCATGCAGGCCGGCCGGCTAGAGCAGGGGAATGGACACAATTAGTTGATTAATTAATTAATCAATGAAGCAATTAGGGGAGACAACCTAACAGATAAGAGGCGATCGATCACTTACAAAACGATAACTCTCCATAGGTAGAGATAGATAGATGCTCCTTTCGGGGACCTGCACGATATACTTTGTTAAGTTACTAGACAGATTAATTAAGACAGCTACTAGTATCATCCATGCAAGCTAAAAAGATGGCCAATTAAGTCAAAAAGGGTCTTGCAACTTGCATAGGTTCTTGTCCATTTTCTTAGCTCTTTTTTGTTGTCTAGCGCCGAAAATGGCGACCAGCAAGAGAACAATATTTGTATTTGAAGCGGCAACATTACGTGATCTTATATGGGGCCTATGCAATAAAAACTGAGACCAAAGGGCCGAGTACCTCCGCATATTTCTAAAGAAGGAACGAGAAACACGGTTCAAATATCGCTCCATGTGGTGATCAAACCATGCTGGCCTGGAAGACAAGACTGTGTCATTACCACTGAGCTACCCTCAGTTCTTCCCGTGGCCTATACATGATGGACTATGTATACACAAACACGCTCTTTGAGATGGAAATAAGAATTCGCCAAATTTATTTAGTGCGTTTTTCATGTGCCAGAGCAAAGTGTTTTACTTAAGATTTTTTTTTTAGAAAAGGAGGATGTACCCCCGGCCTCTGCATCTGAACGATGCATGCAGCCATATTATGTGTTTTACTTAAGATACTATACCTTCTATGAAACATAAAGTAAAGGGGATTAAATAATCCCACTTTTTCTTCCCTTCCTCCCCCCCCCCCCCCCCCCCCTCGCACTAACTATGAATGGATCATGTATGTCTTAATTAGATTACCTCAACACTCATAATAAGATCTCCAATATATAGACGATAGGTAGGTAGTACCACACTTTCCTCACTTTCCCCATGGTCTTGTTCTTTGGTGGTGAAACGAGCTTGATCGCTCCTTCGCATTGCACTTTCACTTTTGACAAAAGCACATTTGAAAGAGGATTCAAGCATGTCTTTATTAAGTTACGACTAGAGCGCTGCCACTTAATCTTATCACACCAGTATAAAAAAGCACAAGTAAACACGTGCGTGTCTCTCGTCGTGCATACATATATGCACTTGTTTATTTACACTTGGATTCACGGTATCAGAGTCAAGAAGTCTTGAGTTTAAGACCTAGCTGGCGCAATTTATAAATTAAAAATTATAGCCCACTTTTGATCCACGTTTAAACATGAGGGAGACACACGTGAGGGATGATGTTGAAGTATAAATGCGTAACTCACCTTTCCCCATCAGCTTGAGCTTTTGGGTGAATTCGTTGGTATGTGCAGTTCTACAGTTAGTAGCGCAATGCAACTTATACCTGCAGGCATAGCTAGCTATAGCTAGATTCTATCACACTTTCTTCCTAGCCAGTAGCCACACACCATCCTGAAAACACACGAGCTTTTTCTAAAAATTCAGTACACTACATAGTTGTTCTTACTCATTTGCTTCATGTATTTTATTTTTGTGGCTAGTTTTCACATTTCAGATAAATAACTGTCGCTGTATTTTGAGCATTATATTAAACAAAAAGTTGTGTCTAGCTCTCAATCGGACATAACATTTAAGAAAAAAAAAGAAAAGCTAAAAATTAAAAAAATGCACGGATCTCAATGTAAGATCTCACGAATATAGCATCGATTGATACTTAACCAAGTCTCGGTCGACTAAGCAAAAAGGCAAAACATCACCTTTTCAGTATTTCAGATAGGGGTTAAAATGGAGTGGAAATTTCCTACCCGTTCAAGAAAAGTAAGGACATAGAGTGAAATTATGAAAACACTTTTAGTCCAACTCAATCTGGAGAACACACACAACCCTTTCACTACTCCCACTGACCTCCATGTCATCTCGTTCGAATAGTACCCTATTGTGTCCCAACAATTGTAAACTTATTTACAGTAGTATTATGCATTGTTTGTAGTCATGTTATGCATGCATACGAATTTTAGTCAAAAGGGGTGCCTCAAATCTATTTTGCCGATCCACTTTACAATACGAAATGAGTTGGCACGACAGTCTTGTTCTTCTAGGGATCAAAGCACGAGTCAAAAGAAGTAAAGCGTGTCTCAACTTTTCACACACACACAAACACGCATGGATGGTCTCTAGGAAAGCAGGCATTTAGCTGCTAATTCCACCACTGATCACTAGTGTCACAACAATGATTTGCTTAATTTCCACGAATCCGCGTAGTACTGGTACTAAGCTAAAAGGAGCCAGGCAAAGTTGCCACGCGTGCAGGAAGAAACATCCCAATGTGGCATGCTCCAGCCGTACCGGCGCCGGCCGCCACTACCTCGTGGGTCCCGGCGTTACCTGTCCGCCGGCCGACCCTCCCCTTCCACCACCACGGTCACTTCCATGGCCCCGGCCACGCTATAAAACCCCAAGCAGAGCACCGCACACCCGCACGGCGAGAGACCAGAGTCAAAGCTAAGCTAAGATACATAGTTTACGGCGCACCATCGCAGCAGCAGAAGCGACACCATGCGCGCTCCGGCGAGCCTTCTGCACCGGACCGCCCTCGCGGCAGCCGGCACCGGCCAGACGTCGTCGTCGTCATCGCCTCAGCGGCAGGAGCAGACGGCGCCGGTGATGGCGGTGAACTCGGTCATCCTGGCGTCGCTCCTGTGCGCGCTCGTCTGCGTCCTCGGCCTCGCCCTCGTCTCCCGGTGCGCATGCCAGCGACGCCGCTCCGCCTCATCCTCCGACCACTCTCCTCCTCCGCCCAAAGGCCTGAAGAAGAAGGCCATCGACGCGCTTCCCACCGTCTCCTTTGCCGTCACCGCTTCTCCGACGACACCAGCGGGGTGCTCGTCCTCAGAGTGCGCGATCTGCCTGGCGGAGTTCACGGAGGGGGAGGGCCTGCGGGTGCTCCCGCGGAGCGGCCACCGCTTCCATGTTGCATGTGTCGATGCCTGGCTCCGGACCTGCGCCACATGCCCTTCCTGCCGTGCCCCCATCATCGTTTCCGCGACCGCGCAGCCGCGGGCGACAACCACGGTGGTGGTTGTAGTGGCGGCAAACAACAGGTGCGGGAGGTGCGGCGAGGTGGCTGCGCCGGTTGGTGGTGAGGATATCACCACGGTCTTGCCTTAATTAGTTTGTTTTATATGTTTCCTTTTCTTTTGTTTTGCTAGTTAGGCGAAGTAATTCAATAATTCTACTTCTTCTGTTATTTTGGTAGCTATAGGTAGCCTGTTCGTCGATCAAATGCATTGGAATTGCTCAATTTTGTAGCTTGGCTGTAAAGTGTATAAACTTTTGTTCATTGTTTGATACCAATCCGACGAACTAAAGGGTGTATGTGTTACTTCCTCCGTTCCTAAATATAAGACCTTTTATAGATTCTATAATATGAACTACATACGGAGTAAAGTGAGTGAATGAACACCCCACAATACGTCTATATACATGCATATATAATGCATATTGAAATCTCTAGACGGTCTTATATTTAGGAACGGAGGGAGTATAAGACTATCCACAATGAGGAATAACATAGACTAGTAACATGCAATGTTACTACCTCCCGTAGCGGACCTAACATCACACAACGTCCCAGGCAAGCCTTGTATCTACAGTAAGCTACAGTGATATACAGTGCAACTTCTGCTACAGTTAACACAGACTCTTCCCAGCACGCCCCAGGCGAAGGCCCTGTCTGCCTGGGGCCTGAAACCGCCTCTGACTACCTCTACAGTGGGGAGTAACATATGTGTGTTGACATGCAACACTTTATTAATTAGCTTATAGACTTATCTTGTCTTGGTATGTGCGATGTTACTCAGACTACCCACAGTGGGAGTAACATAGGTAGTAACATATAGATGCCACCTAGGCGAAAAATATGATGTGACAGCTAATTAATGAAAAAATAGAGAAATTGAGTAACATAGCTAGTACTCATACTATGAGTAACATAACACATACCAAGACAAGATGAGTCTATAAGCTAATAAATGAAAGGCTCAATGTTACTACCCACTGTGGAGGTAGTAATATGTTACTTTCCATTGTGAGTAATCTCATAGTATGAATAACTAGTTATGTTACTTAATTCGGAAATACACACTAGTGCACACGCGCTCAATAATTCTACCGAGCGGCCGGGCTTCACAACATGCATGTGTTATCTTCTTTGTCTGCTAGTGCATGTTGCTACTAGCATTAAACGTGAGCTTCACATGCATTTATTTCGGATTTTCGAATTTTGAAAAAGCCATATCTTTCAAACCACGCGTCGGAATTCAGATCCGTCTTCACCGTTGGATTCTTCACGACGAGATATTTAAAACTAGACCCCGCATGGGTATGTTTCCACGAATTTTTTTTGATGCCAACTTTGTTGCTATATGGTGCAACTTCAGTACTGCATTGTGCAACTTTAGTACTACATGGTGCAATTGTTTTCAAAACCAGTTTTTAGAGCTACATGGTCTAACTTCACATGAGGTTGCAACCTAGCAACCATGAAAACTTTATGTGCAACTAGTCTACTATCCCGACCAACTATGTAGTAGTCGATGTGCAACTATAAACGGGACGCTATTTTTTTTTACAATTGACACACTCTTCCCCACCTCCCCTACTAGTGATTTGTGCAACTTAGTCTGGTGTTCGAGCCAACTTCCTATTACTCGATGTGCAACTCCTTCCCCTAACTACTTGTGGATATGTAGTTTCAGTTGGCGGGGGCAACAAACGGAGTTGCATAAAGTCTGCTAGGCAGTTGGCCGGAGCAACATATAAAGTTGCACATCTCAGAGGCGGGGATAGTTGGATGGTGACAATTTCACATTCATGGGGGTAGTGAAAAGTTACATATTCATAAGGGTAGTAAAAGTTACATATAAACGGGGCGCTAAAGTTGCACATCTCACTAGAGGGGTGGTTCGGAGTGCTAGTTGGGAAATTACACATCCTTGAGGTATGAGGGATAGTTGCACATCACTGGTAGATAGTTGGCGATGAAAGTATCCGAAGTTGCACATCCACTGCTAGACAGTTGGCCGATGCAGCAAACAGTGAAAGCACAACCACAGGCAGGAGGGAAGTTGCACATGAACTACTAGGCAGTTGGCCTGGGCAAAACACGAATTTGAACATCTCACTAGGAGGAGGTAGTTTGGGGGTGGATGTGCCATTAGTGAAAACTACACTTCCACGGGGTAGGCAGAAAGTTGCACATCCACTGTCACGTTGTTGCACATTCACTTCTAGGCAGTTGCACAAAACGGAGGCTAAATTGCACAAAAAAAAAATTCGACGAAACATACCCATGCGGGATCTAGTTTCGAAGATCTCGTCGCGAATAATCCAAAAGACGGATCTGAATTCCGACGCGCGGTTTGAAAGATATGGATTTTTCAAAATTCGGAAAGCCCTAATTAAGTGCATTCACACCTGTTCACGTGGGTAATTTGCATTTACTTTTTACCTTTTCTGTTCACACATGTTCACACGTGTTCATTTTTCCTAATATGAACTTATGGGACAAACTGTTTCTATTTATAGATTATTAGAGGAATAAGATATTTTCTTTTGTAGATTAGAGACCAGAAATTTCCTTTTTGGGCGGCCGCTCGCTAGCAATCCTTTTTGGACGGGCGCCGGCTAGACGCGTCCTACTTAATTTGTCTCTCTTCTCATTAATTAGCTATCACATCATCTTTTTTCTGCTTATAGGTGACATCTATGTTACTCCTACTGTAGACAGTCTAAGTTCTTTATTTAGAAAAAAAATTTGATTTACCCATTAAATAGTCCCACCTAGGTGTCTTTCATTAAATCTTCTCAATTTATATAGTATGTTTTTGAGGTTCCCGGTAATCAAGGTGGCATCTCAGAAATCAATAAGCAAAATTGTGCAGTGTGTCCGGTTTATAATACTAAAGAGGATTTGATGGAGGGAAAGAACTATATATGGTTGGCTGGCCCGGCAAGAGAGCAATTACGTGGCGGGAGAGACCCATACGATAAGGTAATGGGAAATTAACATGATGGAGGAATTAACGTGGTTATATATGGTTGGCTAATTAAGTGATGGAGGAATTTCCCGAGACATGCAGACTAAATCAACGTGATGGAGGAAATGCACACCTTAGGGAAGACATGCAAACATTGCTTATGCAAATAGGCCATATATGGTCAGCTATTATAATATAATAAAAACAGCCGTCCGTCGGTCTGTTTTTCGTACCGGTTTCATCCGTCGTATATCAGTTTTCGTATCTCTTTTTCGTACCGGTTTCATCCGTATAGGTAGGGTTAAAAAAAAGGCAGGGTTAAAAAAAGGTCAAATCGCACCATCTCTCTATAAATAGGTACATGCCATTTTTTCTCTTAAGGTTGTCGGAATTATTCGCAATAAAATATAATTAAGACCGGTAGCCTGTTCTTTATAATCACACCATCTCTATAAAAAGTTTTGCCTTAATTAGTTTATTTTATATGTTTCCTTTTATTTTGTTTTGCTAGTTAGGCAAAGTAATACAATAATTTGTCTTATTAGTTAGTTGTTTATTTTACTTTTTCTGCTGTTTTGGTAGCTAGGTAGCCTGTTCGTCGATCTAATTCATTGGAATAGCTCAATTTTGTAGCTTGGCTATAAACTGTATAAACTTTTGTTCATTGTTCGATACCAATCTGATGAACTAAAGGGTGTACATGTTCTAGATAAAAACTAAAGCGTCTATATATACATTGTTCCTTTGTGCGACAGCTATCTCTTCTTGGTAATATTGTACAAATCATTGGGCATAAATCGAGTGTGACATTAGCTTTACATTGGTATGTGGGTAGGAGTGGAAAGGAATTTATTGTTTGTTGTCAATTCTTTTGTTTTAATCTGGTCACTGACCGCATGCAGCCAATTAAGCTTTTAGCACTAGTAGAAAACAGAGCTTTGAAACGGGCCAGAACATTGCATTACTCCCGGTCGTGTTACGAACCGGGACTGATGGGTGCATCAGTCCCGGATCGTGAGGCTAGGGCGCCGGCCGGGCCTCGGCTGGAACCAGTCCCGGTTCGTGTAACACCTTTAGTCCCGGTTCCAGACAATCTTTAGTCCCGGTTCCAGCCACCAACCGGGACTTATACAACGCCTATATATATGCTCACCCCTGCCCGCTCACTCCTCTGTTTTTTGGCCGGGCGGCATTTGGGAGGTGTGTTGCTCTCTGTTCTCACCTCCTATGCACATGAGGTGTTCGATGAAATGCCGCAGCCACACTTAAGTTTTCTCCTCTCCAAGCTCGACCTCCAAGCTACATTTTCCCTAAGATTTGTTTAGGTTTGGCGGTGCACCAACTACACAAGTGTTCTAATAAAAGGTTAACGACTTCATCGTTTTATCTCTCACTGCTAGTTTAGCTCATTTCAAATGCTCTAGAAGTATGAATTTTATGTATTTATTTTGGTCACTACTGTACTTTGATTTTAATGTGATGATGAACTTCTATTAATTTGGTCACTTCTCTATTCATGATGTTTTGTAATGGTTTTTGATACACTTAATTATATAATGCACGCAGATGAACCGGCAATGGATGTACGGTGACCGACGGACCTCCGAGTACATTAAGGGCCTGCATAATTTTCTCGAAGTCGCTGAGGCAACCAAACAGAATGGTTTTATGTATTGTCCATGTACTATCTGTGGGAATACGAAGGATTACTCTAACTCGAGAACCCTTCACGTCCACCTGCTTGAGAAGGGTTTCATGCCACACTATAATGTTTGGACCAAGCACGGAGAAAGAGGGGTTATGATGGAAGACAACGAAGAAGAAGAGGATGATGACAACTATCCGCCCCCTGAATACGGTGATGCTGCAATGGGGGAAGCTGAAGATCAAGAGGAAGAACCAGACGATGTGCCCGATGATGATCTTCGCCGGGTCATTGTTGATGCAAAGAGACAATGCCAAAGTGAAAGGAAGAAGTTGAAGTTCGATCACATGTTAGAGGATCACAAAAAAGGGTTGTACCCAAATTGCGAAGATGACAACACAAAGCTCGGTACCACACTGGAATTGCTGCAATGGAAGGCAGAGAATGGTGTATCTGACAAGGCATTTGAAAAGGTGCTGAAAATAATGAAGAATACGCTTCCAAAGGACAACGAATTGCCCGACAGTACATACGAAGCAAAGAAGGTTGTCTGCCCTCTAGGATTGGAGATGCAGAAGATACATGCATGCCCTAATGATTGCATCCTCTACCGCGGTGCGTACGAGGATTTGAACGCATGCCCGGTATGCTGTGCATTGCAGTATAAGATCAGACGAGATGACCCTGGTGATGTTGAGGGCCAGCGCACCGGGAAGAGGGTTCCTGCCAAGGTGATGTGGTATGCTACTATAATACCACGGTTGAAACGTTTGTTCAGAAACAAAGAGCATGCCAAGTTGATGCGATGGCGCAAGGAAGACCGTAAGAAAGACGGGAAGTTGAGAGCACCCGGTGATGGGTCACAGTGGAGAAAGATCGAGAGAAAGTGTGGGGACTTTACAAGTGACCCAAGGAACGTATGGTTTGGTTTAAGTGCAGATGGCGTTAATCCTTTTGGGGATCAGAGCAGCAGGCATAGCACATGGCCTGTGACTCTATGTATGTATAACCTTCCTCCTTGGTTGTGCATGAAGCGGACGTTCATTATGATGCCAGTGCTCATCCAAGGTCCTAAGCAATCCGGCAATGACATTGATGTGTACCTAAGGCCATTAGTTGATGAACTTTTACAACTGTGGAATGGAAAAGGTGTACGTGTGTGGGATGAGAACGAACAGGAGGAATTTGACCTATATGCGTTGCTGTTTGTAACGATCAATGATTGGCCTGCTCTCAGTAACCTTTCAGGACAGACAAACAAGGGATACCACGCATGCATGCACTGTTTAGATGACACCGATAGTATATATTTGGACAAATGCAGGAAGAATGTGTACCTGGGGCATCGTCGATTTCTTCCGACCAACCATCAATGTCGAAAGAAAGGAAAGCATTTCAAAGGTGAGGCAGATCACCGGAAGAAGCCCGCCCTCCGTACTGGTGATCACATACTTGATATGGTCAATGATTTACAAGTAATCTTTGGAAAGGGTCCTGGCAGACTATCTGTTCCGAATGACGCTGAGGGACGCGCACCCATGTGGAAGAAGAAATCTATATTTTGGGACCTACCCTATTGGAAAGACCTAGAGGTCCGCTCTGCAATCGACGTGATGCACGTGACGAAGAATCTTTGCGTGAACCTGCTAGGCTTCTTGGGAGTGTATGGGAAGACAAAAGATACACCAGAGGCGCGGGAGGACCAGCAACGTGCGCACGAAAAAGACGGCATGCATCCAAAGCAGTATGAAGGTCCTGCCAGCTACGCTCTTACCAAAGAAGAGAAGGAAATCTTCTTTGAATGCCTGCTCAGTATGAAGGTCCCATCTGGCTTCTCGTCGAATATAAAGGGAATAATAAATATGGCAGAGAAAAAGTTCCAGAACCTAAAGTCTCATGACTGCCACGTGATTATGACACAACTGCTTCCGGTTGCATTGAGGGGGCTTCTACCGGAAAATGTTCGATTAGCCATTGTGAAGCTATGTGCATTCCTCAATGCAATCTCTCAGAAGGTAATCGATCCAGAAATCCTACCAAGGTTAAAGAGTGATTTGGTGCAATGTCTTGTCAGTTTCGAGCTGGTGTTCCCACCATCCTTCTTCAATATCATGACGCACGTCCTAGTTCATCTAGTCGACGAGATTGGCATTCTGGGCCCTGTATTTCTACACAACATGTTCCCCTTTGAGAGGTTGATGGGAGTCTTAAAGAAATATGTTCGTAACCGTGCTAGGCCAGAAGGAAGCATCTCCATGGGCCATCAAACAGAGGAAAGCATTGGGTTTTGTGTTGACTTTATTCCTGACCTTAAGCCGATTGGTCTCCCTCAATCGCGGTATGAGGGGAGACTGACTGGAAAAGGCACGCTAGGAGCGAATTAAATAATATGTAGGGACGGGCATTCTTGGTCTCAAGCACACTACACTGTTCTACAGAATTCTACCTTGGTGACCCCGTATGTCAATGAACACGAGAATATTCTGCGCTCCAAACACCCGGAGCAATATGACGACTGGATTACATATGAACACATCAAGACTTTCGGCAGTTGGTTGCAAACACATCTCATGGGTAACACCACTATTGCAGATGAGCTGTACTCGTTGGCCAGGGGACCATCTTCGACTATATTGACTTACAAAGGGTACGAGATAAATGGGAATACATTTTACACGATCGCCCAAGATCAAAAGAGCACCAACCAAAACAGTGGTGTCCGCTTTGATGCAGCAACCAACAGGGGAAATGACACATATTATGGTTACATAGTGAACATATGGGAACTTGACTATGGACATGATTTTAAGGTCCCTTTGTTTCGGTGCAAATGGGTCAATCTGTCAGGAGGCGGGGTACAGGAAGACCCGCAGTACGGAATGACAACAGTGGATCTGAACAATCTTGGGTACACAGACGAACCATTCGTCCTAGCCAATGATGTGGCGCAGGTTTTCTACGTGAAGGACATGTCTACCAAACCGAGAAAAAGAAAAGATAAGGAAGCGAATACATCATACGATGAGCCAAAGCGCCACATAGTTCTTTCAGGGAAAAGAGACATCGTGGGAGTGGAGGGCAAGACAAACATGTCTGAAGATTATGAAAAGTTTCATGAAATTCCTCCCTTCAAAGTGAAGGCTGACCCAAGCACCCTGTTAAACGATGAAGATTATCCATGGTTACGGCGCAATAAGCAAGGGACACACGCGAAGAAAAAGTGAAGACTTTCTCTCCACAACTATTCTGATGAAATGCCTTTTGTAACTGATTAGTTTTCGTCTGAAACCCTGATACTTCGAAAGAGATTGTTCATTTTGTACACGAAGTGCATCCAGTTTTTGCCGTAACCCTCTCAACTTTTTAGCACATGCTATGTGGGTGAAATGATGATACCATGCCAACTTTCAACCATTTCAGAGTTCATTTGCAGTGCTTTTCAATTGAGGGTCATTTTAGCTCAAAATAAATCATGAAATGCATGAAAAATAGTAAATGAGGTCAGAAAAGGGTTGAAAAGTGATGATGTGGCTTTGAATGGTGCATATTGAATGCAGAAAAAGTCTTGAGTTAAAATATGCTTAAAAAATTGAAATCCCTTTGTAATAGACGTGTTTTCCCAAGGTTATTTGTAATAGACGATACGGTCCGAGATAGACATCTTTCAAAAGTTATTTTTGTTAAAAACTTTAATAGCAAAAAGAATATTCATAAAGTATTTTTTGTTAAGAACTTTTAATATGCAAAAAAATAACATTAAAAATAGCAAAAATGAACATAGATGCACTTATAGGGAAAATTCGACCTGAAATCAGAGTGAAATTCACTTTGATTGCAGGTCAAATTTCCCGTATAAGGAAATCTATTTTCACTTTGAGAGGAACTCAAAAAGGCAGAGAGGGGCGAGCTTATAAACCAGTGCGAGCGCTCCTCGCTTGGCGAGGTGGGACTAAACTCCCACCACAGCCAGGACCAACCCTATCGTCCCGGTTGGTGGCTCCAACCGGGACTAATGACACCCTTTAGTCCCGGTTGGTGGCTCCAACCGGGACCAAATGTCTCTGCTTCCCGCCCTTTGGGCTGCTGAAATTGACTTTGGTCCCGGTTGGTGGCACCAACCGGGACGAAAGGTGGGCATTAGTCCCGGTTGGAACGACCAACCGGGACCAAAGGTTTTCGCATATAAGGCGGGACTTGTCGAAATTTCCCCCAATCTCTCCCATTCGCCCCGACACCGACGCCCTGCCCCGACGCCGCCAGGCTGCTGGAGCTCGCCGCCGCCCCCGAGCCCGTCCTCGTCGTCGCCTCCGTCCCCGAGCCCGTCCTCGTCGTCGCCGCCGCGCCCGAGCCCATCCTCTTCGTCGCCGCCGCCGCCGAGCCCGTCCTAAACGCCGCCCCCGAGCCCGTCATCGCCGCCGCCCCCGAGCCTGACCTCGCCGCCGCCCCGAGCCCGTCCCCGCGCGCCTCCTCGCCGCCGCCCCGAGCCCATCCCCGCGCGCCTCCTCGTCCTCGTCTACGTCGTCGCCGCCCCCGACGCCGGACGCCGCCCGCGCCACCTCCCCGAGCCCCGTCGTCGCCGCCCACGCCTCCTCCCCGAGCCCGTCGTCGCCGGTGAGCTCCTGCCCCCTGCTCCTGCCCCCTCCTCCGCGGCCACCGGCGCCGCTGGCCTGCCCCGGCCCTCGCTCGCGTTTTATTTATTTTTGTTTGTTTTACTATTTTTATTAGTTGTTTTAGTTTGTTTTATTAGTTGTTTTAGTTTGTTTTATTAATTTGTTGTTTTAGTTGTAAAAAAGTTTTAGTTGTTTTAGTCGGCGAACCCGAGGAGTCCCCGAGGATCGCCGGGGAGGAGTCCCCGACGATCGCTTAAGTAGAAAATGTGTCATTGTTGTTAAATATGTTATTATTGTCATAGTTCTCAAATGCAATCATCTTTATTAAAGTTTATTAAATAGTAGGAATTTAAATAGTTGTAGAATTTGTTCTCGACGTCGACGATGCCCGGCCTGCATCCTCGTCGTCGACTCGGCGCCGGCGACCACCTGCTTGAGAGGCGCTATGATCGTATTGTTGCATTGCCTTGTATTGATTTGCATATATATCTCATGTTAGTATATTGCTACGTTGTATAATATTTGTAGAAACTATGGATCAAAGAGACTTAGAAAAAGAACCATTGTTGGGGGATATAATCCACGCCGGAGGTGATCCCTTGTTGTATCTCAACGACTCCGATTATCAGGAAGGAGAGGATGATGGCTCCGGTGATCCAACAATGGAGGAGGAAGGAGATCATGACGGCTCCGGTGACCGAATGGCGGAGGAAGGAGATCATGATCACGGCTCCGGTGACCGAACGACGGAGGAAGGAGATCATGATCACAGCTTCGGTGACCGAACGGAGGAGGGAGCCTCAACTGTTTCAAAGTCCGACGAGGTAAGGAGACGAGGCCCGAAGAAAAGGTTGCACCCAGATGAAAGGTTCATGATCACAGAAGTCGCGATAGATGGCCAACCGATTGCTCCCAAGCGGACCAAGGACGCATTTGTACATCAGTGTGGAGTTGTTGTTAGGGACCATGTCTCGATCAACACCCATCAATGGAATAAGAATAATAAGGACCCTGAAGTTTCTTATGTCCATGATAGACTGAAAGATGATCTTTGGACCGAGCTGATGGCAAATTTCAGCTTACCGCGAGAGGAGGATCCGAATATCCCTATTATAGAGCGAAAGGTCAAGGCGTTTGCTCTTAAGAAGATGGCAGAACTATTCAGGAACTGGAAGAAAGAGTTGAACACAAAGTTTGTCGAGAAAGACGAGACTCCGAAATTCGTCGGTCGATATGAGAAGATAAAAGATCAATGGCCCGAATTTGTGGCCTACAAGAAATCGGCGAAGGGTAAGAAATGGTCACTGACAAACAAGAAAAATGCTGCAAGGAAGAAGTTTCACCATCACACGGGGTCAGGTGGCTACTACAAAGCCCGGCCATTGTGGGACAAAGCTGAGCAAGACCTGCTTGCTAAGAATGTCCAACCAGCGACATTGCACTGGCCAGATCGTTCAAGGGCTTGGTTCTTCGGGGTTGGGGGAACTTTGGACCCAGAAACAGGGGAGTGTGTTTGGACTGACGAGCAACTTGCAATACCCTTCCGGAAGCTTCAGGCAGTAATCAAGGCAGCGCAGGAAGGGACGTTCATTCCCGACAGAGAGAAGGACGAGCTGACAGAGGCCCTCGGGAATCCTGAACACCCTGGACGAACACGAGGCACAGCAGGCTCCATTCCGTGGAAGCATGGGTTTCCCGACAGCGGTGGTTATAGAAGCCGAGAGAGAAAAAGGAAACAGGAAGCAAGCGAAATGCAGAAGCTCAGTGCAAGATTAGCAAAACTAGAGGAACTTGAGAGCCAGGGAGCTACCAGCCAACCATCTGAGCGGCACGAAGATGCTTCCTTCGACGCTACCCCACCATCGCAACGGAGAAGCAGCGTGGCTTCCACGGAGCTCGTTCAGCCTGATTTCACGGCTCCTCGCTACCCCGTGGATAGTATCACGGCGACTGAACATTGTGAGCTAATGACGAAATGCCAGAACCTGACCTTCAAGGCGGCGGTCGGCTCTGTTGTACCTCCTCGAGCTGAGGGAACTTTCCATTGCCGTCCGATTCCACAAGGCTATGCTGTTGTGACGGTGGATGAAATAATGAATGGATTTGAGAGGATGGAGCTTGACAACCCTACAGGTGAAGAGGATATTATTCTTTTGGAAAATGCTTTGAGGAGTACCTGTCTATGGAGAAAAGAGTACATCAAGCTTCCAAACTGGACGCCTCAGCAGACTCCGCCTCGTCCTCCTCCGGCGCGTCAGGGCACTCCGCCTCCTCCTTCTCCTCTGGCGCGTCAGGGCACTCCGGCTCCTCCGGCGCGTCAGGGCACTCCGCCTCCTCCTTCGCCTCCTCCGGCGCGTCAGGGCACTCCGCCTCCTCCTACTCCTCCTCCGGCGCGTCAGGGCACTATGCCTCCTCCGGCGCGTCAGCAACGGGGGAAGAGAGTCGCCGCCGCCGCTCCGGCGGCTAGCAGTACAATAGGCGGGAAGAAATTCAAATATGGTCCAAGCCTCAAGCCTCTTCAAAAGTTACCATATGAGAGGTCCGAAGAGGAAAACGCTGAAATCAGTGCAACCGAAGTGAAGGCCCATTTTGCACGGAAAGATCCACCTCCGAAGGAAACGGTAGATCCGGTGAAAGCGAAGCGAACTCTGCATGCCCTGAAGCGACCACCACGGACTCGGCTATCCAACTATGACCGCATAGTTACTAAGACACATGCTGAAGCACAGCGGTCGGGAAGTACTTCTAGTGCTGCAAGAGAGAAAAAGCGAAGAAGTGGGAAAACAATTCCCCAGCTCGGCGAACAGGAGATGCAATCGTGCCCCCCGCTCAAGGTGTCTAGCGATATCGCTAATCATCCGGTGCTACTGCCCGGTACCACTCTTGATGATTACCTGTCCGATGATGTAGAAATTGAAACGGCTAAGGTAGTAGTAGACGACTTTAGATACGAGCACGGGAAGCCTCTCGTCAAACCTGATCATCCTCATCTAACAACGATGATGCAAAAATTGCATGACTGGTACATGCAAACCTGCAGGAAGTCCGGGACCGACAGTTTGTTTGTCGGAATTAAAAAAGAGCACGACTTCCCTGGAGTCGAGGTGCTACCTGTTGAATTTGTGGATGTATTTCAGTTATACAATCAAAAGGCCCTCGACAAACAACTCATGACTTGCTACTGTCTGTAAGTATTACTTCTATAATTAAGTCTCTAGCTCAGCTCGTTCATTACATGTATATATAATTATCCTCACTATATTATGCAGATTGAAGATGGTCGAATGCGAAAAAGCACAAATCTATGACATTGGGTTCATTAGCCCAAACACCGTAAATGAATGGTCGGTACAAAAGGAGGCCAAAGATACCGAGAAGAACATGCTAGAATCGTTCCTTAGACATCAAAACAAAAGGGAAATACTCTTTCCTTACAACTTCGAGTGAGTGTTACTGTCTTGTGCATATTCGGTTTCACTTACTCGAGGTTAATTAAGTAATGTAATTGATGAGTTATGCGTGCGCAGCTACCACTATATTCTGCTATCCATTAACCTTGACGGGGCATTAGTAACTGTCTTAGACTCGCTCCGTAAAGATCCCAAGTATTATGCGGACATGACTGCAATGCTCCAGAAGTAAGTTCAATCAATACCAGGACCATATCGGCAACTTTCGTTCATTTCCTGATATCAAGTAATCATTTTCTTTGCCTGCGAGGGTTTGGAAAAAGTTCACCACTATGGTTCCGGGTCTGAAGAAGGAGGTGCGATTTACGCACCCCAAAGTAAGTAGTACTAGCTAGTTCCGCGCATCTCTCATTGATTCTAGTTTCATCGATACCATTATCATGCTTGCTTATCAGTTTGATTGAACTCTATTCTCATAAAGTGCTTGTACCAGTCACCCGGGACTACTTTATGTGGATACTACGTATGCGAGTTCATTCCCTACTATACCTCTGAGCGGGGCTTCTCTGAAACAATTTGAAGTACGTAAACAATATTCACAATTTTATTTTACATATTACCATCAATTGTGTTGGGTTTCATTCATATATATGTATTGAACCCCTTCTTTAAATTAGATCTGGCAGATGCGGGATGAACTCCTACCACATGATTGCATACGAGCAATTCAAGAGGAATTGGCGGGATTCTTTCTTGACCACGTCATACCTGAACACGAAGAATACCATGTGAAATTAGATATTAGGTGTTAGGGATTGTAAGAGATGTTTTATTGTACATATGTAGTAGCGTCGCATAGATATACGAAAACTTGTTGTTCGACCAAGCACGAAGAAAGAGATGTCACTTCTCTCTATATATGTTCATGACGATCTTGTGTAATTAATGGTTTCCTTCATTTGCTTACTAGCTAGCGTCGAGTTCTCTCTATATGTATAGTAGATAGCGTCGACCAAGCAAGGAGAAAGAGAGGTCACTTCTCTCTATTAGCTAGCTAACACAATATGAAACCCCTAAATTAACCCTCCAAAAAAAAACCCAGCGCCTGCGAGCTGCTGACGCGTGGCCGCCTTTTGGTCCCGGTTGGTGTTACCAACCGGGACTAAAGGTCCTCCTGCCTGGGCGCCCCGCAGCGGCCACGTGGAGTCCCTTTGGTCCCGGTTCGTAAGCAAACCGGGACTACAGGTTTTGGGCATTAGTCCCGATCGTGTTGTCCCGGTTCCAGAACCGGGACTAAAGGCCCTCTGGAACCGGGACTAGTGCCCTGTTTTCTACTAGTGTATTCTCCATCAGAATCAATTCTCCCATTGATTGAAGCAAGCTGGCACAATACCAACTCGACTGATGGAGATCAAGGTGCAAAGTGTAACAACACATCATCATATCTTTTTTCTTTTGCTGTTGTTCCTGAAAGAATATTCTTTGTTGCTTGCCAAATTTCATGTCTTAGCCGGCAATGTGGATGTCATCTTTATCTATATGGCAGCCTTATATATTTTTCGATAAAGAACATTTCATTCAACTGATATATCGAGGTGATACAATCCATTGAAAGAATGCCCGGCCTCTGCATAGCACGATGCACACAGCCAATAAGTTCAACAAGCCTAAAAATAAATGTCGTTTTAGCAGAAAAGTAAATCAGTCCAGCCTAGGGTGGGACTCATCCTATCCGGAGATTACACCGCCATCCATGTTGGGAGAAAACCTCCCTGGTTGTATGCTCCAGCCGTGTGGATGCCATCATAAAAAGGCCTCTGTCCTCCGGCCTCTGCAGGATAGACCACGTACAGAGCCATCGCGTACACGCATGAATAACCTTCGAAGTCGAGGTTGTGTGCTGCTGTCCTACGCATGGCCTTGGCCAGAGAGTCCTCGTCAGTGGCTGCTGCACCATCAACACTGAGGGAGTGACGACCGCTACGTCTCAGCGGTGAAGGAGTGAAGTCGGCAACACCAGCTGTCCCGGCGCCCCTGAGTTTCGGAGTAGACGGGTACGGCAACAACGGAGAAGACCGAATGGGTTGCACCTCAGCTCCTACTCCCTCGAACGGCGGTGAAGACGTTGGTGGCGTTGATGCCATGAGTCCTGTCGTCCCTCCTGGCGTTGGAGGCGAAGAGGACAAAGCACGCAGCTCCGCCATCGCCGACTCACGGTCGGCCCGAACGGACGAGGAGAAGATCACTCCTCGTCGTGTGGGCGAAGTAGGTGAGGGCGGCAGCGGCTGGGTCGGCGACGGTAGCTGCGATGATGCGCTCGCAGTGGCCACTGTAGGTGACTCCTCCAGAATGCTAGATCATGCCAGGTGACCCTCATCGAGGCGAGGCTGTGCCCTCGGGTGTGGCGAACTCGGTGGCGTGGAAGACCGGTGTGTTGAAGTCGTATTAGAAGCCGCCACCGTGATAGCCACATGTGCCATAGTCGAAGGATCATGTCGTGTCAGGGCCGGCGGAGAAGACCCCTCAGATGATGTAGAAGAAGCCTTAGGAGGCAACCTTATATATACTTTGGGAAGAAAAAAAGGTCTAGGCCCGATAATGATCCGCCAGACCAGGAGTCGTCAGTCCCCAAGAGTTTACTACTAACACAGGTTCGGTGCTGAATACATGACCACACAGTAGGACGGTGATGGGTCTGTATGCCATTTATTCTCTACGATGCCAACACACACACACACCCCAAGTTGATATCTAAAGAGGTTGAACCAAAACTCTAAACAGAGCCTTGCTGGAGAGAAAAACTGAGCTCTAAACAAGTAAACATTTTTTTAACACAGTACAGACGCAAGCGCTCATATACACGCGCATACACTCACCCCTATGAACGCACACACGCACACCCCACCCTTATGAGCACCTCCGAGAGACTGAGCCGGCATATCATCTTGAGATTGTCCAGTTTGTACACGAAGTGCATCCAGTTTTTCCCGTAACCCTCTCAACTTTTTAGCACATGCTATGTGATCGAAATTATGATACCATGCCAAGTTTCAACCTTTTCAGAGTTCATTTGTAGTGCTTGTCAATTTCAGGGTCATTTAGCTCAAAATAAATCATTAAATACATGAAAAATAGCAAATGATGTCACAAAAGGGTTGAAAATTGATGATGTGGCTTTGAATGGTGCATTTTGCACACACAAAAATTCTGGAGTTAAAAGAAGTTAAAAAATGAAATCCCTTTGTAGTAGACGAGTTTTCGTATGAAACCCTCATACTTCGAAAGAGATTGTCCAGTTTGTACACGAAGTGCATCCAGTTTTTCCCGTAACCCTCTCAACTTTTTAGCACATGCTATGTGGGTGAAATTATGATACCATGCCAAGTTTCAACCTTTTCAGAGTTCATTTGTAGCGCTTGTCAATTTCAAGGTCACTTAGCTCAAAATAAATCATTAAATGCATGAAAAATAGCAAATGAAGTCAAAAAAGGGTTGAAAATTGATGATGTGGCTTTGAATGGTGCATTTTGAACACACAAAAATTCTGGAGTTAAAATAAGTTAAAAAAATGAAATCCCATTGTAGTAGATGAGTTTTCGTCCGAAACCCTGATACTTCGAAAGAGATAGTCCAGTTTGTACACGAAGTGCATCCAGTTTTTCCCGTAACCCTCTCAACTTTTTAGCACATGCTATGTGGGTGAAATTATGACACCATGCCAAGTTTCAACCTTTTCAGAGTTCATTTGTAGTGCTTGTCAATTTCAGGGTCATTTATCTCAAAATAAATCATTAATTGCATGAAAAATAGCAAATGAAGTCACAAAAGGGTTGAAAATTGATGATGTGGCTTTGAATTGTGCATTTTGAACACCCAAAAATTCTGGAGTGAAAATAAGTTAAAAAAAATGAAATCCCTTTGTAGTAGATGAGTTTTTGTTCGAAAGCCTGATACTTCGAAAGAGATTGTCCAGTTTGTACACGAAGTGCATCCAGTTTTTCCCGTAACCCTCTCAACTTTTTAGCACATGCTATGTGGGTGAAATTATGACACCATGCCAAGTTTCAACCTTTTTAGAGTTCATTTGTAATGCTTGTCAATTTCAGGGCCATTTAGCTCAAAGAATGAACTAATAGCAAAAATAATGAACTAAAATGCTTTTATAAAACTCTAATAGCAAAAAGAATGAACTAAAAAGAAACAATTAAAATATTTTGTTATGATCAACAAAAACAAAACTATAATATTCTTCAATAACAAAAAGAATCAACTAAAAAGCTTTTATAAACCTCTAGTTATTATCAAAATAGTAGTAACTTAAAATTATAAAAAAATTATGCAACTAATATTATCAAAGTATTTTTTGTTAAAATCTTTAATAGCAAAAATAATTTTCATAAAGTATTTTTTGTTAAAAACTTTAATAGCAAATTAAAATAACAAAAAAATGCCGCCTACTAGGCCACCACGGCTTGCATACGCCTGGAAACCCATCTGTACATGGGCCAGGATGCAGGCCCGCGGGCCCAACAGGCCCAACATGGCAGAGACAAAGGTTAGGCATGTACTGCCTGCATTAGAGAGGAGCTCGACAGCTCAGGCGCAGCGCGGCTTATAAACCAGTGTGGGCGCCTCTCAACTAGCGAGGTGGGACTAAACGTTCGACACTGCTGTAACAGGCCTTTAGTCCCGGTTGGTGGGTCCAACCAGGACTAACCGGGACTAAAGGTGAATTTCAGCAGCCCAAAGGGCGGGAAGCCCATGCCTTTAGTCCCGGTTGGTGGCTCCAACCGGGACTAAAGGGGGGGGGCTATATAAGCGGGACTTACCAGTTTTTCCAATCCCCCATCCAGTTTATTCTCCTCCTCTCTCCTGACGGCGCCGACGACCACCTCGACGACGCCAGGCTGCCGGACCGCGCCGTCCCCCGCTCCCCTGCCCCGACGTCGCCGTCGTCGTCGCCGCGCCCCTGCCCCTACGTCGCCAACGCCGTCGCCGCGCCCCAGCCCCTACGTCGCCGTCGCCACGCCCTGCCCCGCCGTCGCCGTCACCGCGCCCCTGCCCCGTCGCCGTCGTCGCGCCCCTGCCGGCACCCTGCCCCATCGCCATCGCCGCGCCCCTGCCGGCCCCGATGTCGCCGCGCCGGCCCCTGCCCCCAGTGAGCCCCTCCTGCTATATAGAAAATGTTCATATATGTATGTATGTATAGATGGATGGATTGATGTATGTATGTATGTATGTATAGATGGATGGATTGATGTATATAGAAAATGTTCATATGTAAACTTATATGTTCATAGAATTTTTTTGTTCATAGAATTTTTTATGTTCATAGAATTTTTTTGTCCATGTATGTATGTATGTATAGATGGATGGATCGATGTATATAGAAAATGTTCATATGTAAAGTTTGTAAATTATAATGGGGCCATTTGACTATGTTAGATAGATATGTTTAGATGGATGCCATGCTATGTTTCTGCCATGCCATTTAGTAAAAGGGGGGCCATTAGTTAGATATGTTTAGATGGATGGATGGTCATTTTGTCTTTAGAGTTTATATGGAGTTTATTTTGATGTTCATTGAAGAAATTTTTGTTGTGCAAAGTTATGAAATTTAGAGCTTTTGACCTTAATTATATGGCAAAGTTGTGGCAAACTTTAGGAATGTTGTGCATATACTCTACTCTGCTCAAGATCGATGGATGGATGGATGTATATATATAGAAAATGTTGATATGATGAATTTTTTTGTTCATAGAATTTTTTCTGTTCATAGATTTTTTTTGTCCATGTATGTATGTATGTATAGATGGATGGATTGATGTATATAGAAAATGTTCATATGTAGAGTAAAACACTTATATGAAGTGTCTCCATTAGAATTATAGATCAATGGCAATCATCTAACAAAGTTTGTAAATTATAACAGTTTCTGGAATTAATATCAAGTGGCACTTTTCAAACAAAGTTTTGAGCAAGCTAATGGACTCTAGCAGAGATGCAGTTGATACTATCTTGTAGATCACAGGAGAGTGATCAATATTGATATAAGGCACTAACCCATAGGATGTACAGAACAATAGTTGTAGCCTTTGGAAAACAGCTAAGTGATGTTTAAAACTGAGGAATTGTCAGACTTAGCAGAATTCCAGGAATTTTCAGGATATTGGTAAAACTTTAGAAATCGATCAGAAAAATATGACGAATCTGAATATGCCCTCCGTTCATCTGTCACAAGCAGCTAGCATTGCGAACCTGGAACCGTCCCCCTCCGTTTCATCTGTCCGAAAATGCAGACTTCGGGAAAACATTCCCAGATGTTATCCCCCCTCACCTATATCGTGTAGTGCCGCGTTAGAACACCCCTAACTCTCTCGGGAATTCAACATATCCTCGATAACTTCGACATGAGAGGGGGGGGGGGGGGGGGTTCCGCAAGTTTCTATATGGAGGGAATCCTTTTTGAAAATAGAGAACTATTTTTTAAGTAGAGGAAACTCTGTCAAGTGTTGTATTTTGGTGACAAATACACTTCTTTTTTGCTTTATGTTATAGCTAGTTTGAAGTGTCAATGCTTTATGTGCACAAACTATGGATCACAAAGACTTAGAAAAAGAAGATTTGTTAGGGGATATAATCCGCGACGGAGGTGATGATGATATCTTGTCGTTTCTCAACGACACCGATGGTGATAGAAGAGAGGATGACGGCTCCGGTGATCCAATGGAGGAGGAAGGAGATCATGACGGCTCCAGTGATGGAATGGAGGAGGAAGGAGACCATGGCGGCTCCGGTGATCGAATGGAGAAGGGAGCCTTAACTGTTTCAAAGTCCGGCGAGGTATATATATATATATATATATATATATATATATATATATATATATATATATATATATATATATATATATATATATATATATAGGAAAAATACATCCTACTACCGGGTGTAGTTACTCCCATGTCTCATATACTATCATGTGATAGTATATATACTAGTTTATTATTTTTAGTATGTTCGTATACTATATCTAAGATACTCCAAAGTGAGTTCTATGATTTTTTTTGCATTTAACTCATATTTTTATTATATTTATTAAATACGTACATATTTATACGTAAAAAAGAGTATGCTCAAAATATGAGACATACTATCTAAAAAGTAGTATATATACTACCTACACATTCTTATATACTACATACTACGCATACATACACTTCGGGATGATAGATACTACCTATAACATACGAAACAAAAATGGGAGTAACTACACCCGGTCGTACCAAACATTTGTCCTATATATATATATATATATATATATATATATATATATATATATATATATATATATATATATATATCTTTCCCTAATAATAAAGTGGCTATTGCTTCCGTCGGGTTCACCGTCATTAAGTCTATAATCTATATGAGGTGGTACTAAAAAAATCGTGATAATATAATTTTATGCCAACGTTAGTTCGCCCGCTGTAATGGGCCTCAGCCTCTCTGCCCGACGCAAAGCCAGCATGGGCCTGCTTAGAAGCAGCAAAAATAGACGCCGTGCAGAAAAAGGCAGCTCTCAACTGGGATCGAACTACCGATCTTTCGTTCAGCCTAGGAGACACGAACCACTGGCCTAGCACACACCACATTTATTAGTACCACCTCGATTTCTAAAAGGGATTCTCACGTGTTTATATACGTTCAGAATCAATAAGCAAACGTGGGGATGAACGAAAGCAATACCGTTGAAACTACAGGATGTGAGCTAAATAAATGAAATGGGGGGCGTGTTGTGCATGCTCCATGACGTGGGCTGCCCCATAATTAAAAAGAAAGAGGATTTCTAGGCTGCCTTAATAAATAAAGGAAGAGGATTGTGGGTTGCATAAGGAGTATTTAAACGCATCCTACTCCATCTGCGGCAAACCAACCTGTGGTTGGATGGTTAGAGGGATGACTTCGTAAATCTCAAGATGATATGCCAAAAAAACTAATAGAGGGTGAGATCTCAATAAAAATAAAAATGAAAAGATAATAGAGGGTGACATATGGGTTTTATTTTCCCAAGAGAAACAAATATATTAGATTGTACCAATAAGAGTACCGAAGAAAAGAGTGAGGAATGCTCCAATTAATTCTTCCGGCGTCGAATTAAATCTTCACGAGTACAATTGGCATTCATAATATGATTTTTTTTAAATAAAAGCAAATTAACTAGACTTTTTCTAGATTTTGGCGTACACCTCCCTGAAGTCACACATGGTACCGTTCAGATGTTGTTTTGATGGACACGCACTCCCGTTGCAACGCACGGGCATATGTGCTAGTATATATATATACACTACCGGGGGTAGTTACCCCCTAAGAATCCACCGTAGATCTCAGCACCCCTGGATGAAGCGTGCGTTTTCTTTTGTAGTATAGCGTTGAGAATCCTAACGGGCTAGCAGGATTAGATTTGGCGTTGTTTATTACTTTTTAATTTTCTTTATTGGGTGTTTATCCTATCGTTTCTGTTGTTAGGATACCCAAATTTGAACAGAAACCCTTATATCCGGCTAATAACAAACCAAGATGGTTTTGTACGTAAAGCCATCCTTATCCGGCTATTAGCAACCTAGCTTCTTGCTCTACGCACTAACAAACTTTTTAATACTTGCCAGGCCGATTCTTCCGTCGCCGGCTGGCGACCGTGGATCTGCAGCGTTCCAAGTATTCTTCTGCGCTGGCGGCGAGACGGTGGAAAAAATGGCTGGCGGACGTTGGTCCGATCTGCTTCGCGACCAGACAAGAGGTACTAGTGTTCAATCACGTTTCTTTATTGCCTAGTTCGATTAATTATATCACACTTCCATCCAAGATGGAAGCATGCTGCCGAACTGATAGTAATCAGTACGTCTATGCAACTTCTAATCATTCTTATACATTGCCATAGAATCACTTGAAGCCTCGTACGTACACTAGTGTTCACACAATATCACAATTACTAATTGGCGTACAGAAAGTTTTCTAACTGATTCTGCTATTTAGGCATTCACCACTTTGGAAGTGCTATTGATGAATTGTTAACATGGACATGGCCGCGACGTTCTACCGGGTTGGCCTCTGAAGCCATGTTCGGCCGCATAGCTGGACTCACGTATGCAACCATGGAAGATGGAACCATCATGCGACCTTTGTGTATTCATGGTCGTGGCCGCCGTCATTCGCCATATGTGAGACCTGCCATCGTCTTCGACGCCGGCCATCGTATCTCTTGCTGCCAACGCAACCCACAACGTGGTATACATCGTCAAGGCCGTAGATTGATCATTGCTACCTCAGTGTTGAGTATCGTGATTGTATTGTGTATGTTGTGGGAATTGCACGATGTATTACTCAGGTGCAAACACACGTATATATGATGTACAATGGTGGACCACGACCTCAACTATACAGGCAACTAGGAGGTGGGCCCAATACACAAATATGCACAACACATATACTCAACACCCCCCCGCAGTCGAAGCGGCACCACTGCTGACGCAAAGACTGGACTGGAACTCCTCAAATGACGCCGTAGGCAAGCCCTTGGTCATGATATCTGCAAATTGTTGGGAAGTAGGAACGTGTAGAACACGAATATGGCCAAGAGCCACCTGTTCCCGGACAAAATGGATATCTAACTCAATATGCTTGGTCCGACGATGATGAACCAGGTTAGCGGTGAGGTAGACCGCCGAGACGTTGTCGCAGTAGACCACCGTGGCACGATCGACAGGACAAGATAGCTCCTGAAGCAGCTGGCGAAGCCACAAACACTCGGCGACGACGTTGGCCACAACACGATACTCAGCCTCAGCACTGGAACGAGAGACCGTAGGCTGCCGCTTGGATGACCACGAGATGAGCGAGGGTCCAAGGAAGACACAGTAGCCCGAGGTAGAGCGACGAGTGTCAGGGCAGCCCGCCCAGTCGGCATCGGAGTAGGCGGTGAGGGCGGTGTCGGTGGAGGGGTGAAGCGTGACGCTGAGGTCCATAGTGCCACAAACATAGCGGAGAATCCGCTTGACGGCGGCCCAATGAACGTCCCGAGGAGCGTGCATATGGAGACACACCTGCTGGACGGCATACTGGATCTCCGGTCGAGTCAGAGTAAGGTACTGAAGAGCACCAACGATAGACCGGTAGAAAGCAGCATCCGAAGCAGGAGAACCATCCATGGCAGAGAGCTTGGCCTTCGTATCAACAGGCGTAGCGGCGGGCTTGCAGTTAAGCATGCCAGCACGATCCAGGAGCACATGAGCGTACTTCCGCTGATGAAGAAAGAAGCCATCCGAACGGCGCACCACCTCAACACCGAGGAAGTAGTGCAAAGGACCCAAGTCCTTGATGGCGAACTCAGCGCGAAGACGGGCAGTGAGCTGACTGAGAAGACCAGCCGTGGATGCCGTCAGGATGATGTCGTCGACATAAAGCAACAAGTATGCCGTGTCGGAGCCCTGGTGTTAGACGAAGAGCGAGGCATCCGAGCGGGTAGAGCGAAACCCGAGCTGGTGCAGAAACGCCACGATGCGTTGGTACCAAGCACGAGGGGCCTGCTTGAGTCCGTACAAGGACCGCGAGAGCAGGCACACGTGGTCAGGAAGTGCTGGATCAACGAACCCCGTGGGTTGCTGACAGAAGACCTGCTCCTCAAAGTGACCATGAAGGAAGGCGTTGGAAACGTCCATCTGGTGCACCGGCCAAGCACGGGAGACAACAAGGTGGAGAACCGTGCGAATCGAGTCGGGCTTAACAACTGGAGCGAAGGTGTCGGTGAAGTCGATGCCGGCACGTTGCCGGAAGCCACGAACAACCCAGCGCACTTTATAGTGGTCAAGGGTACCATCAGGACGGAGCTTGTGTATGAAGACCCACTTCCCGGTGATGACGTTGGCGTGCCGGGGACGGGGAACAAGCTACCACGTCCGGTTGCGCAGCAGGGCATCAAATTCCTCTTGCATCGCAGCCATCCAGAGCGGGTCACGAAGAGCGGCTCGTACGGAGGATGGCAATGGCGATGGCGAAGAGGTGGATGCCACGTGGACGTACTCATCCGAGGCATAGCGTGAGCTTGGACGAAACACACCCGTACGGGCGCGAGTGACCGGACCGCCCGCGGGTTCGGCCGCAGTCGCCAGTGAAGAGGGCGCCGGAGCCGCGGACGCCTGGTCCACGGGCGCCGAGGCCGCAGACGGAGGCAGCGCTGGGAGCGCCACGAGCGCCGGAGTCGCGGGCGCAGGATCCGCGGGAGCCACGGGCAGAAGGGGCGCCGAAGGCGCCGGGGCCGCGGGCACCAGAGCCGCGGTCGGAGGAGGCGCCGTAGGCAGAGGCGCCGAGCCAAAGGACGTCGGCGGGTGACGCGCCTCAAAGCCAGGGGGCGGGCCAAGAGCGGCGCGCGAGCGCCCTGGGAGAGGCGTCGAGGCTCCCACGTCATCAGTGGCGGGAGGAACAGCTGGGGGTACCTGGTGAAACGGAAACACATGCTCATCAAAGTAAACGTGCCGGGAGGTGAACACACGGTGGGAGATGGGATCGTAGCACCGATAGCCCTTGGAGTTAGAAGGATAGCCGATGAAGATGCATGCAACAGAACGGGGGTGCAAGTTTGTGAGGAGCAGAGTCGGCAGTGCTAGGATAACAAAGGCACCCAAAAATACACAAACCATCATAAGACGGTGGCATACCAAAGAGAAGGTGGTGAGGTGCGAAATTCCACCGTGGGCGGCAGGGTCAAAGGTTAAGGAGAGGTGAGGCGGTAGCAAGTGCGTCCGGCCAGAAGCGAGGCGGCACATTAGCGTGGAACAGGAGCGTGCGAACACAGTCGTTCAGAGTGCGAAGGACGCGTTCGGCTCGACCGTTCTGCTATGAAGTATACGGGCATGTGAGACGAAAAATAGTGCCATGACGCGACAAAAAGGTGCGGAAAGCAAGGTTGTCGAACTCTGTCAGTCTGAAGAGCAAGAATGGGACGCCCAAACTGTGTGCTGACATAGGAGTAAAAAGCCGTCAACTTGGAGAGTGCATCCGACTTTCGTCGCAAAGGAAAAGTCCACACATAATGGGAATAATCATCAAGGATTACTAGATAATAGAAGTAGCCCGAATTACTAGGAACTGGAGAGGTCCACACATCGCTATGAATCAACTGAAAAGGAAAAGAAGCAATGGTGGTGGAGTTATTAAACGGAAGGCGAACATGTTTGCCAACACGGCAGGCATGACAAGTGTGATCCTCTATCTTATTACAACTGAAACTGAAACTCCTAAGAATATGACGAAGTGTGACGGGGTTGGGATGACCCAAGCGAGCGTGCCAGAGATCGACGCCAACGGAGAGAGCAACCGGTGCGGTAGTGGTGGAGGAAGGCGGATGCACGGGATAAAGCTCATCGGGGCTGTCACATCGGTGAAGTACCATCCTGGTTCGAGCGTCCTTGACACAAAAACCAAGCCCGTCAAATTCAACAGTAATAGGATTTTCACGAGCAAGACATTTAACAGAAACAAGGTTCTTAATAAGATCAGGAGACACAAGTATGTTAGACATAGATATAGGCATGGAATTAGAAGGAAAAGAAGTGTGCCCGACGTGTGTGATGGGAAGTGTGGAACCGTCGCCGACAATGATGCGGCGATCGGTGTTGACTGGAGTGAAAGAGGCAAGAGTACCAGGATGAGCAAACATGCGAGCCGTGGCCCCGGTGTCCATGTACCAATCACCGCCTCCAGTGTAGTTGGTCGGCGTAGGGGCGGTGTGCAGCGCGGCGAGGAGCGCCGGATCCCAAGGCGCCGGTGGCAGCGCCGGCGAGGGGGACGGAGACGCCATCGGGAACCCGCCGCTCAGCTGTGGCGGTGGGTGCCCTCCATAGGGCTGCGGGGCCGCGTAGTACGCCTGATGCGCCGGCGGACGCGGCACGGGAAGGGTCGGCGCAGGGGCCCGTGGGACCGGCATGGTGTACGCATGAACGACACCGGTCCACGGGGTATAACCGGAGGCCCACGGAGGAGGCACCTGGAACTGCTGCGGCTGCTGCTGACGCGGCGCACCTGCGCCCTCCTGCTGCTGCTGCTGGCCGCCGTGCCGGCCGCCGCGCCGGCCTCCGCGGCGCCGGTCGGCGGGAGGCGCGGGAGGGGCGGGAGGCCCGTACGGGAGAGGCAGCAGCCCCGGCTGCGGCTGCGGCTCCGGGTACGGCGCCTGGGGGTGCGGGTGAGAAGGAGCCGCCGGGGGAGCGGGGGGCGGCGGGGGCCCGGCACGGGTGGTGCTGGCAGCAAGGGCGGTGTGGATGGCCCGCGCCTTCACCTGCTTCATCCGCCGCTCCTCCAGCCGGAGGTATGCAACGAACTTGGTGAAGGATGGCTCGGGGATGAGGGATAGGTTCGCCGCGGCGTTGCTGAAGTCCTCGTTGAGCCCGGCGGTGAGCGTCCTGAGGAGGGTGTCATCATCGATCTTCGCGCCAATATCGTGGAGCTCGTCAGCGAGAGTCTTGAGGCGGCGACAATAGTCGTCGACGGAGGAGTTGTCCTGGTGGCACCCAAAGAACTCTTGCTGCAAAAAGACACGACGTTGAAGGCGATTGTCGGTGAAGAGCCCGTTCAGCTTAGTCCACACGGCGTGGGCGTCATCACCGTCCTGCACGACCGTCTGAAACAGGTCCGGCGAGATGGTGAGGAAGAACCACCGGATGATCGTGGTGTCGATGGTGGACCAGTCATGGAAGTCGGGGACGAGGCTGGAGTCGACGGAGCCGTCCACATGATCAACGAGATGGTACGCCCGGAGCACGAGGGAGAAGTAAGTCTTCCACGTGTAGTAGGAGGAGTCCGTCTGGGAGAGACGAACCGGAACCCGCTCGTGGATGTTGAGGTTGCGGATGTCGTTGACGTCGGGCGGGTTGGCGTCGGCGAACGGGTTGGAGTTGGTGGAGGCGCCCGAAGTGACGGATGACATGGTGGCGAGTGGCGGCGGCGTCGGGTGTGGCTAGGGTTAGGGTTGGGTGAGCGGCGGCGGCTGTGAGAGGAGCAGCAGCGGCGGCTTCGGGTGGGGAGGAGTAGATCACGGCGGCGGGAGAGCGGCGGCGACAGGAGGTAAGGCGGCGGCGCACAGGGTAAGGCGGCGGCTGCGGCGTCGCGGGGGCGGCGATCAGGTCAGCCGAGGCGAGCGGGGAGAGCAGCGGCGGCAGGGGGAGGGTGGCGCGGCGGCGGGAGGGGAATGCGGCGGCGGCGGCGCAACGGGAGAGGCGCGGCGGCGGCGGCGCAACGGGAGAGGCGCGACGGCGGCAGCGGAAGCTAGGGTTGAAACCTAGGAAACTGATACCATGTATCTTGTGGGAATTGCACGATGTATTACTCAGGTGCAAACACACGTATATATGAAGTACAATGGTGGACCACGACCTCAACTATACAGGCAACTAGGAGGTGGGCCCAATACACAAATATGCACAACACATATACTCAACATATTGGAAACATAGGATAGACTAGAAAGTATTCTGGCTTGTCTTGTACTCCAAGTAGATCATGTACTCCTATATATATGCCCACGAGGCTCAAGCAATACAACAACTATTTCACCAATCTCTCTCTCCCTTCCAACATGGTATCTGCCGCAAGTTCCTAGACCTAGCCGCCGCCCACCGCTTCCGCACCGCGCGCCGCCCCCGGGGCGGTCGGCCTCCATGACCGCCGTCGGGGGCCGCGCCGCCCGTACCTAGGGTTCGTCCACCGGTCGTGTTGACCGGCTGCCCTAGAGAATCTTTTCCCCGATATCTTGATCCAGGGTGGAGCGGCGTTTTCTTTTTGGTTTTCTGATCTAAGATCGGTTTGCGTCGCCCGCCGCCGCCGTCGACCACCGCGCCTCTACTCCGACATCAGCGCGACCCGGCCTCTCCACCGACCCGAAGGCCTTGCGCGACGCGGCAGCCCCTCACGGCCGTCGCCCCGCGCGTCTGCTCGCTCATCACCCTACGCTGGCCATCACCGCCCTGCTCTGATGGGACTCCTGCATCGCCCGAACCAGGTGGCCTCGCACCATGCGGCGGCCCATCACAGCCGCCGTTCGCGTGTCGGCCCGCCCGTCGATCTACGCCGCGCATGTACAGCGGCCTCGCAAAACCCGGCGGCTCCTCAACGCCGCCGTTCGCGCGCCGGCACGCCCGTCGATCTACGCCGGCCGTCATCGTCCTGCTCCGATTGGGACTCCTGCATCGCCCTGACCCGACGGCCTCGCGCCATGCGGCGGCCCATCACAGCCGTCGTTCGCGCGCCGGCCTTCCCGTCGATCTTCACTGTCGCCTCGTCCGGTCGCGCACCAGCTGCCTCGGGCCGGCTGCGTCGGGCCGGCTCCCGGCTCCGTCCTCGCCGGCTGCTTCGCGCCGGCTGTGTCGGCCTTGTCGGCTTCCTCACGCCGACCGCTTCGGACCGGCTGTCGGGACGCCTGCATCGCGACGCCTGCTTTGGGCCGGCTGCTTCGGGCCGGCTGCGTCAGGCCGGCTGCCGGCTCCGGCCGCCACCCCGCCTCCACCGAGCGACGTCCACGACATCGCGCGCGATCGGAATGATCACCCGCTCGCTGCCGCGATCCGCCTCATCTACGCCGAGCGACCGACCTGGCCCGTCAGTTGCGCGCGCCTCCGCAGGTCCCGTGAAGACCGTCCCAAGTATAGCGCGCCCCTCCACCGATCGAGCACCGGACTGCCGCTGCGTCGCCCCGTCGGGCCACAGCACCGCCGCCCCGTGGCTCTCCCCGCGGCTGCACCAACCCGCGCGCTACCGCTGCGTCGCCCCTTCGGGACGTAGTGTCGCAGCCCGCGGTCTACTGCCGCCCCGAGGCCGTCCGCTCCAGGACTTCCCCGTGGCCGTACCGACCCTCGCGCTGCCGCTGCATCGCCCATCGGGCCATAGCAAGCGTGGCACGCGGTCTCCGTCGCCGCCCGAGGCCGTCTCCGCGGCTGCACCGACTCGCGCGCCTCCGCTGTGGGCCATCACGCAGCGGCACGCGGTCCACGCAGCCGCCCCGAGGTCTTCCCGCCGTTGCCCTGACCCGCGCGCGGCTGCTTCGTCGCCCCATCGGGGCGTAGCGCCGCGGCGCGCGGTCCACTCCGCCGTCCCCGCGCGTCGACCTCCTCTGGTATGCGCCACGCAGCCTTCCTCGGCGCGGGAACGCCATCGTCCGCGCCGGTCTTCGTCATGCTGTCGGGTTCTTCCACGCCTCCTTCGAGCATCGCCGCCGCGCTCCTAACCATCCGCCGCCGCCGCCATCAGGCCGCCGCCGCCGCTACTCTTCGGCGTCGCTGCGGCTCGTTCACCCGAGCCACGCCACGCCTCTTCGGCGGCGCTGTCGCTCGCCCACCCGAGCCGCGCCGCCCGTCCAACCCCTTCGTCTTCGTCCAGCACCAGCTCATCGCCAACGTCGCCGTCGTCTACCCCGACCACTTCATCTACTCTGACCACCGCGGGCGACATCGGCCCCCCGCCGATTTGCGCCGCAACCGTCGTTGAGTCCTTCTCTGCTATCCTCCTCGACATGGCGTACCAGTTTGTGCAGGTCCCCGTCTACGCATGCCCGGTGCTGGCAACACCGACGTGTGCCTTCGTCCCCGGTGTGTTCCCAGGCCTGGCAAACCTGGAGCGACGCATCGTCAACATCGATTTCGTCCGTCTACGCATGCCCGGTGCTGGCAACACTGATGCGTGCCTTCGTCCACGATGTGTCCCCGGGCTTGGCAATCCCGGCGCGACGGATCGTCAACAACATCTTCTCCCCGGCGCATCACTACTTCGACACCACTGCGCCCATGCTAACTCGGCGCCTCCTTGCGCCCGCGGCTCCACGGCGACTTCCTCGACACCGGCTACCCCGAATCGACATCGACCACGGCATTCTTCGCACGGCTACCTCGACCACGGCTACACCACCCTACGCTCTCGGCTACCTCGACAACGACACAAAGGGCTACCGCCTTGCTTGAGCAACCTCGTCGGTTTCTACTCCAGCCACGACTTTCGCGATGCATCGACCGTTACGACTGTGGGGGGATGACCGTCGGCCTACCTTCGGATTCTTCTCCAGTCTCACCATCTGCGTCGTTATCGTTGTGACTGCGGGGGGATGTTGAGTATCGTGATTGTATTGGAAACATAGGATAGACTAGAAAGTATTCTGGCTTGTCTTGTACTCCAAGTAGATCATGTACTCCTATATATATGCTCACGAGGCTCAAGCAATACAACAACTATTTCACCAATCTCTCTCTCCCTTCCAACACTCAGTGTGATGCATGCATGATATCACATACGCACCATGTATGTACCGACGACGTACATTCTACCGATCCAATGCATCAACTAGCTGTACAAACTTGTAAAGGACATGTCATATTTCTAAAAAAAAGGACGAGATATACTCCTTGTGTATTTGTGTATATATTTGATACTACTTCCCACACAAAATACATTCTACATACTCTCTTTTTTGCAGGTACATTCTACATACTCTTGTGCTCCTCGCAAGGAAAAATGTTTACATTACCGCTTCAGATAATTACCATGTGCGCACACTCAATATTGTGGTCCATAGAGAGAAACGGATATAAGCTTTTACAAGAAAAAAAAGATTTACATATATACTCCCATTTCAAAAAGTATATAAGTCTGATATCAAATTAAAAGTGTGCATACTACATGCTCAAGTAATATATACATACTCCGTACTCCTTACTCCTTACTTTCTCTTCCAACCATGCAGGAGTATATACTCCATACTCTTTTCCGATTATATACTCTATATATATACTACATACTCTTTCAACTCATATACCATGCACATACTCCATACTACTTTTGTTTATAAAAACTTTCCTTATGAATATATTCTCCTTTTTAAATGAATATACTCCTCTCTTTAATAAAGCTTACACCCAAGAAAATAGAGAATTATAACTCTGGTTTTTGTTGAAAGTAGGAAGTACATATACGAAAGTATACTATTTTGAACGCATGCACGCTAGCTAGCTTATCCATTTGACGTGATGCATGCGCATCTGACCACAAAAATAGCAGGTTGTTTGTCAGTCGTTGAACTAGTACTGCCATTTAATTGATTAACGTTAACAACCTCTAGTTAGTTTGTTGCGTGCTAATGGGTCTCTCCCTATCCACTAACCCGTTGTGGCAAGCAACCAGCTAGGGGGTAACTACACCTGGTTGTAGCGAAAATATGTCCTATATATATATATATATTTTAAGCCTCTGCTGACTAGATGCATTAATTGTTTTGTATGTACATATATTAACGCTTCTTTCTTCTTTTAGCTCTCGGATCGAGCCAAACTTCGGTAAGGAGACAAGGCCCGAAGAAAAAGTTGAACCCGGATGAAAGGTTCATGATCGAAGAAGTCTCTCCGGAAGGCCAACTGATTGCTCCCAAGCGGACCAAGGACAAATTTATACATCAGTGCGGAGTTATTGTTAGGGACAGCGTCCCGATCAGCATCCAAGAATGGAATAAGAAGAAGGACCCTGAAGTTCCTTATGTCCACGATAGACTGAAAGATGATCTTTGGAACTCACTGATGATAAATTTCAGCCTACCGCCAGAGGAGGATCCGAATAACCCTATTATATAGCGAAAGGTCAAGGCGTTTGCTCTTAAGAAGATGGCAGAACTATTCAAGAACTGGAAGAAACTATTGAACCGAAAGTTTGTCGACAAAGACGAGACTCCAGAATTCACGGGTCAATACTTGAAGATAAAAGATCACTGGCCCGCATTTGTGGCCTACAAAAAATCGGAGAAGGCCAAGCAAAGGTGACATATAAATAAGCAAAATGCTGCAAAGAAACAGTATCACCATGTTACGGGGTCAGGTGGCTACAGCAAAGCCCGGCCTACGTGGGACAAAGCTGAGCAGGACCTGCTTGCTAAAAATGTCCAACCAGCGACATTGCACTGGCCAGATCGGGCAAGGACTTGGTAATTCGGGGTTGGGGGAACTTTGGACCCAGAATCAGGGAAGTGTGTTTGGACGAAAGCTCAACTTGAAACACCCGTCACAAGGCTTGAGGAAGCAATCAAGAAAGCACTGGAAGGGAGGTTCCATCCCGATAGAGAGAAGGACGAGCTGTCAATGGCCCCCGGGAATCCTGAACACCCTGGACGAACACGAGGCACATCAGGCTCCATTCCATGGGTGCATGGGTTTCCCGACATCACTGGTTATAGAAGCCGACAGAGAAAGAAGAAAGAGGAAGCAAGCGAAATGCAGAAGATCGATGAAAGATTAGCGAAACTAGAGGCACTTGAGAGCCAGCGAGCTACCGGCCCACCATCTCCGCAGCACGAAGATCCTTCATTGGATACTACCCAAGATGCTACCCCACAATCTCAGCGGAGAAGCAGCATGGCTTCCACGGAGCTCATTCAGCCTGATAGCACGGCTCCTCGCTACCCCGTGGATGGTATAACGGATAATGAACATTGTGTGCTAATGGCGAAATGCCATAACCTGACCTTGAAGGTGGCGGTCGGCTATGTCTTACCTCATCGACCTGATGCAACTTTCCATTTCGCTTCGGTTCCAGCTGGCTTTGCTATTGTCGGGGTGGATGAAATAATGGACGGATTTGAGGGGCTGGATCTTGAGTACCCTATAGGTGAAGGGTGTCGGTGTCAAAACCGGCGGATCTCGGGTAGGGGGTCCCGAACTGTGATACTTGGATCGCTGGTAACAGGAGACAAAGGGGACAAGGTTTTACCCAGGTTCGGGCCCTCCTATGGAGGTAATACCCTACGTCCTGCTTGATTATTTTGAGTGTATGGAGATTACAGAGTTGATCTACCAGGAGATCGTATGACTAAAACCCTAGATGAGTTTTTCTCACTACATCCTAAAACCCTCCGGCTTATATAGACGCCGGGGTCCCAAGGGTTTACACATGGTCGGTTACACGTCGAAGGGATAAACATGCCTATTCGCTATTCCAAACGTGGAGAACAATCCACGATTCCCGAAGCTTCCCTCTCGGAGATGAGATCTTCAATCCTTCCAGTATTCGGCAAGTGGCCCACACAGTCCGGCCCATAAGACATAGGCCGGCCTCCCGAGGACCCCTTAGTCCAGGACTCCCTCGGTAGCCCCCAAACTAGCCTCCAACGCCAAGGGTCCAGGCTCCAGCTGCTTCGAGTGATCAGAGTCTTCGGCTTGCGAGGCGAGTTCCTTTCTCCAAACAATGTTCGGCTCGAGCTACAGTTCGGCCTCCGTCGACGTGTAATGTTTCCAATCATATACCATCCGCACACCATGAGTAGTTCGGCTTCGAAGGCCAAACGTCAGAAAACCAATAGCGTTTTCTGACAACTTTACAGATGAAAGGCCACGGCCCACCACGACCTCTAAACCAGCCGCGAAGACTCGATTCGTGGTTCGAGGCCGTTTCCTCCAACACGATCTATCAATGCACAGATCGTGCCCCGTTTTACACGGGATATGTTTAATCGCGCACAACGGCACGCATGTCTCGGGAAGCGGAGAGATTCACGGCATCACGAAGGGAGGCTAACCGGCAATAATCTTTAATAAAAGGGGAAGGAAACCCTAAGGCTTATCCACATCCCCCATTCACCTCCTGCTTCCCCACATTTCCGAGCTCCCTGAGCCCAGATCTAAATCTTCCATCCTCCCCCCTCCGAGCTCAGCCATGGCCAGCGGCAAATGGGAAGCTTCCACGGTCAAAGACCAGGACATCCGAGATCTGAAGGACGTCGGCTATCTCCCCGCCAACGTCTTCCACCGAGACGCAGAGGAGGGCCAGGTGATCCCCACCCCCAAGTCTGGCGAGAGGGTGGTCTTCGTCCCCCGCTTCATCCGGGGATTAGGCTTCCCCCTTCACCCCTTCGTGAGGGGCCTTATGTTCTTCTATGGGCTTGACTTCCACGACCTCCCGCCGAACTCTTTCATGCATATATCTGCTTTTATCATTATCTGCGAGGCATTCCTGCGGGTCGAGCCACACTTCAGACTGTGGCTCAAAATCTTCAACATCAAGCCGAAGTGTGTCGTCGGAGCACACGCGGACTGCGGTGCGGCAGTCATCGGCAAGCTTTCGCGCGCAGTGTGGCCATCCGGCACCTTCATCGACACCATCAAAACCTGGCAGAGGGAGTGGTTCTACATCACCGAGCCCAAGGAGGAGGAAAGCGGAACTGTTCCTGCCGAATGCGGAACTGTTCCTGCCGAATTCAGGTCCGGCCCCCCAACCAGATTGACCTCATGGGTCAGGAAGGGTCTCGACTGGGGGTCGGAAACAGAGGTAGAGGACCTGCAAAGGGGCATCGCCTCCCTAATCAGGGAAGGAGTTGGCCTGACCAACGTGGTCCAGGTCATGCTTCGGCGGCACATCCTCCCCTGCCATCGCCG
Organism: Elymus sibiricus; assembly: GCA_039707655.1. NCBI lineage: Eukaryota > Viridiplantae > Streptophyta > Magnoliopsida > Poales > Poaceae > Elymus > Elymus sibiricus. The sequence continues at coordinate 524,279,888 of CM077675.1, forward strand.
GAGCTCTCCCGTGTGGGATTACCGGACGGACGACGACCCTACAGTTCGTCAACTCTTCCACACTACGCGGGAGAAACTATGGAAGGCGTTGTTCAAGGCGCAGGAGAACTGGCCAAGCAGGAAGGAGGACAAGGGCTTGAGCGCCATCAAGCCCGCACCCGAGGTATAGTGTTGTGTTATTACATCGGTTCCATCTGCTCAGAGGTATTCTAAGCATTTTCCGATTACCTTTCATAGGAATGGTCGAGCAAGGCCATGGGCATCAAGTGTCCGGCTCCACAGCCCGAAGACCCCAAGTCTCCGCTGCTGCTGGAGATGCTCGTCGTGGCGCCCTACAGGGCGCCAGAGAAGAAGGAGAAGAAGAAGCCAGGCCGAACTGGCCTGCGCAACAGGGACCAGCCAGGGGCTGCGTCCGAAGAGACTCATGCCTCCTCAAATCAAAAGGAGGAACACGAGGCTGAGGGGGGAGGCGATTCCCCCCTCACAGGAAAGAGGGCGGCGTCATCGGACGCCTCGGAGGAGGTAGCTCCTCCCGCCCAGAAGAAACCGCGCCGGACACAGGTGATCTCGTCCGACGACAGTTCGGACTCGAACACCGAGTCCGAGGACTTCGAGAGGGTTCCGCGGAGGAACCTCAGGGTCAAGCCCCCACCTCGAAGGTAAGTATCCGAAGACCCATTGAGCCATCGGTGCTCAATTTAGAATGTTTATTAACATATGAACGCTGATCAATTTGCAGCCCACCACACGTTCTCCCCACCGACCATGTTTCGGACGGGGAGACCCCGCCCGCCGAACTTGCGGAGAGCGGGTCTGCGTCGCGCCCTTCTCCTCCGGGCACTATGAAGGAATCCATGGAGGTGTCGTCCCAGCAGGCTTCCCTGGAGCCGAACACTGGAGGTGAAGGCGACGTCGTCATGGTCGAGGCTAATACCTCGGCCACCGAAGACCCGGGGGAGAAGACTCACCCGGACACCGAGGAGGCTGGACATGGAAACGCCCAGTCTCCTCCAAGGCCATCTCCGGAGCACACGACACCTCCGGAGGTACCAATTCAATCTCCGGCTGGAGATCGGGTTACCCGATCCCCACCGGCTCCGCTGACCACTGGGTGGCCGGCCATGGGGGAGGCTCTGTCCAGGGCCTCCATTTCCAGTGAGCACCGCATCCTTATGGGTGCGGTATTGCGGAGCATTCAGTCCGTGGATTCCGGACTGAAGGAGGCCTTCAACGGTCTCCTGACGGGCTTTCAGGTAAGCCAAGTAATGCCCTACTGTGTGAAATATTGATTTATTTAAGTAATTGTTATACACATAGCAGCCCCCGAGCCCTGGGTAAGTTTGGAAAACTTACCTGGGGGTCCAACTTAGCCTTACATCCGAGCTGAGCGTCGGACAATATGTGTTCTGATAGGCCGATCAGCCCATTAGTGGTCCAGACACAGAGTCAGCTTTAGTCACAGTTCGGAGTTTCTAAACCTCTTTAATGATTATATAACTCTGTGATACAGGCTTCGTCGACAGCAGCGGCTACTAACGCCGCCGAGCTAGAGGAGCTGAATCGAAAGCTCAAGAGCTCCGAAGACGAGCTTGATACTCTGAACAAGAGATTCGACGAGGCGCAAGGTAAGCCGAAATTAGAGTATCGAAACTCTTCTTTACCGCTCTATCAACACGGTTTCTGAACATAAGTCGATACTTACGCAGCCTCGGCTTGAGAAAGCGAAGCAAGAAGCTTTGGTTGAGAAGGCGGCGGCCAAAGAAGCGGCCACCGCTCTATCCACCCTGAGAGCCACCAGCGACAAGCATGAGGCTCGGGTGGAAGAGATTCAACAGGAGCTCAAGGACGCCAGCAAGAAGTGCGAGGTCCTTGAGCTGAAAGGGAAAGAACAAGCCACCGAACTATCCACCCTGAAAACCGATCTCCAGAAGGAACGGGTGGAGAGGCGTTCATTTGAAGAGGAGCTCCGCCAAGCCAAAGCTATCATGGATGGTAAGCCATATTCCTTGCAGTGTAACTTCGGGGACAGCAAGTTCGAGTTGCTTAACCAGGTATGGCGTTCCTCAGGCGCCTGCTCGGACCTCCAGAAGGGCTTAGCGGACGCGAAGCAGTTCTATGCTTCGCGGGGAGAAGAAGATGAAGCTCGTCTATTCTGGGCGCAATTCGAAGCCCCCGAGCGTTCTCCTCTCTTTGTGGAGCAGCTGAAGAGCTGATGGAGCTACATCGGATGGCGGAACCGGCCCTAAAGGATCTCTGGATCCGGCTGTGGCCCAACGAGCCATTGTCGGGCAGTTACTTCGGCCTGGTGAGGAAGCTGAGCGACGCCACTCCTCGGATAGACGCATTGAGGCGGTCTTCCTGCATCGAAGGCGTGAGGATGACCTTTGCGAGGGCCAAGGTGCACTGGCCGGGGCTGGATCCACTGAACGTAGCCACAGCTCCTCCGCCTCCTGGAAAGGGTCATAGGCGCCCCAAGCTATACTTCTCCGGAGTTATGGAGGGTGCTCGGGCCATAGAGTCACAGTGCACGAGAGAGAATGAGTATCAATAGAGTGCTGTAATATGTCCGAAGACTTGGCAGCGTGTATAAAATGTGAAAATGCATGGTTTTTTATCATGTCTTGTGTGTTTTGCATCCTTTATAACTCCATTGTGGCCGGTAACCCTGAAAGCTGCAAGTCGTCGGCTTCAGCCTCCGGGTAGATACTACACAAGGTGTCTTTTCCAACCGCACTATAACCCTTAGCCGAACTATCGGCACCCGAAGGTGGTAGTGTGGGGCAGACAAGGCAATCGGACCATAATGCTTTATTGCTTTCACTTAGCCATAGGGTCGCGAGAAAGGAGTGCGGGAGCTAACAACGAGCCCCCAGGTGTTTGTGATGTGCGGATGAACCGTGGCCGAAACCTATATCACTGGTTTGTGCGAACACCAAACCCATCGTATGACACGGAATAACCTCTGACGAGATTTAGTTAAGCTCGGATTCGCAGACCGGTTCTCGCATACCATGACAGTCAGTTTTCGGCTTTCTCCGCCGAGGCGCTTGACCAGGCTAGCCGGAAGCACAATCGCAGCGGTGCTCCCTTTGCCCTTTTAGCCGAACGAGCGGAACATAAAGGGGCAAGCATAGGAGCCGGGCAACCCAACTATTGACCCAAGACATAGTTCGGAACCAATGCATATAAAGCGGAATTCCAAGACGCCGAACACTTAAAGAAATTGTGATTAGGGCGATTTTTAAAGTCGAGCCCCCGGTCTATTAGCCGGTTGCATTATACAGTATACCAAAATAGGTTCGCAAGAGGGAGAAAACAGAAGGTGTTCCGAAAAGGGACAGCAAAGAAAAAAAATGATATATCTGTATTTTACTCAACAACTCTTATTATTCAAATTGCCGATGCAACTGTTTACAGGTATTTGATAAATGAAATATAAATTTTACAGGAGAGGTTGTACCAAGGGCCTTCGATAGATGACCTGACGTCCTTGGTGCGCCCTGTCGCTTATCTGCTCCTGCATCTCCTAAGGAGGTGTATCCCTTTATGGGCTTTGTTAGTTCGGCTAACAGACCTGGAAGAAAAGGTCTTGAGAAGATGCCGAGGTATGGATGAGCTTGACGCCTTGTGGCAGGCACTTTATGGTACCTGTAGAGTGTCCGGAGACGTGTTGACGGTAACAGTTCGGTCCAGCCAAACACCTATCCTGTAATAGTTTGTCCCCACCGCTGCCCATGGAATTTTAAGCGCAAAGTTGTGCCTCTTTGGCACGTACTTTGCCGGTAATAGGGCAGTGCGATGGGGGGTGAATCCCTATTTACAGGGAGTGGAAGGTTTTGGTACCTCGGATTGAGACCGACCTTTTTTCCCAGCCTTGGGTGCCTTGACGGCAGATGTCGGCGATTTCCCATCCTCGGTGTAGTGGAATTCGGCCGCCAGTGCCAACACATGTTCCTCAGTTCGGAGGGAGCGCTCTGTGTTTCCGTTGACAGTAATGACCCCCCTGGGGCCGGGCATCTTGAGCTTGAGGTATGCGTAGTGCGGGACGGCGTTAAAGCGAGCGAACGCTGTATGGCCTAGCAGGGCGTGATAGCCGCTGCGGAAAGGTACGATGTCGAAGATCAAGTCCTCGCTTCGGAAGTTATCGGGCGAGCCGAACACAACCTCCAGGCTTACAGAGCCTGTGCACCGGGCTTCAACGCCTGGGATTACTCCTTTGAAGGTAGTGTTGCTGGGCTTGATCCTCGAAGGATCTATGCCCATCTTTTTCACCGTATCTGAGTAAATCAGGTTAAGGCTACTTCCACCATCCATGAGGACTTTAGTAAGGTGGTACACATCTATGATCGGGTCTAGGACGAGTGCGGCCGAACCCCCATGACGGATACTGGTCGGATGATCGCGCCGATCGAAAGTGATCGGGTATGCCAACCATGGGTTATACTTCGGGGCTACAGGCTCTATGGCGTAGACATCTCGAAGGGCGCGCTTCCTCTCCTTTTTGGGTATATGAGTGGCATAGATCATGTTTACTGTTTTCACCTCTGGGTGGAATTTCTTTTGACCGCCACCGATCGGACCACGAGGCTCATCCTCGTCCTCGCTGCGTGGGCTCTTGCCTTGGTCCTCAGTTGCGAGCTTGCCGGCCTGCTTGAAGACCCAACAGTTACGGTTGGTGTGATTGCCGGGCTTCTCCTGAGTGCCATGGATCTGGCAAGGTCTCTCCAGAATCTTGTCCAGCGGGGTGGGTCCGTCTTGTTTGCCTTTAGGAGGCTTCTTCCGCTGCCCAAAGCGGGAATTGCGGAAGCCGGCGTTGACGGCCGTATCATCGGCATCACTATTATTGTGCCGGCGCTTGTTCTTGTTGCGCTTCGGTTTCCTGTTCCCATCCCGAACTTCAGAGGTTCCGGGGTCTTCGGGATTATGGCTACGTCGAGCGAGCCAGTTATCCTCGCCTGCGCAAATGCGGGTCATGAGTTACGTGAGGGCGGACATTGTCCTTGGTTTGTCCTGGCCGAGCTGTCGTGCCAGCCATTCATCCCGAATGTTATGCCTGAAGGAGGCTATAGCTTCGGCATCCGGGCAGTCTACGATCTGGTTCTTCTTGGTCAGGAAGCGGTTCCAGAATAGCCGTGCGGACTCTCCGGGCTTCTGAACGACGTTGCTGAGATCGGATGAGTCTGGTGGCAGAACATAAGTGCCCTGGAAGTTAGATCGGAATGACTCTTCTAGGTCCTCCCAACACCCAATGGAGTTTTCGGGGAGGCTATTTAACCAGTGCCGAGCTGGCCCCTTGAGCTTCAGGGGTAAGTACTTGATGGCGTGGAGGTCATCTCCCCGTGCCATATGGATGTGAAGGAGGAAATCCTCTATCCATACTGTTGGGTCAGTTGTCCCATCGTATTGCTCGATGTTTACGGGCTTAAACCCTTCCGGGAACTGATGTCGCATTACCTCATCTGTGAAGCACAGTGGGTGTGCAGCTCCTCTAACCCGGGCTATGGTGCGCCGATGACCGGCGTCTGCCCTAGTTCGGTGTTGTTCCCGATCTTGATTGTCGCGGTCGAAACGAGGCCTGTACCCGTCCCGTCTATCGGGTGAGTATCCTCTGGATCCGTAAATGGATCGCGTGCGGCCTGCTCTATAGTCCAGGTCGTGTCGCGGGTCGAACCTGTCATCGGGCTCTAGTGGCTCCTTCCCCCGTCGATGGGGTATCGTCGGCCTGTAGCCGGTATCATCAGCCGTCCGGTCTCATCCTCGAGGGGGGCAGTCTGGCTTGTCATATGGGGTATGCTTGGGTGACGGCGTATCAGTGAGCTCGTCGTCGAATTGTGGCAGCAGCCGTCGGCTAGGATAGCTCTTAGGCTGGTCCGATAGACCGGTGCCGTATCCTTCCTCGGCTGAGAGGACTCTCGTCCATCGGTTGTTGAGGTCGTCCTATTCGGCTTTGAGCTGCCGCTCTTTTGCTTTCAGGCTTCGAGCCGTGGATATGAGCTGTTGTCTGAATAGTTCCTGGTCAGCAGGATTTTCGGGATGGCAAAGTCATCGGCATCCGCGTTATCCTCCCCCTCGATAGAGCGGAGGTAGTCGTCGTCCTCGGGATCATCTGGATCATCTCGGTCACGACGGTCTTCAGGTCTCTCCTGACCCTCTAACGGGTGTTCGGGGGTTTTGGGGCCGCTGATGTCTTCCGGGGTATCAGCATCCCCGGTGCCATCGGTAGATTTTCGCCCCTTTTTCCCTTTTGACCGTTGAGGCGGCCTGCGGCGTCTTGACGGCGCTTCATCCGATTTATCGCCGTTGTCTTTCGGGGTGTCCACCATGTAGACGTCGTATGTAGAGGTGGCAGTCCACTGCCCGGTCTTAGTGCGGGTGAGGGCGTTATCCTCCTCATCCATATGCTCTACTTCCTCGGAAGCATAGTCAAGCATGTCGGTTAAATCTTCGACAGCGGCTATGAAGTGGGTGGTGGGTGGGACGAAAAATTTGTCCTGACCCGTCTACAATCCGGTCAGAGAACAGATCGGAGTTGGATCGTCGGTGATCTTCATCGACGAGATCCGGTCCAGAGCCTCAATGAGTATCGAGAGCTCGGTCGGGTCGGCCTGCACAGGGTTTCCGGAGTGAACCTCCGATGCGTCCGTGCGGGGGGAGTGTTCGGCAAGAACTGGTGTCCGGGCATCGGGCGCTATGACCTGATCCGGACTGGACGTCGGGCCCTCGCCGGTTTTAATCCCAAGGGAGGGGCCGAATAGTGGGTCTGGGGTTAAAGCCTCAGAGCCTTCGGGCAAGGCGGGCGAGACCGCGAGCCCAGACAGTGATAGATCGCCTCGAGAGTCTATGGAGAACTCTAAGTTCCCGAATCTGACCTGTTGATCAGGGGTGAAGCTTCCGACGCGACCTAGATGGCCGGTGTGGTCGGCGTGCAGGACTAGGTTGCCGAAGGCGAAGATCTGTCCGGGGACAAAAGTACCCGTGTTACAGACCTCGTTGTTGACGACTAGGCGAGCCATCGATTCCTTCTGGCGATCACAGCGGTCCTCTCAATGAAAGCACCAATGTCGGTGTTAAAACCGGCGGATCTCGGGTAGGGGGTCCCGAACTGTGATACTTGGATCGATGGTAACAGGAGACAAAGGGGACAAGGTTTTACCCAGGTTCGGGCCCTCCTATGAAGGAAATACCCTACGTCCTGCTTGATTATATTGAGTGTATGGATATTACAGAGTTGATCTACCACGAGATCGTATGACTAAAACCCTAGATGAGTTTTTCTCTCTACATCCTAAAACCCTCCGGCTTATATAGACGCCGGGGTCCCTAGGGTTTACACATGGTCGGTTACACGTCGAAGGGATAAACAAGCCTATTCGCTATTCCAAACGTGGAGAACAATGCACGATTCCCGAAGCTTCCCTCTCGGAGATGAGATCTTCAATCCTTCCAGTATTCGGCAAGTGTCCCACACAGTCCGGCCCATAAGACATAGGCCAGCCTCCCGAGGACCCCTTAGTCCAGGACTCCCTCGGTAGCCCCCGAACTAGCCTCCAACGACAAGGGTCCAGGCTCCAGCTGCTTCGAGTGATCAGAGTCTTCGGCTTGCGAGGCGAGTTCCTTTCTCCAAACAATGTTCGGCTCGAGCTACAGTTCGGCCTCCGTCGACGTGTAATGTTTCCAATCATATACTGTCCGCACACCATGAGTAGTTCGGCTTCAAAGGCCAAACGTCAGAAAACCAACAGCGTTTTCTGACAACTTTTCAGATGAAAGGCCACGGCCCACCACGACCTCTAAACCAGTCGCGAAGACTCGATTCGTGGTTCGAGGCCGTTTCCTCCAACACGATCTATGAATGCACAGATCGTGCCCATAAGACATAGGCCGGCCTCCCGAGGACCCCTTAGTCCAGGACTCCCTCAAAGGGGTGATTCTTCATGAAATGCCTTAAGGACTACTTGTCTATGGAGAAAGGAAAACATCCTGCTTCCAAACTGGACGCCGCCTCAGCAGACTCAGTCGGAGGAGGCCCCTCAGCATAGTCCTCACAGTCCAGCTCAGCCGTCTCAGCTGCCTGAGTCGTCTCTGGCGCGTGAGCTGTCTCCACCGCCTCAGCCGTCTCCGGCGGAGGAGTCCCCTCAGCAGAGTCCTCTTCCACCTCAGCTGTCTCCGGCGCGTCAGCGGACTCCGCCTCCTCCGGCGCGTCAGCGGACTCCGCCGCCTCAGCAACGGCGGAAGAGAGGCGCCGCCGCTACGGCGGCTAGCAGTACAACATGCAAGAAATTCAGAGCTGGTCCAAGCCTCAGGGCTCTTCCGAAGTTACCATATGAGAGGACTGACGAGGTAAACGCTGACATCGTGGATGCCGAAGTGCACCTCCGAAGGAAATAATAGATCCGATGAAAGCGAAGCACACTCTGGATGCCCTTAAGCGACCACCACCGCCTCCGCCGCAATCCAACTATGACCGTTGTATTGGAAAGACATATGATGAAGCGTGGCGGTCGGGAAGTACTACCAGTGCTGCAAGACGAAGTGGGAAAACAATTTGCCAGCTCGGCGAACAGGAGAAGCAATCGTGCCCCCCGCTCAAGGTGTCTAGCGATATCGCTAATCATCCGGGGCTAGCGCCCGGTACCGCTCTTGGTGATTACGTGGCCGATGATGTACAGTTTGAAATGGCTGAGGTAGTAGCGCCCTTTAGATACGAGCACGGGAAGCCTCTCGTCAAACCTGATCAGCTCCCGCATCTTCCAATGATGATGCGAAGATTGCATGACTGGTACATGGAAACTTGCAGCAAGGATGGGACCGACAGTATGTTGCTGGGAATTAAAGATGAGCACGACTTAATTGGAGTCGACCTAATGTACGTTCAATTTGTGGAATTATTTCAGTTATTCAATCAAGATGCCCTCGATAAAACTCTCATGACTTGCTATTGTCTGTAAGTATTACTTCTGTAATTAAGTCTCTAGCTCAGCTCGTTCATTGCATGTATATATAATTATCCTCACTATATTATGCAGATTGAAGATCGTCGAATGCAAAAGAGGACAAATCTATGACATTGGGTTCATTAGCCCAAATACCGTAAATGAATGGGTGGTACAAAAAAGAGCCAAAGATACTGAGGAAAACTTGCTAAAAGCGTTCCTTCGATATCAAAACAAAAGGAAAATACTATTTCCTTACAACTTCAAGTGAGTGTTACTGTCTTGTGCATATTCAGTATCGCTTACTCAAGGTTAAGTGTAATTGATGAGTTATGCGTGCGCAATTTCCACTTCATTCAGCTATCCATTAAGGTTGACAGGGGAGTAGTAACTGTTGGGGAACGTTGCATGCGAAACAAAATTTTTCCTACGCACACGCAAGACCTATCCATGGTGATGAGCATCTTGTTGGGGAACGTTGCATGGGAAACAAAAATTTTCCTACGCACACACAAGATCTATCCATGGTGATGAGCATCTACGAGAGGGAGAGTGAATCTACATACCCTTGTAGATCGCTAAGCGGAAGCGTTAAAAACGCGGTTGATGTAGTCGAACGTCTCCGCGATCCAAATCGCAAGTCGTCCCTCGATCCGATCACGAACTAGTGCCGAACGGACGGCACCTCCGCGTTCAACACACGTACGGCTTGATGACGCCTTCACCTCCTCGATCCAGCGAGCGATGGTGAAGTAGAAGATGAGTTCCGGCAGCACGACGGCGTGGTGATGGTGGTGAGGAACAATCTCTGCAGGGCTTCGCCAAGCGCTACGGAGATTATGACGGAGGAACTAGAGGGTTAGGGTTGCCGACACACGGCTTGGGAAATCTTAATGTGTCCCGTGTGCTAGCCCTGCCCCTCTATTTATATGTTGAGCCCAAGGGTCTAAACTTAGAGTAAAAGCCTCCTCTAGGTCGGTTTTGCCCACACAAGGTCGGTTTGGCCCGCAGGGAAAGAGTCCAACTCGGATCCCTGCAGTACCGTGCACAAGCGGTAGTACCGCTTAAGATAAGCGGTAGTACCGCCTGTAGAGGTAGTACCGCTGCTACGGTAGCGGTAGTACCGCTTGGGCGGTAGTACCGCTGCTACAGTAGCGGTAGTACTGCCTTACCAGCTTAAGGCAGTAGCAAAACTTCCTTTTGCACTTCCAAAACCTCGTGGGCTTTACCCCTTTGGCCCATATAAAGTGTTACTGCACCCGAACACTTCGGTAAACACCCGGAACCCCTTCCGGAAACCAAAACACTATTATCACATATATCAATCTTTACCTCCGGACTATTCCGGAGATCCTCGTCATGTCCGGGATCTTATCCGGGACTCCGAACAACCTTCGGTCACCAACGCAATAACTCAACTATACTAATCATCACCAAACGTTAAGTGTGTAGACCCTGCGGGTTCGAGAACTATGTAGACATGACCGAGACACCTCTACGATCAATAACCAATAGAGGGACCTGGATGCCCATATTGGCTCCTACATATTCTACGAAGATCTTTATCGGTCGAACCTCTATGTCAAGGATTCAGTTCATCCCGTATACTGTTCCCTTTGTTCTTCGGTATGTTACTTGCCCGAGATTCGATCGTCGGTATCTCTATACCTAGTTCAATCTCGTTACTGGCAAGTCTCTTTACTCGTTACGTAATACAAGATCTCGTGGCTAACACTTTAGTCACATTGCTTGCAAGGCTCATTGTGATGTTGTATTACCGAGTGGGCCCTGAGATACCTCTCCGTCACACGGAGTAACAAATCCCAGTCTTGATCCATGCCAACCCAACAGACATCCTCGGAGATACCTGTAGAGCACCTTTATAGTCACCCAGTTACGTTGCGACGTTTGATACACACAAGGTACTCCTCCAATGTCAGGGAGTTGCATGATCTCATGGTCAAAGGAACAGATACTTAACATGCAGAAAACAATAGCAATAAACTGACACGATCATATGCTACGTTCGTAGTTTGGGTCTTGTCCATCACATCATTCTCCTAATGATGTGATCCCGTTATCAAATGACATCTCATGTCAATGGCTAGGAAACCTTAACCATCTTTGATCAACGAGCTAGTCAACTAGAGGCTTACTAGGGACACAGTGTTGTCTATGTACCCACACATGTATTTGAGTTTCCAATCAATACAATTATAGCATGGATAATAAACGATTATCATGAACAAGGAAATATAATAATAACCAATTTATTATTGCCTCTAGGGCATATTTCCAACAGTCTCCCACTTGCACTAGAGTCAATAATCTAGTTCACATCACTATGTGATTTACATTGTAATGAGTCGAACACCCATGCAGTTCTGGTGTTGTTCATGCTTAGCCCTTGGAAGAGGTTTAGTCATCGGATCTGCAACATTCAGATCCGTGTGTACTTTGCAAATATTTATGTCGTCCTCCTTGATATAATCGCGGATGGAATTGAAACGTCGCTTTATGTGTCTGGTCCTCTTGTGAAATCTTGGTTCCTTGGCTAGAGCAATGGCACCAGTATTATCACAAAACAGTCATTGGGTTAAGCGCACTAGGCACTACTCCAAGATCTGTCATGAACTCCTTCATCCAGACACCTTCCTTCGCCGCCTCCGAGGCAGCGATGTACTCCGCTTCGCATGTAGAATCAGCTACCACGCTTTGCTTGGAACTGCACCAGCTAACCGCACCCCCATTAAGAATAAATACGTATCCGGTTTGCGACTTAGAGTCATCCGGATCAGTGTCAAAGGTTGCATCGACGTAACCCTTTACGACGAGCTTTTGATCACCTCCATAAACGAGAAACATGTCCTTAGTCCTTTTCAGGTACTTTAGGATATTCTTGACCGCCGTCTAGTGTTCCATTCCTGGATCACTTTGAAACCTTCCGGCCATACTTATGGCAAGGCTGACATCGGGTCTTGTGCACAGCATTGCATACATGATAGAGCTTATGGCTGAAGCATAGGGGATGACACTCATCTTTTCTCTATCTTCTGCAGTCACTGGGCATTGAGTCTTACTCAACTTCACACCTTGCAATACAGGCAAGAACCCCTTCTTGGACTGATCCATTTTGAACTTCTTCAAAACTTTGTCAAGGTATGTGCTTTGTGAAAGTCCTATTAAGCGTCTCGATCTATCTCTATAGATCTTGATGCCTAATATGAAAGCAGCTTCTCCTAGGTCCTTCATTGAAAAACTCTTGTTCAAATATTCCTTCACGCCTTCCAACATTTCTATATTGTTTCCAATCAGCAATATGTCATCCACATATAATATTAGAAACGCTATAGAGCTCCCACTCACTTTCTTGTAAATACAAGCTTCTCCGTAAACTTGTATAAACTCCAACGCTTTGATCACCTCATCAAAGCGAAGATTCCAACTCCGAGATGCTTGCACCAGTCCATAAATGGATCGCTGGAGTTTGCAAACTTTGTCAGCATTCTCTGGATCGACAAAACCTTCTGGTTGCATCATATACAACTCTTCCTTAAGGAAACCGTTAAGGAACGCTGTTTTGACATCCATCTGCCAAATTTCATAATCGAAAAAGGCAGCTATTGCTAACATGATTCTGACGGACTTAAGCATCGCTACGGGTGAGAAGGTCTCATCGTAGTGAACTCCTTGAACTTGTGAAAAACCCTTTGCCACAAGTCGAGCTTTATAGACGGTGACATTACCGTCCGCGTCCGTCTTCCTCTTAAAGATCCATTTGTTCTGAATGGCCTTACGCCCTTCAGGTAATACTTCCAAAGTCCACACTTTGTTTTCATACATGGATCCCATCTCGGATTTCATGGCCTCTAACCACTTCTCGGAATCCGGGCCCATCATCGCTTCTCCATAGCTCGTAGGTTCATCGTTGTCCAACAACATGACCTCTAAGACAGGGTTGCCGTACCACTCAGGAGCAGTACGCGTCCTTGTCGACCTACGAGGTTCGATAGCAACTTGATCCAAAGCTTCATGATCATCATCATTAACTTCCTCTTCAGCTGATGTAGGCTCTATAGAAACATCTTTCTGCGCTGCGCTACTCTCAGGTTGAAGTAACGGTTCAACAACCTCATCAAGTTCTATCTTCCTCCCACTCAATTCTTTCGAGAGAAACTCTTTCTCAAGAAATGTTCCGTTTTTAGCGACAAACACTTTGCCTTCGGATCTGAGGTAGAAGGTATACCCAACTGTCTCTTTTGGGTATCCTATGAAGACGCATTTCTCCGCTTTGGGTTCCAGCTTTTCAGGCTGAAGCTTTTTGACATAAGCATCACATCCCCAAACTTTAAGAAACGACAGCTTTGGCTTCTTGCCAAACCAAAGTTCATATGGCGTCGTCTCAACGGATTTCGATGGTGCCCTATTTAAAGTGAATGCAGCTGTCTCTAATGCATAACCCCAAAACGATAGTGGCAAATCGGCAAGAGACATCATAGATCGCACCATATCCAATAAGGTCCGATTACGACGTTCGGACACACCATTACGCTGTGGTGTTCCAGGCGGTGTCAATTGTGAAACAATTCCACACTGTCTTATGTGACTACCAAACTCATAACTCCGATATTCTCCTCCTCGGTCAGATCGCAGGAATTTGATCTTCTTGTTACGATGATTCTCAACTTCACTCTGAAATTGCTTGAACTTTTCAAATGTTTTAGACTTGTGTTTCATTAAGTAGATATACCCATATCTACTTAAGTCATCAGTGAAGGTGAGAAAATAACGATATCCACCGCGCGCCTCAATGCTCATTGGACCGCACACATCAGTATGTATGATTTCCAACAAGTCACTTGCCCGTTCCATTGTTCCAGAGAACGGGGTCTTAGTCATCTTGCCCATGAGGCATGGTTCACATGTGTCAAGTGATTCAAAATCAGGTGACTCCAAAAGTCCATCAGCATGGAGCTTCTTCATGTGTTTTACACCAATATGACCTAAGCGGCAGTGCCACAAGAAAGTGGTACTATCATTATCATCTCTACATCTTTTGGCATCAATGTTATGAACATGTGTATCATCACTATCGAGATTCAATAAGAATAAACCCCTCACATTGGGTGCATGACCATAAAAGATATTACTCATATAAATAGAACAACCATTATTCTCTGATTTAAATGAGTAACCGTCTCGCAATAAACAAGATCCAGATATAATGTTCATGCTTAACGCAGGCACTAAATAACAATTATTCAGGTTCATCACTAATCCCGATGGTAATCGAAGAGCGAGCGTGCTGACGGCGATCACATCAACCTTGGAACCATTTCCCACGCGCATCGTCACTTCGTCCTTTGCCAGCCTCCGTCTATTCCACAGTTCCTGTTTTGAGTTGCAAATATGAGCAACCGCACCGGTATCAAATACCCAGGCACTACAACGAGAGTTGGTAAGGTACACATCAATAACATGTATATCATATATACCTTGTTTGTTGTTGGCCTCCTTCTTGTCAGCCAAATACTTGGGGCAGTTCCGCTTCCAGTGTCCAGTTCCCTTGCAATGAAAGCACACAGTTTCTGGTTTGGGTCCAGCCTTGGGTTTCTTCACGAGAGGAGCAACTGCTTTGCCACTCTTCTTGGAGTTACCCTTCTTACCCTTGCCATTTTTCTTGAAACTAGTGGTTTTATTGACCATCAACACTTGATGCTCCTTCTGAATTTCAGACTCAGCGGCTTTCAGCATCGCAAACAGCTCGGCGACTGACTTGTTCATCCCGTGCATGTTATAGTTCAACACGAAGCTCTTGTAGCTAGGTGGCAATGATTGAAGAACTCTGTCAGTGATAGCCTCTGGCGGAAGGGGCATCCCCAATTCAGCCAGACGGGTGGAGTACCCAGACATTCTGAGTATATGATCACTGATAGACCCGTTCTCCTCCATCTTGCAAGCATAGAACTTATCGGAGATCTCATATCTCTCGATCCGGGCATTCTTCTGAAAGATAAACTTCAACTCCTGGAACATCCCATATGCTCCATGACGTTCAAAACGTCTTTGAAGTCCCGGTTCTAAGCCATACAATATTGCACATTGAACTATTGAGTAATCTTCAGAACGAGCCTGCCAGGCGTTCAGAACGTCTAGAGACTCAACTGGAGCGGGTGGATCACCAAGCGGTGCATCAAGGACATAAGCCTTCTGGGAAGCCGTAAGGATAATCCTTAGATTACGGGCCCAGTCCACAAAGTTACTTCCATCATCTTTCAACTTAGCTTTCTCTAGGAACGCATTAAAATTCAGGGGTGCTACTGCGCGAGCCATGATCTACAACATAAATATTGCAAAGACAACTTAGACTATTGTTCTAGATAATGAGTTTAGTTAATCATATTACTTAAAAACTCCCACTCAAATTGACATCCCTCCGATCATTCGAGTGTAACATGATCCAAATCCACCAACTCAAGTCCGATCATCACGTGAGTTGAGGTGGTTTCAATGGTGAACATCTTCATGTTGATCATATCTACTATATGACTCATGTTCGACCTTTCGGTCTCTTGTGTTTCGAGGCCATGTCTGTACATGCTAGGCTCGTCAAGTTTAACCCGAGTGTTCCGCACGTGCAACATGGCTTACACCCGTTGTATGTGAACGTAGAGTCTATCACACCCGATCATCACGGCGTGTCTCGAAACGACGAACTTTCGCAATGGTGCACACTTGGGGAGAACACAATTTATCTTGAAATTTAAGTGAGGGATCACCTTATAATGCTACCGTCGTCCTAAGCAAAATAAGATGCATAAAAGGATTAACATCACATGCGAATCATAAGTGACATGATATGGCCATGAACTTGTGCTTTTGATCTCCATCTCCAAAGCACCGGCATGATCTTCATCGTCACTGGCATGACACCATGATCTCCATCATCTTGATCTCCATCAACGTGTCGCCATGAGGTTGTCGCGCCGACTGTTGCTTCCACGACTATTGCTAACGTTTAGAGATAAAGTAAAGCATTACATAGCGCTTAATGATTGACACGCAGGTCATACAATAATTAAAGACAACTCTATGGCTCCTGCCAGTTGCCGTACTCATCGACATGCAAGTCGTGATATTCTATACAACACATGATCATCTCATACATCACATATATCTCATCATGTAATTGGCCATATCACATCACAACATACCCTGCAAAAACAAGTTAGACGTCCTCTAATTGTTGTTGCAAATTTTACGTGGCTGCTACGGGTTTGCAAGAACCGTTCTTACCTACGCAAAACCACAACGTGGTGTAGTGATTGCTTTTTGATCTTCTAAAAGAACCCTCTTCATTGAAATCGATTCAACTAAAGTGAGAGAGACAGACACCCGCTAGCCATCTTTATGCAACGAAGTTACATGTCAGTTGAAGGAACCTGTCTCGCGTAAGCGTACGCGTAATGTCGGTCCGGGCCGCTTCATCTCACAATACCACCGAATCAAGTATCAACTAGTAACGGCAAGCAATATGTATACACCCACGCCCACAACTCGTTTGTGTTCTACTCGAGATCTCATCTACGCATAGACCTAGCTCATGATGCCACTGTTGGGGAACGTTGCATGGGAAACAAAAATTTTCCTACGCACACACAAGATCTATCCATGGTGATGAGCATCTACGAGAGGGAGAGTGAATCTACATACCCTTGTAGATCGCTAAGCGGAAGCGTTAAAAACGCGGTTGATGTAGTCGAACGTCTCCGCGATCCAAATCGCAAGTCGTCCCTCGATCCCATCACGAACTAGTGCCGAACGGACGGCACCTCCGCGTTCAACACACGTACGGCTTGATGACGCCTTCACCTCCTCGATCCAGCGAGGGATGGTGAAGTAGAAGATGAGTTCCGGCAGCACGACGGCGTGGTGATGGTGGTGAGGAACAATCTCTGCAGGGCTTCGCCAAGCGCTACGGAGATTATAACGGAGGAACTAGAGGGTTAGGGTTGCCGACACACGGCTTGGGAAATCTTAATGTGTCCCGTGTGCTAGCCCTGCCCCTCTATTTATATGTTGAGCCCAAGGGTCTAAACTTGGAGTAAAAGCCTCCTCTAGGTCGGTTTTGCCCGCACAAGGTCGGTTTGGCCCGCAGGGAAAGAGTCCAACTCGGATCCCTGCAGTACCGTGCACAAGCGGTAGTACCGCTTAAGATAAGCGGTAGTACCGCCTGTAACGGTAGTACCGCTGCTACGGTAGCGGTAGTACCGCTGCTACAGTAGCGGTAGTACTGCCTTACCAGCTTAAGGTAGTAGCAAAACTTCCTTTTGCACTTCCAAAACCTCGTGGGCTTTACCCCTTTGGCCCATATAAAGTGTTACTGCACCCGAACACTTCGGTAAACACCCGGAACCCCTTCCGGTGAATTCCAAAACCCTTCCGGAAACCAAAACACTATTATCACATATATCAATCTTTACCTCCGGACTATTCCGGAGATCCTCGTCATGTCCGGGATCTTATCCGAGACTCCGAACAACCTTCGGTCACCAACACAATAACTCAACTATACTAATCGTCACCAAACGTTAAGTGTGTAGACCCTGCGGGTTCGAGAACTATGTAGACATGACCGAGACACCTCTATGATCAATAACAAATAGCGGGACCTGGATGCCCATATTGGCTCCTACATATTCTACGAAGATCTTTATCGGTCGAACCTCTATGTCAAGGATTCAGTTAATCCCGTATACTGTTCCCTTTGTTCTTCGGTATGTTACTTGCCCGAGATTCGATCGTCGGTATCTCTATACCTAATCTCGTTACTGGCAAGTCTCTTTACTCGTTACGTAATACAAGATCTCGTGGCTAACACTTTAGTCACATTGCTTGCAAGGCTCATTGTGATGTTGTATTACCGAGTGGGCCCTGAGATACCTCTCCGTCACACGGAGTAACAAATCCCAGTCTTGATCCATGCCAACCCAACAGACATCCTCGGAGATACCTGTAGAGCACCTTTATAGTCACCCAGTTACGTTGCGACGTTTGATACACACAAGGTACTCCTCCAATGTCAGGGAGTTGCATGATCTCATGGTCAAAGGAACAGATACTTGACATGCAGAAAACAATAGCAATAAACTGACACGATCATATGCTACGTTCGTAGTTTGGGTATTGTCCATCACATCATTCTCCTAATGATGTGATCCCGTTATCAAATGACATCTCATGTCAATGGCTAGGAAACCTTAACCATCTTTGATCAACGAGCTAGTCAACTAGAGGCTTACTAGGGACACAGTGTTGTCTATGTACCCACACATGTATTTGAGTTTCCAATCAATACAATTATAGCATGGATAATAAACGATTATCATGAACAAGGAAATATAATAATAACCAATTTATTATTGCCTCTAGGGCATATTTCCAACACATCTACGACAGGGAGAGTGAATCTACATACCCTTGTAGGTCGCTAAGTGGGAAGCGTTAAGAAACGCGGTTGATGTAGTCGAACGTCTTTGCGATCCAAATCGCAAGCCGTCCCGCGATCCAATCACGATCTAGCGCCGAACGGACGGCACCTCCGCGTTCAGCACACGTACAGCTCGATGACGATCTCCGCCTTCTTGATCCAGCAAGAGGGAGCGGAGAGGTAGATGAGATCTCCAGCAGCACGACGGCGTGGTGGTGGTGGTGGTGGAGTTATCCCGGCAGGGCTTCGCCTAAGCACTACCGGAATCTATTTAGTGGAGGAACTAGAGAATAGAGAACTAGCACGTGGCCGTGTGTCTTTGGCGTCTATATTCCTCTAGTATACATAGGACGGAGGGGGGAGGAGGCAACCTCCCTAGGGTTTCTGAGGGAGTCCTGGACTAAGGGGTCCTCGGGAGGCCGGCCTATGTCTTATGGGCCGGACTGTGTGGGCCACTTGCCGAATACTGGAAGGATTGAAGATCTCATCTCCGAGAGGGAAGCTTCGGGAATCGTGGATTGTTCTCCATGTTTGGAATAGCGAATAGGCAAGTTTATCCCTTCGACGTGTAACCGACCATGTGTAAACCCTAGGGACCCCGGCGTCTATATAAGCCGGAGGGTTTTAGGATGTAGAGAGAGAAACTCATCTAGGGTTTTAGTCGTACGATCTCGTGGTAGATCAACTCTGTAATCTCCATACACTTAATATAATCAAGCAGGACGTAGGGTATTACCTCCATAGGAGGGACCGAACCTGGGTAAAACCTTGCCCCTTTGTCTCCTGTTACCATCGATCCAAGTATCACAGTTCGGGACCCCCTACCCGAGATCCGCCGGTTTTGACACCGACATTGGTGCTTTCATTGAGAGGACCGCTGTGATCGCCAGAAGGAATCGATGGCTCGCCTAGTCGTCAACAACGAGGTCTGTAACACGGGTACTTTTGTCCCCGGACAGATCTTCACCTTCGGCAGCCTAGTGCTGCACGCCGACCACACCGGCCATCTAGGTCGCGTCGGAAGCTTCACCCCTGATCAAGAGGTCAGATTCGGGAACTTAGAGTTCTCCGTAGACTCTCGAGGCGATCTATCACTGTCTGGGCTCGCGGTCTCGCCCGCCTTCCCCGAAGGCTCTGAGGCTTTAACCCTAGACCCACTATTCGGCCCCTCCTTTGGGATTAACACCGGCGAGGGCCCGACGTCCAGTCAGGATCAGGTCATAGCGCCCGATGCCCGGACACCAGTTCTTGCCGAACACTCGCCCCGCACGGACGGATCGGAGGTTCACTCCGGAAACCCTGTGCAGGCCGACCCGACCGAGCTCTCGATACTCAATGAGGCTCTGGACCGGATCTCGTCGATGAAGTTCACCGATGATCCAACTCCGATCTATTCTCTGACCGGATTGGACAAATTTTTCGTCCCACCCACCACCCACTTCATAGCCACTGTCGAAGATTTAACCGACATGCTTGACTATGCTTCCGAGGAAGCAGAGCATATGGATGAGGAGGATAACGCCCTCACCCCCACTAAGACCGAGCAGTGGACTGCCACCTCTACATACGATGTCTACATGGTGGACACCCCGAAAGACAACGGCGATAAATCGGATGAAGCGTCGTCAAGACGCCGCAGGCCGCCTAAACGGTCAAAAGGGAAAAAGGGGCGAAAATCTACCGATGGCACCGGGGATGCTGATACCCCGGAAGACATCGGCGGCCCCAAAATCCCCGAACACCCGTTAGAGGGTCAGGAGAGACCTGAAGACCATCGTGACCCAGATGATCCAGATGATCCCGAGGACGACGACTACCTCCGCTCTATCGAGGGGGAGGATAACGCGGATGCCGATGACTTTGCCATCCCCGATAATCCTGCTGACCAGGAACTATTCAGACAACAGCTCATATCCACGGCTCGTGCCTGAAAGCAAAAGAGCGGCAGCTCAAAGCCGAACAGGACGACCTCAACGACCGATGGACGAGAGTCCTCTCAGCCGAGGAAGGATACGGCACCGGTCTATCGGACCAGCCTAAGAGCTATCCTCGCCGATGGCTGCTGCCACAATTCGACGACGAGCTCACTAATACGCCGTCACCCAAGCATACCCCATACGACAAGCCAGACCGCCCCCCTCGAGGACGAGACCGGACGTCTGATGATACTGGCTACAGGCCGACGATACCCCATCGACGGGGAAAGGAGCCACTAGAGCCCGATGACAGGTTCGACCTGCGACACGACCTGGACTATACAGCAGGCCGCACGCGATCCATTTACGGATCCAGAGGATACTCACCCGATAGACGGGACGGGTACAGGCCTCGTTTCGACCGCGACAATCAAGATCGGGAACAACACCGAACTAGGGCACACGCCGGTCATCGGCGCACCATAGCCCGGGTTAGAGGAGCTGCACACCCACTGTGCTTCACAGATGAGGTAATGCGGCATCAGTTCCCGGAAGGGTTTAAGCCCATAAACATCGAGCAATACGATGGGACAACTGACCCAACAATATGGATAGAGGATTTCCTCCTTCACATCCACATGGCACGGGGAGATGACCTCCACGCCATCAAGTAATTACCTCTGAAGCTCAAGGGGCCAGCTCGGCACTGGTTAAATAGCCTCCCCGAAAACTCCATTGGGTGTTGGGAGGACCTAGAAGAGGCATTCCGATCTAACTTCCAGGGCACTTATGTTCGGCCACCAGACTCATCCGATCTCAGCAACGTCGTTCAGAAGCCCGGAGAGTCCGCACGGCTATTCTGGAACCGCTTCCTGACCAAGAAGAACCAGATCGTAGACTGCCCGGATGCCGAAGCTATAGCCTCCTTCAGGCATAACATTCGGGATGAATGGCTGGCACGACAGCTCGGCCAGGACAAACCAAGGACAATGTCTGCCCTCACGTCACTCATGAACCGCTTTTGCGCGGGCGAGGATAACTGGCTCGCTCGACGTAGCCATAACCCCGAAGACCCCGGAACATCTGAAGTTCGGGATGGGAACGGGAAAAAGAAGCGCAACAAGAACAAGCGCCGGCACAATAATAGTGATGCCGATGATACGGCCGTCAACGCCGGCTTCCGCAATTCCCGCTTTGGGCAGCGGAAGAAGCCTCCTAAAGGCAAACAAGGCGGACCCACCCCGCTGGACAAGATTCTGGAGAGACCTTGCCAGATCCATGGCACTCAGGAGAAGCCCGCCAATCACACCAACCGTAACTGTTGGGTCTTCAAGCAGGCCGGCAAGCTCGCAACTGAGGACCAAGGCAAGAGCCCACGCAGCGAGGACGAGGATGAGCCTCGTGGTCCGATCGGTGGCGGTCAAAAGAAATTCCCCCCAGAGGTGAAAACAGTAAACATGATCTACGCCACTCATATACCCAAAAAGGAGAGGAAGCGCGCCCTTCGAGATGTCTACGCCATAGAGCCTGTAGCCCCGAAGTATAACCCATGGTCGGCATACCCGATCACTTTCGATCGGCGCGATCATCCGACCATTATCCGTCATGGGGGTTCGGCCGCACTCGTCCTAGACCCAATCATAGATGGGTACCACCTTACTAAAGTCCTCATGGACGGTGGAAGTAGCCCTAACCTGATTTACTCAGATACGGTGAAAAGATGGGCATAGATCCTTCGAGGATCAAGCCCAGCAACACTACCTTTAAAGGAGTAATCCCAGGCGTTGAAGCCCGGTGCACAGGCTCTGTAAGCCTGGAGGTTGTGTTCGGCTTGCCCGATAACTTCCGAAGCGAGGACTTGATCTTCGACATTGTACCTTTCCGCAGGGGCTATCACGCCCTGCTAGGCCGTACAGCGTTCGCTCGCTTTAACGCCGTCCCGCCCTACGCATACCTCGAACTCAAGATGCCCGGCCCCAGGGGGGTCATTACTGTCAACGGCAACACAGGGCGCTCCCTCCGAACTGAGGAACATGCGTTGGCACTGGCGGCCGAATTCCACTACACCGAGGATGGGGAATCGCCGACATCTGCCGTCAAGGCACCCAAGGCTGGGAAAAAAGCTCGGTCTCAATCCGAGGTACCAGAACCTTCCACTACCTGTAAATAGGTATTCGCCCCCCATCGCACTGCCCTATTACCGGCAAAGTACGTGCCAAAGAGGCACAACTTTGCGCTTAAAATTCCTTGGGCAGCGGTGGGGACAAACTATTACAGGATAGGTGTTCGGCTGGACCGAACTGTTATCGTCAACACGTCTCCGGACACTCTACAGGTACCATAAATGCCTGCCACAAGGCGTCAAGCTCATCCATACCTCGGCAACTTCTCAAGACCTTTTCTTCCAGGTCCGTTAGCCGAACTAACAAAGCCCATAAAGGGATACACCTATTTAGGAGATGCTGGAGATCGAGCAGATAAGCGACAGGGCGCACCAAGGACGTCAGGTCATCTATCGAAGGCCCTTGGTACAACCTCTCCTGTAAAATTTATATTTCATTTATCAAATACCTGTAAACAGTTGCATCGGCAATTTGAATAATAAGAGTTGTTGAGTAAAATACAGATATATCATTTTTTTTCTTTGCTGTCCCTTTTCGGAACACCTTCTGTTTTCTCCCTCTTGCGAACCTGTTTTGGTATACTGTATAATGCAACCGGCTAATAGACCGGGGGCTCAACTTTAAAAATCGCCCTAATCACAATTTCTTTAAGTGTTCAGCGTCTTGGAATTCCGCTTTATATGCATTGGTTCCGAACTATGTCTTGGGTCAATAGTTGGGTTGCCCGGCTCCTATGCTTGCCCCTTTATGTTCCGCTCGTTCGGCTAAAAGGGCAAAGGGAGCACCGCTGCGATTGTGCTTCCGGCTAGCCTGGTCAAGCGCCTCAGCGGAGAAAGCCGAAAACTGACTGTCATGGTATGCGAGAACCGGTCTGCGAATCCGAGCTTAACTAAATCTCGTCAGAGGTTATTCCGTGTCATACGATGGGTTTGGTGTTCGCACAAACCAGTGATATAGGCTTCAGCCACGGTTCATCCGCACATCACAAACACCTGGGGGCTAGTTGTTAGCTCCCGCACTCCTTTCTCGCTCCCCTATGGTTAAGTGAAAGCAATAAAGCATTATGGTCCGATTGCCTTGTCTGCCCCACACTACCACCTTCGGGTGCCGATAGTTCGGCTAAGGGTTATAGTGCGGTTGGAAAAGACACCTTGTGTAGTATCTACACGGGGGCTGAAGCCGACGACTCGCAGCTTTCAGGGTTAACGGCCACAAAGGAGTTATAAAGGATGCAAAACACAGAAGACATGATAAAAAACCATGCATTTTCACATTTTATACACGCTGCCAAGTCTTCGGACATATTACAGCACTCTATTCATACTCATTCTCTCTCGTGCACTGTGACTCTATGGCCCGAGCACCCTCCATAACTCCGGAGAAGTATAGCTCGGGGCGCCTATGACCCTTTCCAGGAGGCAGAGGAGCTGTGGCTACCTTCAGTGGATCCAGCCCCGGCCAGTGCACCTTGGCCCTCGCAAAGGTCATCCTCGCTCCTTCGATGCAGGAAGACCGCCTCAATGCGTCTATCCGAGGAGTGGCGTCGCTCAGCTTCTGCACCAGGCCGAAGTAACAGCCCGGCAATGGCTCGTTGGGCCACAGCCGGATCCAGAGATCCTTTAGGGCCGGTTCCGCCATCCGATGTAGCTCCATCAGCTGCTTCAGCTGCTCCACAAGGAGAGGAGAATGCTCGGGGGCTTCGAATTGCGCCCAGAATAGACGAGCTTCATCTTCTTCTCCCCGCGAAGCATAGAGCAGGCGCCTGAGGAACGCCATACCTGGTTAAGCAACTCGAACTTGCTGTCCCCGAAGTTACACTGCAAGGAATACGGCTTACCATCCATGATAGCTTTGGCTTGGCGGAGCTCCTCTTCAAATGAATGCCTCTCCACCCGCTCCTTATAGAGATCGGTTTTCAGGGTGGATAGTTCGGCGGCTTGCTCTTTCCCTTTCAGCTCAAGGACCTCGCACTTCTTGCTGGCGTCCTTGAGCTCCTGTTGAATCTCTTCCACCCGAGCCTCATGCTTGTCGCTGGTGGCTCACAGGGCGGATAGAGCGGTGGCCGCTTCTTTGGCCGCCACCTTCTCAACCAAAGCTTCTTGCTTCGCTTTCTCAAGCTCGGCTTTGAGCTTCTCTATCTCTTTCGCCGAGGCTGCGTAAGTATCGACTTATGTTCAAAAACCGTGTTGATAGAGCGGTAAAGAAAAGTTTCGATACTCTAATTTCGGCTTACCTTGCGCCTCGTCGAATCTCTTGTTCAGAGCATCAAGCTCGTCTTCGGAGCTCTTGAGCTTTCGATTCAGCTCCTCTAGCTCGGCGGCGTTAGTAGCCGCTGCTGTCGACGAAGCCTGTATCACAGAGTTATATAACCATTAAAGAGGTTTAGAAACTCCGAACTGTCACTAAAGCTGACTCTGTGTCCGGACCACTAATGGGCTGATCGGCCTATCCGAACACATATTGTCCGACGCTCAGCTCGGATGTAAGGCTAAGTTGGACCCCCAGGTAAGTTTTCCAAACTTACCCAGGGTCGGGGGCTGCTATGTGTATAACAATTACTTAAATAAATCAATATTTCACAAAGTAGGGCATTACTTGGCTTACCTGAAAGCCCGTCAGGAGACTGTTGAAGGCCTCCTTCAGTCCGGAATCCACGGACTGAATGCTTCGCAATACCGCACCCATAAGGATGCGGTGCTCACTGGAAATGGAGGCGCTGGACAGAGCCTCCCCCATGGCCGGCCACCCAGTGGTCAGCGGAGCCGGTGGGGATCGGGTAACCCGATCTCCATCCGGAGATTGAATTGGTACCTCCGGAGGCGTCGTGTGCTCCGGAGATGGCCTTGGAGGAGACTGGGCGTTTCCATGTCCGGCCTCCTCGGTGTCCGGGTGAGTCTTCTCCCCCGGGTCTTCGGTGGCCGAGGTATTAGCCTCGACCATGACGACGTTGCCTTCACCTCCAGTGTTCGGCTCCAGGGAAGCCTGCTGGGACGACACCTCCATGGCTTCCTTCGTAGTGCCCGGAGGAGAAGGGCGCGACGCAGACCCGCTCTCCGCAAGTTCGGCGGGCGGGGTCTCCCCGTCCGAAACTTGGTCGGTGGGGAGAACGCGTGGTGGGCTGCAAATTGATCAGCGTTCATATGTTAATGAACATTCTAAATTGAGCACCGATGGCTCAATGGGTCTTCGGATACTTACCTTCGAGGTGGGGGCTTGACCCTGAGGTTCCTCCAGGGAACCCTCTCGAAGTCCTCGGACTCGGTGTTCGAGTCCGAACTGTCGTCGGACGAGATCACCTGTGTCCGGCGCGGTTTCTTCTGGGCGGGAGGAGCTACCTCCTCCGAGGCGTCCGATGATGCCGCCCTCTTTCCTGTGAGGGGGGAATCGCCTCCCCCCTCAGCCTCGCGTTCCTCCTCTTGATTTGAGGAAGCATGAGTCTCTTCGGACGCAGCCCCTGGCTGGTCCCTGTTGCGCAGGCTAGTTCGGCCTAGCTTGTTCTTCTCCTTCTTCTCTGGCGCCCTGTAGGGCGCCACGACGAGCATCTCCAGCAGCAGCGGAGACTTGGGGTCTTCGGGCTGTGCAGCCGGACACTTGATGCCCATGGCCTTGCTCGACCATTCCTATGAAAGGTAATCGGAAAATGCTTAGAATACCTCTGAGCAGATGGAACCGATGTAATAACACAACACTATACCTCGGGTGCGGGCTTGATGGCGCTCAAGCCCTTGTCCTCCTTCCTGCTTGGCCAGTTCTCCTGCGCCTTGAACAGCGCCTTCCATAGTTTCTCCCGCGTAGTGCGGAAGAGTTGACGAACTGTAGGGTCGTCGTCCGTCCTGTAATCCCACATGGGAGAGCTCCGGCGCTGGCAGGGGAGGATGTGCCGCCGAAGCATGACCTGGACCACGTTGGTCAGGCCAACTCCTTCCCTGATTAGGGAGGCGATGCCCCTTTGCAGGTCCTCCACCTCTATTTCCGACCCCCAGTTGAGACCCTTCCTGACCCATGAGGTCAATCTGGTTGGGGGGCCGGACCTGAATTCGGCAGGAACAGTTCCGCATTCGGCAGGAACAGTTCCGCTTTCCTCCTCCTTGGGCTCGCTGACGTAGAACCACTCCCTCTGCCAGGTTTTGATGGTGTCGATGAAGGTGCCAGATGGCCACACTGCGCGCGGAAGCTTGCCGATGACTGCCCCACCGCAGTCCGCGTGTGCTCCGGCGACACATTTTGGCTTGATGTTGAAGATTTTGAGCCACAGTCCGAAGTGTGGCTCGACCCGCAGGAATGCCTCGCAGATAATGATAAAAGCAAATATATGCATGAAAGAGTTCGGCGGGAGGTCGTGGAAGTCAAGCCCATAGAAGAACATAAGGCCCCTCAAGAAGGGGTGAAGGGGGAAGCCTAATCCCCGGATGAAGTGGGGGACGAAGACCACCCTCTCGCCTGACTTGGGGGTGGGGATCACCTGGCCCTCCTCTGCGGCTCGGTGGAAGACGTTGGCGGGGAGATAGCCGGTGTCCTTGAGATCTCGGATGTCCTGGTCTTTGACCGTTAAAGCTTCCCATTTGCCGCTGGCCATGGCTGAGCTCGGAGGGGGGAGGATGGAAGATTTAGATCTGGGCTCAGGGAGCTCGGAAATGTGGGGAAGCAGGAGGTGAATGGGGGATGTGGATAGGCCTTAGGGTTTCCTTCCCCTTTTATTAAAGATTATTGCCGGTTAGCCTCCCTTCGCGACGCCGTGAATCTCTCCGCTTCCAGAGACGTGCGTGCCGTTGTGCGCGATTAAACATATCCCGTGTAAAACGGGGCACGATCTGTGCATTGATAGATCGTGTTGGAGGAAACGGCCTCGAACCACGAATCGAGTCTTCGCGACTGGTTTAGAGGTCGTGGTGGGCCGTGGCCATTCATCTGAAAAGTTGTCAGAAAACGCTATTGGTTTTCTGACGTTTGGACGGTATATGATCGGAAACATTACACGTCGACGGAGGCCGAACTGTAGCTCGAGCCGAACACTGTTTGGAGAAAGTAACTCGCCTCGCAAGCCGAAGACTCTGATCACTCGAAGCAGCTGGAGCCTGGACCCTTGGCGTTGGAGGCTAGTTCGGGGGCTACTGAAGGAGTCCTGGACTAAGGGGTCCTCCGAAGGCCGGCCTATGTCTTATGGGCCGGACTGTGTGGGCCACTTGGCGAATACTGGAAGGATTGAAGATCTCATCTCCGAGAGGGAAGCTTCGGGAATCGTGGATTGTTCTCCACGTTTGGAATAGCGAATAGGCATGTTTATCCCTTCGACGTGTAACCGACCATGTGTAAACCCTAGGGACCCCGGCGTCTATATAAGCCGGAGGGTTTTAGGATGTAGAGAGAGAAACTCATCTAGGGTTTTAGTCATATGATCTCGTGGTAGATCAACTCTGTAATCTCCATACACTCAATATAATCAAGCAGGACGTAGGGTATTACCTCCATAGGAGGGCCCGAACCTAGGTAAAACCTTGTCCCCTTTGTCTCCTGTTACCATCGATCCAAGTATCACAGTTCGGGACCCCCTACCCGAGATCCGCCGGTTTTGACACCGACAGTTTCCCCTAGGGGTCGGCCGAACCAGGGCAAGGAGAAGTCCAATCCACTTCCTACTAGGAAGTGGATTCATATTAGGAAGGGGTCCTATTCCTTCCTATCTCCACCTTTTTTCCTCTTGGGCATATGGGCCCTTATGGGGTTGGTTCCCCAGCCCATTAGGGGCTGGTGCGCCACCTCTTGGGCCCATGTGGCCCCCCGGGGTGGGTGGGCCCCACCCGATGGCCCCCCGGAACCCATTCGTCACTCCCGGTACACTATCGGAAATACCCGAAACTTTTCC
Source organism: Elymus sibiricus (assembly GCA_039707655.1). Classification (NCBI taxonomy): domain Eukaryota; kingdom Viridiplantae; phylum Streptophyta; class Magnoliopsida; order Poales; family Poaceae; genus Elymus; species Elymus sibiricus. The sequence goes on from CM077675.1 coordinate 524,308,213, forward strand.
GGAACCCAAATACCACTTTCCTATATATAAATCTTTACCTCCGAACCATTCCGGAGCTCCTCGTGATGTCCGGGAAATCATCCGGGACTCCGAACAACCTTCGGTCAACAACACATATATCTCAATACTACCGAAACGTCACCGAACGTTAAGTGTGCAGACCTTGCGGGTTCGAGAACTATGTAGACATGACCGAGACACCTCTATGGTAAATAACCAATAGCGGGACCTGGATGCCCATATTGGTTCCTACATATTCTACGAAGATCTTTATCGGTTGAACCTCTATGTCAAGGATTTTGTCAATCCCGTATGATGTTCCCTTTGTTTATCGGTATATTACTTGCCCGAGATTCGATCGTCGGTATCTCTATACCTAGTTCAATCTCGTTACCAGCAAGTCTCTTTACTTGTTCCGTAATACAAGATCATTGTGATGTTGTATTACCGAGTGGGCCCTGAGATACCCCTCCGTCACACGGAGTAACAAATCCCAGTCTCGACCTGTAGAGCATCTTTATAGTCACCCAGTTACGTTGGGACGTTTGATACACACAAGGTATTCCTCCGGTGTCAGTGAGTTGCATGATCTCATGGTCATAGGAACAGATACTTGACATGCAGAAAACTATAGCAATAAACTGACATGATCATATGCTACGTTCATAGTTTGGGTCTTGTCCATTGATGTCTACTACGCAACCTTCTTCTTGTAGACTCGTGTTGGGCCTCCAAGCGCAGAGTTTTCTAGGACAGTAGCAAATTTCTCTCAAGTGGATGACCTAAGGTTTATCAATCCGTGGGAGGCGTAGGATGAAGATGGTCTCTCTTGAAGAACCCTGCAACCAAATAACAAAGAGTCTCTTGTGTCCCCCACACACCCAATACAAAGGTAAATTGTATAGGTGCACTAGTTCGGCGAAGAGATGGTGATACAAGTGCAATATGGATGGTAGATAAAAGTTTTTGTAATCCGAAAATATAAAAACAGCAAGGTAGCAAGTAACAAAAGTGAGCAAAAACGGTATTGCAATGCTTGGAAACAAGGCCTAGGGTTCATACTTTCACTAGTGCAAGTTCTCTCAACAATACTGACATAGTTGAATCATATGTAAATCCCTCACGTGCGACAAAGAGTTCACTCCAAAGTCACAAATAGCGGAGAACAAACGAAGAAATTATTGTAGGGTACGAAACCACCTCAAAGTTATCTTTTCCGATCAATCTTATGAGCTATCCCTATAAGTGTCACGAACAGCCCTAGAGTTCGTACTAAAATAACACCTTAAGATACACATCAACCAAAACCCTAATGTCACCTAGATACTCCAATGTCACCACAAGTACCCATGGGCTTGTTTATATGATATGCATCACACAATTTCAGATTCATCATGTTCAATCCAACACAAAGAACTTCAAAGAGTGCCCCAAAGTTTCTACCGGACAGTCAAGACGAAAACATGTGCCAACCCCTATGCATAGATTCCCAAGGTCACGGAACCCGCAAGTTGATCACCAAAACATACATCAAGTGGATCAATAGAACATCCCATTGTCACCACGGATATCCCATCGCAAGACATACATCAAGTGTTCTCAAATCCTTAGAAGACTCAATCCGATAAGAAAACTTCAAAGGGAAAACTCAATTCATCACAAGAAGATAGAGAGGGGAAAAACTCCATATGATTCATCTATATTAATAATGCTCGTGGTACATCAAGATCATGCCATCTCAAGAACACGAGAGAGAGAGAGATCAAACACATAGCTACTGGTACATACCCTCAGCCCCGAGGGTGAACTACTCCCTCCTCGTCATGGAGACCGCCGGGATGATGAAGATGGCCTCCGGTGATGGTTTCCCCCTCCGGCAGGGTGCCAGAATGGGCTCCCAATTGGTCTTTCGTGGCTCTGGAGGCTTCCGGCGGCGGAACTCCCGATCTCGGTTTGTTTCTGGGGGTTTCTATATTTATAGGAATTTTTGGCGTCGGAAGCAAGTCAAGGTGGGCCACAAGGCGACGACAAGCCAGGGGGGCGCGCCCTAGGGGGGGCACCCCCAGGCTTGTGGTGGCCTCGTGGCTCTTCTAGCCCAACTCCAATGCTCGCTGGGCTTCTTCTGGTCCATAAAAAATCACCGTAGATTTTTATTCCGTTTGGACTCCGTTTGATATTCCTTTTCTGTAAAACTCAAAAACATGAAAAAAACAGAAACTGGCACTGGGCTCTAGATTAATAGGTTAGTCCCAAAAAATAATAAAAAGTTGTAGTAAAATGATTGTAAAACATCCAAGAATGATAATATAACAGCATGGAACAAGCAAAAATTATAGATACGTTGGAGACGTATCAACATCCCCAAGCTTAATTCCTACTCGTCCTCGAGTAGGTAAATGATAAAAACAGAATTTTTTATGTGGAATGCTGCCTAACATGTTCATCATATTCTTTTCTTCTATGTATAGCATGGGCATTTGGACTTGTAAATGATTCAAAGCAATAGTCTAATTTTAACATAGTGACTTCAATACTCAAGCATATCAACAAGCAACCATGTCTTTCAAAATATCAACACTAAAGAGAGTTATCCCTAGCCCATCATGCTCAATCATTGATCCATTCATGAAACACACTCAAATATTAGCCATGCCCAATGCTCAAGTACGATCATAGTGCCCCCTAGTTGGTTCTTATAAGAGAAGATGGAGACTCAAAGCAAAAAACAATGCATAAAGTACATAGATAGGCCCATCGCAAAGGGAAGTAGGGATTTGTAGGGGTGCCAGAGCTCAAAGTTTTAAATTGAGAGAGAAAAAAAATATTTTGGGTGGCATGCTTTTCCTGTCAACGAAAACGACAAAGTAGCTTACAATACTTTCCATGCTAGATGTATCATAGGCGATTCCCAAACAGAAAATAAAGTTTTTACTCCCCCTCCACCAATCAATCACACTCCACGGCGAGCCGAATCCACGGGTACCGTCTGTACAAACAACAATTCTGGGGGAGTTTTGTTTCATTATATTTTGATTTGATTTTTGAGCATGGAACTGGGCATCCCGAATACCAGCCACTTTCTCGTGAATGACAAGTGAATAAACACTTATCTTGAGAATAACACATCTAGCATGGAAAAAATATTGGACACTCCCCACCGTTTCATGAGCGGTTCGGGCACACAAAAGAGAAAATTTATTTTGAAAATTTAGAGATGGCACATACAAATTTGCTTGGAACGGCATGGAAATACCGCATATAGGTAGGTATGGTGGACTCATAAGGCAAAACTTGGTTTAAGGATTTTGGATGCACAAGTAGTATTTCTACTTAGTACAAATGGAGGCTAGCAAATAGATTGGGAAGCAACCAAACCAAGAAACGAAAATTCACATAAGGGAGCATTGAACATAACTAACACCGAATAATGCACCACAAGAAGGATGTAACTTCATTGCATAACTATTGACTTTCGTACTTGCATAGGGAATCACAAACCTTAACACCAATATTCCTACTAAAGCATAATTACTCACTAACATGACTCGCATATTACTATCATCATGTTTCAAAACTATTACAAAGAATCAAGTTTAATTTGTCCCATGATCTTCATGAAAGTTTTTATTATATCCTCCTTGGATATCTATCACTTTGGGACTAGTCTCATATATTGCTATTTATTTTTCGACAAGCTCAAACAAATTTAAATGAAGCACATGAGCATAAAGATTTCTTCTCTCAAAAAGGCATAAGTGAAGCATGAGAGGAAATGACAAGCTACTCTCAAAAGATATAAGTGAAGATCAACGAGTAGTCAAACAATTAAGTAACTATGTGAGGACTCTCTCTATCTCAATAAATATTTTCAGATCTGAGTATTTTATTCAACATAAAGGAAAATAAAAATAGCACTCCAAGAATAGCACGCATCAAGTGAACGAATAAAAATTTAGGCTCAACATAGGCTAACCGATAATTGTTGATGAAGAGAGGTGGGATGCGTAGCGTCCCCAAGCTTAGATGCTTGAGACTTCTTGAAATATTTACTTGGCGTGCCTTGGGCATCCCCAAGCTTGAGCTTTTGTATCTCGTTCAATCCTCTCATATCATGGTTTCACCTATTCGCAAAAACTTCATCCACACAAAACTCAAAAAGAACTCGTGAGATAGGTTAGTACACATAATAATAAGTCAACGCTTCATGTACTGCCAAGACATGTTGCAAAATAATTTTCAAACATTAGGTACTGTATACTATCATTTCCACAATTTATATCTACCAATATAGGCTATGGAAACTATAGGATAAGTAGATAACGAAACTATGACAGCAATCTGTCCAAACAGAACAGTCTGTAGCAATTTATGAAAACAGTGTACTTCTGTAACTCACAAAATTATGAAAATTTAGGACATGCTAAATAATTTATATGACATCAGTGTGTAAAAATTTGAGAAACTTTCCACATTCCAGTAAAATATGAAAATTCAAACACTAGAGCCAAAGTTTCTGTTTTTACACAGCACTCATCAAAACATGCAATGCAAGCATCCTAAGGCAATTCTTGGAAATTTTTATTGAAAAACAAGATTATAAATAACACCTAACAGAGAAAAAGAAAATAAAATGATGCTCCAAGCAAAACTCATATTATGTGACGAATAAAAATATAGCTCCAAGTAAGATATACCGTTAATGTTGGAGACGAAAGAGGGGATGCCTTCCGGGGCATCCCCAAGCTTAGGCGCCTGAGTATTCCATGGATATTACCTTGGGGGTGCCTTGGTCATCCCCAAGCTTAGGTTCTTGTCACTCCTTATTCTCCTCATATCGGTTTTTCACCCAAAACTTGAAAACTTCAATCACACAAAACTTAATGGAACTTCGTGAGATGGGTTAGTGTAGTAAAGATAAATCATTCACTTAGGTACTGTCAAGACAAGATTCATAATTGTTCCCACATCATACCTAATGTATTCTATCATTCCCATAATTTATATCACTCAATATAAGCTATAGAAACACTAAAACAAGTAAACTATGCATGCAAAACAGAATCTGTCAAAAACAGAACAGTCTGTGAAGATCTGTAGTGTAACCATACTTCCCTGTCTCTAAAAATTCTGACAAATTAGGACAACCTGAAGAATTTGTAAATAAATACTGTGTAAAACTTTCAGATCATTATCTTGCTCCAGTAAAAAATAAAAAATCCTGTACTGGAGTCAAAAGTTTCTGTTTTGGTTCAGCATCAATTCTACTCATTTTGTGAGTCATCCCAAAGGCTTTACTTGGTACTTTATTGAAACAAAAGCTATAAAACATGCTTATACAGTAGATTAATCATGTGGATACACAAAAACAGTAGGTATAAATATTGGGTTATCTCCCAACAAGCGCTTTTCTTTAATGCCTTTTTAGCTAGGCATGATGATTTCAATGATGCTCACATAAAAGATAAGAATTGAAACATGCAAGAGAGAATCATGAAGCATATGACTAGCACATTTAAGCCTAACCCACTTCCTATGCATTGGGATTTTGTGAGCAAACAATTTATGGAAGCAAGAATCAACTAGCATAGGAAGGCAAAACAAGCATAACTTCCAAACTTTGAACACATAGAGAGGAAACTTGATATTATTGCAATTCCTACAAGCATATGTTCCTCCCTCATAATAATTTTCAGTAGCATCATGAAGGAATTTCACAATATAACCAGCACATAAAGCATTCTTTTCATGATCTACAAGCATAGAAATTTTACTACTCTCCACGTAAGCAAATTTATTCTCATCAATAGTAGTGGGAGCAAACTCAACAAAATAACTAACATGTGAAGCATAATCCAATTGAAAATTAAAATCATGATGACAAGTTTCATGGTTATCATTATTCTTTATAGCATACATGTAATCACAATAATCATCATAAATAGGAGGCATGCTTTCATCATAATAAATTTGCTCATAAAAACTTGGGGGACTAAACATATCATCTTCATCAAACATAGCATCCCCAAGCTTGTAGCTTTGCATATCATTACCATCATGAATATTCAAGGAATTCATACTAACAACATTGCAATCATGCTCATCGCTCAAAGATTTAGTGCCAAACATTTTAATAACTTCTTCTTCTAACACTGGAGCACAATTTTCCTTTCCATCATTTTCACGAAAGACATTAAAAAGATGAAGTATATGAGGCAACCTCAATTCCATTTTTTGTAGTTTTCTTTTATGGACTAAACTAGTGATAAAACAACAAACTAAAAGATTCAATTGCAAGATCTAAAGATATACCTTCAAGCACTCACCTCCCCGGCAACGGCGCCAGAAAAGAGCTTGATGTCTACTACGCAACCTTCTTCTTGTAAACTCGTGTTGGGCCTCCAAGCGCAGAGTTTTGTAGGACAGTAGCCAATTTCCCTCAAGTGGATGACCTAAGGTTTATCAATCCGTGGGAGGCGTAGGATGAAGATGGTCTCTCTCGAACAACCCTGCAACCAAATAACAAAGAGTCTCTTGTGTCCCCAACACACCCAATACAATGGTAAATTGTATAGGTGCACTAGTTCAGCGAAGAGATGGTGATACAAGTGCAATATGGATGGTAGATAAAAGTTTTTGTAATCTGAAAATATAAAAACAACAACGTAGCAAGTAACAAAAGTGAGCAAAAACGTTATTGCAATGTTTGGAAATAAGGCCTAGGGTTCATACTTTCACTAGTGCAAGTTCTCTCAACAATACTGACATAGTTGAATCATATGTAAATCCCTCACGTGCGACAAAGAGTTCACTCCAAAGTCACAAATAGCGGAGAATAAACGAAGAAATTATTGTAGGGTACAAAACCAGCTCAAAGTTATCTTTTCCGATCAATCTTATGAGCTATCCCTATAAGTGTCACGAACAGCCCTAGAGTTCGTACTAAAATAACACATTAAGATACACATCAACCAAAACCCTAATGTCACCTAGATACTCCAATGTCACCACAAGTACCCATGGGCTTGATTATACGATATGCATCACACAATTTCAGATTCATCATGTTCAATCCAACACAAAGAACTTCAAAGAGTGCCCCAAAGTTTCTACCGGAGAGTCAAGATGAAAACATGTGCCAACCCCTATGCATAGATTCCCAAGGTCACGGAACCCGCAAGTTGATCACCAAAACATACATCAAGTGGATCAATAGAACATCTCATTGTCACCACGGATATCCCATCGCAAGACATACATCAAGTGTTCTCAAATCCTTAGAAGACTTAATCCGATAAGAAAACTTCAATGGGAAAACTCAATTCATCACAAGAAGATAGAGAGGGGAAAAACTCCATATGATTCATCTATATTAATAAAGCTCGCGGTACATCAAGATCGTGCCATCTCAAGAACACGAGAGAGAGAGATCAAACACATAGTTACTGGTACATACCCTCAGCCCCGAGGATGAACTACGCCCTCCTCGTCATGGAGACCGCCGGGATGATGAAGATGGCCTCCGGTGATGGTTTCCACCTCCAGCAGGGTGCCGGAACGGGCTCCCGATTGGTTTTTCGTGGCTCTGGAGGCTTGCGGCGGCGGAACTCCCGATCTCGGTTTGTTTCTGGGGGTTTCTATATTCATAGGAGTTTTTGGCGTCGGAAACAAGTCAAGGTGGGCCACGAGGTGACGACAAGCCAGGGGGGCGCACTCTAGGGGGCGCCCCCAGGCTTGTGGTGGCCTCGTGGCTCTTCTGGCCTAACTCCAATGCTCCCTGGGCTTCTTCTTGTCCATAAAAATCACCGTAGATTTTTATTCCGTTTGGACTCCGTTTGATATTCCTTTTCTGTAAAACTCAAAAACACGGAAAAAACAGAAACTGGCACTGGGCTCTTGGTTAATAGGTTAGTCCCAAAAAATAATAAAAGTTGTAGTAAAATGATTGTAAAACATCCAAGAATGATAATATAACAGCGTGGAACAAGCAAAAATTATAGATACGTTGGAGACGTATCATCCATCACATCATTCTCCTAATGATGTGATCCCGTTATCAAATGACATCTCATGTCTATGGCTAGGAAACCATGACCATCTTTGATCAACAAGCTAGTCTACTAGAGGCATACTAGGGACACATTGTTCTCTATGTATCCACCCATGTATTAGTGTTTCCAAATCAATACAATTATAGCATGGATAATAAACGATTATCATGAACAAGGAAATATAATAATAATCACTTTATTATTGCCTCTAGGGCATATTTCCAACTGTCTCCCACTTGCACTAGAGTCAATAATCTAGTTCACATCACTATGTGATTTACATTGTAATGAATCTAACACCCATACAGTTCTAGTGTTGATCATGTTTAGCCCTTGGAAGAGGTTTAGTCAACGGGTCTGCGACATTCAGATCCGTGTGCACTTTGCAAATATTTATGTCCTCCTCCTTGATGTAATCGTGGATGGAATTGAAGTGTTTCTTTATGTGTCTGGTCCTCTTGTGAAACCTTGGTTCCTTGGCCAGAGCAATGGCACCACTGTTGTCACAGAACAGAGACATTGGGTTTAGTGCACTGGGCACTACTCCAAGATCTGTCATGAATTCCTTCATCCAGACACCTTCCTTCGCAGCCTCCAAGGCAGCGATGTACTCCGCTTCGCATGTAGAATCAGCTACCATGCTCTGCTTGGAACTGCACCATCTTACTGCACCCCCATTGAGAATAAATACGTATCCGGTTTGAGACTTAGAGTCATCCGGATCAGTGTCAAAGCTTGCATCGACGTAACCCTTTATGACGAGCTCTTGATCACCTCCATAAACGACAAACATGTCCTTAGTCCTTTTCAGGTACTTAAGGATATTCTTGACCGCCGTCCAATGTTCCATTCCTGGATCACTTTGAAACCTTCCGGCCATACTTATGGCAAGGCTGACATCGGGTCTTGTGCACAACATTGCATACATGATAGAGCCTATGGCTGAAGCATAGGGGACGACACTCATCTTTTCTCTATCTTCTGCAGTCACCGGGCATTGAGTCTTACTCAACTTCACACCTTGCAATACAGGCAAGAACCCCTTCTTGGACTGATCCATTTTGAACTTCTTCAAAACTTTGTCAAGGTATGTGCTCTGTGAAAGTCCTATTAAGCGTCTCGATCTATCTCTATAGATTTTGATGCCTAATATGAAAGCAGCTTCTCCTAGGTCCTTCATTGAAAAACTCTTGTTCAAATATTCCTTCACGCTTTCGAACATTTCTATATTGTTTCCAATCAGCAATATGTCATCCACATATAATATTAGAAACGCTGTAGAGCTCCCACTCACTTTCTTGTAACTACAAGCTTCTCCGTAAACTTGTATAAACCCGAACGCTTTGATCACCTCATCAAAGCGAAGATTCCAACTCCGAGATGCTTCCACCAGTCCATAAATGGATTGCTGGAGTTTGCAAACTTTGTCAGCATTCTCTGGATCGACAAAACCTTCTGGTTGCATCACATACAACTCTTCCTTAAGGAAACCGTTAAGGAACGATGTTTTGACATCCATCTGCCAAATTTCATAATCCAAAAATGCAACTATTGCTAACATGATTCTGACGGACTTAAGCATCGCTACGGGTGAGAAGGTCTCATCGTATTCAACTCCTTGAACTTGTGAAAAACTCTTTGCCACAAGTCGAGCTTTATAGACAGTGACATTACCGTCCGCGTCCGTCTTCTTCTTAAAGATCCATTTGTTCTTAATGGACTTTCGCCCTTCAGGTAATACTTCCAAAGCCCATACTTTGTTTTCATACATGGATCCCATCTCGGATTTCATGGCCTCTAACCATTTCTCGGAATCCGGGCCCATCATCGCTTCTCCATAGCTCGTAGGTTCATCGTTGTCCAACAACATGACCTGTAAGACAGGGTTGCCGTACCACTCAGGAGCAGTACGCGTCCTTGTCGACCTACGAGGTTCGATAGCAACTTGATCCGAAGCTTCATGATCATCGTCATTAACTTCCTCTTCAACCGATGTAGGCTCTACAGAAACATCTTTCTGCGCTGCGCTACTCTCAGGTTGAAGTAAAGGCTCAACAACCTCATCAAGTTCTATTTTCCTCCCACTCAATTCTTTCGAGAGAAACTCTTTCTCAAGAAATGTTCCGTTTTTAGCGACAAACACTTTGCCTTCGGATCTGAGATAGAAGGTATACCCAACTGTCTCTTTTGGGTATCCTATGAAGATGCATTTCTCCGCTTTGGGTTCCAGCTTTTCAGGCTGAAGCTTTTTGACATAAGCATCACATCCCCAAACTTTAAGAAACGACAACTTTGGCTTCTTGCCAAACCATAGTTCATATGGCGTCGTCTCAACGGATTTCGATGGTGCCCTATTTAAAGTGAATGCAGCTGTCTCTAATGCATAACCCCAAAACGATAGTGGCAAATCGGCAAGAGACATCATAGAACGCACCATATCTAATAAGGTTCGATTACGACGTTCGGACACACCATTACGCTGTGGTGTTCCAGGCGGTGTCAATTGTGAAACAATTCCACATAGTCTTATGTGACTACCAAACTCATAACTCCGATATTCTCCTCCTCGGTCAGATCGCAGGAATTTGATCTTCTTGTTACGATGATTCTCAACTTCACTCTGAAATTGCTTGAACTTTTCAAATGTTTTAGACTTGTGTTTCATTAAGTAGATATACCCATATCTACTTAAGTCATCAGTGAAGGTGAGAAAATAACGATATCCACCGCGCGCCTCAATGCTCATTGGACCGCACACATCAGTATGTATGATTTCCAACAAGTCACTTGCCCGTTCCATTGTTCCAGAGAACGGGGTCTTAGTCATCTTGCCCATGAGGCATGGTTCACATGTGTCAAGTGATTCAAAATCAGGTGACTCCAAAAGTCCATCAGCATGGAGCTTCTTCATGTGTTTTACACCAATATGACCTAAGCGGCAGTGCCACAAGAAAGTGGTACTATCATTATCATCTCTACATCTTTTGGCATCAATGTTATGAACATGTGTATCATCACTATCGAGATTCAATAAGAATAAACCCCTCACATTGGGTGCATGACCATAAAAGATATTACTCATATAAATAGAACAACCATTATTCTCTGATTTAAATGAGTAACCGTCTCGCAATAAACAAGATCCAGATATATTGTTCAAGCTTAACGCAGGCACTAAATAAAAATTATTTAGGTTCATCACTAATCCCGATGGTAACGAAGAGCGAGCGTGCCGAAGGCGATCACATCAACCTTGGAACCATTTCCCACGCGCATCGTCACTTCGTCCTTTGCCAGCCTCCGTCTATTCCGCAGTTCCTGTTTTGAGTTGCAAATGTGAGCAACCGAACCGGTATCAAATACCCAGGCACTACAACGAGAGTTGGTAAGGTACACATCAATAACATGTATATCATATATACCTTGTTTGGTGTTGACCACCTTCTTGTCAGCCAGATACTTGGGGCAGTTCCGCTTCCAGTGACCAGTTGCCTTGTAATGAAAGCACTCAGTTTTTGGCTTGCACTACTAGAAAAACGGCTATAGATAATATGGACACTAATGGCGCACTGTACACGTGGTGCGCCATTACAAAATAGTAATGGCGCACCATGTCTGGGTGCGCCATTAGTAACCTAAACAGTAATGGCGCACCAGGAGAAAAGTGCGCCATTACTATGTTTGACCAAGGTTTGACCCAATCCTGGACATAGTAATGGCGCACTTTGTATAGGTGCGCCATTAGTAAGTTGACATAGTAATGGCGCACCTGGTGAAAAGTGCGCCATTACTATGTTTGACCAAGGTTTGACCAAGGGTTGACCCAGTCATAGACATGGTAATGGCGCACTTTGTAAAGGTGCCCCATTACTAACTTTCTGAGGTGGCCAAAAAATTCACCAAATGCACCCCCCCCCCCCCGTGGACCGCCTTTTCAGTTTCAAAAAAAATAAAAGAAAATGATAGAAATGTCAAAAAAATAAAAGAAAATAAGATTCCCATGTGATATGTGGTCTAGTTGTTAGCAAATTTCACCAAATGCACCCCCCCCCCCCCCCGTGGACCGCCTTTTCAGTTTCAAAAAAAATAAAATAAAATGATAGAAATGTCAAAAAAATAAAAGAAAATAAGATTCCCATGTGATATGTGGTCTAGTTGTTAGCAAAATTTACAAACATGAATTTTCGACTTTTTTGCAAAATCTCTCGAGAATTTGTAAAATGGGCATAACTTTTGCATACGAACTCCGATGAAAAAGTTTTTTATATGAAAAATCATCTACTCGAAAAGTTATATCCGAATTCAACACGGGGAACCCCGTTGAAGATTTTTAGAATCCTCACAAACCTAACAGAAAAAAAGTTACGGGGCTTTCAAGATCTGGAGAGGCAAAAATATTCAAAAAAAATCAAACTCAGTAATGGCGCACCTGCCCATGGTGCGCCATTACTATCTTCCTTCAAAATTCAAACTATATCAAAAAAATTAAAAAAAGTTAGTAATGGCGCACCTGCCCAAGGTGCGCCATTACTATCTTCCCGCTTTCAAAATTCAAAATAAATAAAAAAAATAAAAAAAAAGTTACTAATGGCGCACCTGCCCACGGTGCGCCATTACTATGCCGTATATATGGCTGGGCGGGGTCCTCTCCTCCTTACCTCTTCATTTTTCTCCTCCACTCCACCTCTCCTCCACTCCATCTCCCCTCCTCTCCTCCACCATACTCCCCTCCTCCTCTCCGGCGACCTCCTCCTCCTCCTCTCCGGTGACCTCCTCCCACTCCTCTCCGGCGACCTCCTCCTCCCTCCTCTCCTCCCCTCCCCTCACGGTTTCTCCTCCCTCCTCTCCGGTGATCTCCTCCTCCCTCCTCTCCGGTGAGCTCCTCCTCCCTCCTCTCCTCCCCTCCCCTCACGGTTTCTCCTCCCTCCTCTCCGGTGAACTCCTCTCCGGCGACCTCCTCCTCCTCTCCGGCGATGTAGGCGAGCTCCTCTCCGGTGACCTCCTCCTCCTCCTCTCCGACGATGTAGGCGAGCTCCTCTCCGGTGACCTCCTCCTCCTCCCTCCTCTCCTCCTCACGGTCTCTCCTCGGCCCTCCTCTCCGGCGAACTCCTCTCCGGCAAAAGAACGTACAAGATCCAAAAACGAGAACAAAATTTGAAAAAATATCGTGCAAAAAAACGAGCAAAAAAAACGAGCAAATAAAAGGGCAAAAAAATCGTGATCCGGATCCAGATTCAAAATTCAAAATAGTAATGGCGCACCGTGGGGGAGGTCGCAAAAAAAACGAGAAAAAAAAGGGCAAAAAAATCGCGATCCAGATCCAAATTCAAAATTCAAAAAAATCCGCTTCCAAATTCAAAAAAAAATCGACAAAAAATAATAATAAAAAGTTACCAGTGGCGCACCTGAAAAGGTAGTAATGGCGCATATGTGGTGCGCCATTACTACCTGAGATAGTAATGGCGCACTATGTGGTGCGCCACTATTATCTGGGATACTAATGGCGCACCAGAGGTGCGCCATTAACGTTTGTTACTAGTGGCGTGTTAATAGTGGCGCACCTATAGTGCGCCATTAATAGCAAAAACTGGTGCGCCACTAACAGCCTTTTTTCTAGTAGTGTTGGGTCCAGCCTTGGGTTTCTTCACGGGAGGGGCAACTGCTTTGCCACTCTTCTTGGAGTTACCCTTCTTACCCTTGCCATTCTTCTTGAAACTAGTGGTTTTATTGACCATCAACACTTGATGCTCCTTCTGAATCACAGACTCAGCAACTTTCAACATCGCAAATAGCTCGGCGACTGACTTGTTCATCCCGTGCATGTTATAGTTCAACACGAAGCTCTTGTAGCAAGGTGGCAGTTGATACGTCTCCGTCGTATCTATAATTTTTGATTGTTTCATGCCAATACTCTAAAACTTTCATATACTTTTGGCAACTTTTTATACTAATTTTGGGACTAACATATTGATTCAGTGCCCAGTGCCAGTTCCTGTTTGTTGCATGTTTTTTGTTTCGCAGAAAATCCATATCAAACGAAGTCCAAACAGGATAAAAACTTACGGAGATTTTTTTGGAATATATGTGAATTTTGGGAAGTGGAATCAACAGAAGGTGGTGCCCGAGGGGCCCACAAGCCAGGAGGGCGCGCCCTGGGGAGTAGGGCGCGCCCTGAGGGCTTGTGGCCACCCCGTAAGGAGGTTGGTTCCCTTCTTTCTCTGCAAGAAAGCTAATATCCGGATAAAAATCGTGTTAAAATTTGAGCCCAATCGGAGTTACGGTTCTCCGGGAATATATGAAACGGTGAAAGGCCAAAATCTGGGAACGCAGAAACAGAAGGAAATAGAGAGAGAGATCCAATCTCGGAGGGGCTCCCGCCCCTCCGCCGCCATGGAAGCCAAGGACCAGAGGGGAAACCCTCCTCCCATCTAGGGGGAGGCCAAGGAAGAAGAAGAAGGAGGGGGGCTCTCTCCCCCTCTCTCCCGGTGGCAGCGGAACGCCGCCGGGGCCATCATCGTGACGGCGATCTACTCCAACAACTCCGTCATCTTCACCAACACCTCCATCACCTTCCCCCATCTATCTACAGCGGTCCACTCTCCCGCAACCCGTTGTACCCTCTACTTGAACATGGTGCTTTATGCTTCATATTATTATGCAATGATGTGTTGCCATCCTATGATGTCTGAGTAGATTTTTGTTGTCCTATGGGTTGATTGATGATCATGATTGGTTTGAGTTGCATGTTTTATTATTGGTGCTGTCCTATGGTGCTCTCTGTGTCGCGCAAGCATGAGGGATCCCCGCTGTAGGGTGTTGCAATGTGTTCATGATTTGCCTATGGTGGGTTGCTTGAGTGACAGAAGCATAAACCCGAGTAGGTGGGTTGTTGCATATGGGAGTAAAGAGGACTTGATACCTTATAATGCTATGGTTGGGTTTTACCTTAATGATCTTTAGTAGTTGCGGATGCTTGCTAGAGTTCCAATCATAAGTGCATATGATCCAAGTAGAGAAAGTATGTTAGCTTATGCCTCTCCCTGATATAAAATTGCAATAATGATTACCGGTCTAGTTATCGATTGCCTAGGGACAATTCCGCAACTCCTACCACCACTTTTCCACACTCGTTAAACTAACTTAATTGTTACTTTATCTAATCAGCCCCTAGATTTTATTTACGTGTTCTTTATTACCTTGCAAACCTATCCTATCACACCTACAAAGCACTTCTAGTTTCATACTTGTTCTAGGTAAAGTGAACGTTAAGAGTGCGTAGAGTTGTATCGGTGGCTGATAGAACTTGTGGGAATATTTGTTCTACCTTTAGCTCCTCATTGGGTTCGACACTCTTACTTATCGAAAGAGGCTACAATTGATCCCCTATACTTGTGGGTTATCAGCAGTGATTGAAGAACTCTGTCAGTGATCGCCTCTAGTGGAAGGGGCATCCCCAATTCAGCTACACGGGTGGAATACCCAGACATTTTGAGTATGTGTTCACTGACAGACCCGTTCTCCTCCATCTTGCAAGCATAGAACTTATCGGAGGTCTCATACCTCTCGATCCGAGCATTCTTCTGAAATATAAACTTCAACTCCTGGAATATATCATATGCTCCACGACGTTCAAAACGTCTTTGAAGTCCTGGTTCTAAGCCATACAACATTGCACATTGAACTATTGAGTAATCATCAGAACGTGTGTGCCAGGCGTTCGCAACATCTGCAGACTCTACTGGAGCGGGTGCTTCACCAAGCGGTGCATCAAGGACATAAGCCTCTTTGGAAGCCGTAAGGATAATCCTCAGATTATGGGCCCAGTCTACAAAGTTACTTCCATCATCTTTCAACTTAGCTTTCTCTAGGAACGCATTGAAATTCAGGCGTGCTACTGCGCGAGCCATTGATCTAAAACATAAATTTTTGCAAAGACAACTTAGACTATTGTTCAAGATAATGAGTTTAGTTAATCATATTACTTAAAAACTCCCACTCAAATTGACATTCCTCTGGTCATTCGAGTGTCACATGATCCGAATTCACCAACTCAAGTCCGATCATCACGTGAGATGAGGTGGTTTCAATGGTGAACATCTTCATGTTGATCATATCTTCTATATGACTCATGTTCGACCTTTCGGTCTCTTGTGTTCCGAGGCCATGTCTGTACATGCTAGGCTCGTCAAGTTTAACCACAGTGTTCCGCACATGCAACACTGGCTTGCACCCGTTGTATGTGAACGTAGAGTCTATCACACCCGATCATCACGTGGTGTCTCGAAACGACGAACTTTCGCAACGGTGCACACTCGGGGAGAACACAATTTTATCTTGAAATTTTAGTGAGGGGTCACCTTATAATGCTACCGTCGTCCTAAGCAAAATAAGATGCATAAAAGGATTAACATCACATGCAAATCATAAGTGACATGATATGGCCATGAACTTGTGCTTTTGATCTCCATCTCCAAAGCACCGGCATGATCTCCATCGTCACCGGCATGACACCATGATCTCCATCATCTTGATCTCCATCAACGTGTCGCCATGAGGTTGTCGCGCCAACTGTTGCTTCTATGACTATTGCTAACACATAGCGACAAAGTAAAGCAAAAAACGGCAAGAGGGAGTGGAGAGGTAGATGAGATCTCCAGCAGCACGACGGCGTGGTGGTGGTGGTGGTGGAGTTATCCCGGCAGGGCTTCGCCAAAGCATTACCGGAATCTATTTAGTGGAGGAACTAGAGAATAGAGAACTAGCACGTGGCCGTGTGTCTTTGGGGGCTCTATTCCTCTACTATATATAGGAGGGAGGGGGGAGGAGGCAGCCTCCCTAGGGTTTCCCCTAGGGGTCGGCCGAACCAGGGCAAGGAGGAGTCCAATCCACTTCCTACTAGGAAGTGGATTCATATTAGGAAGGAGTCCTATTCCTTCTTATCTCCACCTTTTTTCCTCTTGGGAATATGGGCCCTTATGGGGTCGGTTCCCCAGCCCATTAGGGGCTGGTGCGCCACCTCTTGGGCCCATGTGTCCCCCCGGGGTGGGTGGGCCCCACCCGGTGGACCCCCGGAACCCATTCATCACTCTCGGTACACTACCGGAAATACCCGAAACTTTTCCAGAACCCAAATACCACTTTCCAATATATAAATCTTTTCCTCCAGACCATTCCGGAGCTCCTCGTGACGTCCGGGATCTCATCCGGGACTCCGAACAACCTTCGGTCACAAACACATATATCTCAATACTACCGAAACGTCACCGAACGTTAAGTGTGCAGACCCTGCGGGTTCGAGAACTATGTAGACATGACTGAGACACCTCTACGGTCAATAACCAATAGCGGTACTTGGATGCCCATATTGGTTCCTACATATTCTACAAAGATCTTTATCGGTTGAACCTCTATGTCAATGATTCAGTCAATCCCGTATGATGTTCCCTTTGTTTATCGGTATGTTACTTGCCCGAGATTCGATCGTCGGTATCTCTATACCTAGTTCAATCTCGTTACCGGCAAGTCTCTTTACTCGTTACGTAATACAAGATCATTGTGATGTTGTATTACCGAGTGGGCCCTGAGATACCTCTCCGTCACACGGAGTAACAAATCCCAGTCTCGATCCATGCCAACTTAACAGACACCTTCGGAGATACCTGTAGAGCATCTTTATAGTCACCCAGTTACGTTGCGATCTTTCATACACACAAGGTATTCCTCCAGTGTTAGTGAGTTGCATGATCTCATGGTCATAGGAACAGATACTTGACATGCAGAAAACTATAGCAATAAACTCACACGATCATATGCTACGTTCATAGTTTGGGTCTTATCCATCACATCATTCTCCTAATGATGTGATCCCGTTATCAAATGACATCTCATGTCTATGGCTAGGAAACCTTGACCATCTTTGATCAACAAGCTAGTCTACTAGAGCCATACTAGGGACACATTGTTGTCTATGTTTCCACACATGTATTAGTGTAGCATGGATAATAAACGATTATCATGAACAAGAAAATATAATAATAATCACTTTATTATTGCCTCTAGGGCATATTTCCAACAGTAACTGTCTTAGACTTGAGACATAAAGATCCTAAGCTGTGGGCGGACATGAGTGAAATGCTCCAGAAGTAAGTTCAATCATTATCGCAGCATATCGGCAACTTTCGTTCATTTCCCGATATCAAGTAATCATTTTCTTTGCCGAGCAGGGTTTAGAAAAAGTTCACCACAATGGTTCCGGGTTTGAAGTGTGACACCCTGGTTTTATGCTACAGTGATCATTATAATTAAGCTACAGTAATGGCCAAGTGATTAAGCTAATCTTTTGCTAAACAGTGCTTGATCACCTTTGATTCAAATATCATTTAAAACTCCACTTTGAAATCAAATTCAATTGGCAAGTGGGATTTGAAGTTGCTCAAATATTGCTGGGAAAATGTTCATCATTCAGCAAAAATTCCAAAATAGTATGTTGTTAAGGAATACAACATCACCATCAAGCTATAGTGGGCTAAAGCATTTAAAACAGTGCCAAAAGAAGCATTTTAAATGCCTTTTCATTTATGGAAGTTCCAAATGGATTCAAATAAATCCCAAACTTTTTGTGGCAGTACCAAATATTGCATGGCAAATAATGGGCCCTATCCCATTATCCCATTAGTCCTAAAACTATTTCAAAACAGAAAGATTTAAAAACAAAACAGAAAAGAAACAAAAGAAAAAGGGCAGAAGCCCACTTACCTGGCCTCTGGGCCGTAGACACAGTGCGGCCCGGCCCACTGGGACCTCCTCCTACCTGCTCCCGCCCCGCTGTCGCCTACGCCGTGGCCAGAGCTCGGGCTCGCCGCCGCCGCTCGCCACCTGCCGCCACAGGGATCCGGGGAGGATAAGGCCGAGGCCATCCACTCCCCCTAGACGCCCTCGCCATTCCTCCCTCGCTCTCGCTCGCTCTCCTCCCTCTCTCCCTCCTCCAGATCCGCCGCGCCGGACCGCACCCCGCCATGGCCACCGGCTAGCCGCGGCCACAGCCCACCTCTCGCCTCCGTAGCTTGTCCACGAGCTCCGCAACGACGACCCCGTCCTCCTCGCCCTCAAGCCCGAGCCCCAGGAGCCCTGCATCGCCCCCACGCCGTCGTCTTCCTCTTCGGGACCCGAAGATCGCCGTCGTCGATTCCGGCCACCTCGAGCCTCCCCCGAGCACGCTTTGCACATCTGCGGGATCCCTGTGAGCCCACGCATCTTTCCCCTCGCTTAGCCCCGTCGATTGCTAGCTCTGTCGCTCGATTTCGCCAGAGCCCGAAGCACGCTGCCGCCGACAAGCTTCTGTTCGTCGCTACCGTCGCCGTCAAGCCCGCCTGAGCTCACCGTCGAGCTCCTGGTGCTTCCAGGGGCACGACGTGCACACGCACGCGCCCGCTCGATGCCTCCTAGCGCCGTCCCCGAAGCGCCCGAACACAACCGCCGCGGAGCTCGTCGCCGACGAGCCTCCGGTGACCAAATGGTCCCGGACGTGCCACCATCGTGCTTGCCGCGTCGCGTAGGACCGATCCCGTGCTAGTTCCGTTCGTTTTGCCCCCCTGTACGCACGCGCCGGAGTTCGTCCGAAGCTCGCCTCCGCCGCCGTCGACCTGCCGCTCGCCACCATTCACCGCAGCTTGCCCCGATGGCCGAAATGGATAGGCAACGTCTCCAGCTTTCGAACGCGCCAAAGAACGCCCGATTTGGGCCACCGTAGACGAAACCCGAGCCCTGCCGGCGATTCGGGAGCTCACCGGAGCTCCTCCGGTGGCCGGACGGCGCCGCCGCCGACGTGGCCCGGTCGGGGCCACTGCCAGGGTCACTGGCAGCTGGGCCCCGCGGTCGCCGTTGACCCGTTGACCTGGTCAAGTGCTGACTGGACCTCGTCCAGTCACTGACATGTGGGGCCCCAAGCCCCTGTGTCTATGACAGGTGGGCCACCCCTGTCAGCTAACTAATTAGTAATTAGGTTAATTGAAGATAATTAATTATCACTAATCCCTCACTGACAGATGGGCCCCACTTGCTAATTAGTCTCTGTTTAGTTTAAATTAAAATGATTTAACCCTGAGTCTATGACATGTGGGACCCACTGGTCAGGTTTGACCTGGTCAGCCCCACTGTTGACTGCTGATGCAATGCTGATGTCAGCATGATGTCATAATAGCATTTTTCGAATTAAATTAATTCTGTTAATTCCAGAAAATGATTAAAACTTTAAAAAAATCATAGAAAATAATCCGTAGCTCAGATGAAAAAGTTTTATACATGAAAGTTGATCAGAAAAATCCCACGAATCTGATTATGCCATCCGTTCATATGTCACATGCTCCTATCATGATGAACATGGAACTTTCCCCCTCCGGATCATCTGTCCGATAAATCCACAGACCCGAGAAATATCGTCAGATATTCTCCCGCTTCGTCTGCAACGCGTAGTACTGCGTTAGTGCATGCCTAGCCCTGCATATTGGCATGTCATGCATCGTGTTGCATCTGTTTGCTTGTATTTATTGTTCCTTCCCCCTCTTCTCTCCGGTAGCCTCCGAGACTGACGCTGCTGCCGGGTACGACTACGCCCCTGACGATCAGGCCTTTGCAGCAGAGCAGCAAGGCAGGCAAACCACCCTTGAGCATTCCGATATCGCCTAATCCTTTCCCTCTTATTCTTGCATTAGATTTTGCTACTGTATTAGTTAGCTCCTATTCTGATGCATAGCCTGTTTTTGATAAACTACTACAATACCTGCAATCATATCAACTGTTTAGTATAGGTTGATCAGTGAAACCCCAGTGACCCCTTAGTCCCAGTTGCCCCTGCTTCTTCATCGACGACCCGACGACTCAAAGACTCGAAGACTCGGTCAACCGACCGACAAGCCAGGCCCCTCACATCACCGCACACCCCTTTGTTGTACGACTCTGTAGCGCTACTATCGCGTACCGAGGGTGACACCTCGTGAAGTACTCATGATGTTAGCTTTGTAGTGCAGCTAGTCGGTCGTGGTTATCGAGGGTGATTCCTCCTTCACCACTCCCGACGATGACTCTGTCGTACAACCCCTCAAGTGTGGGATCCTCGAGGGTGATTCCTCTAAGTCCACCTTGACGGTTTCATCGAGCGGGGCCCCTTGAGGGTGATTCCTCAGGTCCCGTCTTGATGTTTTATACACACAGTTACTATGACCGGGTTACTGAAACATGTTGGTGATGGGTCGGCCCTGAGGGGTACCCACGTTTTGATGATGATGAGGCATGGACTGGCGAGAGAGGCCTTTGCCACACATCCTCGAGACGGGGCGACGACCGCACTTCATGGGTCGCGCTTTCCCCGCATTAGTAAAATGCTAATGGGTTGGGTACTTGATCTGAGTTAGGTCGTTGGCCTTAATACGCACTAACCATCACGTGGGAAAGTTAAGGGTACTCAGCGTCGTTGTATCAGCCGAAGCTCTTCGGACGTCAGCAATGGAGCGGCGCGCGCCCGAGTGGTCCGCAACGGCATCGTGCTTGTTACTAAGGGGTACTAGGACTGACCTCGGCCGCCCTCGCATCGTGCAGGTGTGCAAAGGGTGATTGGGCCCATGACCCCTGCGCGCATAGGATTTAGACCGGCGGGCTGGCCTCTTCGTTGAGTCTAGGTGGGGCAACGACGTGTTGATATCCCGAGGCCGGGCATGACCCAGGAAAGTGTGTCCGACCGGAGGTGACTCAGGCGTGTTGTGGAATATGTGGTGCACCCCTGCAGGGATGATTAATCTATTCGAATAGCCGTGTCCACGGTAACAGGACGACTTGGAGTTGTGCCTTGACCTTATACAACTATAATTGTGACTTTAAATTAAAATGAATATGGCTCCGTGGTTGCTTCCTCGCAGGGAGTCGAGGAAGAATCTCTGGGCGTGGTTACTTAATAAAATTGCTACAACAATATGACTATATATGAGATACCAGTCTACTCTCTTCTAATGCTGCAAGATGTTGAAGATGCTGAAGATGCTAGTCTTCGATAGGACTAGGCCTTCTCCCTATTCTTGCTTTCTGCAGTCAATCCAGATATAACCCCTCCCCTTGATAATGCTGCATATTTAGCATAGTTCTGATGTCAGTCTTGTGAGTACTTTGGATGAGTACTCACCGCTGCTTTGCCTTCTCTTTTCCCCCTCGATACGATTTCCGCGTTCAGATGATGGAGCCCAGGAGATGGAGTGCGCCGGAGACGACTACTACACCACCGCTGGAGCCTACTACTACGTGGAGAACGCCGACGCTCAGGAGTAGTTAGGAGGTTCCCAGGCAGGAGGCCTCGCCTCTTTCGATCCGTTGATTATGTTTGTGCTAGCCTTCTTAAGGCAAAACTTGTCTAACTTATGTCTGTACTCAGATATATTTGCTTCCGCTGACTCGTGCTTGTCGAGCTTTGTATTCGAGCCCTCGAGGCCCCTGGCTTGTAATATGAAGTTGTATGACTTTAATTTGTGTCTTTTGTTGTGTTGTGATATCAATCAGTGAGTCCCTAATCTTGGTCGTACGCATTGTGTGCATGATTAGCGTATAGACAAGAATGGGGGCGTCACATGAAGAAGGAGCTGCGATTTACACACCCCAAAGTAAGTAGTACTAGCTAGTTCCGCGCATCTCTCGTTGATTCTAGTTTCATTAATACCATTATCATGCTTGATTTAACTCTATTCTCGTAAAGTGCTTGTTGCAGGCACTCGGGAATCATTTATGTGGATACTACATTTGCGAGTTCATACGCCACTCGACTTCTGAGCGGGGCTTCTCTGAAGTACGTAAAACATATTCACAATTTTATTTTATTACCATCAATTGTGTTGAGGTTCATTCATATATATGTATTGACCCCCTTCTTTAAATTAGGTCTGGGAGATATGGGATGAACTCCTACCACATGATCGCATACGAGCAATTCAAGAGGAATTGGCGGGATTCTTTGTTGACCACATCATACCTGAACACGGAGAATACCATATGAAATTGCAAATTGATTTCGGTAGATGATGTCAGGGATCGTAAGAGATGTTATATTGTATATATGTAGTAGCGTCGGATAGATATACGAAAACTTGTTGTTCGACCAAGCACGGAGAAAGAGAGGTCACTTCTCTCTATATATGTTCATGATGATCTTGTGTCATGTTTTCTTCATTGCTATATGTAGTAGCTAGCGTCGAGTCGAACGGATAACATTAAATAAAAATGAAACCCAAAATGTAAAAGAATTGAAGGGTAAACGCAAAAATAAAAGGGGGAAACACAATATGAAAACCCCGAAACCCTCCAAAACCCCTAAACCCTTCCTTTAAAAAAAACAGCGCCCGGCAGCTGCTGACGCGTGGCTGCCTTTTAGTCCCGGTCAGTGTTACCAACCGGGAGTAAAGGTCCTCCTGCCTGGGCGCCCCACGGCGGCCACGTGGAGCTCCTTTAGTCCCGGTTCGTAAGCCAACCAGGACTAAAAGTGATGGGCATTAGTCCCGATGGTTTTGTCCCGGTTGCAGAACCGGGACTAAAGGCCCTCTGGAACCGGGACTGATGCCCTGTTTTCTACTACTGCATTTTGGAAGGGCTTGATGAAGTTGGTGATGGTCAATCAATGAGTTTTATGGAAGGTACCTGGCTACGTGACAATCCGCTTGCGATTATGTACCCGTCACTTTACAATATAGTGTGAAAGAAGATGGTATAATTCAATTTGTTTTTGGATCAACACCTCTGAACATCCAATTCAAGGGGGCCTTAATTGGCGATAATGGACGCATGGCTCCATTTAGTTTGTATGACGATGTTGGTCAACGTATTTAATGTGCTGAATGTTTTGATGGAGAGTTAAGATCAACAACGTGTTTGCTGTTAAGTCTATGTATGTAGATCTTATAAATACGGGGCCGATGTTCCGTAGAAAGAATATTTGGAAAATTAAAGTTCCTTTAGAGATAAATATTTTATGTGATTTGTATAGAGGAATTGATGCTCACCAAAGATAATTTGGCTAAAAGAAAATGGAATAGATGTAAAAAAATGTTTTTGTGTTAAAGATGAAACAATTTAATAATGTGTAGCTTTGATTTGGCGCTCGATTCATGTTGCATTAATTATTTAATTGTCACCACCAACAAATATCCCAAATTTATTTGGAAAATGGTTGGTACCAATCAACAGAAAGTTAAGGGTCATATCTGTGTAGTGGTTTGCGCCTTACTTTGGCCAATTTGGAATTCTGGAATTACTATGTTTATTGAGTCTTTCTCTATTAACTTTGTGTAGCTTATCTACAAGGCCATCATATCGATCCGTATGTGATCATCATTTCAGCGCGGGGACACTAGGGGCGTGTTTGGTTGCAGTTCGCTACAGTACTCGCATTGCATGTCCATCTCCAGCCAGCCTGGTTCTTCATATGCAACCTCATATGCAGCAGATGCAACCTGTTTGGTTGCCTGCATCGCATGAAGGGGCACTTACCCCCCTGCTCTTTGGTTGCCGTTTTTGTGCTTAGGGTGTGAGCAGATGCAAACTTCAGCTGTTTGGTTGCAAACAACGTTTGTGTTCTGCTCACCCCATTCAAATGTGGTGGCCTTACCACCACATGATCAGCACAACAACAAGCAAAACAAGCAACCAAATGAGATCAAACAAAGCAAGCAACGGAAATGACAGCAAACTACTTAGATTAACAGCAGGGGCATCCTCCTTCCCTGCTCCACGCCAAGGTGCTGCTCCTGCCCAAAATATTAACAAGTTCACAGCACAAGTACCATAAGTTCTAGCCACAGAACATAACAAGTTCCACACTAACACCTAAGTTAACTACATTGCATGCTCAATGTCACCAACGCAGCTGTGCTTGCTGCAACGACACCTGCACATGATCGAGGAGTCGTGGTTGTAGATTTGGACCTTCAGGCCGAGTCCTGAGATGCGCAGAACGAGGAGGTCGCCGGGGACGATCCGGTGGCGGCGGCAGAAGTAGTTCCAGCCCCAGCCAAGCACCATGTGCCCCTCGAAGTTCTGGACCTGCACCCAGAACTCGCACCACTTGTTCGCCGACAGCCTGACCACGCGCGGGGGCCGCCTAATGACCAGCCACTCGTTCATCACCTCCACGAACTTGCGAGAGATGACGAGCATGGCGAGGTCTTCGGCGTCCTTGATCTGCTGGTAGAAGCGCAGCGGCTCTCGGGCCCCCTCCTCGTGGCCGGTCCTCGGAGATCGTCCCCTTGAACGAGACAGGCTCATGAAGGCGACCCTGCCAGGCAGGTCCACCCTCTTGAGCCACCTGTTCGTGGGGATGAGATCCTCGGGCCCTCAGCTCCGGCCACCACCTGAGCTCCTCCACCCGCCACGTCCCAGTCACTCTTCAATATCTTGTCAGGTAAGATGACAAGTATTAGAGGTGCTTGCGAAATGAACAACCACTGATCAGTGGCATTAGCTCTTCTGCAAATGCCACTAATCAGTTGCACTAGCACTACAGAAAATGGCACTGATCAGAGACATTTGCCCAAGAGCAAATGCCACTGATCAGTGCACAAACTCTTTGCCAAATGCCACTTATCAATGGCACTTGCTCTTGAGCAAATGCCACTGATCAGTGGCATCTGGTCTTCTGCAACTGCCACTCATCAGTGCACTATCCTAAGCATGGAAACATCTAAAAATAGCACCCATGTGCACCCATGCACATTTGGCAGCATCCTAAAATGGTCCTACTACATGCACGTATAACAATCTAGAGCATGCAAAACAAACCCTAGCTTGAACATGTATGTAGCAACATGAACAGAAACATGAACATGATCCTAGATTGAACATGAACATGCCATTTGCATGAACACAGATCCTAGCAAGACCCTAGCATGAACACAGATCCTAGCATGAACACAGATCCTAGCAAAGCACACTAGCATTGGGGATTCTAGCATGAACACAGATCCTAGGAAAGCACTAGCAGAAGAACATTATCCTAGAACACACACTGTAGCAAACAAGAACAGATCGGTCGGATTCGATTCGATTGGGATCGCATCGAATTGGATCTACTCGAATCCTATAAAAGTACTAGCACATGCCTAAGAAAGAAACCCCTAATCTACATCTACGAGCAAGCATTCGGGATTCTTTGACTCACCGGAGCTTGCGCAGTCGCAGCGAACCGAGGCCGGGGTGAAAACCCCGGCGGGAAGGAGAGAGGTGGCGGAGCAGAGGAGGAGCCGGCCCTGGCGACGGCCGGCGGCATCGTCCCCGTGCTCATGGCCATGCCGGAGGTCAAGGAGGATGGCGTTCCGACAGGAGAAAACCCTTGGACGGGGGTCAAGAAAACCCCCCTGCCCAATGGGGTCCCAAGAAGTGGCGGCTCCGTGGACGGCGCCGGCGCCGAGCCCACGACCACGAGGTCCGGAAACGGCGGCGGAGCAGGAACGGCCGGCACCGCATTGGCCGGCGCTCGTGGTGGCCGGCAGCAGATGGGGGACGGCGCTCGTAGCGCCGACGCCAGGTCCCTGCCCGAGTTCTGGAGCCCGGCCACCCAGCGCTCGTGGATGCTGGCGATGCGCTGGTCGACGGGGGTCAGAGGACGGCGCGGCGGTGGGCGAGGCGGAGCCATCGGAGGAGAGGAGAGGGAGGGGCGGTGAGGCAGAGAGGCGTGCTAGCGATGGGAACAGTGCGGGGCGGTGACAGGAGAGTGGGAGGGGAGTTATGAGACGTCCCCTCCGTCTCCCGCGCTGCCCGAGGCGTGCAACCTCCTCGCACGCGTGGCCGCGCCGAGCCAGGCTCGCGAGAAACTGCCGGCCAGGCTCAGGCCTGCTTTAAGGTTCGTGCGGGCCACGAATCGCATGCAGCCCAGCCAACCAAACAGGCCACACACATCCCGCGCGGGCCTGGTTGGGCTGCACGCGGGCAACCAAACGCGTCCTAGGAAACTCATGACCTTTGGGTGCAACCGCCTGGAGATGGTTTGACAATCGTTATTCAACCGGTTTGGCTGGCATGTCACTAATAGATTATGTAGTTAAGTCATGTAATCTTAATACAACATGCTGTTATCATTTATTTTTGTTTTCTTCATTTAATTTGCTATTGCGAACTTGTTGAACTTTGTTATTTTCTTTTAACAAAGATGGTTGCGTGCATCATGATGATGCAGAGGTCGGATTCTACCCCTTTTAAAAAAATGCATTTCTGTGCAGGGATACGAAACACACAAACATTTCTCTAGCAGATAACTAGTGGGTTAACCAATAATACTTGCATTGCAATTCAGGTGGCCTTTTTGCTAAATCATGGTTGATTTTGTCAGCAGTTGGATCTTGGGGAGTCAATGTGACTTTATTTTCCGCAATACCATCAAGATGTTGAGACAATGAAACTTGCTGACAGATGGTTTTTCCACCTCTCTGTGTCAGAAAAGCCGTCGAAGACGAGGAGAACCGACAAAACAAGGAATCATCTTTCTAAAACCAGGTGCTGCAGCAGGATTTGGCATGTCCCCATGGGAACTGTACAGTGACATGATGGGCATATATTTGAGAGAATCATGGAAGCGTGAACCTTTTGGCAAAGGTCTCTGACGGGAGTAGTGTATATATGCTTTGCATCCCTTGTATAAATATCTCTGCATTTTGTCAGGCTTTCAGGATGGATAGATGGCCTTTATGTGTACCGTCTAGTCTTAAAGATTCACCCTTTCTATGGCCATAGATTCATCGGCTAGCTGGTAATTGGAATGCCCGTGGTTTTGGGTTTTCGGGACCAGACCTTGTACTTATGTTTGTGTGGTGCATGCATGTGCTGCAGATCATGGTCAAATCAACAACCTTGTGATCATTGGAATGTTGAAATCAACTAAGGACATGTTCGGTTAGGTAAGCATCTGATGGGCTTGGGGTTTTCGAACTACGGGCATGTTCTGTTGAGCTAAATTCAGTGTCAATTCTCCTTAATCCCTGCTAACACCTGCGAAACTGAACAAACCCTAAATGGGGTGCATGCATTGTGTAGTTGTCTTGTCTGACAATTGTTTGACTCAAAATAATCCCAAGTACTGCACACACACACACACACGTACGTCGGCATACATGCATGCATGTCCATGCATACAGCCGCACTAGCTCAAAAAAAGAAGTTTATGTATGCAGTGGGTGTGGCATTCATGCATGCAGGCCGGCCGGCTAGAGCAGGGGAATGGACTCAATTAGTTGATTAATTAATGAATCATTGAAGCAATTAGGGGAGACAACCTAACAGATAAGATGCGATCGATCACTTACAAAACGATAACTCTCCATAGATAGATGCTCCTTTCGGGAACCTGAACGATATCCGTTGTTAAGTTACTAGACAGATTAATTAAGACAGCTACTAGTATCATCCATGAAAGCTAAAAAGATGGCCAATTAAGTCAAAAAGGGTCTTGCAACTTGCATAGGTTCTTGTCCATTTTCTTAGCTCTTTTTTGTTGTCTAGCGCCGAAAATGGCGACCAGCAAGAGAAAAATATTTGTATTTGAAGCGGCAACATTACGTGATCTTATATGGGGCTTATGCATAAAAAACTGAGACCAAAGGGCCGAGTACCTCCGCATTGAACATATAAATGTCGCTAGGCTCGTAGGCAGAACGAAGGCATCCACGTCGCCCCCTATAGCGCTATGAATGCCACCGCCTGTAAATTCCTTGCCCCGCCAGGGGCATTTTCGTCATTTCACTCGTTGAACATATAAAAGCAAGCCCCCCAATCCACAGCACCCCACCCCCTCCCTCCTCCCTTCATCCCTCGTCCGCCGCCACGCTCCCTCCCTCCCTCCTCCTCCCTCATCGCCACCTCCTCCTCCCCTCCCCTCCTTCTCCCCCCGGCCCGGATCCGCTCGCCGACGCGCCGCAGGACCCGCACGGCCTCGCCGCCCGCCGCCGCCGGCAGGGCTGCCGCATGCACCGCCAGCTCGAGGTCTCTCACGAACCCTAGCCGCCTCACTCTCTTCCCCCTCCTCATCCCGTGTCAGTTGGCCGCGGCTCTCCCCCGTCCGTCCTGGCGGGGCCGATGGCCTGCAGCCAAAGGGTGACGGCGGCGGCGCTCGATTCCCTGTATGAGAGAGAGAGGATGAGAGGGAGAGAGAAGAGGAAGGAGAGGAGAGAGGAAAGAGGAGATGTAGGTGTGTTGGCTGGTGGGAGAGGGTCATCGGCCGCCGGCGAGGTCGGGCGGGGCCTGGCGGTTGGCGGCGCCTCGATCCGCTCTGGGGCTCGGGCGTGATGCACGGGAGACTGCTCCGCCTCTACATCGTTGGATCTGTTGCTGCGGCCCTTGATCTGTACGTGTTTTTTCCCAACCGTCACAGTTCTGGTTGCCTGGAGCTCATCCTTGATTTGTTCGTTTTCCCTTGCAGGTTGGTCCTCTGCGGGTGTTTGTGCTTCTGGCCGATTCGTCTTGCTGCGTCGGTCATCGTTCTGCAGGTTGATCCTTTTTCTTCTTGTCTTCTCAGTTCTCCGGCCATTTGCTTGCTTGTGCTCCTGTTGGTAGAGTCCTGACATCAAAGAAGTTAACTGAAATCTATAGTTGATTCTTTTCAGAACATTCTTCTATACACCTGTAGTCTAAGTTAACTGAATAACATGTGCAGTGAGACCAGATGGCGCGGACGGTGCCCGGCGTGCTCGTGCTGCACGTGGACTCGCCCATCTACTTCGCCATCTCCGGCTACCTGCGCGAGAGGATCACCCGGTGGATCGACGACGACGACGAACGGACCAGCGTGAAGGGCGAGACCGGCGTGCAGTACGTCGTCCTCGACATGGGTGGTAAGTTACAACAACGTGTTCTGAAACAATGCCTACATCTGAACACCTCGAGCAAAGCATCTCTGAAACTTGTTCTTTATGCACGCAGCGGTCAGCAGCATCGACACTAGCAGGACGAGCATGCTGGACGGGCTCAAGAAGACCATGGACAGGACAGCAATTCAGGTGAGAAGAGAGAAGCAAAAATTGCCATCTTTCTGAAGAAATATGTGCGTGCTTTGTCATGAACAATGGCTGATTTCTCAGCGGTCGGCAGCATCGACACTAGCAGGACGTGTAGATGAACGCGACAGAAAACAAAAAAATTCGGTATAGCGAGCACGCCCAGGATCGCTATGGAGATTGCATACAAGGTTTGATCTGATCCGTACCGACTCGTAGCGCAGCGGAAGAAGAGTCGGTGGAGATCGTTGGTGCAGATCCCCGCAGCTAGGATTTTACAACCTCCCAACCGCGAGGATGTACTCCCTCGTCAGACAGCCCTTCGGGAGGCGGTCGGACAGTCCCCCGGACGATGTCACGGACAGCCCTTCGGGAGGACCCTCGAAACTCGAACGGAAACTCGGACAGCCCTTCGGGAGGACACACGAACAGCCCCTCGGGCAAAAGATCGAAACTACGACCTCTCTATGGGGTTGCACACATACGGTGTCATCTATCCGGCAGGGCTTCGCCGTCCAGAACTAGTTCCTGCCGGAACCCAGACAGCCTTTCGGCTCTACGAAAAACTCTTTTCGTGGGATTGAGAAGAGAGAGCTAGCAAAGCATAGCATGTGTATGAGAGCAAAAGGATGAAGCGATGGCAGCCCACATCTCCTCTATTTATAGGAAAACCAAGGGGTAGGGTTGGCACTTGAAAATACCAAACTACCCCCACTTTATGTCACCCATAAAAATCATAAGAAGGAAAAAGGGGTGCCATGTGGAGCTCCATGGAGGAGCTCCACCCTTGGCCGGCCACCCCTTGGGGGCCCCCCATGAGGAGCTTGCTTGCTCCCCAATCCCTTCTAGAAGCCTTTTTGGAAATATCCAAAAAGGTGTTTTTCCACAAATATCCAAAAAGCACTTTCACTATTCACGACGACATTTTTCAGCGTCCGGTCGAACTGAAAATATTTATGTGGGCTTAGAACAATTCCAGTACCCCACTAAAATAATTTTCAATGCGATCCGGAACAATTCCGGTTTAGTGATTTTCATCTGCGAAAAACATCTGAAGCGGTTTCGGCAGCTCCGGAACATTTCCGGTTTTCATCCCGGAAAATTCCAGAAAGTTTCCAGAATGATTCTGGCACCCTCCAAGAATTATCAGGCATGTGCCGAATCCAATTTGACTTAATGTATCCCCCGAAACAACTTTTCAGTTTTACCGAAACCGTTCCGGTGTTCTCTCTGCGGAACTTTTCCGCTGTCCGAAACTTTTTTCGGTGATTTTCTCTCAGACTCCCTGTCTAGTATTCAGCAGATAGATGACCCTTAAGCGTGTGACCCTATAGGTTCGGTGAAGCATAGACATGACCCGGAACCCCTTCCGATCAATGATCAACATTGGAGCCGTGGACACCCATATTGATCCCTATACCCACACGAATGAATATTCGAGTGAACCTCCAGTTGCCGTGTGCTATTCCTGTTGCTTCACGATATGTTACAATTACCTGAGGTGAGACATGTTGGCATCCCCGTGGATCAACAACTTGTCCACTATGCCAGTTACCTCGTTGCCGGTATTGTTCTCTTTTCTCGTTCCCGTGTTCCAGCATCCCTGTGATCAAATCACAAAGTGTCTGGCCAGACGATGATGGATACCGTAACACCGAGAGGGCCCAGAGATATCTCTCCATCGTCGGAGGAGCAAATCCCAATCTTGAGCTATCAAGTTACTTGACATACTTTTCCATGAACCCGTAAGCCGCCGTAATAGCCACCCATTTACGGATGACGTTTAACAAACCCCAAAGATCATGAAGCAAGCATGAAGAAACTCGATACTCTCATGGTCTAAGGAATTATGCAAACGTTAACCATCTCTGTGTTATTAACCATAAACTTGTGAAGAATATATCTCATAGCATAACATCAATTTGGGTCGATTCAACACAAGTGTTCTACCAACATCGTGCCCTCAAAATTGCCGGCATAGCCATGCCCATGATCAGGAAAACAGGATCATCATGCAATACTTGAGCCAGTCTTAGAGGCAAGACTAGGAATACATATTTCCGTTTATTATACCACACGTGCAAATGAGTTTCCCTCCGGGCCTCGTGGATATTGCAGACTCGAGAATCATTGCAGTTATAGCATGGATCATAAACATTCATTACAAACTTGGAGATACAAAAGTAACTGATATTACTGCCTCTAGGGCATATCTCCTACAGACACCCACTTGCACTAGAGTCATAATCCAGTTACATGGCTTCCCTAACACCAATGGCTATCCGGTGTTGCTCATGCTTTGCTCGTGGTAGAGGCTTAGTCATCGGGTCTGACACATTCAGATCCGTGTGAACTTTGCGTACTTTCACTAAACCTTCTTCGACATGATGTCGAATGAGTTTATATTTGCGTTGAATATGCATTGTCTTATGGTGCGAACATGGCTCCCTTGCCTGAGCCACGGCGCCACTATTATCACAATAGATCTCCACCGGGTCCAGAGCACTTGGAACCACACCAAGGTCTTCAAGAAATTGCTTGATACCGACAGCTTTCTTGGAGGCTTCTGAAGCAGCAACATATTCCGCCTCCGTCGTAGAATCCGCCACAGTCTTGTGTTTGGAACTTTTCCAATCAACTGCGCCGCCGTTCAATATGAAAACATAGCCAGATTGAGATTTGAAGTCATCTGGGTCAGACATGAAGCCTGCATCAGTGTAACTACTTACAATGAGCTCTTCATCACCTCCGTACACAAGGAGTAAATCCTTGGTCCTTCTGAGGTACTTAAGAATACCCTTGACTGCGGCCCAGTGTTCCAATCCTGGATCACCTTGGTACCGGCTGCTAACACTTAGCGCATAGGAAACATCCGGTCTTGTACATAGCATGGCATACATAATAGAACCAACTGCCGAAGCATAAGGAATATCATTCATTTGTACTCGCTCATCGAGGGTCCGAGGACTCTGATTCTTGCAAAGCACTGTGCCAGGTGACATGGGGAGTAGGCCTTTCTTGGAGTTCTCCATGTTGAACCTTTTCAACACCTTGTCAATGTACGTGCTTTGGCTTAGCGCTATCAGGTGTCTTGATCTATCTCTATAGATCCTGATGCCTAATACATATGCCGCTTCGCCTAAGTCTTTCATTGAAAAACTCTTCTTCAATGAGTCTTTTATTTCGCTAAGAAAATTCACGTCATTTCCAATCAACAATATGTCATCCACATACAAGATTAGAAATGTTTTTGCGCTCCCACTAAACTTCTTGTACACACAACATTCTTCATCGTTCCTGACGAAGCCAAACTCTTTGACCACTTCATCAAAACGAATGTTCCAGCTCCTTGATGCTTGCTTCAGACCATAAATGGCTTTCTGAATCTTACATACCTTTCTAGCATTCTTAGGATCGACAAAACCTTCTGGCTGTATCATGTATACATCCCTTTCAAGGTTTCCATTTAGGAAAGCCGTTTTGACATCCATCTGCCATATTTCATAATCGAAATAAGCAGCAATTGCTAGTAATATCCGAACAGACCTAAGCATAGCTACGGGCGAGAAAGTCTCGTCGTAGTCCACTCCTGGAACTTGCGTGAACCCTTTCGCGACAAGTCTAGATTTGTGGATAGTAATGTTACCATCCGCGTCCGTCTTTCTTTTGAAAATCCATTTACAACCAATGGGTTTTACGCCATCTGGAAGTTCTTCCAAGTTCCAAACTTGGTTTTCGTACATGGATTCCATCATGGCCTTGTGCCATTCCCTTGAGCTAGGCCCCGCCATCGCTTCCTTGTAGTGCGCAGGTTCATCGTCTTCAAGAACGAAGATTTCGTTATGAAACCACTCAGGTGGCTGGATAGCCCTACCTGATCTGCGCGGTTCAGTTACAACATTGTTTGAAGTCTCCGTATCATATGCGACAACTTCCGGCTCGGTTGTAGGGATAATTAGCGGAATTTCTTCCGGTTCCTTAGCCATATCAACGGTTGCCGAAGATTCACTAATCTCATCAAGTTGTACTGTCCTCCCACTCAATTCTTTAGCGAGAAACTCTTTCTCAAGAAAGACTCCATTTTTAGCGACAAACACTTTGCACTCGGAGGGTTGGTAGAAGAAATACCCAACTGTTTCCTTGGGATAACCTACAAAGTTACATTTGTCTGATCTGGGATCGAGTTTGCTTGGTTGTAAACGTTTTACATAAGCTTCACAACCCCAAACTTTGAGATGCGACAAATTGGGTTTCTTCCCATGCCATACCTCGTATGGTGTCGTCTCAACAGACTTAGATGGTGCTCTGTTTAATGTGTGAGCGGCAGTTTCTAGTGCGTGACCCCAAAAAGATATCGGTAGATCTGTAAGAGACATCATCGACCTTACCATGTATAACAGGGTTCGGTTACGTCTTTCCGACACTCCGTTTCTCTGCGGAGTTCCGGGAGGCGTAAGCTGTGAAACGATTCCACGGTCACTCAGATGTTGGCCAAACTCGTGACTAAGATATTCGCCTCCGCGATCAGACCGCAGAAACTTGATCTTTCTGTTACGATGATTTTCTACCTCATTCTGAAATTCTTTAAACTTTTCAAAGGTTTCCGACTTATGCTTCATCAAGTAGATATAGCCATACCGACTTAAATCATCAGTAAAAGTCACGAAGTAAAAATACCCACCCCGTGCGGCCGTGTTCATTGGACCACATACATCACTATGTATTATTTCCAATAATTCACCCGCCCGTTCAGGATGACCCGTGAACGGCGTCTTGGTCATTTTTCCCATCAAGCAAGCTTCACATGTGTCAAATGATTCAAAATCAAAAGACGGTAAAACTCCATCTTTATGGAGTCTTTGCATGCGTTTCTTTCCGATGTGGCCAAGCCGACAGTGCCACATGAAAGTGGTGGTGGTATCAGCCTTCTTAAGGCGTTTAGCATTCACGTTAAAGACATCATTTTCACATTCAAGATTTAGTATGAAAAGGCCCCCAACAATGGGTGCAAATCCATAAAACATATCCTTACAATAAAGTGAACAACCATTGTTCTCAGACTTGTAGGAGTACCCATCGTGCACTAAACATGATCCAAAGATAATGTTTCTACACAACAACGGAACAAAATAACAGTTACTAAGTTCCAAAATAAATCCTGAAGGGAGACGTAGAGGCATAATGCCGACGGCTTGAGTGGCGATCCCAGCGCCGTTCCCGACACGCATCACGACTTCATTCTTTGCCAGCGTGTGCACCTTCTGAAGCCCCTGTATCGAGTTGCAAATGTGAGCAACCGATCCGGTATCAAATACCCAAGACTTAGAATTTTCGCTAGCAAGCAAAACGTCAATGACATTAACTTGTATAACAATTATACCTTTTCCGGTTTTCCCGGACTTCTTATCTTCCAGATACTTCTTGCAGTTTCTCTTCCAGTGACCTGTGCCCTTGAAGTAGAAGCACTCAGTTTCATTCTTGGCTCCGCCCTTAGATTTGCGTTGGAAGCCGGTCTTACCGGCGCCCTTGCCCTTCTTTGGCTTGCCATTCTTTTTGAAACTGGCAGTTTTATTCACAAGCAACACTTGCTTGCGATTTTTCTGCAGTCCTCCTTCAGCAGTTTTCAGCATGGCAAGCACCTCATTTGATGTTTTGTCCAACCCATTCATGTTGTAGTTCATGATAAAACCGCCATAAGACGGGGGGAGTGAACCTAGCAACATGTCCATAACATGCTCTTTTGGAAGTGGGAATTTCAGGGTTTTAAGCCTTTCAGCGTAGCCAATCATATTGACTACGTGCTCGCCAACTGAACTGCCCTCAGCCATCTTGGTCTCCGCCATCATTTTCATGATATCAAAACGTTCAGACCGTGCATTAAACTTGTACAGAGCATCCAGATCCTTGATCATATCAAAGGAGTTATGGAATTCAAAACGTTTTTGAAGCTCTGAACTCATGCAAGACAGCATGAGGCACTGCACTAAGTTGAAATCATCATCCTTAGTGGCCCAGACATTTTGTATGTCTGCCGCGGCTGTTTCCGCTGGCTTAGGTGGAAGAGGTCCGTCAAGCACGTACACTTTCTTAGCGCTCCTGAGGACAATCCTCAGGGTACGGACCCAGTCCGCATAGTTATTTCCATTCGCAGCTAACTTCTCTTTCTCTAACATAGGGCCTAAGTTGAACGCGCTGTTGCGAGCCATTTGATCTACAACGGAAAACACAAGTTCATTTAGACTTTGTTCATAATGATTTTTGCACTAGTGAATAAACAGTTTTATTCTAAAGTGCGCTCCCACTCAAATCAATATCTCTCAAAATTGATTATGAGTGATACAAGACCCACATTTAATTCAACGCCATTGATGTGGACATCACTGATGATGAGAATTTCAATCGGTAGGCAAACTTGCCGATCACATCTCCATGTGACTCTTGTTCATCTTTCGATGGGTGTGTTCCGAGCTCAGGACGATCCTGCCTGAACGTCAAAGACGACCAAGTGATTTTGCTGCGAGGTCTGACCTCACCCGCCTCATTCCTCTCGATTCGTTCGTACCCATGTGGACATGGCGCACCCCGAAAAGATACGAATTTCAGACGGTGCTACACTTGGGTGAACACTAACTACTTTGATATTTTTAGTGAGAGATCACCCTAATAAAAAGCGACTACCGCGCAATCAAGAAGGGTGCATCAAGAGGGATAAACATCTCAGGCAATTCATAATAGCATGATATGGTATAGCCCCTTCTGACGGAGAAGTCAAGTATTTCTTCGTCTTCGGCATTCGCGTCGGTGTTTCACCTTCGCGAAGATTGCCACCACCTTGTCGATGCACCAGATAATATTGCTATCTCTATAGCTAATAAAATAAGTGCATTACATAAGGTTGACACGCAGGTCATTAAAGTGCAATCATATGGCTCCAGCCATCATGCCGAATCATGACACGCAGGTCATGTTAATTACATCATATAGTCATCTCATACATAATCAAATTTAATATGAGACCTGCTATACCACATCACATGCAATCATCCTGCAAAACCAAGTTAGACGCCTCTAATCGGTTTATACAAAATTTTATTTTACGTGGCTTCTAAGGTTTTGACTCAAACCGCAGCTACCAACGTCCATCATCAAGTATGATAATTCAAGTTGCTAGATTAACTTTCCAGGGTGTATGAAACACGAGATAATAAAATATTGAGCCCCATACTAAACTTCGTCATACGCATGACCCCCGTGCAGATCATATCTGCATTGCCCTTTCGTCTGCGAAACATCCATCTTTCTTTAACTATGGTGGAACCCAAAGAACTGTTAGCACTTCGTTGATCTGTCAATCAGCATACTCAGGAGCAGCATGAAAGGATCGCGGATTGCCAGAACTTTGTGAGATTCCACCATGCCGTCAAGATCAGGACTACGCAAATTCACGGGAAGCAACAGGAACATCGGGTAACAGATTTCATCCGCTACCCGCACAAATAATTTTCAGTAATAGATCTTATCTACTACAAAATTATACTATGCAATACCCATACATCTCATGTATTCTAGATCATAACATGCATCTACTCATAACCTGGCTCTTGATGCCACTGTAGATGAACGCGACAGAAAACAAAAAAATTCGGTATAGCGAGCACGCCCAGGATCGCTATGGAGATTGCATACAAGGTTTGATCTGATCCGTACCGACTCGTAGCGCAGCGGAAGAAGAGTCGGTGGAGATCGTTGGTGCAGATCCCCGCAGCTAGGATTTTACAACCTCCTAACCGCGAGGATGTACTCCCTCGTCGTACAGCCCTTCGGGAGGCGGTCGGACAGTCCCCCGGACGATGTCACGGACAGCCCTTCGGGAGGACCCTCGAAACTCGAACGGAAACTCGGACAGCCCTTCGGGAGGACACACGAACAGCCCCTCGGGCAAAAGATCGAAACTACGACCTCTCTACGGGGTTGCACACATACGGTGTCATCTATCCGGCAGGGCTTCGCCGTCCAGAACTAGTTCCTGCCGGAACCCAGACAGCCTTTCGGCTCTACGAAAAACTCTTTTCGTGGGAGGGAGAAGAGAGAGCTAGCAAAGCATAGCATGTGTATGAGAGCAAAAGGATGAAGAGATGGCAGCCCACATCTCCTCTATTTATAGGAAAACCAAGGGGTAGGGTTGGCACTTGAAAATACCAAACTACCCCCACTTTATGTCACACATAAAAATCATAAGAAGGAAAAAGGGGTGCCATGTGGAGCTCCATGGAGGAGCTCCACCCTTGGCCGGCCACCCCTTGGGGGCCCCCCATGAGGAGCTTGCTTGCTCCCCAATCCCTTCTAGAAGCCTTTTTGGAAATATCCAAAAAGGTGTTTTTCCACAAATATCCAAAAAGCACTTTCACTATTCACGACGACATTTTTCAGCGTCCGGTCGAACTGGAAATATTTATGTGGGCTTAGAACAATTCCAGTACCCCACTAAAATAATTTTCAATGCGATCCGGAACAATTCCGGTTTAGTGATTTTCATCTGCGAAAAGCATCTGAAGCGGTTTCGGCAGCTCCGGAACATTTCCGGTTTTCATCCCGGAAAATTCCAGAAAGTTTCCAGAATGATTCTGGCACCCTCCAAGAATTATCAGGCATGTGCCGAAACCAATTTGACTTAATGGTATCCCCCGAAACAACTTTTCAGTTTTACCGAAACCGTTCCGGTGTTCTCTCTGCGGAACTTTTCCGCTGTCCGAAACTTTTCCGGTGTCCGAAACTTTTTTCGGTGATTTTCTCTCAGACTCCCTGTCTAGTATTCAGCAGATAGATGACCCTTAAGCATGTGACCCTATAGGTTCGGTGAAGCATAGACATGACCCGGAACCCCTTCCGATCAATGATCAACATTGGAGCCGTGGACACCCATATTGATCCCTATACCCACACGAATGAATATTCGAGTGAACCTCCAGTTGCCGTGTGCTATTCCTGTTGCTTCACGATATGTTACAATTACCCGAGGTGAGACATGTTGGCATCCCGGTGGATCAACAACTTGTCCACTATGCCAGTTACCTCGTTGCCGGTATTGTTCTCTTTTCTCGTTCCCGTGTTCCGGCATCCCTGTGATCAAATCACAAAGTGTCTGGCCAGACGATGATGGATACCGTAACACCGAGAGGGCCCAGAGATATCTCTCCATCGTCGGAGGAGCAAATCCCACTCTTGAGCTATCAAGTTACTTGACATACTTTTCCATGAACCCGTAAGCCGCCGTAATAGCCACCCATTTACGGATGACGTTTAACAAACCCCAAAGTTCATGAAGCAAGCATGAAGAAACTCGATACTCTCATGGTCTAAGGAATTATGCAAACGTTAACCATCTCTGTGTTATTAACCATAAACTTGTGACGAATATATCTCATAGCATAACATCAATTTGGGTCGATTCAACACAAGTGTTCTACCAACATCGTGCCCTCATAATTGCCGGCATAGCCATGCCCATGATCAGGAAAACATGATCATCATGTAATACTTGAGCCAGTCTTAGAGGCAAGACTAGAAATACATATTTCCGTTTATTATACCACACGTGCAAATGAGTTTCCCTCCGGGCCTCGTGGATATTGCAGACTCGAGAATCATTGCAGTTATAGCATGGATCATAAACATTCATTACAAACTTGGAGATACAAAAGTAACTGATATTACTGCCTCTAGGGCATATCTCCTACAGGACGAGCATGCTGGACGAGCTCAAGAAGACCCTGGACAGGAGAGCAATTCAGGTGAGAAGAGAGAAGCAAAAATTGCCATCCTTCTGAAGAAATATGTGCGTGCTTTTTCATGAACAATGGCTGATTTCTTCTTTGTTTCAGATCGTGTTGGCGAACCCGAGGAGCGAGATCATGAAGAAGCTGGACAGCTCCAAGGTGCTTGATGTTAAAAAGACTAGACATGTTTATACTAGGCAACGTACTTACTTATGTTCCAATTGCATTGTTTTAGATATGGTCTGGTAATGCCCAAAGTATGTACCACAAGATGATGGTGCTGCTCTAAAAAAGGACTGGAAAAATTATCTTGATCGAAGCTCAAAAGGTAATAAAGCACATAAATAGGTTTGCAATTCTTCCTGTGTGCCAAGAACTATTGAAAACCATATCCATTTGTTTTGTGTAGACATGTTTATCTGCTGTATATGTGATTCCAAATTTTGGGTGGTCATTTCTGCTTCTATAAATGCTTTGATGCAGCATTGCTACCTACCGAAGTTTTGTTTGTTGACAGCCAAACCTTTCGTCTGTACAATATATCCAACCAAGGATTGCCATATATGGTCATGCTTCTCCTAAATTTCTTTTCAACTTTCAGGCTGGCGAGTTTTTCTATTCAGCTCGAAGAAGCGTTCTAGCACAACAGGGGCAATTGGAAGCAAATCAGTTTGGTCAGAACTCACTTGAGAGTCCTTTCTTGGAGTAGGTAAAAATATTGTTTCAGAAACAACATCCGTCGTTGCAATGTTCTTTGTTTATACTAGGCAACGTACTTACTTATGTTCCAATTGCATTGTTTTAGATATGGTCTGGTAATGCCCAAAGTATGTACCACGAGATGATGGTGCTGCTCTAAAAAAGGACTGGAAAAATTATCTTGATCGAAGCTCAGAAGGTAATAAAGCACATAAATAGGTTTGCAATTCTTCATGTGTGCCAAGAACTATTGAAAACCATATCCATTTGTTTTGTGTAGACATGTTTATCTGCTGTATATGTGATTCCAAATTTTGGGTGGTCATTTCTGCTTCTATAAATGCTTTGATGCAGCATTGCTACCTACCGAAGTTTTGTTTGTTGACAGCCAAACCTTTCGTCTGTACAATATATCCAACCAAGGATTGCCATATATGGTCATGCTTCTCCTAAATTTCTTTTCAACTTTCAGGCTGGCGAGTTTGTCTATTCAGCTCGAAGAAGTGTTCTAGCACAACAGGGGCAATTGGAAGCAAATCAGTTTGGTCAGAACTCACTTGAGAGTCCTTTCTTGGAGCAGGTAAAAATATTGTTTCAGAAACAACATCCGTCGTTGCACTGTTCTTTTATATTTTCCTGATAGTTTGTTGGTCGAATTTATAGGATTCTTAACCGGCAGGTTAGGGTTCATCTCCCCATTCAGCTAGGCTACATGTATTTTGCTTATATTCTGTCCTTTCCAGGTTTTGCTTCTATTTTGTTCTTGCCGTCCATCTCCATTCAGGTCAAGACCTCATCACATCAATGCTCCAGGTCCATGGTGAGCCCATTCCTTTCTTTAGTTTCCCAATATCGCTTATAGTTCAGTGATTGTTAACTTTGAAGTGGCAGCAGTGGCTACTCCCGGTACCTCTTGTTCTGACCGCCTCTGGATAATTGACTAGGATTCATATATGAATTTATAACGATGTACTACTTTCTATAGTAACACATTCTATAGATGGCCTTCAGTTGTTCTTCTGCATTTTCCCTTTGTAAAGATATATATTAAGGGATAAACAGTGCGTACATGTTAGCTTATGTATGTGATGGTTTATTAGCATGGCTAGCCGCCAAGTGGAAATAGTCTGTGTGGCGCTCGTAAATAGAGAGCATTCTGGTAGAAAGCTACAGGAAAGATTTGGGAAACTTCTGTCATTTTCTTTGGTCTCTGAAAAATTAATGGTGATGTGGGCTGATACATTGCTAAATTACATGATACAAACTCACTTCTCTTTTTTGATTTTTGGTTTACTTCGTTGTGCTACGATGGCTCTCCTAGGAATGTTCTTCCATGCTTTAATGTGCACAATCCAGAAAGTGCATGCATCCAGAAACCAAATAGAAGTTTTTGTGTGTTATCTTCTCATAAATTTTGTGCTCGTCCAATAAGAATAAGGTTTGGTGGTATTGCTTTTCTCTGTCACCCGGTGGATTTCAGACTTCAAGCTAGCTGCAGTTATTTCAGGTTATATGTGCAAATCCTTGGTGTGGCATGATTGGTAACTGACCATGAATACGTTGCAATCTGATATGTCTAATTCTTGATTTATGTGGTACCATGGTCTAAAAATTGGTCCTAAAGATACATGATGTTTTTGTACAAAGTTAAGACACTTATTTTGGAATGGAGGGAGTATTAGATTATTTTATTCCTTTTTAATTTGGTTCTAAAGATATAGTTTCAGAGTGGTCGTTTTGCATCAGCCAAGCTTGCCGTTGTTACAAATAATTGTTCTGTTGTCCTCAGTTCACTTTCTCGGTTTTTTAATGCTACAAGCATTATTGTTCCAGTTTTTTTTTATGTATTGATCATGCCATTTTTCTTTCTGCCTTTGTAGCTGAAAGATTACTGAGACTGACTAAATTCTGAACATGTTCCATGTGAGAGAAATAGCATGTTGATTTCATCTTGAAATAATCATAGCTGGAGGAAGAAGTTGCGAGGCTTGGAACTCTCCTTGTGAAGGGCTTAGGGACAGCAGTGAGGACAATGCCTCTTTAGTTGTGATTGTGATACTCCTGATGTGCAAGTAAACACTCCTGTGATACTCCTGATGCTGAAATGTTGGCTGTTAGTACAGAGGTGGTGACATTATTTGGTTCTCTGGTATTGATTTCATGATTTGTGGTTAATACATGATGTTGGTATCTGATCTCTTTGTTGCTCACGCCTCACTTGATGTTGCATATGGTACACGCAAAATACCATTGGAGTGCCATATACGTACTATGCAAGCATTATGCGACAATGACACTCTGCTTATTCGTATGTTCACGCCCTCTGAAGACCACAACCAGACTAAGAAGATGCCTAAATATAAGTCATTCCACTATCTGTAATACAATCCACATTACATTATATTTCCAGTTACATCTCTTACTTATTCACTACTAACATTCTTTCTAATTGGCTTCTTGCGCCATTGGCGCAACCGGGTCATCTAGTATTTCTAAAGAAGGAACGAGAAACACGGTTCAAATATCGCTCCATGTGGTGATCAAACCATGCTGGCCTGGAACACAAGACTGTGTCATTGAGCTACCCTCAGTTCTTCCCGTGGCCTATACATGATGGACTATGTATACACAAA
Organism: Elymus sibiricus; assembly: GCA_039707655.1. Classification (NCBI taxonomy): domain Eukaryota; kingdom Viridiplantae; phylum Streptophyta; class Magnoliopsida; order Poales; family Poaceae; genus Elymus; species Elymus sibiricus. Next base: position 524,351,376 of record CM077675.1, read on the forward strand.
CTCGCTCTTTCAGATGGAAATAAGCAATTCGCCAAATTTATTTAGTGCGTTTTTCATGTGCCAAAGCAAAGTGTTTTACTTAAGATACTATACTTTCTATGAAACATAAAGTAAAGAGGATTAAATAATCCCACTTTTTCTTCCCTTTTCCCGCCCGAGCTAACTCTCGTATACAATCCTTGATGGTGAGGTGTCGCACTAACTATGAATGAATCATGTATGTCTTAATTAGATTACCTCAACACACATAATAAATCTCCAATATATAAACGATAGGTAGGTAGTACCACACTTTCATCACTTCCCCCATGGTGTTGTTCTTTGGTGGTGAAACGAGCTTGATCGCTCCTTCGCATTGCACTTTCACTTTTGACAAAAGCACATATGAAAGAGGATTTCAAGCATGTCTTTATTAAGTTACGACTAGAACGCTGCCACTTAATCTTAGCACACCAGTATAAAAAAGCACAAGTAAACACAGTGCGTGTCTCTCGTCGTGCATACATGTATGCACTTGTTTTAGTTATTATTGGATTCACGGTATCAGAGTCAAGAAGTCTTGAGTTTAAGACCTGGCTGACGTAATTTATAAATTAAAAATTACAGCCCACTTTCAGCCTAAATGCTAGATAATGCAGCTGCGCTATTTGACGGAACCGAGCGCACACACGCGCGCCGTCCGATGTTGACGCAATTCTGCTACGGGACAAACTGCTAGGAAAACGATCTCCTCCCACCTTGTGATGTACCTGGCGTTGTGAGGTAGTGGGTGGTCCCTAAGGATTAGCTGCATGCATATGCTGATGTCATCCGACTTTATTATGTCTCAATTATTTCAAAAAGCTATAACTTTTGAGTCAAGCGTCAGAACAAAGATCCGTTTTCACCATTAGGTTTCTCACGACGAGATCTTCAAAACTATAACCCGTATTGATATGTCTTGATGAAACTTTTCAAAAGAAATTTTGGTTCTAACTAAGGCAACTTTAGTGCTAAACTGAAACAACTACCTTGCATCATGTGTACTAGTGAATTTACCTAGCAAGTATGGCGTAGAAAAGATAGAAACCTTGCCAGACAAATTTTCATCATATGTAGGAAACTGAGCATCATCCGTAGGCAACTTTGCTATTTATGGAGGAAAATTTCAGTACAAAAGGAGGCAAGTCGCGTTATGATGGTGCATACAACATATATTATGCATAGACTGTCCTATCATCGCCTATCCATATTTTGTAAAAGGAGATAAAACATTTCTCCTAGTTGTGTACCATTGTTATGAAGTTGCCTATTAGCAAAAAACTAGGGGCCTTGTCCATATGAATGTCATTTTTGTTTGAATCGGTGGGAATTCTTTTGTAGTCAATAGATTGACAATTATGTGAATTGTGGGGACAAAGCCGTCACTTGCATTTGCTAGAAGAGTCGCATCGGGTCGTGATGCAGTTGCTTGGTTTGGATAGGACAATTGCTTGGTTTTGGTTGGACAGTTTTGCATGGTGTTTTTTTGCAATGTAGTTGCTTGGATTTGCTAGTACAGTTGCTCGGTTTTGCATGGAGAGTTGCTTGATTTTGTTAGTTTTTTGTTAGAATATTGTAGGAAACAAATTTACGAAGTTATGCAACTGAATAACGATGGTTGACAACTATTTACCAATAGCAGACAACTGGGCTTCAATGGTAGGCAATTTCATAGTACTTGTAGGCAACTGAGCATCAACCATACTAAACTGACCATCAACGATAGGAAACTGAGCAACCATGATAGACAAGTTGGGATAATGTTAACAAAATTCATAGGTACACATAGTGCAGTGAAGTTGCTTGTATGTAGCATTAAAGATGCCTCAGGTTTTGTTTGATTTCTTGTTTTTACACAAACCAACAACATAGAAGTCCTATGCCAAAAAGAAGAAGTTGCTTCCCTGCAACTCTAAAGTTGCCTCCATTACACCCAAAGTTCCCCACGTTTTTTTTTACGAAACCTATCCATACGGGATCTAGATTTGAAGAACTCATCATGAGAAACGCAACGGTGAAAACGGTTCTGAATTCTGATGCTCGAATAAAAAGTTAAGCATTTAAAAAAAATATAAACCCCAAATTAATGCACATCTGACAAGGTCTTGACTGGATTATTTGGTAATGTCTTGGAATCACGTGGGCTCAGGGGAGGTGGCGTGGGGGACTAGGGTGTTTCCTTTTTTTGGAAGGCACGTGGGGGACCGACTTCACTTTTTTGGATGTCCACCCTTTTATGCTAGAGGCGCTTGATCGCACCAACGGGCGCCCAGGCGATGGCTAGCCACGTCCCACTTTCGATCCATGTTTAAACCTGAGAGAGAGACACGTGAGGGGGAATGTTGAAGTATAAATGTGTAACTCACCTTTCCCCATCACCTTGAGATTTTGGGTGAACTCGTTGGTTTGTGCAGTTCTACAGTTAGTAGCGCAATGCCACTTATACCTGCAGCCTGCAGGCATAGCTAGGTGTAGCTAGATTCTACCACACTTTCTTCCTAGCCAGTAGCCACACGCCATTATGAAAACACACGAGTTTTTTCTAAATATTCAGTACATTATATAGTTCTTACTCATTTGCTTCATGTATTTTATTTTTGTGACTAGTTTTCATGTTTCAGATAAATAACTGTCGCTATGTTTTTAGCATTATATTAAACAAAAAGCTGTGTCTAGGTCTCAGTCGGACATACCATTTAAGAAAAAAAAAACCTAAAAAGAAAAAATGCATGGATCTCAATGTAAGATCTCGCGAATATAGCATCGATTGATACTTAACCAAGTCTCGGTCGACTAAACAAAAAGGCAAAACATCACCTTTTCAGTATTGCAGATAGGGGTTAAAATGGAGTGGAAATTTCCTACCCATTCAAGGAAAGTAAGGACATAGAGTGAAATTATGAAAACACTTTTAGTCCAACTCAATCTGCAGAACACACACAACCCTTTCACTACTCCCACTGACCTCCATGTCATCTCGTTCGAATAATACCCTATTGTGTCCCAAAAATTGTAAACTTATTTACAGTAGTATTATGCATTGTTTGTAGTCATGTTATGCATACGAAGTTTAGTCAAAAGGGGTGCCTCAAATCTCTTTCGCCGATCCACTTTACAATACGAAATGAGTTGGCACTACAGTTTTGTTCTTCTAGGGAGCAAAGCACGAGTCAAAAGAAGTAAAGCGGAACGTGGATTCTTAAAGCATAGGCTTTCGGACACCCCTTATCCGTACCCTTCAATATTGATTTGAGATCCGTGTTGTACAACTAACTTGCTACACCAGATTTTCTCTTTTTTGTTTCTTCCAAATAAGAAAACATATGAATTCAAACTTTGCAAGACATCAAAACATTCTAACTAGAATGCGGGAAAAAACTTTCAGATTTTTCGGTCCAACATAAATGTACAAAATGAGATTTTTTTGAGTAGAAAATATTATTTTTACTTTTTATGATTCACAAAAAAATCTGAAAGTTTTTTCCCATATTCTAGTTAGAATCTTTTGTTGTCCTCCAAAGTTTGAAGTTCATATGTTGTTTTATTTGAAAGAAACAAAAAAGACAAAAATGTGTTTGCACGGATCGCGATGCAGAAATGGATGGCTAGATAAGGGGGCGTAGGAAGAGTGTGGACGTCCTGAACCTGGGTACATATGAACCCGCTTTTTAAAAATGTACTTTAAACATGTTTTGTAATGTTAAAAAAATCGAAACAAAATTTTATGCATACATGTTCGCACAAATATGTCCGCGGCACAAAGTTTTGTGAAAAAAAGTCTTTTTGTTTTGTCTCTGCAAAAAAGACAAATTTTAGTGCTTCTAAATAGCGTTTCGCGACGGTATGTTTTGTCTTTTTTACACAGGCCACAAAAAAAGTTATTTTTGCGTGAAACTTTCTGCACACACATAGAATATGAAGACGTCCACGCGCATTTTGTTTTCAATATTTTTTATCATTTTAAAATGTGTTTTTCAAAGTGGGTTCATATGTACCCAGGTTCATCCATGATTTTCTCGACGTAGGAAAGCCTATAATTTCTCAAATGTTAACCAAGTAAAGGGTGTCTCAACTTTTCACACACACACACGAACACGCATGGATGGTCTCTAGGAAAGCAGACATTTAGCTGCTAAATTCCACCACTGATCACTAGTGTCACAACAATGATTTGCTTAATTTCCACGAATCCGCGTAGTACTGGTACTAACCTAAAAGGAGCCAGGCAAAGTTGCCACGCGTGCAGGAAGAAACATCCCGAAGTGGCATGCTCCAGCCGTACCGGCGACGGCCGCCACTACCTCGTGGGTCCCGGCGTTACCTGTCCGCCGGCCGACCCTCCCCTCCCACCACCACGGTCATGGCCCCTCCACGCTATAAAACCCCAAGCAGAGCACCGCACACCCGCACGGCCAGAGACCAGAGTCAAAGTAAGCTAAGAGCCTAAGATACAGAGGTTACGGCGCACCATCGCAGCAGCAGAAGCGACACCATGCGCACTCCGGCGAGCCTCCTGCACAGGACAGCCCTTGCGGCAGCCGGCACTGGCCAGACGTCGTCGTCGTCGTCGCGGTCATCGCCTCAGCGGCAGGAGCAGACGGCGCCGGTGATGGCGGTGAACTCGGACATGGTGGTCATCCTGGCGTCGCTCCTCTGCGCGCTCGTCTGCGTCCTCGGCCTCGCCCTCGTCTCCCGTTGCGCATGCCGGCGAAGCCGCTCCGCCTCATCGTCCGACCACTCTCCTCCTCCGCCCAAAGGCCTGAAGAAGAAGGCCATCGACGCGCTTCCCACCGTCTCCTTCGCCGCCACCGCTTCTCTAACGACAGCGACGTGCTCTTCCTCAGAGTGCGCGATCTGCCTGGCGGAGTTCACGGAAGGGGAGGGCCTGCGGGTGCTCCCGCGGTGCGGCCACCGCTTCCATATTGCATGCGTCGATGCCTGGCTCCGGACCTGCGCCACATGCCCTTCCTGCCGTGCCCCCATCATCGTTTCCGCGACCGCGCAGCCGCCGGCGACAACCACGGTGGTGGTTGTAGTGGCGGCAAACAACAGGTGCGGGAGGTGCGGTGAGGTGGCGGCGCCGGCTGGTGGTGAGCATAGCACCACGGTTTTGCCTTAGTTAGTTTATTTTATATATTTCCTTTTCTTTTGTTTTGCTAGTTAGGCGAAGTAATTCAATAATTCTACTTCTTCTGTTATTTTGGTAGCTATAGGTAGCCTGTTCGTCGATCAAATGCATTGGAATCGCTCAAATTTGTAGCTTGGCTGTAAAGTGTATAAACTTTTGTTCATTGTTTGATACCAATCCGACGAACTAAAGGGTGTATGTGTTACTTCCTCCGTTCCTAAATATAAGACCTTTTATAGATTCTATAATATGAACTACATACGGAGTAAAGTGAGTGAATGAACACCCTACAATACGTCTATATACATCCATATATAATGCATATTGAAATCTCTAGAAGGACTTATATTTAGGAACTGAGGGAGTATAAGACTATCCACAGTGGGGAATAACATAGACTAGTAACATGCAATGTTACTAGTCCATGTTACTACCTCTACAGTGAGGAGTAACATATGTGTGTTGTCATGCAACACTTCATTTATTAGCTTATAGATTTATCTTGTCTTGGTATGTGCGATGTTACTCAGACTACCCACAGTGGGAGTAATATAGGTAGTAACATAGATGCTACCTAGGCGAAAAATATGATGTGACAGCTAATTAATGAGAAAATAGAGAAATTGAGTAACATAGCTAGTACTCATACTATGAATAACATAACACATATCAAGACAAGATGAGTCTATAAGCTAATAACACTGTGGAGGTAGTAACTTAGACTAGTAACATATGCATCTTACTACTCTATGTTACTTCCCATTGTGAATAGTCTCATAGTATGAATAACTAGTTATGTTACTTAATTTGTCTCTCTTCTCATTAATTAGCGGCCACATCATTTTTTTTCCTCTTAGGTGACATCGATGTTACTACCTATTTTACTCCTACTGTGGACAGTCTAAGTTCTTTATTTAGAAAGAAAATTGATTTACCCATTAAATAGTCCCACCTAGGTGTCTTTCATTAAATCTTCTCAATTTATATAGTATGTTTTTGAGGTTCCCGGTAATCAAGGTGGCATCTCAGAAATCAATAAGCAAAACTGTGCAGTGGGTCCGGTTTATATTACTAAAGAGGATTTGATGGAGGGAAAGAACTATATATGGTTGGCTGGCCCGGCAAGAGAGCAATTACGTGGCGGGAGAGACCCATACGATAAGGTAATGGCAAATTAACATGATGGAGGAATTAACGTGGTTATATATGGTTGGCTAATTAAGTGATGGAGGAATTTCCTGAGACATGCAGACTAAATCAACGTGATGGAGGAAATGCACACCTTAGGGAAGACATGCAAACATTGCTTATGCAAATAGGCCATACTAGGAAAATTGTCCGTGCGTTGCAACGGGAGAAAAAAAATACACCCATGAACTGTGTTTCTCTATTGATTAAACAACAATTCCGATGAACCAAGCGGCAGACAACAATGCAACTAAATGAACCAAATGGATCATTAAGTGTATAGGGTCTACTAATGAGCACGTGGATTCTCCTAACCTCTGCCTACCGCTTCGACGGTCGGTAGCGGGGAGAGGGATCCCGGTGCCTCCGCTCTGGTTAGTAGTTTATGTTAGGTTCTTTTAGTCCTCGCAGGTGCGGCGCTCGGGCGGATGGTGACGCTTGTTCGGTAAAGTTTTCTTCCGTGCTCGGATCCTCCTCCAGGTCGTTCATTTGGACGTAGTCGACGAATGTCTTAGATTCCTATCGTCTCGTTTGGATGGTGTGGTTAAGGCATCCTTTTTCTGATCCAGAACAATAACTTCATTGTGATCAACTAAAGACTATTGCCATGACATGTAAATATCCGTGTTTCGGTGCTGCTGATGGTTTATTATGCGCTCATATGAACCAGATCAATTAGGCATGCAGACAATTTATTTTATGTTTACTTTATTGGGCGTGCAAGCATATATGTTTTCGTTTTGTGTGCATCATAACCTGTGTATATATGTTAGCCCAACATTTTCCAATCTTTATCTATGTATGTACGACTTTTGTTTCCTTTTCAGTTTTTCGAGTCCTAGTAGCTAGTCAGTATGACTTTGTGAGTGACATAAACAGAGTCAAATTCAACTTTTTTTAGATGAGTTAAATTCAACCTTAAAACTAAAAGGCAATGTGTGTATAGTTCAAAAGACAAAGACATGTGTGCATGCTAACAGATCCGCTTGATGGACTCAGAGAATTTTATCAATCAATCCAAACTACATTACAAAAATAGGGAAAGAACCTGCACGCTAGCTAGCCTAACACGTCGGCTGGTCTAGAAGCAACCAGCCGTGTCGCTGCCGCTCCTCCAGCCCATATGGAATCGTCACCTGCAGAACCTTATCTCCTCAGTTCTTCCTCTTCTGCGTCGCTGGTGCTTCTTTCGTATTCACACCCCGACCAGATAACACGACCTCCCTCAGGACACCGGCCGCTGCCACCTGCCCCTAGCGCCGCCGGGATCCCACCCCCCTCCCCACCTCCACCTCGAGCCCCCGCACACCGCCGGATCTCCTGCACTGGGATCCCCGCGGCTCCTCTGCAGAGAGGAAGCTCCGGTTGTCAGCCTAACCTGCATCGTCGCCAGTCTTCCTCGCGCCGTCCCTCCCCTCACCGTCGGGCAAAGCCCGGTCGATGCAAGCTGCTGCAGGGCCTTCCCTCCTTCCTGTTGGCCCGACGCAGCGCAAGATGTGGCGGCTCGCCGGGAAAATGACGCTTCTGCGGGGCGCGGCAGCAGCAAGGCGGACGGCCGCGCCGTGGTGTGGGCGGCCGTTGGGTCGGCGGGGCCTTCCCTCCTTCCTGGTGGCCCGACGCAGCGCCGGATGTGGCGGCTCACCCGGAAAACGACGCTTCTGTGGGGCGTAGCGGTAGCAAGGCGGACAGCCGTGCCGTCAGCGTGGGCGGCCGCTGGGTCGGTGATGGCTGCAGACGCTTGGCTTGGCTCATGCGAGGTGGTATGCGCGGGCCTGTATAATGGTGTGTGTGTCTGCTGCACTGGTGGTCGGTCGTGGTCTTCCTTGATCTGGCCTCCGGCGGCATCAGAGGGCGCGGGCTGTGTGTGGCGAGACTGGTAGCCTCTGCCTCTCACCCGCGGTAGTGGTGGTCGGCGGGGTTGGCCTGGAGGGGGGGGGGGTTCCGGGGGCGGCGTGCTCGTGCCCTGGACCCGTGGTCGTGGTGATGGAGCCCCTCCTTGGCGGCCTGCTCACCGGCGCATGGGGGGATCGGGGGGCGGCGACCCCGTTGTTGGAGACGGACGCCGTTTTTTTTTCCTCTTCCGAGTTGATCCTATATGGACTGCGGGTTGATTCTATAAAAAGTTAGGGGTTTTTCTGTAAATTTACCGACGACGTACGAACAAGGAGTTATCCCTGCTTTATTATTAGGTAGAGATAAAACTTATTAAAACTTCGTATTGGACGGAACAGCGGAGGACTTTAGGGAGCATTCCTTTATACGAGACCTCCTAACTATATATGCACAAACTAGTTATCGTGCTTTGAAATGGAATAGACAACGTATACATTTTTTCGATAAAGGGAATATATTAATATCGCGGAGATACCAATTACACCCAGCCTCTGCAACAACGCAGTGCCCTAGTGGCAATACGGATGCACACAGCCAAAAAAGAAAGAAGAATTACAGAAAAAAAGTCCCGCTACAGTGATCTACTCCTTGTTGCAGCAGACCAAAACACCACCAAGACAACACCAGAAATCCAGCTTCTCCAAAAGCGATGCCTCCAATAAGGGAACAGTGCACAAGCGCCGTCATCGCCCTGATCATCGATCATAGGTTTTCACCTAGGAGAAAGTCCATGCTCACAAAACAATGTCTCCAACAAGATCATTGACAGGCACAACCAACTAAGGCTAGACCTTGGGTTTTCACCCTGCAAGTGTAGACCCTGAATTACTCCTGTGTTGACGCCCCCAGCTGCCGCTGTCGCTGCTCCAAGTCTCGAAGCACCTAGCCGAAACCTCAACAACAGCAGGACTCGAACCACCATTACCTGTCCTTAGACCATGCCATTCTCCGCGACTGACTTCACCGATGGAACTAAAGACATGTTCCACGGCGGCAACAGTCTGCAGAGCTTCGCCACACTCCCTCTGAAACCAAACGGTCAGAAAAAAACATGGTTGCGCGCGACCGAAGCCCATCCGATCCGGCAAATCTCCAGGCATGTCGTCCATTTGGAGTTCGCCAGCGAAGTGTTCCGGAACTCGGCATTCCGGCTATATCACCGACGACAGGCAACAAGAAGAACATCATCATGGATTGAGAGGGATCTGAGGACCACCACCTTTATTAGGCAGATCGTCGGCCCCCACGCCGCCGTCCGCCGGCTCCCAACGGGACCGGCCGCCCGAATCCCCACCGGCATGGCCGGCAGAGGAGTAGGCAGCCCGGACCGCCACGACCGCAACCAGGCGCCAAGGGACGACGACCAGCAGAGAAACGCCGAAAATCGACCGGCGGAGATCCCGCGACCTCTAGCCGACGGAGATGCAGGGGCGGACATGGGCCAAGGGCCGGGACCGCGCCACCGCCGGAGCTCTCCGCGCCGGTCATCCCCAACGCCGGCTGACCGCCGCGACACCCGCCCGCCGAACCCCACCTACGCCTACCGCGCCGGCGGCAACACGCACTCCCGGCGGCCACGGTCCTGCTCCGCACCGCCAGCCAGGGGAGAGAGGTCCCAGCCGCCACCATCCTTGGGGCGCCCGGACTTTGCCCTTGGCCCCTCCGGCGGCGGCGGGGAGATGGGGTGGGCAGAGGCGGCTAGGGTTAGGGAGAGACCCTGAGCTGAATATTTCAGCTCAAGCGTGCTTGTGCAAAGCTCTCGACGGAAGTGGTGTGTGTCTCGGCGGCGTGCGCGGCGGTGCGTGGCGATGTGCTCTCGGCAGCGTGCGCGTGTGTTCTGCCAGACAACGTATACATGCATGCATCTAAAAGCAATTAAGCAATCCTAATATGATTTGTTTGTGCAAGATGAAGAAATTCATTGTGCAAAACTAACAAATGTTTTCACTCATTAAGATATTATCTCTTTCCCTAACTATGAAATAAAATAAGATGATGATGGTTAAATATATAGTTTTACTTTTCTTGCCATTTGAACTCCTTTTCTTTGAACCCCATGAACTCGGATAAATGTAATGCCTGGTAGACTGATCATATACACAACACTTTGAATGTTTTCATCGTGGCCGTAGTCTTTAACTTGGTGGTGAAACGATTGGCAAGTTAGATCCTTGGCACTTCAATTTCTCTTTTAAAAAGTGCGTATAAAAGGTAAAAAAAGTATGTCCCTCTATAATTTCACACATGCACTTGTTTTAGCTGCCACTTGACTAACTTGTCGCACAATATGGCCACTACCTTATGCTTTCCTTTTTCTTTCTCATTTGTGATGACTATCTTGACTATAGCATGTAATTCTCCACGCAGAGCAATACTAACTAAAAAAACATAGTTCACTGTCACTAGTGCAAGTAAAATATCACAAAGTGGAATGAACCGCAACAGTTCCTACCACTGCCACGTGGGCCCAGTCCTACCTGTCAGTGGGCACATCTTTGCCTCCACACCGCTTTTTCTTATAAAAATTTAATCTATCTCTTATTCTTTTGATGATTTGTTTCATGCATGCATCGGTTACTTTTGAAAGCCGTAAAGAAATATGCATCTAGGGCAATTTAATCTATATTACGTCCAAATTCAGTTAGACTGGCGACCCCTTTCACAGATTCACTTTACAGTAGGAAACAAGTTGGCACCACAGTTTCTTCTCGGGAATAAAGCAAAGCACAAGTCAAAAGCATAGATCAAATTAATTGTGTCTCATCTTTTAACACACTCTATGGTTGTGGTTGGCATCTAATTAGAAGATTAGTAACTACCAGTGGTGCCACTCACTCCGTACAGTGTCACCACTCACCAGATTCTACTATGTAGGAAACAAGCCACGTGTGCAGGAAGAAGCATCCTAAAGTGGCACGCATGCAGTGATCATACCTGCGCCTGCCACTACCACATGATTCTTTTCAACATGAGTGTGGCTCCTAGTCTAGATGGTGCCTTAGTGGAGCCAAATCAAAGGAAGAGATAAAGGGTGAGGCCGCACATGGCTTCGAATAAGAGGGGGGATGAGCTATGGGTCATTCCTCTTTGCCAAACTGGATAGGTCATGAAGGAGAATGGGTTCTATTTTGAACCGGACAGGAGGTGAAGGCTAGAAAAGAAGAGAAGTGTGCCTTCCTGGTAAGGAAGAGGATAAAAAGGACGATGTCATCTATCTCGGCTAGTTTCCTAAGGCACTGGAAAAGGAATCATCCTTGACTTGACGATTCACCATTCCATCCCTAACCTATTTGCGACCCGACCATTTGTGCCATGCACTACCAGAGTCAAAGCAGAGTTAGAGAGAGAGAGAGAGAGAGAGAGAGAGACCTAGACTCCACACCGCAGTAGGGTAGATGCAACCCCCACCATGCACGCTCCTGCGAGCCTCCAGTGCCGCACCACCATACTCGTCGCAATTGTCCCCAAGAGACATCTTACTGACCAGTGGCCAGTCTTCCAGGTACGTACACTCGGAAATGCACAGCGAGGCCTCCGGATCGACTCTGGAACCTTCCACGTCGCTCTCGTGGGCAACGGGGAGGGCGCCCCAGCTGCCGCCGCCAACACCCTCCTCCCCCCCCCCCTCCCCCCCTCGCCGCTGCCAAAGGACGCGGCTGGGCAACGCCTGGCCAGCCTCGGCGGCGGCGGGGCGTTTCGCCTTCTCGCGTACTGCCTCCGCCACGAGGCGGCGCGGCTAGGCCGGGACACCATGATGACGAGGGTCGTGGTGGTGTGGCAGCGGATCTCCACGACGGCGTCGTTTCGGATTGGCGGCGCACGGCGGGCTTCGAGGTGGCGGATCATGCAGACGAGGGGATGGCAGCGGATCGGGATCCGTCCCAATCCGGCGTCCGTATTCAGCCGGTGGCGTGGGCTGTGGGCAGCGTGGGCCGGTGTCCTCCGCCATGACGGCGATGGTGTTGGCATGTTGGAGACAACGGTGTGTGGTGGCGGCCCCAGTGCTCTCATAGCATCACGGCAACAATCTGCATGATCGGTCCTCCTTAATCTGATCGTCGACGTGTTTCGGAACTGTACCCGGAGATCTTGCCCAAGGATATCTGGATCGGATAGAATCCGGTCGTGTGCGTCCATATCAGCCTACACGGCTCCATGAGGTCGTGATTCGAAGCTCCGTTTGTTTGTTGACACCATGGGACTTGTCGGTATCTCGATTTCCATGACGTAGACAGCGGTAGAGAAAGTCAAGGTGGCTGAGATCGGAGGATTAGTATGGCGGAGGGGGCCTTGGAGGCGATGGAGTCATCCAGGTGTTTGATAACTTTGAGAAGTAGCACTAACAAGTGGGGGCGACAACATTGGAGGATTTCATTTTTGGTGGTGCTCCTCGGGTGTCGAGTCGTGACTTTTAGGGTGAAAACCTAAGGTCTGACCTTTATTGGTTGTGCCTGTCAATTGCTTCGCAAAAGGTATTGTTTTGTGAGCTCAAACTTGCTCCAGGTGAAAACCTTAGATCTTGGATCGGGCGACTACGACGCTTGTGCATTGTTTTCTTTTTGAAGGGGTCGCTTTTGGAGAAATTTTATGTTTTCTGGGTGTTTTCTTTGGTGATGGTTTGTGTGCTGCTGCTGAAAGGAGTTGATCACTGTGACGAGCCCTTTTTTTCGGGCCGTGTGTATCCTATATGTCTTTGAGACATCTTGTTGGTAGAGGCTGGATGTAATTGGTATGTTCGCGATATTAATACATTTCCCTTTTAAATGAAAAATCTTACTGACCATTGAGTATGATGCCCATGGAACATGAGCATCAACAATCTGCATCGGTTATGGCGGTGAACTCAAACATGGTGTTGATATGGGCATCCATGATGTGCAAGATCATATGTGTCTTGGCCTCGCGTCATCTTCCGGTGGATGTGCCCGCGGCGCTGCTCAAGCTCCGATTCTTCCGACCACTATCCTCCTCCTTCTCCTCCAAACGGCCATTAGAAGAAGGCCACCAATAGACTCCCCACCATCTGTGGTCGACACCTCGCCGAAATCATCATTAGCGTGCTCACTGTCTTTGGAGTGCATAATATGCATTACCTATTTCACGGAAGGGGAAGGCGTGTGCCGGTGCTCCTACGGTGTGGCCACTACTTCCATGTGTCATGCGTCGAAACCTGGCTTCGGTCGCACGTGGCCACACCACATGATCGTGCAACTGCCGATGGCGTCAACTATTGTCGTGGTGGTGGTGAAAAATAGTAGATGCGGGAAGTGCGGCAAGATGGCAAGGATACCACCTTCTTGTCGTAATTTCTATCTTATTCTTGCGCTGGTTTTTTGCTAGCATTTTGTCAACTTGTAATAAATTAATTTATCTGGTTTGATCTGTTTTTTCATATGCGGAAAAACTGCTATAGTGTTCTTGTGCTTCATTTTGTCAGCGATGTTTTAGATTTTACACAGACACCGGTGCATTCACTACAACAACAAAACAATTTGCTCTGCCAATGCTATCATATACTCTCTCTTTTTTGCAAAGAAATGTTACCTTGTACTTAACAAATGGCAGCTCGGTGTTGGTATTCATCCTTGAACATACCATTGAGCATCGATGGAGTAAGAATAGCTTTGGTAAATTGGTCTCCTTGAATATCAACTGGAGTAAATCTATTGTCGTTCTTGATTTGATTAGGGTGCTCTACTCTTGGTACACATGCAACCAGTGTAGCATTTAGTCTCCAGCAGAATCAATTCGGCATTGATTGGAGCACAACATGGTAGCAGCTCGACTGATGGAGGTGGAGTTCAGGTGCGAAGACAATTCACCATGAGCGTAACTTGGTCGCCATTCAAAGTTAATTATTTTTTGTGTAGATGTGATGTCTAGTTGATAGGATTCAGTCAGTTGATCAAGAGCCAGCGAGTGCCACAACAAATACTGAAACTTAGGAGATGATGCATAATTATTAGCAATTACTGACGTGATAATTTTCTTCATAAGCTTATTATTTGCATTTCTCTGGAGGTATATGTTGACAGGGAGAGAGGGATTTGGTGGAATAGTTGTTGTATTGCTTGAGCCTCGTGGGCATATATATAGGAGTACAATGACCAACTTGGAGTACAAGACAAGGCAAGACAAATCCTAGTCTATCTCATATTTCCTAATAATCAATATACTCAACATCCCCCCGCAGTCACAACGGTAGCGACGCAGACGGTGAGACTGGAGAAGAATCCGAAGGTAAACCGACGGTCATCCCCCCCACAGTCGTAACGGTCGATGCATCGCGGAAGTCGTGGCTGGAGTAGAAACCGACGAGGTTGCTCAAGCAAGGCGGTAGCCCTTTGTGTCGTAGTCGAGGTAGCCGAGAGCGTAGGGTGGTGTAGCCGTGGTCGAGGTAGCCGTGCGAAGAACGTCGTGGTCGATGTCGAGTCGGGGTAGCCGGTGTCGAGGAAGTCGCCGAGGAGCCGCGGGCGCAAGGAGGCGCCGAGTTAGTCATGGGCGCAGTGGTGTCGAAGTAGTGGTGCGCCGGGAAGAAGACGAAGTTGAGACGCGTCGCGCTGGAATTGCCAAGTCCGGCGACACGTCGTGGACGAAGGCACACATCGGTGTTGCCAGCATCGGGCATGCGTAGACGGATGAAGTCGATGTTGGCGATGCGTCGCTCCAGGCTTGCTAGACCTAGGAACACATCGGGGACGAAGGCATGCGTCGGTGTTGCCAGCACCGGGCATGCGTAGACGGGGACCTGCACACAACTTGTATGCCATGTCGAGGAGGCTAGCAGAGAAGGACTCAACGACGGTTGCGGCGCAAATCGGCGGGGGGCAGATGTCGCCCGCGGTGGTCGGAGTAGATGAAGTGGTCGGGGTAGACGACGGCGACGCTGGCGATGAGCTGGTGCTGGACGAAGACGAAAGGGTTGGACGGGTGGCGCGGCTCGGGTGGGCGAGAGACAACGCCGCCGAAGAGGCGCCGCGGCGTGGCTCGGGTGAACGAGCCGCAGCGACGCCGAAGAGTAGCGGCGGCGGCGGCCTGATGGCGGTGGCGGCGGCTGGTTAGGAGCGCGGCGGCGATGCTTGAAGGAGGCGTGGAAGAACCCGACAGCATGACGAAGACCGGCGCGGACGATGGCGTTCCCGCGCCGAGGAAGGCGGCGCGGTGCATACCAGAGGAAGTCGACGCGCGGGGACGGCGGAGTGGACCGCGCGTCGCAGCGCTACGCCCCGATGGGGCGACGAAGCAGCCGCGCGCGGGTCAGGGCAACGGCGGGAAGACCTCGGGCGGCGGCGATGACCGCGGGCCGCGGCGCTACGGCCCGAAGGGGCGGCACGGCGGCGAAGCGCGGGTCGGTGCGACCGCGGGGACGTCCTCGGGCGGCGGCGGAGACCGTGTGCCACGCTCGCTACGGCCCGATGGGGCGATGCAGTGGCAGCGCGAGGGTCAGTGCGGCCACGGGGACGACCTGGAGCGGACGGCCTCGGGGCGGCAGTAGACCGCGGGCTGCGACACTACGGCCCGAAGGGGCGACACAGCGGTAGCGCGCAGGTTGGTGCAGCCGCGGGGAGAAGCACGGGGCGGCGGCGCTGTGGCCCGACGGGGCGACGCAGCAGCAGCCCGGTGCTCGATCGGTGGAGGGGCGCGCTTTACTCGTGACTGTCTTCATAGGACCTGCGGAGGCGTGCGCAACCGACGGGCCAGGTCGGTCGCACGGCGTAGATGAGGCGGATCGCGGCAGCGAGCGGGTGATCAATCCGACCGCGCGCGAGGGTGGACGTCGCTCGGTGGAGGCGGGGTGGCGGCCTGAGCCGGCAGCCGGCCCGAAGCAGCCGGCCCAAAGCAGGCGGCGCGACGCAGGCGGCCCGACTGCCGGCCCGAAGCGGCCGGCGTGAGGTAGCCGACAAGGCCGACACAGCCGGCGCGAGGCAGCCGGCGAGGACGGAGCCGGGAGCCGGCCCGAGGCAGCCGGTGCGCGACCGGACGAGGCGACGGTGAAGATCGACGGGAAGGCCGGCGCGCGAACGACGGCTGTGATGGGCCGCCGCATGGCGCGAGGCCGTCGGGTCAGGGCGATGCAGGAGTCCCAATCGGAGCAGGGCGATGACGGCCGGCGTAGATCGACGGGCGTGCCGGCGCACTAACGGCGGCGTTGAGGGGCCGCCGGGTTGCGCGAGGCCGCCGGGTCGGTGGAGAAGCCGGGTCGTGCCGATGTCGAAGTAGAGGCGCGGTGGTCGATGGCGGCGGCGGGCGACGCAAACCGATCTTAGATCGGAAAACGAAAAAGAAAACACCGATCAAGGTGACCGGCGGAAGAGAGAAAACCCCGGATCAAGAGATCGGGGAAAAGACTCTCTAGGGCAGCTGGTCAACACGACCGGCGGACGAACCCTAGGTACGGGCGGCGCAGCCCCCGGCGGCGGTCATGGAGGCCGACCGCCCCGGGGGCGGCGCGGGGTGCGGAAGCGGTGGGCGGCGGCTAGGTCTAGGAACTTGCGGCAGATACCATGTTGACAGGGAGAGAGGGATTTGGTGGAATAGTTGTTGTATTGCTTGAGCCTCGTGGGCATATATATAGGAATACAATGATCAACTTGGAGTACAAGACAAGGCATGACAAATCCTAGTCTATCTCATATTTCCTAATAATCAATATACTCAATGGTATATACGACGTACGGATATTTCTCTGCTCCATGATTTAGCACCTCTTGGTGTCAAAAAAGCCATCCAAGATGAGCAGAATCAGCGAAACAGGGAATCATCTTTCCCGTAGGACCAAACAGAAAACCAGGTGCTTGTACAGTAGAATGATGTGCATAAATGCGAAAGAAACATGGAAACGTGAACTTTCTGGCAAAGTAGCTGGCCAGCTAATGCTCGGGATAAGATCGTCAGAAGATATTATGTATATACTCTGCATCTCGTTCTAAATATCTCTGCACTTTTGCTGGCTTTCGTGATGGATGGATAGCCTTTATGCGTATCATCTTGTCCCAAAGATTCACCTTTTTTTGGAACAAAGATTCATCAGCTAGCTGGTGATTGGAATGCCCATGGTTTTGGGTTTTGGGGACCCGAGCAAGCACCTATGTTTGTGTGGTGCATGCATGTGCCGCAGATCATGGTCCAACTAACAGTCTTGTCATCAGTGGAATGTTGAAATTAACTAAGAAAATGTTCGGTTTGGTAGGAATCTGCTGGGATTGGGAGTTTGAAACTAAGGGCAAGTTCAATTGAGCTAAATTCGAGGCCAATCCCTAACCCCTGCTAACACCTGCTAAACCAAACAAGCCCTAAATGGGGCTCATGGATTAAGTAGGTGCCTGACACTGTTTTGACTCAAAATAATCCCAAGTGTAGTACTGCACGCTGAACACACGTACGTGCGGCATACATGCATGCATGTCCTATCACATGCAGCCGCACTAGTTAGTGAGTCAAAGTTGATGCATATGAGAGGTACTCATAGTGGGAGTAGCCGGCCGGTCGGCTGGAGCGGCAGGATTGACTAATTAATCAATGAAGCACTTACGGAGGGACAACCTAACAGATAACATGCGATTGAGCGATCAGTTATAAAACGATAAATCAACCTAGATAGATAGATGCTGCTTTCCACGACCAGCACGATATACGTTGTTAAGTTAATCGACTGATTAATTAAGACTAGCTACTAGTATCATCCATGCACAAGCTAGAAAGATGGCCAATTGGGTCAAAAAGGTATGACAACTTGCATATGTTCCTCTCCATCTTCCTTATTGTCGTTTGGCGCCGAAAATGGAGACCAGCGTGGAGAAAAATGTTTGAATTTAAAACGGCAACTTTATGTGCTCATATCATATCCGGGGCCCATATATGGTCGACTATATACACACACGCTCTATGAAATGGAATAATGCAATTCGTCAAATTTATTTAGCATATTTTCGTGCGTAAGCTGCAAATGGAGCGATAACTCAGTGTTTTCCTAACAAAATAAACAGGATTAAACAATCCCACTTTTTTCTTTCCTTTCCTACCCACAACTAACTCTGGATTGTAAGATATACAATCCTCGATGGTGAGTTGTAGCACTAGCCAACTCTGGATGGATCATGTATATCTTAATTAATTAGCCGACATCAAGACACATAATAAGATCTCCTATATATATACGATAGCTAGGTATGCACACTTTCATTTTTCCTATGGCCTTGATCTTTCGTCGTGACATGAGGCTAGTAGCGAGTAGCGCTTTCTCATTTCACATTCACTTTTGACAAAAGCACACTTACAAGAAAAAAGAAAGGAGATTTAAAGCATGTCTCTGTTTAGTCTTAACAGTGTCAAAAAGCACAACTTAACGCGCGCGTGTCTCTCGTCGTGCATACATGCATTCACTTGTGCAGTTCCTGTTAAACAATTCAATCAAGAGCACACAATCCTTGCCCCTTCATTCTCCCGTGGCCCTCCATGTCATCTCGTTCCCCGAATAGCAAACCTCATTATTTCCCTGAAATAAAAAACTTACCCAAGTGCTAAAAATCGGACATCGGATTTTTAGAGGCTGCTAGCGAATCTTAAAGCAAGGAGAGCAGACAGGTCAGCACTGGAATTCGTTTGGTAAAAGGTTCTATCGCTGTGAACTCTATCCTCGGCCACCCCGGCCACATGCGTCTCTCCTCCCCATATCCACTTCCCCCTCGCATCACCCACGACGTTCCACTGCCAGGCCGAATGTGAGGCGGAGGTCGTGCCGCCTGCATGCCCGCCGCTGCGCTCCGGGTCCACACCACCGGCTCGAGGTGTCGTCGTGGGCAGAGCCGAGCGCCACCTGCTCGCCTCAAAGCCGCCTCCATCTGCCCGCTCCTAGCCATTGCTGAGTTGCTTATCTTTGCTGCCATTCGAGGCAGCCGTTGCGGGCTTCTTGAATCCCCCTCGATGAGGCTGCCTCATCTTCGATATAGCTGCTCGTCCTCGTCACGTTCTGTGGCTGCCCTTCCATCCGAGGCGGCTTCTCTTCCTCGCCGTCATCCGTGGCCGCTGCTGTTGGCTGCTCGTTTCCTTCGATGCGGCTGCTTGCCATCCCCACATCCGTCGCTGGAGCTGCGGGGGTAGTTGTCCTCGTCTCCTCCGTTGTTGGGTGCTTGACCTCGCCTCTCTCCCACCGCCTCCGCTACCGGCTGCTTAATGTCGAATCTCCTCCTTGTCTCATGTAGTACGTCGTGGCTGGCCGCACAATTTGGAGGGAAGAACTTTAGAGGCCCAAATTTTCAGCAGTTCGTGTTAGTAGGCTCATGGCAATTTTTTTGCCAGTAAAGCATATGATAAATGTAAACCATATCTACCCAAATACGGAGTATATAGTATCACCAATACATGTTCACATCATTTGTGCAAGTACAATCGTTAATATATGGTTATTATGCGGTTCACAAAAAATATATTTGTTAAGTGACAAATATAGGGCAATTAATTAAAGTTGCTTACTGGCAAGTACTGTAGTTGTGGTATGGCAACTTTCAGTGGTAAAAAAACACGAGTATGAGTTTCTGATTTTGCCATGTGTACATCACACACATTTAGCTGGTGATTGTTTCTGATTTTGCCATGTGTACATCACACAAATTCAAGTTGCTTACTGGCAAACACTGATTTACCACAATCTAGCTGGTGTTTGTTTCTGATTTTGCCGTGTGTACATCACACACACTTTTTTAACTAACAGGAATCTTAAATCCATGCAAAACATCAGAAAGAATTTCTGATTCTGCCTTCATGTCTTGATTTTTTTTCCTAATTTTTGCCAAGCGACCAATGCTAGACATTTTCCTATAATTGCCATGTGTTGTAAAACATTTTTTTTTCTGAATTGCCATGATGTGTTGAACGTTTTTTTATTTTTGGTCACATGGAAAGTGCTTGGAGTTTTATGGTTGTATCATGGCAAAGATTAACATGCTTTACCCAAAACATGCCAAATTTTAATTTTCCTTGATAGTACGACAATTGATTTTTTTGGCACGTCTCCAATTTTTGCCATGGCAAATTTAGTTTTTCCAGAAATCCGATGGTCAAATTCATATACCTTGATGAAACATTTGTGTAACAAACTATGGGAAACTCTTTTCGTAGTAGCATGACAAACTCTTTAATAGTATATCATTGCAAAAAACTTTTGTATTGTATCGTGGCAATTTAAGTTCATGAAGCATGGCAAATGTAGTTTATAGATCATGGCAATTTTCTTTCTTTGCAACATGGCCAAAAAATAATTTCTTATGGGACTATGGCAATTTAATTTCATGAAGCATGGAATGTGTAGTTTATGGATCATGGCAATTTTCTTTTGCACCATGGCAAAAAATAATAATTATGGGACAATGTCAATTTAAGTTCATGGAGCATGGAAAGTGAAATTTATGGATCATGGCGATTTTATTTATTTGCAACATGGCAAAATTTTACTTTTTATGCAACCATGGCATTTAAGTCCATGGAGCATGGCCAATGTAGTTTATGGATCATTGCAAAGTTCTTTCTTCTCAAAATGGAAAAAAATACATTTTATGGGACTATGGCAATTTCAGGTTATGGATCATGGCCAATGTAGTTTATAGATCATGATAATTTTACTATATGGACCATGGAAAATTTCTTTCTCTTTGCAATACGCAACAATTTCATTTCTATGGGACCATGTACAATTTAGTTTACGCATTGTGGCAAATTCAGTGTTTGGATCATTGGAAATTTCGTTTATGGATCCAGATATATAGCACATTCTCCATCAAAGTTGTCATGGCCCATGGCAAAAATGTTGAACTCTGAATGTTTTCTCGTTTAATAACACGGCACATTTTCTTGTCTATGTTGTTTTTCTGCATTTTACCTTGGCAAATTTATTTTATATTCCACGGAAAAGTCAACGAGCTTACCATGGCAATAACTTACTTGTGTCATGGCAATTTAACCATGCTTTACTTTTCTGGTTGCGTTTAAGAAAAATGAACGTAAGAAAAAAAATGATCTATTGATATCTCTTTTTCAGATATTTTTTATGCATGTCCAATGGAAAATATTATAGGAAATCTTTTTGTTCTATTCTATATCTCCATTTTTTTGTGTTTTCTTATAATATCATGGCAATTAAAGAATTTTTAACTTGTCTTTTTTCTATATTCAATTAGCAAATTCATGAATATGTCCTGGGAAAAAATGTTTAGATGCCAAGTGTTTGTTTATTTTTTATGACGTTTGTTATTTTCAGTGCTCTGTTTTTCTTTTTGGCACAAAGAATTACGCTGGGGGGAAGGCCAGCAAAGCAAGTGGTCAATCGGGCCGTGTGTCGCGCCCGAGAGTTGCCCGAGTGAACGTAAACATTCGATCGATCAAACTTGTCAATTCAAATGATTCATTTGACGTGGGTTACCCCCAGATCATACGGCAATTCTATATTGGTGTCCAAAACTTATGTCAAGAGTATACATATCCATGATATACCATATAACGGGTAGTCTTTTATGCTCTTTTTTCAGATATATTATGCATAGTTTAGTCAAAAAAAGGGTGCGTCGAATCCCTTTCGCCGATCCACTTTACCACAAGAAATGAATTGGCACCGCAGGTTTTCTTCTTTTTTGGGAGCAAAGCATAGGTCAAAAGAAGTAAAGCGTGTCTCATCTTTTCACACACACAAATACACATGGTTGGTCTCTCGGAAAGCAGACGTTTAGCTGATAATTCTATCATCGATCACTACAATGTCACTACTAGCTAGTATTTCTAGTGCTTTGCTTAATTTCCACGAATCCACGTAGTACTGGTACTGAACCAAAAGGAGCCACGCGTGCAGGAGGAAACACCCCAAAGTGGCATGCACGAGCTGTATCGGCGCCCGCCACCACTCCGTGGGTCCCGGCGTTACCTGTCCGCCGGCCGGCTCTACCTTCCAGCACCATGGTGACTTCCATGACCGGATGACCCCCTCCACGCTATAAAAATCCATGCAGAGCAGAGCATCGCACACACGCACACACGCTCAGAGTCAAAGATAAGCTAGATACAGAGTCGAGAGTTCATACACCAGAGCTAGACAAATACAGAGAAGCAACACCATGCGCCCTCCGGCGAGCCTCCTGCACCGCGCCGCCCTCGCCAACACTGGCCCGGGCGAGCCGTCGTCGTCGCCGGTGAGTTTGAAGGCCCCTGAGCAGCAGCAACAGCAGCAGCAGCAGTCGGCGCCTGTGATGGCGGTGAACTCGGACATGGTGGTCATCCTGGCGTCGTTGCTATGTGCGCTCGTCTGCGTCCTTGGCCTCGCCCTCGTCTCCCGGTGCACGTGCCGACGCCGCCGCTCGGCCTCATCCCCCGATAACGCTCCTCCTCCCCCAAAGGGCCTCAAGAAGAAGGCCATCGACGCGCTCCCCACCGTCTCCTTCGCCGCCAACGGGGCTTCCCCGGCCCCGGCGACGTGCTCGTCGTCAGAGTGCGCGATATGCCTGGCGGAGTTCGTGGAAGGGGATGGCATGCGTGTGCTCCCGCGATGCGGCCACCGCTTCCACGTTGCATGCGTTGACGCCTGGCTCCGGACGTGCGCCACATGCCCCTCTTGCCGTGCCCCCATCGTTGCCACGCCGGCGACGCCGACGGTGGTGGTCGTGGTGGCGGCGAACAACAGGTGCGGGAGGTGCGGCGAGCTGGCGCCGCCGACCGGTAGTGGCGATGACACGTTTTTACCTTAGTTTGTAATTAACCAGGTTTGTAGTAGCATTGTTCTTGTGCCCTGTTTTCTTCTCTCTCTCTCTCTCTCTCTCTCTCTGCTTTTTAGGTAGCTCTCGTTGTACATTCAGTTTGTCTTGACTCTTGACAGGTTGATTTTGTAAATTAAAACTGGTGTTACATAGTAAAATTTTGTGGAGTCAAACTGGAAGTTAGCTTTTAAATTGTATGCTCGGCTAGTACTTGTGCAAACACCAAACAGCCATTAGTCCGTGTATTTCTCTACCTTATGTGATATTCACCTCTTGTCCACTTCATCTTCAACCTTGAACAAAACAAGCGAGTACCTCCTCGATAAACTTCACTTTCATTAGGACTCTACGAACATTTGCAGGGTGGAATATTGCCCTTTTCAATTTGTTTTGGGTGGTTCATCTGGTCTTAGTCATTAAAACTTTTAGTCTCTATCAGAATCGATTCGCCATTCATTACAGCACAACATGATAGCAACTCGACTGATGGAGATCAATCAAAGGAAAACTAAAGTGGAAGGATAACACATCGTCGGTCTAGCTCGATTGCCACCATTCAAGTTTGATGGCCGATGTGGACGTGATGTCTAGACGGATTTCAGCCCCAGTTCATAAATAGCAAGAGACTATGAACTCATGACACTTGTTGGAAGCTTTTACGTTAGACCTACAACTTTTGCAGCAGTATAATTAATTTTTTTCTCTTCAAAAAGAGGTAATCTCTTTCGATTAATTGATGCATGCATCCTATCTTATTGTAACATAACCGTTTCCTAAAACAAAAGAAAAATGATGAGCTTGGAACCTTAGTTATTACAACGGAAATAGAAATTAAATGTACTACTCCCTCTGATCCAAAATCAGCGTCGCAGTGATTAGAGGGGGTAACATTTATGCAAGTCACCAGTGAAAACAAAAGGTTCCGCAAGCCAAACATATGTTTCTCAAGTTACTGCTTGGCCGCATCTGGCTCTACGTCATAAAATTAAATTGGGAAAACTACTGACCAAGGCAAACTTGACCTCACTTATTTACTATGGAAAATCAAAAGGACCACCCCCCAAATCAAGATCCGACAATAGGTGGGACTGAAAATATCGTGCCCCCCCTTCCTACCTCCTACCATGTCTGCAATGGCCATGTGAGGACAGTGAGTGTTCCACCTTCGAGACATTGTAGGCAAGACACACAAATCTAGCATATAATTAACTCAAATATCAATTGTGGTCCCGCCACCTCTCGACTATAGAAACACTGCACACCAAGGCAAATA
The DNA here is from genome assembly GCA_039707655.1 of Elymus sibiricus. NCBI lineage: Eukaryota > Viridiplantae > Streptophyta > Magnoliopsida > Poales > Poaceae > Elymus > Elymus sibiricus. The sequence goes on from CM077675.1 coordinate 524,375,614, forward strand.
GAACCATCGGAATATTGTGTCAAAGTCTAAGGTTTCAATTAAAATTTCAACCGGTAATCGTTCATTACATGGACCAACATGGAAAACTAGGTCCTTGCATGATTGATACACCTGCACACTAGAGGAAATTGTGGAAAGAGAAGCATACATGTGGAGCAACATGAATAGAGGAACCTTTCAGCAAAGATGCCTAGCCAGGTAACATTGGGGATAAGATCATCATCGTATATTTGAAGATAGATACATCATACAGAGATATACTCTGCGCTTTTGTGATGAATGGATGCCCTTTAATCATATGTATCGTCTTGTATAAAATATTCACCTTTTCTCCGGCCAAAGATTCATCGGTTAGCCGGTGACTGAAATGTCCATGGTGTTTGTTATTGGGGACCAGAAAATTTGTATATATGTGGTGCATGTGCAGCCGGTCATCATTGTAATAAACTTTTAAGTAATTAATATATGAATTTGTTTAGAAAAAGAATCATGGCGCTGCTTTAATTTGTGATCAACGGGGGTTTTGACACCAAATAAACATACCACATCCTCACGAGAGGGGGGAGGGGTTAGTATGTGACCAACGTCCCAAGTGATGTACAGATGATATACACGTGCTGGATGCATGCATATTTGATCATATGCAACCACACTAGGGAAGTAAAGTTGATGCATGAGAGATATAGACAGAAGGAGTAGCTGCCCGGATGGAGCGGCAAGGTTGACGATTCGCTTGATTAATTAATCAAAGCTACGATGCAGATGTCGGGGGTGCTATCCTCTTACAAAAGAACTTACCAAGACAACCTAACAAATAACATGGGATCGATCATAAATATACTACTTGGTTAGGTTAATTAAGCATCATGTATCGAAACAGTGGAGTAATATTTTGCATGCAGAGATCAAACCTAATAAAAGGATGACCACATGGTTCAAAAGCTCATATTGTGCCACTCTTGTTCTTCTCAGCTCTTGTTGTCTCGCGCCGAAAATGGTGACTTGGCAGAGTGTATCAAAGAGCAAGGGCAAAATTAAGTGTGTTTTCCTTGATAGACAAAGTGTTTTCACTCATTAAGATACTATGTCAATCTCTCCTTGAATAAAGATAAGAATATATTTTTACTCAGTTTCTATGATCCCCATGCAGTAAGATATATAATCCTTGATAGTTAGTGTGAGACATACTTATCCCAGATGAAATGGATCATATATATCTTTGTCATCATATAGTATATCTTTGTGCTACAAAACACAAGGAAGCAACGCCGCTGCTGAATGCTTCAGTTTCTGCTCTTAATTAAATAGTGCGGGGATACACGAGTGAGGCGTTTTGGCTCTCGGCCTCCATGAAGGCCTTTTTTCGAAAAAAATCAAAATTCAAATTTTTTAGTTTCAAAAAAATCTGAAAAAATTTGTACAAGTAAACAAAGATGTTATGCGTATGTGTGTAAAATTTCAGGATGAAATACCTTGAAATGCGATCTGTACAAAAAAGACAAATTCATAGCCTCAGAGGATGAATAGTATCATGTGTTAAAAAGCCCCAGATTTGTCTTTTTTGTACAGCCCACGTTTCAGCGTATTTCGTCCTGAAAATTTACACACTTGTGCATTATGCCTCCAAGTATATCTATTATTTTTTTCAGAATTTTTTGAAATGTAAAAATATGAATTCTGATGAATTTGACTTTTTCAAAAAACGGCCTCATTGAAGCTTGGCCTCCAAAAAGGATTTTCGGGGGATACACAAGCCAACACCAATAAGAAGTTGGCAGGTAGGGACGCCGCTGCTATTTTCGTGGGCCAGGGACAAAGCACTTGTGGCGTCTACTTTGCATCCAGGCGACTCTATTTTTTAATATGTGAACGGCGTGGTGTGCGGTCCAACGTCAATACTATTTATGTCCGTTTGGATCCTTGGACTACTGACGTTTGCACAACACCGAACACCTGTAATGTGCACACGTCATGGTGCATGCCCTCTTTCCCACGTCTATACTATTTCGCCGAAATAGAGTCGGCAGCCAGAAATGGACCCCTGCCACTAACGTATTACTAGATGATGCCCCGCGCGTTGTCGCGAGAATCTTGTTAAAACAATTGTATCAATAGGTGCTTAAAACAATTAAAAGTAATGCAAATGTTAACGAAATGTTATTCTAATCAAAATATGAACCATACATCACATAGGTATGTTCCGACAAAAATATGAATCATAAAGTATGTTGGTATGCTCCAAGTATCCGGCACATATATCAGATGTGAAACCATAAAAAAATAATTCAAGCAATATAACTTATAAGTGACTTACATGTTGCTAATGTGGTATGGTTGAATGGTTAAATTAATGCATAAATTTGCAACCTATGATTGTCATGCATAGGTGCTTAGGTGGCGTGGTTGCATGCTTATAAAAGCGAGGTAGTGGGCTGCATGAAAAAAAATCTAATTTGTGATTGGTGTTGATGTGGCATGGTTGCATGCTAAGGAAAATTAGGTAGTGGGTTGTAGCTATTTAAGAATACAGGATTCCTACAAGAGTTTTCCTACTAGTGAAAGAAGCAATGCTACGGGGTATGGAGTTGCACAATATAGCAGCAACTCCAGATTCCATGGACTTGCTAGAATGGGTTAGGTCGTGCTATTTTCTCATATATGGTCATTCATGCCAAATTTCTCAAAAAGGGTCAAATATGTGATTTTAGCCCTAACCCGGCACCCGCCACTACCACTTGGGCCCGAGGTTACTTGTCTGACGGCCAACCTTCCCTTCCACCACTGGCACTTCCATCCACGAGATCACAACTATAAAAGTCCCCACGCTCTCATCGCATTGGAAAGCACACACAATCCATAATCCACGCCCTCTCTTCTCGCAAGAACATGAAGATAGAAACTAAATTGCAATATAGCCCTACTGCAGCCATCAACCTCGCCTGAACTGTTTTATCATCATCTCCAACGGAATGCTCTACATCACCACCCAAGGGAAACAAGGCCTCACCTCGGGGGTGGGGGGGGGGGGGGGGGGGGGGGAGGGGGAGCTGAAGAATCCCGATTCTATTCTAACGTTCAAAAACGATTTAGCGACAGATGACGAAGTAGTGAAAGTCTAAGGTGGCTTCCTAATCTCTCGACGCCAGATCAGAGTGGGCAACACATCGATCTAGTCCCTGCTTTAATTTCATCTCCATGGCAATGTAAAAAGAGGGGAAAGGATGGGGTTGCACTAGATTTGTTGCTTCAACGAGCTTACTGGGAGGAAGCGCGATGGATCTTTAATTCTTCCTGCCTCGTTAGTCACCATGAACGCTGAGAGGAAGAGCTTTCATGCATGGCCCTCAAAGTGGGCACGAAGGTAGGGACCCATATTCAGAACCTGACACGCCATATTTCTATCTCTATTTCTTTTGCTCAAAAAAAAAATCTCTCTCTCCCTCTCTCTCTCACACACACACTCATGTGCTACGAGTTAGCAGTGTTTTAGTTAAGGTACCGTACCTCCTATGGAAGTTTATATAAAGAGCATTAAACAATCCCACTTCTTTCCTTTTTCCCCATATGCTAACGCTAGATAGTAGTAAGATACACGATCCTTGATGGTGAGTTGTCGCACTAACTCTAGATGGATCATGTATATCTTATTTAGATTACCTCAACATGCATAATAAGGTCTCTGATAGATATGTGATAGCTAGGTTCGGTATGCACACTTTTATCATTTTCCTGTGTGTGTCTTGCTCTTGGCCGTGAAACGAGCTTAATGGCTCTTCCACATTTCACTTTCTTCACTTTTAGGAAAAGCACATTTAAAAACCATTCGAAAACGATATCTAAAGCATGTATCTGTTTAGTACTTAAGTTGCCACTTAGTCGAGGACATCAGTGTCAAAAACTACATTTACCAGGGCCATGCCAATGTGTCGCTAGCTAGCCAATAGCTGGATTCCACCTACTTTGCACGTAGAATTAGTAGTACTTTCCACATAGAACTTGTATACTACCAAAAAATTAAAAGCGGCTTAATCTGCCACTGCCATGTGGCTCCGCCCTTCATATCCACACACCACTATGAAAACACACACTTAATTATCCTGAAAATTCAGTGCACCACTTACTTCTTGGTCATTTGTTGTGTAGACTTTTAAGTATATGGCCAATTCCCATATTTTAGATTATTATCCGTACCTGAGTTTTTCCCTGGCATTCCATTAAAAAAAGCAAATGGTTTTGGTAAAAAAATCAAATATATCATTTTTTTATCTTTTTGGATAGAGATTAAAATGTAACTTTATTTCCATTCCAAAAATATGTAAATAGAGCGAATAATATAAAAATGGAAATTTATTGAGTGGGAGCAAAAAATAAAATGGTTCTCACGAAAATGGAAACAAACACATAACAATTCTTTCCATGGTACACTGCCGAAATCTTAATTTATGTATCCACAAATGCGGAAGTTTCTTTTTTTGTCTATACTAGGTATATTCAGTACATTATCCCATAATTCACCACTGTATTATACGATTGTGTAAATAAATGTTTACCAAACTCTGCCCGTTATTTTATTTTGTAATCACTTGTTGAGTTGCCAAAGAAAATATTGTTTATTTGGTAAGTCATAAAAGATGAAACAATTGAGGTTGTTTTCAATGAATGATCATCAGGAAAAAATATGAAATGTTGAACAAAGCACTCCGCTTGGTAGGAAAAGGAACGTTATTCTTTTTTTTGAAGTATATAGTGTAGAGATAGCATACTCTAGCCCAACCCATGTACAAGCCCAACTCAATCCTACCACAATCCTTTCTGTACTCCTATGAGTCAGAGTTAGTGGCAGAAACAATTGGGAAAAATTATTGGGCGGAAACAATCCCACCATATGTGTAGAGATAGCACTTGCCCGGGCTCGCTGGCCACGGGACAACATACAAACCTGATAAACAATTGGGCTAAATCTGATATGTGGCAGCAGTGTACGTTTAGGAAGCTCTTAAGCGCTTTAGGCGCCAACTAGGGGTTCCAGCACCCACGCAACCATACTCTTGGGTCCAGCCCAAAACGCGCGCTCCCTGGCTCCCTCTGGGCTCTGTCATGTCGCCTCGCTGCTGATTGGACACGGTTGACCGGACAACCGTTGACTTAAAAAAAAAACAAGAAACAAACAAAAAATATCGTAAACTCAAAAATGTATTTTTCATGTTTTACAATTTAAAGATAAAGAAAGAATTGCATGGATGCATATATATCATTTTCGCCATTTCAACGCACGGATCAAATAAGTTGACCATTTCTCTCTCATCTTGCAATAAAACAGATTTCGCGCGCATGCATTTTTTCCATAATGCAAGCAGGGCGATGATCGTGCTTGGCTATCGTGTTGATAACCAACGATGAATTTCAAAAGAGAAACCAAATGTACTTTACAAATACAAAAATCTAAGCACGTGATTTTAGTCAGGCCTCGCATCTCTTTCGCCGATCCACTTTACAATAAGAAATGTGTAGGCACCACGCGCAACTTTTTTTCTTCTTTCAAAGCAAAGCACAAGTCAAAAAAAGTAGAGCGTGTCTCATCGTTTCACACACACATAATTCTACAGTGTCACTAGATCCTACTTATCATCCACGAGCCATAAAAACCTACGCAGTGCATCGCACACACGCACGGCCAGAGTCAAAGACAAGCTGCATACAGAGTCCAGTGTCCAGACACCATATAGCAGCAGCAGCGGCATCATGCGCGCTCCGGCGAGCCTCCTGCACCGGGTCGCCCTGGCCACCACCGGAACCGGCGAGCCGTCGTCGTCGCCGGTGAGTATGAAGGCCCCAGAGCAGCAGCAGGCGGCGTCCGTGATGACAGTGAACTCGGACATGGTGATCATCCTGGCATGCCTGCTGTGCGCGCTCGTCCTCGCCCTCGCCATCGCCCTGGTCACCCACTGCGCATGCAGACGCCGGCGCTCCTACCACTCTCCTCCTCCCCCCAAGGGGCTGAAGAAGAAGGCCATCCATGCGCTCCCCATCGTCTTCTTCGCCGGCGCCCCTTCACCGCAGTCGTCGTCGGACTGCGCGATCTGCCTGGCGGAGTTCACGGAGGGGGAGCGCCTGCGCGTGCTCCCGCAGTGCGGCCACGGCTTCCATGTTGCATGTGTCGACGCCTGGCTCCGGACTTGTGCCACATGCCCCTCCTGCCGCGCCCCCATCGCTGCCACACCCACTGTGGTGGTCGCAGTGGCGGCGAACAACAGGTGCGAGAGGTGCGGCGAGGTGGCAGCGCCGAATGGTGGTGTCGAGGACGTGTCTTTACCCCCATTTTCTTCATTCTCTGCTTTTTAGCTAGCTTGGCTATTGACCCAATGTGTATTGACATGTTAATTTTGCAAAGTAAAAGTTGTGTTTACTTAAGATTTGTAATTTAATTAGGCCCTGTGTTGGCTTGCTGCATTCGATCGGCGCCCAGCAAAACATAGTGTTATTTGCTCTGCTAATACTCGTGCAAGTGGCCATGAACAAGTCACCTCCTTTCTGCGATATTCACCTCTTGTCCTCTTCATTTATCGGCTGGGACAAATCTCCGCTTCATCTTCTTTGATCTGGAACAAATCATTGAGCATCTCGTTCGATTGAAACTAGCTTCAGTTTCATTTCTCTGGAAAAATAGCTTTCATTTGAACCTTACAAACGGATGCGACCGGAATCTATTGCCATTTCCAAATTATTTCTCAAAGATTCACCGTTTCTCCGGGCAAAGATTCATCGGCTAGCTGGTGACTAAAATGTCCGTGGTTTTGGGTGTTTGCGGCCAGAGCATGTGTGTGTACGCTTATGCGGTGCATTTGCAATAAGTCATTGTCAAAATACAGTCTCGTGATCATTTGAGTTTTGACACAAAACGGTTGCCATGGATTAGGGGCCTGGCAGTCTTTTTCGAACTAAAATAATCCCAAGTGTTGTACCGGTAGGCACGTGTCTGATCAGATGCAGCCGCACTAGCTAGTGAATTAAAGTTGATGCACGAGGGTTATAATGATAGTGGCTGACGACTCAGTTGGTTGAGTGATTATTCAAGCACGTGCTTACGGACACACAACCTAACAGAAAACACGGGATTGATCCATACATATATTATTCAATCAATAACTCACAATAGATAGTTGCTACTTTCCATGAGATCATGTCTCCAACCAATGGCTGAGAGTTTTGCATGCACAAATTTAATAATAAAAGATGACCACTTGATTTCAAAAGTTCATATCTTGCCTCTCACAATCTTCTCAGCGCTTATCGGCTTCCGCCGAAAATGGTTTCTATTGCATACGAACTCGATGATCCATTGAGAGTGCATCACAAAGCGAAGGCAAAATTAAGTGTGTTTTCCTTGTGGGGGAAATCAACTAAGGGGACTTCTACTCGTTCACCGGCGGACGTGTGCTATACGTCCGCCACCTCGATGGCGTTGGATCTACGCGTGTCCGTCCGATCGATCTCCTGCCACGCCCTGTTTGTCCCCTCCCCCACTTATTAATTCCTACAACAACGGCTTTGTTGCAGAAACATTTATAACAGAGATTGCCTTGCAGAATTTTTGTGCAACAGAGTTTGTGTTGCGGATTTTTTTTGCAACAGAGGTTGTGTTGCGGATTTTTTTTGCAACAAAGGTGTTGTTGCAGATTTTTTTTTCAAAACAAAGGTATCGACGGATGAAAGTTTTGCAACATTAGTGATGTTGCGGAATCTTTCTTGCAACACGAAGGATGTTGCAAGAAATTGCAAGAAAAAAAATACCACCAGTGAGGGGAGTAGCAGCGCCGCCCATCCCCCAACCTGTATCGACTGCTCCTCTCCGAGAGGAGCCCACCGGAGTGCCTTCACGTTGCCGCCGGCGAGGACCGGAACTGCGAAGCTCGCCGTCAACCTCGTTGGATCCGGTGAGACTCCTCGCCAACATCTCCCTCCCAGCGGGAAAGGATGCACACCTGTTGCTTGTGTAGCCGTCAGCGACCTCAGGTCGCGTCGTCGTCGCCATTGCGGCTGGTCTGCCGCGGTTGGCTAGCCGCCGTCGACCACCCAGCCGCCGCCTTCTTCCAAGCCGCACGGTGCTCCGCATCCCTGCTGTTGGATCTAACCACCACAGATCCCCGCAACAAGCGCTCTGTCGTAGAAAGCATTTCTGAAACAGCAGCTGAGCTGCAGACCCATGCGCGTGGGTGCGGGTGCTATTGGCCGTTGGATCAAAAGACGATCCGACGTACACGGAGCCGGTGGACGTGGGTGCGAGATCGGCCGGCAGAAGGTAAGCTTTTCCCATCAACTAATTGTAGGATAAGCCAAAGTGTTTTATTTCATTAAGCACTATGTCGATCTCTTCTTAAATAGGGGATAAGATAGGATACAGATGGTTACATTTGTAACGTACTTTTCATTGGAAAGTGCATGCATGAACCCATGAGCATGTGAACCCACTTAGGAAAATTCATTTCTAAATGACAAAAAAATCTCAAAAAAGTCTCACGCATACCTTGTCACATTCTATGTGTACTCAAAAAGTTTTGCGGAAAAACAACTTTTTCTTTGGCCTGTGCAAAAAAACATAAAAAAAATGTTTCATGGAACACTATTTGGAAGCACTGGAATTTGTATTTTCCACGGAGTCAAAACAAAAATGATATTTTTTCACAACAACTTTGTGCCACGCACACTTGTTGCAATGATGTATGCGTGAAATTTTGTTTCAAATTCGTCAACATTTTAAAACGCGCTAAAAAATGCATTTTAAAATGTGGGTTCATGCGCCCATGAGTTCATGACATCGACACTCACTTTTTATTGCACTACCATGTGACACATGTGGTAAGCAATCCAAACATCTTATTTATTTATGAACTTTTCATTCCACTAGATAATTGCCCAAGTGTTATAACTAAGGTACTATAAATATCTAGTATGTTAGCACATGATTTACCTGCCCATATTTGCGTGTTTATCGGAGGTAGTATGGTTTTATTTTGGTAAGCGCTTATTAGCTTAAAATAAGAGGTGGGCCACGCAATTGAGGCGGCTTTTAGGAAAACTCGTGGAAAAAATCATAGATGGAAGAAAAAATCCAAACATGAAGAGGAAAGGAGGAACATACGTAAACTTGGACGAATGAGGAGCACTCGACATAACCTTATGTCTTTATAAAATCGAAGAGAGATTCCAACTCCTTTTCTACTATGCCTATGTAGGACCTCTTTGATACAAAGAATTTTCAAAGCATGTTCTTAGAGATTTTAGAGGAGGTGATGATGTGATCCTGAATCGGTATGTTGTTCTCCTTTCCTGTCAGGTTATCCACTTCCCGATGAAATACTTGGGAGTACCTGTTAGCTATACCACTCTTAAAAATATCGATTAGGAATTTGTGGTTATCAGATATCTTAAAAGAAGTGAATCCTAGATAGGTAACACTGCATCCTCGGGAGGCAGATTGATTTTCCTTTGGTCCAAATCCTTTCTTGAAAAGCTTGGTAAACCCAGAAGAAGATTCTTCTGTTGTGGATGGAAGGACAAGAAACTGTACCATTTGGTGAAATGGTCTCGTGTTTGTCGCTCTAAGCGAAAAGGAGGCATGGGTATTAAAGACCTTCGCAAACAAAACATAAGTTTGATGGCAAAATGGTGGTGGAAACCTGACCCTGGCAAAATACTATGGTCAGTACATTGTACGTGCTAAATATCTGAAGAGATGCTCCCTAGTTGCTGATAATAAAAGTTCAACGGCTCCCTTGTATGGAAATCCCTTCTGAAAGTGAAGGAGCTTTATATGATTGGGAGAAAAGTTATTGTCAAATTTGGGGATGTGTCTAGGCTTTGGAGAGATCCTTTTGGTGATATTATTCCTTTTTGTGACAATTTCCCCTGCTCTTTAGTGTTTGTAATTTTCCTGATGGTACTATGGCTCAATATCGAGCCAAAGCTACCAATGATATGTTTAGATGAAGACTTAATACTGATCTTAATGATCAATGGTAAGAAACTCGTAAATGATTGGCAATGTCAATTTGGCTAACGGACCTTACTTGATTGAATTGTCTCTTAGGAACAGACGGTCCTTCAGGGCTAAATCCATGTAAGAATTCTTGGAAAACGATCTGCCTGGTTGCGACTACACACCGATTTGGTGGGAAAGGTTGCCTTTGAAGTCCAAACTTTTCCATGGTAGCTCTTTAGGATGTTGTTCACAATCGAGATGTTATGAAGTGGAAGAAATGGACTGGTAACCAGAAGTGCTCTTTTTGTAATGGTGGAGAAACATTGAAGTATCTTTGCTTCTTATGTCCGATGGTCAGATTGGTCTCGTGTACGGTTGGCTTGGTGTTTGTCACTGATCTACGCCCCAATAACATTTGGTAGTTCTATTCTTGGTGTTTTATCGTTTTCCTGATGGTGAAAAGTTTCATACGATTGGCCTTGCAGCTATTTGTTGGGGCTATCTGGAGCTGTAGTAACCTTGCTACCTTCGAGTTGAAGTATCTTAAAACTCCCTTTGATATGGTCTTTGCAGTCTCCATAAACTTAACTTCTTGGGCAGGATTGCTAATGCGAGACAATAGGACTGCACTAAAGTGTAGAGCAACAATGTTGAAGGAGAACGCCAAGAACATGATGAGGATTTGCGCATCTTCACATAGCGATGAAAGGATGAGCTGACACTACGTATCATCGAGTTCATTGACGTCATAGTGCTCTCTGATATTTCAATTTGTTTATGTCCTGTTGCTTTGAGTTGTGTAGCTCTTCAACTTTGCTCCTGGGTGAGCTTTTGCCTTGTGTTGTGGAACTTGATAGGTTAGTTTGGTGCCATTGGGTTTTCGCCCATGGTAGATGTTTTGATTGTGAGTATCTATAGTGGGTTTCCCAGTGGCGCGTTGGACCGGCTTCTTCCCTTTCCCATCTCCTGAACTCTAGGATCGGCAATGTATTTTCGATATGCTTTAATGATCGTGTGGTCGAGGAAATCTAGAAAGAGGTGGCGACATCCAAGCTTAAGCCATCAAACCCAACTTGTGTGATTTTTTAAGAGTGACTTTCGCTCGCTCTAGTGTTTGTAATCGTTGCTAGGTAGTGTAGAGACACAGATATAATTTATGTTCCACATGATGTTCTGTGTAATGCTAGGATATTTAGCGAATAGATCAAAGTTTGTTTCGGCAAAAGATGATGACAATTTAATCAAGATATATTAGCAAAGTACAGAAGGTATTCTATGGGCGAACCAACCTGTGGTTGGATGGTTAGAGGGACTATGGTATCCCCAGCCCACCAGGGTTCAAATCCTGATACTCGCATTTATTTTAGGATTTCCGGCGATGCGCATTCAGTGGGAGGAGACGTTCCCATCGACGACGAGGCGCCTACGGTAACTTCGTAAATTTTAAGATGATATGCCGGCTCAGTCTCTCGGAAGTGCTCGTAGAGGTAGGGTGTGCGTATATGCGTTTATAGGGATAAGTGTATGCGCGTGTATATGAGCGCTTGCGTCTGTACTATGTTTAAAAAAGGTATTATATACTATGTTCAAAAAAGGTATTATATGGGAGTATAGCAAAGCACAAGCCAAAGGAGTACTACTATCAAGCATAAAAGGGATTTCACCCGCTCCTCCCGACCTGCTCCCGTGCGGCTCCCAGCCGCACCGGAGCCCTCCAAACTCCGGCCGGCTAGGGCCCTCCCCCTCCTCCTCTCTCCTCACCGCTGCCGGAGGGCGCTGCCGGGCAAAGCCCGGGCGGCGTCGGCGGCGGTGGGGCCGTTTCTCGGTGCGGCGGCGGCGGATCTGGTCGCCTAGTGTGCCAACGGCGAGATGTGCTCCAGGGAGTGCGTGCGTCGGCGCTGGAGGGGCTCGAGGTTGCGGTCAGGGCTGGCAGAGGTGTAGCAGCGGCGAGGCGGCGCGGAGGTGCTGCATCTGCCGGGCGTGGGGTGCTGCATCTGGCCAGCGCAGGGAGCTGCGTCTGGTCGGCGCGGGGGGCTGAATCTGGCTGGCGCGGGCGGCGGCCTAGCGCCAGGAGGCCGGGGCGGAGGCCCCGGGACAGGCTCGCCGGCGCGCCTCATGAGGTGGTGTCGGCGGCTTAGGTGCTGCTCGAGACGGCGGGGTTCGTGCTTGGCTGTGGGCGGCTGTCGGCTCCGGTGACAGGGGCTCGGCTGGAGGGGCTGGCGGCGCCGGGTTCAGTTGCGGGCGGCGCTCGGAGCTGAGTCGCCGGCGGCTGTCAGGCGGCTGCTCATGGGGGTGCTGTGGAGGTGGGCGGTGGCTGTGGACGCGGCTGGCGGCTGCGACGCATCGCGCGGGCTTGTGGCTTGGATGGTGGCGGAGGCGGGAGTGCCGGAGCCTCGGGTGAAAGCCCAGCTCTACCTTGGTTGGAGCCGACGACGATGGCGCCTGCGGGCGTCGTTCCCCTTCTTGGAGGCGCCGTCTTGGGTGCTCCGTCTCATCTCCTGCCTTCACCAGTGGTGGTTCCTCCGAGCGAAAGTTTGAGTTCCCGGTTTCTGCCGGAACGGGCGACGATGGCGTCCTCGTCACTTCCTCCTTGGAGGCGTCGCCTTAGGAGGCCATGGCCTTACCAGACAAGCCACTGCCATGTGATGTTGTCATGCCGGCGTGCGTGTCGGATGCCGTGGTCATGTCATCGGCTCAAGTGGTGCGCGGCCTTGGGGTCGGTGTGGAAGTCGGAGCGGCGGCTCCGGATCTTGCTTTCTTGGAAGGGTGTCGCCACTGGTCACTTGGGTGGCAGTTTCGATGGCCAGCCTGGTGCGCGGCCTTGGGGTCGGCGTGGATGTTGAAGCGGCGGCTTCGGAGGTGGTTTTTGTGTGCCGACTTCGGTTGCTCGGGTGACGAAGCAGGCAGCACGTATGGTGCGCGGCCTCGGGGTCGGCGTGTGTGTAGCTTGCGTTTGTAAGTCGGGGCGGCGGCTCCGGAGATGGTTGTAGGGTGTCGACATCGGTTGCTCGGGTGACGGAGCAGGCGGCTCGCCTGGTGCGCGGCCTCGGGGCCGGCGTGTGTGTTGTTTGCGTTTGTTGTAGGTCGGAGCGGCGGCTCCGGAGATGGTTTGTTGGGCGTCAACTCTAGTTGCTCGTGTGACGGAGTTGGCGGCTCGCCTGGTGCGCGGCCTCGGAGCTGGTGTGGATGTCGGAGCGGCGGCTTCGGATTTGGTTGTAGGGTGTCGTCTCCGGTTGCTCGGGTGACAGAGTCGGCGACTCGTTGGGGGCGCGGCCTCGGGGTCGGTGTGTGCATTGCTTATGTATCGGTTTTCGGCCAGTTTTCCTTATTAACTGGTCACTTCTCTTCTTCTTAATGAAAAGGCAGAGCTTCTGCTGGTTCCTCGAAAAAAAAAAACAAAGGAGTACTACTAATCCAATAGGCGGCAAACAAACTTACCAGGAAGAAACGTCCAAAAGTGGAATGCATGCATCGGCCGTACTGGTGCCCGCCACTACCACCTGGGCCCGGCGTTACTTGTCTGCGGGCCCGTTGCTCCTTCCACTACCGTGACATCATCCTCAATCCACGAGTGATACGATATATAAAATGAGTCACGTTCTCGCGTCGCACGCACGGCCACTAGACAGAGTGCACAGTCCACACCGTGTCACAGACTCACAGTAGAGCAGCAAAGACGGTGAGACAGCATGCGCGCTCCGTCGAGCCTCCTGCACCGCAGCACGGCCGCCAAGCCTTCTCCGTCGCCTTCGTGGCCGCCGCCGCCTCGGCCCGAGCAGGAGACGTCGCTGGTGGCGACGGTGGACTCGGACATGGTGGTGATCCTGGCGTCGCTCCTGTGCGTCTTCGTCTGCGTCCTCGGCCTAACCCTCCTCTCCCGGTGCGCGTGCCGCCGCCGATCCTCCGACCACTACCCTCCTCCCCCCAAGGGCCTCAGGAAGAAAGCCATCGACGCGCTCCCCACCGTCTCCTTCGCCGCCGCCGCCGCTTCGTCGTCGCCTGAGTGCGCGATATGCCTGGCGGAGTTGGCAGACGGGGAGGCCGTGCGCGTGCTCCCGGGATGCGGCCATGGCTTCCACGTCGCCTGCGTCGACGCCTGGCTCCGGACGCGCGCCACGTGCCCATCCTGCCGAGCCGCCATCGTTGCCACGCCCATGCAGGTACAGCCAGAGGCGGCGCCTGTACACTACAGCTGACGATCCAATGTACTCGGACTGTCGGTCGGACAGGTTAATTTTTGTAGCTCCTCTGTAAAGAATAACCTGTGGACTGTGGTGTTTAAGATTTCAGTTAGACCAAATCCAGAACTATGTATTTGCTCTGCTAAATTCTACTCCTAAAAAAAGTCTTCTGCTTTAAATGATCGATCGATCAATTCATAAATTCGCCATGCATCATCCTTAAAAAAAGATCAATTATTGAGCATCACGATCGAGTGAGAGGGTGGGGCGGAATAGTCTATTGTCGATTTCAGTTCGTTTTTGGTGCTATGCTCTCTGGCCAAACGAAGCAATCAAGCTTTAATTAGTCTCCATCAGGATCGATTTGCCGTTCATTGCAAAACAAGATGATAGCAGCTTGACTGATGGAGATCGATAGACAAAAATAAAAGGACAAACTCATCATTGTCTTTTCTTTTTTTTTGACTCGTCTACGGCGGGCTTACGCCGGCCTGAACCTTGTATTACGCAAAATGAGTCAAGTACACATAGTATGAGAAGTTACAGGGGGGTTCATGGGGGAGAAAAGGAGGAAGAAAAAATTACATGAGAGCTAAATTCTCGCAGCTAGATGTGACGACATAGTCCCCCAATCCCGTAGCAGGGATTTTTTGTCGGCGTTCTTACATCTGTGAGACCAAAGGAGAAGATCATCCGCTGCAGCTTTGGCGATTAGGTGAATGACGCGATCCTCATTCCTAAAGACTTTGGCATTGCGACGTTTCCATGTGTTCCACAGAATAGCAATGGCGACGGTGGACCGGACCTTGCAATAGCAATCATTGTCTTTGTTGTTGTTTTTCTTTCTTCGAAAGAATAGTTTTTGTTTGTCGTTCAAGCATTGAACGTTGACGTGGATGCCATGTGTAGCTGGCATGATTCAGACAGTCGTCATAGAGCGAGTCAGTCTCATGGTTCTTGTTAATTTTTTTCTACAATTAATTGGAAATTTTCTCACCAAGAGATACGTAGGCTGGCGGTAGTCAATGTAGATTGAAAATTGAAATTCATCCTCCCAATGCACGATTCAAGTGGTTCTTCATCTCAATGGATTATCCTCGTCGATGTGGTCCTGCTGGCGGGAGAATTTGAGCGAGAGGAGTTGTAGTGTATAAAGGATGTGCACGCTAGGTCATTGTCCACTCTTCCTCTGTTATGTCTTCGTCTATTAGGTGAATGAAGACCCACTCTTTGTCTATCATATAGACGAAGAGCCACTCTTCGGTCTTCCTAGGAAGGAAGAAGGAAGAGTGATCTCCTGTCCAAACGTGAAGGAAAAGATCTTCTCCGGCTCATCTTTGGATCAAGAGTCACACTTAGGCCTAGGGGAGGACATGCGGTGTATTGACTTGAACTTTATTGAAGCAGATCCATTGTTTCAAAATTTCATAAAACAATATTTTTTTAAATCGCAAAAGTTGTAGCAGTTTGCATTTCGAAGAGAAGTTGTAGCAGCTTTCATTATAACAAATAAGTGGAACCTTAGCATTTTACAGAGAAAATAAAGCAGAAGTTGTAGTAGTTTGCATTTCACACACAAGATAAATAGACAAGTATTACAGTTTCCATGTAACAAATAAGTGGAACCAGTTAGCATTTTACACAGAAGATAAAGCAGAAGTTGTAGCTGCACTTTTCATTTTAACCGAGAAGTTGAAGCTTAGAATTTTACAGAGAAGATGAAGCATTTACGGTGTGGAAAAAATTGAATCACCACCAGCACTAATGGCCTTGTAGGCCGCGCTGCCCAATTCCCACAGAACCTGCTAACTATAAATGGAAGCCGACGTAGGCCCTGTACTGTAACCCAAGTCGTTGGCGCACAAAAAAGGCCAATCTATTTAGGTGAACGAAGACCCACTATTCGTCTATGATATGGACGAAGACACACACTTCAGTCTTCCTAGGAAGGAAGAAGGAAAGTAATCTTCAGCCCAAATGTGAAGCAATAGATCTCGGCTCACGTGTGGATGAAGAGTCCCACTTCGGCCTACGGGAGGACAACCTGGGTATTGAATTGAAATATATTGAACCGGATCCATAGTTTCAAAATTCCATAACAAAATATTTTAGAAAAACAGCAAAAGTTGTAGCAGTTTGCATTTCACAAAGAAGTTGTAGCAGTTTTCATTGTATCAAATAAGTGGAAACAGATAACAATTTACAAAGAAGATAAAGCAGAAGTTGTCTATTCACACACAAGATAAAATAGACAAGTATTGTAGTTTTCATTGTAACATATAAGTGGGACCGGTTAGGATTTTACATAGAAGATAAAGCAGAAGTTGTAGCAGTTTCTATTTTGACATAGAAGATAAAGCAGAATTTGAATCACCACCAGCATGAATGGCCTCGTAGGCCCCACCACCCAATCCCCAGTTCCTCACACAACCGACCAACTATGCACTGAAGCATTTTCTTTGCAAGAAGCGATATGCGTAGTGTGGATGCTTTGGAGTCTAATTTGGACCTCTATTGTTCTGGTTCTGGTCAGTTGATTAATAAGGACAAGTCTTCTTTGTTTTTTGGCAATAGTTGTCTGGAAAGTGTTAAACAGGGAGTGAAGTCTAGGCTGAGAATTTCCAATGAATCCTTCAATGGTACTTACCTAGGCATGCCTACGGAGGTGGGCAAGTCTCCAAACACCATTTTCAAATTCTTGCCCGATCGAGCTTGGCGATGTATTCATGGATGATCTGATCGGCCTATGTCTCGTGCTGGAAAAGGAACATTGTTAAAATCTATCATTCAGGCGATCCCGACCTACATCATGAGTTGTTTCCAACTTCCCAAGGGGATTTGTGAGAAATTTAGGCAGATTATTGCTGACGAATGGTGGGGCAGAGAAGCTGGTAAAAAGAAACTCCATTGGAGATGTTGGAGTTGGCTTTCGACCCCCAAATCTCTGGGTGGAATGGGTTTTCGCGACATGAGTATTTTTAACCTTGCTATGTTAGGAAAGCAGGGCTGGCGTTTACTCACAGAGCCGTCTTCACTATGTGCTTGTGTGCTTAAGGGACGTTATTTCCCTAATACTGACTTTTGGAATGCCCAAGCTCCAAGATCTGCTTCTGCTACATGGCGTAGCATCCTTGCTGGTCGTGAGTTACTCAAACATGGTGTGCAATGGGGGATTGGTGATGGTACACAAGTTAATATTCTTTCTGATCATTGGATCCCATCTATTCCTCCATGTGCTCTTCAACCAATTTCTCCTATTCCAGCAAATGCTAAGGTACATTGCTTGATTGATCAGTCCAGTGGTACTTGGAAAGTTGAGACTGTTCGTGCTTTCTTTTGTGATGAGGTTGTCGCTTCAATTCTGAGAATTCCCATCAACCATCATGGCGAGGATTATGTTAGGTGGCCGCACACGAAATTCGGTGAATATTCAGTTCGGTCGGCATATAATATGGCTCGTACTAGTCATTTTTTACTGAATCGTAGTAAGAATGGGCAGGGCCAGTGTTCGGACCTAGCTACTGAAGAGAAGGAATGGGCATCCATATGGGCGGTCAAAGTTCCTGATAAAATGAAGATTGTTTTGTGGCGTTTTGCTCAGGACTGTTTACCAACTGTGCTCAATTTTTACGCCGTCAGGTACCTACATGTGAGAAATGTTGCTTTCATGCCCGCCTTGAATCTGTTGAACACGCTCTCCTATTTTGCCCATACGCTAGAGATGTTTGGGATGCAATCAAGAATACTTATGGTATTGGGCTCAGGCGCTATGATTTACTGTCCCCTAAATTATGGTTGTTTGATTTCCTGGCTCGTTCTTCGGATCATGATCGCACGGTTTTGGCAGTGACCTTTTGGCACATCTGGGAGGCCCGAAACTATGCCAGGAATAATCCTGAAGCCACACATCCTCGGCGTACAGCTGAGAAGATCAAGGCATATGTACATCTGATTCTGCAGCATCTATATTACCCAGCCGCTGCTCACAGGTGAGTTACCAATGTGTCCTCTATAGCTTGGTCGCCGCCGCCGGAAGGTACTGTTGTTTTTAGCTCCGATGCTGCAATTTTTTCTGATTTGGTAAGGTCGAGTATTGGTGTGGTTGGCACAGATTCTGAAGGACGATTTGTCATTGCATGCAACGAGCCAATTAATGTTGTTTTGGATCCTGAGATGGCTGAGCCTTTTGCCATTCGTCGAGCTGTCCAATTGGCACATGATGAACATATTTCAAATGTTATATTTGCCTCTGATTGCCTCTCCTTTATTCAGAGTCTTAACTCTTCAGCTTTCGACCGGTCTTCCATTGGCTCGGTGGTAGCTGGCATTAAGCTACTCTCTGGTGGTTTTGCTTCCAAGATGTTCAAGCACATTCGTCGACATTGTGATGTAGCGGCTCATTTATTAGCTAAATCATGTATGTACTATGTTAGTCCTAGTATTTTCCATTCTGTTTCGGATTGTATCCGGGAAACTCTATGTAATATTGATGCTTGATTAATAAAGCCGGCGTTCACTCAAAAAAAAAAACCCGGCCAGCTATAAATGGAAGACAACCGCCCAACGCACGCGTCGTACCCTAAACCTAGCCGCCGGAGCACAAAAAAATCAATGTAGATCCGCCGTCGCTGGAGCCATGGTCTGATGTTGTCCGACGCACTACGAGCAGCTTACCCTCACCCGTCGATCCCAAATCGTGACAGAGATATCTGCGGAGGTCGCCACTCACGAGGCGGCCACCGACCCGAGCTCCTCTTCAGACTGATAGTTGGAGGAGGAGGAGGTGATGAGGAGGAATAGATGAAGGTGGAGGAGAAGGGGATGGAGGGCAGTAGCGACGGCACACGTCGCCGCCGAGGGCCAAATCACTACCAAGCTGGCGGAGGCCACCGTCATCGTCGCCATCCTTGTCGACAACAACGCAACAGGGGTAGTGTCCACAACGAGATGCAACCGGCTATCGTGCACGTGGGGGGCGCCACAACACGCAGGAGCTCCTCGCAATGCAACCACAACACCTATACGCTCACGCATACGAACAATGGCCTCCAACTACACCACGCGATGCAATAATACTGGCGCATACAGATTTGCGCACCACACCACCAAGTAAACACAACATTGCGAGTGAGAGAGTACATCGTACAATTTACAAATCGATCGTGGACTCCTACTCTAGTGTGCACAATCAGAACGACTCGTCATACAACTTCTCTAACATATGCAATGGATACAGTAGCAGCAGCAGCCTAGCGAGAGACCCGCATCAATCAATCGATCGGGTTCTCTGTATTGTGGAAGTCTCAGGCATGCACCGGGCGCCTTCTACAACCGTGCGAGCACCGAGCAATCAACCAGGGGCCTGCAACCAATTGAACGACCATCGAAGGTGTCTCACACCAATTGCTCGGGTTCAGTAATGCGAAGTCTTGCACACTAACTAACCTTCCTGCATTGCACGGGACCACCCACCGTATACCATACGAGACGGAGAAATCACAGCAAATTCTCTCCCACACTTCTACCACAATTTATGACGTCATGGGAGGCCTAATGAACGCCATGCAGGTGCGCCGCCATACCACCCTAGACGAATACTCCATTTTGTATCATAATCTTTTGTCATAGAGGTAGGTGGCCAACATATCGATGATAATACATGTTTTCGTCATTATTATTGTCATGGAAATGGATGTTTCTTTCTTGTAGTGTGATTTAGCAGCGTGTAGCGCGATTACCGCCATAACGAGCAAATCTGCTAAAATAGTGTGTGCCCCTTCCAGATACACTCTAGCGACAGTGTAGAATCGAAATAGCTCGCTCCTTTTTGCGTTGTGCATAGGTGAGGAGATCCCACACATATTGGCTCTGAGTAGACAACGACATGGGAATGCTAGGAGGGAAGAAAAATGATCAGCTTGGCAAACCACCAGAGCGCACCATTTTTAAGCTCTTCTGTGGTTTAAGGGATTAGTATCAAGAAGTCCTATCGCCGTCCTCAAATTAGGTATGGCTGTCTAGTATCAGATGATCATCAAACAAACAAATGGGATTAGGACTACGGTTCCTTGTTGACTGCTACAAAATTTGTGCCAACGTCTTTTTTTCTTGCCCATTAACGTTTCCATGATGCCATGAGGTGCATATAAAAGGTTTGTTAATGTTATCCCATCATAGATTCGGTATACTCAAAACTGTATCACAAGATTCATTTATTGCATCTCAACTCGTTGTAGAAGTACTTTTTCTTATTACGTATGCATACCATTTCTGCCGGTAAGATCTTTTCGTTTTTTTTAACATAGTACATACGCAGACACTCATACACTCATGAAGTTTGTCACATACGCTCTCCTAGTCGACACAAATGTCTCCTTCCACTGAACGCACATCACTAGTAGGACTAAAAAAAATCCAGAAAAATGCGAGCAGTAATGTCAAGTCTAGGATTTAAACCCTGGTTGACTGAGGATACGACTGTCTACCTAACCATCTAATCATAGGTTGGTTCGTTTTTTTTTTGTATATGCACATTGTTTCTCCTATGCTACCATCTCTGTCTTGCTGACTCTAGTGGAGAAACGGCCTTCAGTCCCGGTTGGGAAGGGCCTTTAGTCCCGGTTCACCAACCGGGACTAATAAATTGGGACTAAAGGCCCCCACCCTTTAGTCCCGGTTGGCCACGACCCGGGGGCTGGGGACCTTTAGTCCCGGTTGATGACACCAACCTGGACTAAAGGTTTAGGGGTTTAGGGTTTATTGTTTATTTTTCCTTTTTATTTTGTGTTTTCCATTTAATTATTTTTCATTTCAAACATATTTTACGCTACTACATACTGTACACGTTATGCATATACAATAGAATTTCTCGTAGAACCGATCATATATCATAGAATTTCTCGTACGACCATGCATACACACATATATATATATATATACAATTTGGTATATACAATTTCTCCTACAATTTACAGATCATTACATGCAGGCATTAGGTGAAATGGTATTCTCCGTCGGGAGATATGACCTGCTCAAGCAAAAATCCTGTCATTTCCTCTTGAAGTGCTCGTATGCGGTCTTTTGGTAGGAGCCTATCCCGCATCTCCACCATCTTTAAAGAAGGAAATCAATATGAATATATTAGTTGTGTGTATATATATTAGATCATGATAAAAAAATGTGAATAGTGTTTACATACCCAAAGATGTCTTGCATCTCCGCTGCTCCTTTCGATCATAAAGCGAATGTTCTCGCAAACGTAATATGCACATAAATTAGTCCCCTGTTCCTGCCTCATACATTTTACGAGAATAGAATTCAATCAAATAATAATCAAGCATGATAATGGTATTGAAACTAGAATTAAAGAGATGCACAGACGTAGCTAGTACTACTTAATTACCTTGGTCCGTCGCCATTTCTGCTGTGGTTTCCATTCACCGACAACCTCTTTGGTGAACTTTTTCCAAACCCTGCCTGGCAATGAAAATGAATAAAGGATTTATTAATTACTTGATATCAGGAAATGAACTAAAGAGGCCGACATAGTGCGATAATGATTGAAATTACCCGTCGAGCATCAAAAACAGGCTTCTGTATTCTTCAGGGTCTTTACCTAGTGAGTCCAGTACTTCAACAGTTGCCTCGTCAACTCTAATGATTAGCAGGATCCAGTGGTATCTGCGCACACGTTTGTATAAGCGGGCATGCATAACTCATCAACTACACTTAACATCGAGTAAGCAAAAATAAAATTTGTAGTACAAGATACTAACACTCACCTGAAGTTGTAAGGAAAAAGTATTTCTGGTTTGGTATTTAGTTCCTTCAAAAACATTAGCAAGCTATGCTCTGTGTCTTTTTTGTACTTATTTAACACCTCTTCATTAACGGTATTTGGGTCAATGAACCCAATGCCATAGACTCCATCTCTTTTCAATTCAAAAATCTTCATTCTGCATAATACCATGCAAAAGAATATAGTGAGGATAATTATAGGCAATGAACGAGCTGAGCTAGAGACTTAAATTACAGAAAGAAATCACTTATAGACAATAGCAACTGGCGAGAGATTTGTCTAGTGAGTCTTGATTGAATAACTGAAAAAATTCTGGAAATTCAATCCACACATCTTTTCCATGGAAGTAATGCTCTGTCTTGACTTTCACCATGAGGCTCTCTCGCCCGGCCTTTATTTCTCTCAGGTACCACTGATGCAAACTGTGCATTTGCGTTGATAGAAGCTTCTCCTCGTCATGACTGACCAGAGGGTTCCCGGGGACATATTTCCTTACTAGTTCCTTCAGATCGACCGTGGGGCTTCGCCGATGCCTAGGAGTTGTTCAACAATGATACCCATCTCTCTAGCCATCTCTCTATTAGCGTCGGTTACCGCCTTATCGTTACTCACCTTGAGCGGGGGGATCGATTGCACTGCCTGTTCACCGAGCTGGGGAACAGTTTTCCCGCATTTATCACTACCTGTAAGGCTCGACTGCTGATTTATTTGTTGATAATATGACTTGCTAATAGAGCGTTCATAGACTGATTGCCTTTTCTCCACAACCGGTTTAGCAAGATCCACAAAGTGTTGTATGACTTTCTCAGGTATTTTCTCCTTTGGCGGCGGGGGCGGTTTCGGTCCAAAATGGGCCTTCAGTTCGGAAGCCACTTGGGCATTGTTTTTCTCCTTCGTCATCTCGTAAGCTAACTTCTTTTCCGCAGGAGGCTCGGGGTTCTTCTTTGGTGCTCTCTTCCGCTTTGGAGTCGGCTGACGTGACGGAGATCGATATCGCGGACTCACGCTAGGCTCCGTCTCGGGGTGGGGTGGATTCGGCTGACGCGGCGGAGATCGATGTGGCGGACTTGCGCTGTGCTCCATCTCGAGGTGGGTTGGAGTCGGCTGACGCAGCGGACTTGGAGGAGGAGTCAGTGGCCTTGGCACCGAGTTTGGAAACACGATGCATTCCTTTCTCCATACAATGAGACCACGTATGGCTTCTCCCAGTGTCTGCTCCCCTTGACCTCCATGAAAGTCAAGCTCTAGTGAGTCATATCCCGACAAAACTTCATCCACCCCGACACGAGCATAGCCAGGTGGAATCGGATTGCCGTGGATGGTTGCTTCAGGTGCATTCGGTAAAGCAAAGCCGTCCGCCACCTTCATGGATATGTTCTTCATTTTCATGTGTAGCTCACAAGTTGTCGTCTCTTGGATATCATCCACGGGGTAGCAAGCCAGCAGTGCATCATCGGCTGGGACCCCCGTGGAACCCACACCGCTTTTCGGCATAGATGGGATTGTACTATCCAATGCTGGATCTGGTTGCTCATCCTGCCGCTGAGACGCCCTTTGCTGGCTAAGTGTGCCGATCTGCTCCTGCTGCTGCATGACAGCGCGTTCCAACTTTTGAAGCCGGTCTGCATCCTGCCTCTTCTTTCTTGCACGGCTTCTGTAAGTGTCGTTCAACTCCGCAAACCCCTCAACCCACGGAGCAACGCCTTTGCCTCGTGTTCGTCCCGGGTGTTCAGGATTCTTGAGGGCGTGTGTAAGCTCGTCGTTCTCTCTCTCAGGCTAGAACGCCCCCGTTAGAGCCTCTTCCATTGCTTCAAGTAAAGCGTCCGAGGCTTCTTTAAGACTTGACAGTTCAATAATCTCCCCTGTCTTTGGGTCCAACTTTCCCCCATGCACATAAAACCAAGTCCTGACCTGTCGGGCCAACCCACTGTTTTTGAGTGACCCCTGCAGCAATCATCTTTTTCTCAGATTCATCCCACTTAGGCAACCCAGTCTTGTAGCCACCTGGCCCCAGAACATGGTGAAACTTCTTTTCGCAGCATTTATCTTGTTTATTCCCGTCCATTCCTTAGTTGCTTCTGATTCCTTGCACTGCACAAATAAGTCACTAGTGGTCCTTTGAATTCTGGAGTCTTCTTTCCTGCGTTGACGTAGTTGGCCCATAATCTTTTCTTCCAAGTCTGGAATTGTGTGGCCACTTCTTAAGAGCACACTTCTTGACTTTCTCCTGTTGGAGATCTGTGAAACCCTCTGGTACGATGAAATGTGACATGAGCGTATCCCAAAGCGTATTTTTTGCTCTTTCATCGACAAAACTAACTCCTCGATCTTCCTTTGGCTTATTCCATTCTTGAACGGTGATCGGGATTTGGTCCCTAACAATAACTCCGTATTGACGTATAAATTTGTCCGCTTTCTTTTTAGGAGCAATCAGTTAGCCATCTGCTTTGATTTCATCGACGTTGTATTTTATGCCCTCGGGCAAGTTTTTGGCCGGGCCTCGTACTACCCTTGTAGAAGATTTGCTCGATCCGAAGGGCTAATAGAAGAAAGATTCGTTAATATATATATATATATATATATATATATATATATATATATATGTAAATCAATTAATACATGTAATGATCACCAGAGGCCTTATATATATTTATATATATACCTCGCCAGACTTTGTTAATTGAAGAACATTTCCTTCGCCATCATTGTTTGTGTGCCCTTCGTCTCTTGGTATTGTGAGCCGTCATCTAGTTCAATCTCTGGGTTTTCGGAGTCCCGTATCATCTCGAAGACATCCTCTTCATGGTCTCTACATAGCTTAACTAATCCAGAAGAAAGATAAAACAATTTAGTATTCAAATTAGAATGCATTCAATAAGCAAAAACTGAATCATAGTAGTCAGCCGCCGAAGAAGATCATCATATAATATCACTAATATATCTCGAATAATCCAGTTAATGCATCATCGAATATTATCGAATATTATCACTAATACATCTCGAATATTATCATATAACATCACTAATACAGCTCGAATATTATCGAATATTCCAGTTGACTCGCAGTTCCTGAGGCACGGGCGGTGGACACCCAAAGAGAAGGAACCATGACAGGATCATAGCTCGGGTGAGATCCCTGAAGAACCTGCCAGGTATTAGAGAACCTGGCGTCCAACGCAACCATATAGCGACAGACATGCTCGTCCTCCTCCCTGACACGGCGACGTACCACCTCCTCGGAGGTCGGCTGCCTCCACACCGATAGTGGCCCACGCGACCGCCACCAAATAAGCCCTGGGTCGACGACGGGAGCCCGATTCCTCACCAAGCTACGCGCCCCGGAAGGTAGCACCACCCAGTGCCAGCCCGGCGGAGCCCAGTCCAGGACATGGCGCCTCTCAAGCAGGTTGTCGCCGCCGTGTCGACGACGAGGATGCGGACCGGGCATCGTCGACGTCGAGAACAAATTCTTATGAAAACAAATTCCTATGCAATAATTATCATTTTATTATGCTACTCATATTTAATAAACTTTTACAACTATATAGTAATCATCGGCACTTTTACAACTTATAAACAAATTCCTACTCAAATTTAATAAACTTTTACAACTATTTAATAAACTTTTACAACTATTTAATATAAAAATTCCTATGCGAGAATAAACTTTTACAACTTATAATCAAATTCCTACTCAAACTTATAATCAAATTCCTACTCAAACTTATAAACCAATTCCTATGCAAGAATAAACTTTTAGAACTTGTAAACAAATTCCTACTCAAATACCTACTCAAACTTATAAACAAATTCCTACTCAAATTTCTATAGGGCTTCATCGATTCGACGGCTACGCTATGCAATCGAGTGCGGGGAGAGGGGGAATCATGTCAGGGGCTCACGGCGATCAAGACGAGCAGCTCACCCTCGGCTGTAGAGGAAGTAGTCAAACAGCGGAGGGACGATCGGGGACCAACGACTCCGACGTCGACGATCACTCCACGGAGATGCAACACCACAAACAGATCCAGCGCCTCTACAAAAATGTGAAATCTAGCATGAATAGTGTAAAAAAAGACATGATGCACATGGGATTTGCATAACAATGATTATTGCAATCTTAATTTTTTTTGAAGATGCTTTATATGCAATATCTCAATTAGAAAATCAGCAACATCTAAAACAACGCTTGCCCATTATTAACCAAAACACACTGATCATTAAATTTGTTATGTTAATTATAGCAAATCAGCAACATCTAAACATCATCTCATGAGCAACATCTCAACATCTCACAGCTAGGAAATCATCAACATCATCTCATCAGCTCAACATCTCAACTGATTTCAATTCTTCAAAAAGAATATAAAAGACTGAAACTTAGTATTTCACAGGGTGGCATAAACAATTTTAATATTTTAACAAGTGATTTCAGTTATTCCAATTCCAATGCCATGTTTCACAGAGAGTGAAATTGATTATCTCAATCATCAAAGAACTGATTTCAATCGTTTCAAAACAAATTTCACCACCATATTTTTACAAATGACTGAAAAGGGAGGAGCTGCTGCTGGAGATGACCGGGCCGGGGCGGGTGACGGCACCAGAGAGGGAGGAAGCAGAGATGTGGAGGGACGCGGTGGGAGGAGGGTGGAGAGCAGCAGGGGCTCGTCGACGGGCAGCAGGGGGGCGGCGATTTCGTCGGCGGTTAGCAGGGGCGCGGGAGGAAGACGACGACGATGCGATGTGGCCTGGTGCGGTCGGACGGCGGCACGTGAGGAAGACGACGACGACGCGAGGTGGCCTAGTGTGGTCGGACGACGGTGGCGATCTCCCGCGGGAATGGCGAGCAGCCTGGCGGCGTTCTGGATGTCCCGGGCGGTGGTTGGCACTCAGACACGAAGGGCGTGGGATTATATAGCAGAGACCTTTAGTCCCGGTTGGTGCCACCAATCGGGACTAAAGGTCTCATTTTCGGCGGCCCAAATTCTGCGCGGGAAGGGACCTTTAGTCCTGGTTGGTGATACCAACCGGGACGAAAGGTCTATTTTGTATTTTTTTTGTTTTGTTTTTCTAAACAGAACATTTCTTTTTTTAGATTTTGAATAACTGTTAGAATATTTAGAGTTTTTGAATGAATCTTTTTGCTTTAGGTCAAAAAATATATAAACTTTCCATTAGTGCGAGTAGTTTTCAAATTAAATAGTTTAAATTTGAATTCTATTGAAATTTGTGTGAATCACTAGTTTGTGAATAACTTTAGTTTAAAAATAGATTTTTGAGTGATTGTTTTTCCTGTAGTTTAATATTAGTATGTTTTATCAGTATGTTCAATTTGGGAATTTTTAGGATATTTTAAATAGTTGTTTTAATCAAAACCAGATTCTGTTTAACTCTTTTAGTTTTATACCTTCATTTGTTTTAAATATTTTAGTTTATGTTTTCTTGTTATTATTTTGCCAAATTATATTATGTTTTTGTTAGTCAACATGAGGAGTTTGAATTTTCAACCCTTACTTACTTCACTTGCTATTTTTCATGCATTTAATGACTTTTTTTTAGCTAAATGACCCTGAAATTGAAAAGCACTACAAATTAACTCTGAAAAGGTTGAAACTTTGCATGGAATCGTCATTTCACCCACATAGCATGTGCTAAAGATTTGAGAGGGTTACGGCAAAAACTGGATCCACTTCGTGTACAAACTGGACCATCTCCTTCGAAGTATGAGGGTTTCGGACGAAAACTCATCTGTTACAAAGGCATTTCATTTTTTAAACTTATTTCAACTGCAGAATTTTTGTGCATTCAATATGCACCATTCATACCACATCCTCAAATTTCAACCCTTACTTACTTCATTTGCTATTTTTCATGCATTTAATGATTTTTTGAGCTAAATGACCCTGAAATTGAAAAGCACTACAAATGAACTCTGAAAAGGTTGAAACTTGGCATGGTATCATCATTTGACCCAGATAGCATGTGTTAAAAAGTTAAGATGGTTACGGCAAAAACTGGATGCACTTCGTGTACAAACAGGACCATCTCCTCCGAAGTATCAAGGTTTCGGACGAAAACTCATCTGTTACCAAGGCATTTCATTTTTTAAACTTATTTCAACTCTAGACTATTTGTGCATTCAATATGCACCATTCAAAGCCACATCCTCAAATTTCAACCCTTTTCTAACTTCATTTGCTATTTTTCATGCATTTAATGATTTTTTTGCGCTGAATGACCCTGAAATTGAAAAGCAGTACAAATGACCTCTGAAAAGGTTGAAACTTGGCATGGTATCATCATTTCACACACATAGCATGTGCTAAAAAGTTGAGAGGGTTATGGCAAATATTGGATGCACTTCGTGTACAAACTGGACAATCTCCTTCGAAGTATGAGGGTTTCGGACGAAAACTCATCTGTTACAAAGGCATTTCATTTTTTAAACTTATTTCAACTCCAGACTTTTTGTGCATTCAATATGCACCATTCAAAGCCACATCCTCAAATTTCAACCCTTTCTAACTTCATTTGCTATTTCTCAGGCATTTAATGATTTTTTTGCACCGAATGACCCTGAAATTGAAAAGCAGTACAAATAAACTCTGAAAAGGTTGAAACTTGGCATGGTATCATCATTTCACACACATAGCATGTGATAAAAAGTTGAGAGTGTTACGACAAAAACTGGATGCACTTCGTGTACAAACTGGCCTATCTCGGCTACTCACTAGAGAAGAAAGTGATGATTGCGAAGCCGATCACATCCCAGAGTGGGATCTTGGGGTATAAAACTTTTTCTTCGCATGTGTCCCTTTGCGCCGTAACCATGGACAATCTTCATCATTTAACAGGATGCTTGGGTCAGTCTTCACTGTGAAGGGAGGAATTTCATTAAACTTTTCATAATCTTCTGACATGTCTGTCTTGTCCTCCACTCCCACGATGTTTCTTTTCCCTGAAAGAACTATGTGACGCTTTGGCTCACCGTATGATGTATTCGCTTCCTTATCTTTCCTTTTTCTCGGTTTGGTAGACATGTCCTTCACATAGAAAACCTGCGCCACATCATTGGCTAGGACAAATGGTTCCTCTGTGTACCCAAGATTGTTGAGATGCACTGTTGTCATTCCGTACTTTGGGTCTACCTTAACCCCTGTCAGATTGACCAATTTGCACCGAGACAAAGGGATCTTAAAATCACGTCCATAGTAAAATTCCCATATCTCCTCTATGTAACCATAATATGTGTCCTTTTCCCTATTGTTGTTTGTTGCATCAAAGCGGACACCACTATTTTGGTTGGTGCTCTTTTTATCTTGGGCGATCGTGTAAAATGTATTCCCATTAATCTCGTACCCTTTGAAAGTCAATATAGTCGAAGTTGGTGACTTGGACAACAAGTACAACTCATCTCCAACACTGTCGTCATTCATGAGATGTGTTCGCAACCAACCGCCGAAAGTCCCCATGTGTTGACGTGTAATCCAGTCGTCAGACTGCTCCGGGTGTTTGGAGCATAGAATATTCTTGTGTTCATTGATATACGGGGCCACCAAGGTGGAATTTTGGAGAACTGTGTAGTGTCCTTGGCCCAAGAATGTCCGTCCCTACATATTACTGAATCCTTTCCTAGCGTGCCTTTTCCACTCGGTCTCCCCTCATGCCGCGAGTCAGGAACACCAATCAGCTTAAGGTCAGGAATAAAGTCAACACAAAACTCAATAACCTCTTCTGTTTCATGGCCCTTGGAGATACTTCCTGATGTCTACTACGCAACCTTCTTCTTGTAGACTCGTGTTGGGCCTCCAAGCGCAGAGTTTTGTCGTACAGTAGCAAATGTCCCTCAAGTGGATGACCTAAGGTTTATCAATCCGTGGGAGGCGTAGGATGAAGATGGTCTCTCTCAAGCAACCCTGCAACCAAATAACAAAGAGTCTCTTGTGTCCCCAACACACCCAATACAATGGCAAATTGTATAGGTGCACTAGTTCGGCGAAGAGATGGTGATACAAGTGCAATATGGATGGTAGATATAGGTTTTTGTAATCTGAAAATATAAAAACAGCATGGTAGCAAGTAACAAAAGTGAGCAAAAATGGTATTACAAAGCTTGGAAACAAGGCCTAGGGTTCATACTTTCACTAGTGCAAGTTCTCTCAACAATACTAACATAGTTGAATCATATGTAAATCCCTCACGTGCGACAAAGAGTTCACTCCAAAGTTACAAATAGCGGAGAACGAACGAAGAAATTATTGTAGGGTACGAAACCACCTCAAAGTTATCTTTTCCGATCAATCGTATGAGCTATCCCTATAAGTGTCACAAACAGCCCTAGAGTTCGTACTAAAATAACACCTTAAGATACACATCAACCAAAACCCTAATGTCACCTAGATACTCCAATGTCACCACGAGTACCCATGGGCTTGATTATTCGATATGCATCACACAATTTCAGATTCATCATGTTCAATCCAACACAAAGAACTTCAAAGAGTTCCACAAAGTTTCTACCGGAGAGTCAAGACGAAAACGTGTGCCAACCCCTATGCATAGATTCCCAAGGTCACGGAACCCGCAAGTTGATCACCAAAACATACATCAAGTGGATCAATAAAACATCCCATTGTCACCACGGATATCCCATCGCAACACATACATCAAGTGTTCTCAAATCCTTAAAGACCCAATCCGATAAGTAAACTTCAAAGGGAAAACTCAATTCATCACAAGAAGATAGAGAGTGGAAAACTCCATATTATCCATCTATATTAATAAAGCTCGCGGTACATCAAGATCATGCCATCTCAAGAACACAAGAGAGAGAGATCAAACACATAGCTACTGGTACATACCCTCAGCCCCGAGGGTGAACTACTCCCTCCTCATCATGGAGACCGCCGGGATGATGACGATAGCCTCCGGTGATGGTTTTCCCCTCCGGCAGGGTGCCGGAACGGGCTCCCGATTGGTTTTTCGTGGCTCTGGAGGCTTGTGGCAATGGAACTCCCGATCCAGGTTTGTTTCTGGGGGTTTCTATATTTATAGGAATTTTTGGCCGCGGAAACAAGTCCAAGGGGGCCACGAGGTGATGACAAGCCAGGGGGGCGCGCCCCCAGGCTTGTGGTGGCCTCGTGGCTCTTCTGGCCCAACTCCAATGCTCCCTGGGCTTCTTCTGGTCCATAAAAAATCACCGTAGATTTTTATTCCGTTTGGACTCCGTTTGATATTCCTTTTCTGTAAAACTCAAAAACACGGAAAAAAACAGAAACTGGCACTGGGCTCTAGGTTAATAGGTTAGTCCCAAAAATAATATAAATTTGTAGTAAAATGATTGTAAAACATCCAAGAATGATAATATAACAGCATGGAACAAGCAAAAATTATAGATACGTGGGAGACGTATCACTTCCTTCTGGCCTAGCACGGTTATGAACATATTTCTTTAAGACTCCCATCAACCTCTCAAAGGGGAACATATTGTGTAGAAATACAGGACACAGAATGGCAATCTCTTCGACTAGGTGAACTAGGACGTGTGTCATGATATTGAAGAAGGATGGTGGGAACACCAACTCGAAACTGAAAAGACATTTCACCAAATCATTCTGTTACCTTGGTAGGATATCTGGATCGATTACCTTCTGAGAAATTGCATTGAGGAATGCACATAGCTTCACAATGGTTAATCGAACATTTTCCGGTAGAAGCCCCCTCAATGCAACCGAAAGTAATTGCGTCATAATCACGTGGCAGTCATGAGACTTTAGGTATTGGAATTTTTTCTCTGCCATAATCACGTGCTTATAAGAGAAGATGGAGACTCAAAGCAAAAATAAAAATTGCATAAAGTAAATAGATAGGCCCTTCGCAGAGGGAAGTTGGGATTTGTAGGGGTGCCAGAGCTCAAAGTTTTAAATTGAGAGAGAAAAAATATTTTGGGTGGCATGCTCTTCCTGTCAACGAAAACGACAAAATAGCTCACAATACTTTCCATGCTAGATGTATCATTGGCGGTTCACAAAAGAGAAAATAAAGTTTTTTAGTCACCCTCCACCAATCAATCACACTCCACGGCGAGACGAATCCACGGGTACCGTCCATACAAACAACAATCCTGGGGGAGTTTTGTTTCATTATATTTTGATTTGAATTTTTGAGCATGGAACTGGGCATCCCGAATACCAGCCACTTTCTCGTAAATGATAGTGAATCAACACATATCGTGAGAATACCACACCTAGCATGGAAAAATATTGGATACTCCCCACCGTTTCATGAGCGGTACGGGCACACAAAAGAGAAAATTTATTTTGAAAATTTAGAGATGGCACATACAAATTTGCTTGGAACGGCATGGAAATACCGCATATAGGTAGGTATGGTGGACTCATAAGGAAAAACTTGGTTTAAGGATTTTGGATGCACAAGTAGTATTTCTACTTAGTACAAATGAAGGCTAGCAAATAGATTGGGAAGCAACCAAATCAAGGAATGAAAAATCACATAAGTGGGCATTGAGTCATAACTAACACCGAATAATGCACCACAAGTAGGATATAACTTCATTGCATAACTATTGACTTTCGTGCATGCATAGGGAATCACAAACCTTAACACCAATATTCCTACTAAGCATAATTACTCACTAACATGTCTCACATATTACTATCATCATGTTTCAAAACTATTACAAAGAATCAAGTTTAATTTGTCACATGATCTTCATGAAAGTTTTTATTATATCCTCCTTGGATATCTATCACTTTGGGACTAGTTTCATATGTTGCTATTGCTTTTTGGCAAGCTCAAACAAATTTAAGTGAAGAACATGAGCATAAATATTTCATCCCTCAAAAAGGTATAAGTGAAGCATGAGAGGAAATGACAAGCTACTCTCAAAAGATATAAGTGAAGATCAATGAGTAGTCAAACAATTAAGTAGCTATGTGAGGACTCTCTCTCTCTCAATAAATATTTTCCGATCTTAAGTATTTTATTAAACAGCAAGCAAAAGAAAAATAGCACTCCAAGAATAGCACGCATCATGTGAACGAATAAAAATTTAGGCTCAACATAGGCTAACCGATAATTGTTGATGAAGAGAGGTGGGATGCGTAGCATCCCCAAGATTAGATGCTTGAGACTTCTTGAAATATTTACTTGGGGTGCCTTGGGCATCCCCAAGCTTGAGCTTTTGTATCTCGTTCAATCTTCTCATATCATGGTTTCACCGATTCTCAAAAACTTCATCCACACAAAACTCAAAAAGAACTCGTGAGATAGGTTAGTACACATAAGAATAAATCAACACTTCATGTACTGCCAAGACAGGTTGCACAATAATTTTCTAACATCATCTACTGTTTACTATCATTTCCACAACTTATATCTACCAATATAGGCTATAGAAACTATCGGATAAGTAGATAACAAAACTATGACAGTAATCTGTCCAAACAGAACAGTCTGTAGCAATCTATTAAACCAGTGTACTTATGTTACTCAAGAAATTATGAAAATTTAGGACATGCTAAATAATTTATATGACAATACTGTGTAAAAATTTCAGGAACTTTCCACGTTCCAGTAAAATATGAAAATTGAAACACTACAGCAAAAGTTTCTGTTTTTACACAGCACATATCAGAACATGCAATGCAAGCATCCTAAAGGCAATTCTTGGAACTTTTTATTGAAAAACAAGATTATAAATAACACCTAACAGAAAACAACAAAATAAAATGATGCTATAAGCAAAACTCATATTATGTGACGAATAAAAATATAGCTCCAAGTAAGATATACCGATAGTGTTGAAGACGAAAGAGGGGATGCCTTCCGGGGCATCCCCAAGCTTAGACGCTTGAGTATTCCTTGAATATTATCTTGGGGGTGCCTTGGGCATCCCCAAGCTTAGGTTCTTGTCACTCCTTATTCTCCTCATATCGGTGTCTCACCCAAAACTTGAAAACTTCAATCACACAAAACGTAACGGAACTTCGTGAGAAGGATTAGTGTAGTAAAGATAAATCATTCACTTAGGTACTGTCAAGACAAGATTCATAATTGTTCTTACATAATACCTAATGTATTCTATCATTCCCATAATTTATATCACTGAATATAAGCTATGGGAACACTAAAACAAGCAAACTATGCATGCAAAACAGAATCTGTCAAAAACAGAACAGTCTGTGAAGATCTGTAGTGTAACCATACTTCCCTGTCTCTAAAAATTCTGAAACATTAGGAAAACCTGAAGAATTTGTATATAAATCATGTGTAAAAAATTCAGATCAAAAGGACGTTCCAGTGAATTTACAAAATTCCCTGACTGAGAGCAAAAGTTTCTGTTTTTGCACAGAATCAAGTCAACTATCATCCACACTATCCCAAAGGCTTTACTTGGCACTTTATTGAAACAAAAGCTATAAAACATGATTATACAGTATCTTAATCATGTGAACACACTAAAACAGTAAGGATAAATATTGGGTTGTCTCCCAACAAGCGCTTTTCTTTAATGCCTTTTAGCTAGGCATGATGATTTCAATGATGCTCACATAGGAATAGTATTTGAAACATGCAAGAGAGCATCATGAAGCATATGAATAGCACTTTTAAGTCTAACCCACTTCCTATGCATAGGGATTTTGTGAGAAAACAATTTATGGGAGCAAGAATCAACTAGCATAGGAAGGCAAAACAAGCATAACTTCAAAACTTTGAACACATAGAGAGGAAACTTGATATTATTGCAATTCCTACAAGCATAAGTTCCTCCCTCATAATAGTTTTCAGTAGCATCATGAAGGAATTTCACAATATAACCAGCACATAAAGCATTATCTTCATGATCCACAAGCATAGAATTTTTTTCACTTTCCACATAAGCAATTTTCTTCTCATTCATAATAGTGGGAGCAAACTCAACAAAATAACTATCATGAGTTACTTGATTGACATAACCACTTAGAATATTGAAATCATGATGACAAGTTTCATGGTTACTATCACTCTTTATAGCATACATGTCATCATCATAATCATCATAGATAGGAGGCATGCCATCATCATAATAGTTTTGCTCATCAAAACTTGGGGGACTAAAAATATCATATTCGTCAAACATAGCATCCCCAAGATTGTGGCTTTGCATATCATTAGCATCATGAATATTCAGAGAATTCATACTAACAATATTGCAATCCCGCTCATCATGCAAGGAATTCTCATTAAGTATTTTCATAAATTCTTCCTCTACCAATTGAGCACAATTTTCCAAACCATCATTTTCACGAAAGACATTAAAAAGACGAACCAATTGATGCAACCTAAACTCCATTTTTTTGTAGTTTCCTTTTTTAAAACCAAACTAGTGATAAAACAAGAAACTAAAAGATTCAATTGCAAGATCTAAAGATATACCTTCAAGCACTAACCTCCCCGGCAACGGCGCCAGAAAAGAGCTTGATGTCTACTACGCAACCTTCTTCTTGTAGACTCGTGTTGGGCCTCCAAGCGCAGAGTTTTGTAGGACACTAGCAAATTTCCCTCAAGTGGATGACCTAAGGTTTATCAATCCGTGGGACGCGTAGGATGAAGATGGTCTCTCTCAAGCAACCCTGCAACCAAATAACAAAGAGTCTCTTGTGTCCCCAACACACCCAATACAATGGCAAATTGTATAGGTGCACTAGTTCGGCGAAGAGATAGTGATACAAGTGCAATATGGATGGTAGATATAGGTTTTTCTAATCTGAAAATATAAAAACAGCAAGGTAGCAAGTAACAAAAGTGAGCAAAAACGGTATTGCAAAGCTTGGAAACAAGGCCTAGGGTTCATACTTTCACTAGTGCAAGTTCTCTCAACAATACTAACATAGTTGAATCATATGTAAATCCCTCACGTGCGACAAAGAGTTCACTCCAAAGTCACAAATAGCGGAGAACAAACGAAGAAATTATTGTAGGGTACGAAACCACCTCAAAGTTATCTTTTCCGATCAATCGTATGAGCTATCCCTATAAGTGTCACAAACAGCCCTAGAGTTCGTACTAAAATAACACCTTAAGATACACATCAACCAAAACCCTAAGGTCACC
This sequence comes from Elymus sibiricus, assembly GCA_039707655.1. Taxonomy (NCBI): domain Eukaryota; kingdom Viridiplantae; phylum Streptophyta; class Magnoliopsida; order Poales; family Poaceae; genus Elymus; species Elymus sibiricus. The sequence goes on from CM077675.1 coordinate 524,411,690, forward strand.
TAGATACTCCAATGTCACCACGAGTACCCATGGGCTTGATTATTCGATATGCATCACACAATTTCAGATTCATCATGTTCAATCCAACACAAAGAACTTCAAAGAGTGCTCCAAAGTTTCTACCGGAGAGTCAAGATGAAAACGTGTGCCAACCCCTATGCATAGATTCCCAAGGTCACGGAACCCGCAAGTTGATCACCAAAACATACATCAAGTGGATCAATAAAACATCCCATTATCACCACGGATATCCCATCGCAAGACATACATCAAGTGTTCTCAAATCCTTAAAGACCCAATCCGATAAGTAAACTTCAAAGGGAAAACTCAATTCATCACAAGAAGATAGAGAGTGGAAAACTCCATATTATCCATCTATATTAATAAAGCTCGCGGTACATCAAGATCATGCCATCTCAAGAACACAAGAGAGAGAGATCAAACACATAGCTACTGGAACATACCCTCAGCCCCGAGGGTGAAGTACTCCCTCCTCGTCATGGAGACCGCCGGGATGATGAAGATGGCCTCCGGTGATGGTTTTCCCCTCCGGCAGGGTGCCGGAACGGGCTCCCAATTGGTTTTTCGTGGCTCTGGAGGCTTGCGGCGGCGGAACTCCAGATCCAGGTTTGTTTCTGGGGTTTTCTATATTTATTGGAATTTTTGGCCGCGGAAACAAGTCCAGGGGGGCCACGAGGTGACGACAAGCCAGGGGGGCGCGTCCTAGGGGGGGGGGGGGGCGCCCCCCAGGCTTGTGGTGGCCTCGTGGCTCTTCTGGCCCAACTCCAATGCTCCCTGGTCTTCTTCTAGTCCATAAAAAATCACCGTAGATTTTTATTCCGTTTGGACTCCGTTTGATATTCCTTTTCTGTAAAACTCAAAAACACGGAAAAAACAGAAACTGGCACTGGGCTCTAAGTTAATAGGTTAGTCCCAAAAATAATATAAAGTTGTAGTAAAATGATTGTAAAACATCCAAGAATGATAATATAACAGCATGGAACAAGCAAAAATTATAGATACGTTGGAGACGTATCACTTCCTTCTGGCCTAGCACGGTTATGAACATATTTCTTTAAGGCTCCCATGAACCTCTCAAAGGGGAACATATTGTGTAGAAATACAGGACACAGAATGGCAATCTCTTTGACTAGGTGAACTAGGACGTGCGTCATGATATTGAAGAAGGATGGTGGAAACACCAACTCGAAACTGAAAAGACATTGCACCAAATCATTCTGTAACCTTGGTAGGATATCTGGATCGATTACCTTCTGAGAAATTGCATTGAGGAATGCACATAGCTTCACAATGGTTAATCAAACATTTTCCGGTAGAAGCCCCCTCAATGCAACCGGAAGTTATTGCGTCATAATCACGTGGCAGTCATGAGACTTTAGGTATTGGAATTTTTTTCTCTGCCATATTTATTATTCCCTTTATATTCGACGAGAAGCCAGACGGGACCTTCATACTGAGCAGGCATTCAAAAAATATTTCCCTCACTTCCTTGGTAAGAGCGTAGCTGACGGGACCTTGATACTGCTTCGGAAGCATGCCGTCTTTTCCGTGCATACGTTGCTGGTCCTCCCGTACCTCCGGTGTATCTTTTGTCTTCCCATACACGCCCATGAAGCCTAGCAGGTTCACGCGAAGATTCTTCGTCACGTGCATCACGTCGATTGCAGAGCGGACCTCTAGGACTTTCCAAGACTCTAGCTCCCAAAAATATAGATTTCTTCTTCCACATGGGTGCATGTCAGTCAGCGTCATTCCGGCAGATAACAGATTGTCCGCCATGACCCTTTCCAAAGATTAGTTTTAAATCCTTGACCATATCAAGTATATGATCACCAGTACGGTGGTCAGGCTTCTTCCGGTTATCTGCCTCACCTTTGAAATGATTACCTTTCTTTCTTAAGAGATTCTTGATCGGAAGAAATCGACGATGTCCCAGGTACACAACCTTCTTACATTTATCCAAATATATACTTTCGGTCTCATATAAACAGTGCGTGCATGCATTGTATCCCTTGTTTGTCTGTCCTGAAAGGTTACTAAGAGTAGGCCAATCATTGATGGTTACAAACAGCAATGCTCGTAGGTCAAATTCCTCGTGTTTGTGCTCATCCCACACACGTACACCTTTTATGTCCAACAGCTGTAAAAGTTCTTCAACTAATGGCCTTAGGTACACATCAATATCGTTGCCGGGTTGCTTAGGGCCTTGGATGAGCACTGGCATCATAATGAACTTCCGCTTCATGCACAACCAAGGAGGAAGGTTATAGATACATAGAGTCAAAGGCCAGGTGCTATGATTGTTGCTCTGCTCCCCAAAAGGATTGATGCCATCTTCACTTATACCAAACCATAAGTTCCTTGCGTCACCTTCAAACTCCGGCCACTTTCTCTCGATTTTTCTCCACTGCGACCCATCAACGGGTACTCTCAACTTCCCGTCTTTCTTACGGTCTTCTTTGTGCCATCGCAACAACTTGGCATGCTTTTTGTTTTGGAACAAACGTTTCAACCGTGGTATTATAGGAGCATACCACATCACCTTGGTAGGAATCCTCTTCCTGGGGTGCTCGCCCTCAACATCATCACCAGGGTCATCGCGACTGATCTTATAGCGCAATGCACCGCATCCCGAGCATGCATTCAAATTCTCGTACTCCTCACCGCGGTGGAGGATGCAGTCATTAGGGCATGCATGTATCTTTTGCACCTCTAATCCTAGAGGGCAGACAGCCTTCTTTGCTTCGTACGTACTGTCAGGTAATTCGTTGTCCTTTGGAAGCATTTTCTTTAACATTTTCAGTAACTTTTCAAATCCCTTTTTAGATACACCATTCTCTACCTTCCATTGCATTAATTCCAGTGTGGTACCCAGCTTTTTCTTGTCATCTTCGCAATTTGGGTACAACAACTTTTTGTGATCCTCTAACATGCGCTGCAACTTCAACTTCTCCTTTCACTTTCGCAGTTTCTCTTTGCATCGGCAATGGCCCGACCAGGATCATCAGTGGACTCATCTGATGCCTCTTCTTTAGCTTATTCTTCTTCATTCTCTTCCCCCATTGTAGTACCATCGTATTCAAGGAACCCAGGATAGTTGTCATCATCCTCTTCTTCTTCATGCTCTTCCATTAGAACCCCTCTTTCTCCATGCTTGGTCCAACGGTTATAGCCGGACATGAAACCGGACGTAAATAGGTGAACGTGAATGACTTCTGAGCTAGAGTAATTCTTATCATTCTTACAGACACCACATGGACAACACATAAAACCATTCCGCTTGTTTGCCTCAGCCGCATGTAGAAAACTATGCATGCCATTAATGAATTGGGGAGAGCGTCGGTCATCGTACATCCATTGCTGATTCACCTTCATTACACAACACCGAAAAGACCAAATTAATACAAGTTCATACATAAAGTTCATACACACTTATTCTCATAAAAACAACATAAAACTATCTGGCTAAAGCATTTAAATGCACCAACCGCAACTAAGGTAATAATTTATCCAACAGCATAATGATACCAAGCCTCTTTATTAACGGCATATTTTCTAATCTTTCTAATCTTCAAGCGCATTGCATCCATCTTGATCTTGTGATCATCGACGACATCGGCAATATACAACTCCAATTTCATCTTCTCTTCTTCAATTCTTTTCAATTTTTCTTTCAAATACTCGTTTTCTTTTTCAACTAAATTTAACTTCTCGACAAGAGGGTCGGTTGCAATTTCCGGTTCACATACCTCATAGATAAAAATATCTATATCAACTTGATGGGCATAATTGTCATAAACACAAAATGCAACAAATAGTTATAAAAGAGAATATACCACCACTAGTAGAAAACAGACCTTTCGTCCCGAGCATTAGTCCCGGTCTGGTCACGAGCCGGTACTAAAGATGGTATTAGTCCCGGTTCATGCCGTCTCCAACGGCTAGGAGCAGGGCGACCTTTAGTACCTGCTCGTGAGCGATCTTTAGTACCGGTTCGTGTCACGAGCCGGTACTAAAGTGGGCGTGGCAGGCTGTTGGTCAGACTTGGGCCCCGCTTGCACCTTTAGTACCGGATGGTGACACCAACCGGTACTAAAGTGCAACCTTTAGTACCGGTTGGTGTCACCAGCCGGTACTAAAGACTTCCTACATATACGCTTCGTTCGCAGCCGATCGAAGGGGCTCTCATTTCTCTGTTTTCTCCCCTGTTCTTCTTCTTGCTCGAAGCTCATCCTCCATTTTGCCAAGGATTTGTCAAGATTTAAAGGCACCCCATCTATCCAAGTGTTCATAAAGGTTAGCAACTTTGCTCCTTCATCTCTCATTGCTAGATTAGCTTGTGGTATGCTCAAAGATATATGTGATTTGTGGGTTTTAGCTAGGTTTTGGAGGAGTGGTCATTATGTGGGAGTTTATTTGATTTATATGCAATTTGAGCTCAAATTAACTTGTTAGGTTGCATATGTGTAGGTGTGGTTTATTTGGTGCCTTCCCATCCCCGTCCTAACCACCGTCGATCGTCCGCACCGTCTCGTCGCGGCACCGGCCACCTTGGTGAGCCTCTTGTTCTTCTTAAAACCTTTTTGTTAAAAAAATTACTTGTATGATTTAGATAGCTGCGTGTACGATTTACTTACTTGTATTATTGTTAGTTATTCTATAGAGTCATGGTTATGGTATCAGCCCACGTCGGCCCTCGTCCAGTCTATGATTCAGATGATGTGGTATGTCGTTATCTTTTATAACTATTTCACACATCATCTAATGTCTATGACAATTAATTATGCCACCAAATTGACGTAGATGTTTTTATCTATAGGAAGTAGTTGAACCAGAAATTCCAACCGACTATGCAATTCTGCTCGAGAAATTAACACAAGCTGAAAAAGAAATTGATCATTTGAAAGAAAAATTGAAAAGAACTGAAGATGAGAAGATGGGATTGGAGTTGCATGTTGCCGATATCGTCGATGATCACAAGAACAAGATGGCTGGAATGCGCTTGAAGCTTAGAAATATTAGAAAATATGCCATTGATAAAGAGGCTTGGTATCATTATGCCGTTGGCTCAATTGTTACTTTAGTTGCGATTGTGATCGCATTTGTTATTGCATTTACATGTTTTATATAGTTGTATGTTGTTTTATGAGATGTATGTATGAACTATAAGTATCTATTATTTGCAGTAATAACATTTGGTCACTGCTAGCTCTACTTTTGGTTGTAATGTGATGATGAAGTTGTATTAATTTGGTCACTTCGATGTTGTGTAGTGAACATGAGCCGGCAATGGATGTACGATGACCGACTAAGTCCAGGGTTTCTTAATGGCCTGCATGATTTTCTTCGTGTGGCTGAGGCAAACAAGCAGAATAGTTTCATGTGTTGTCCATGTCGTGACTGTAAGAATGATAGGAATTAATCTAACTCAAAAACCCTTCACGTCCACCTGCTTGAGAAGGGTTTCATGCCACACTATAATGTTTGGACCAAGCACGGAGAAAGAGGGGTTATAATGGAAGACAATGAAGAAGAAGAGGATGAGGACAACTATCCTTTCGCCGATACAACAATGGGGGAAGCTGAAGAAGAGGCATCAATGGGGGAAGCTGAAGAAGAGGCATCAGATGAGCCCGCTGATGATTTGGGTCGGGTCATTGCTGATGCAAAGAGAAACTGCGAAAGTGACAAGGAGAGGTTGAAGTTGAAACGCATGTTAGAGGATCACAAGAAATTATTGTATCCAAATTGTGAAGATCACCAGAAAAAGCTGGGTACCACGCTGGAATTGCTGCAATGGAAGGCGAAGAATGGTGTAACTGACAAGGGATTTAAAGAATTGCTGATAATGATAAAGAAGATGCTTCCAAAGGATAACGAATTGCCTGAAAGTACGTACGAAGCAAAGAAGGTTGTCTGCCCTCTAGTATTAGAGGTGCAGAAGATACATGCATGCCCTAATGACTGCATCCTCTACCGCGGTGAGGAGTACGAGAATTTGGATGCATGCCCGGTATGCGGTGCACTGCGCTATAAGATCCCCCGCGATGACCCTGGTGATGTGGAGGGCGAACGCCACAGGAAGAGGGTTCCTGCCAAGGTGATGTGGTATGCTCCTACAATACCACGATTGAAACGTTTGTTCCAAAACAAAGAGCATGCCAAGTTGTTGCGATGGCACAAAGAAGAACGTAAGAAACACGGGATGTTGAGAGCACCCGCTGATGGGTCGCAGTGGAGAAAAATTGAGAGGGAGTTCGAGGACTTTGCAGCTGACGCAACGAACTTATGGTTTGGTCTTAGTACAGACGGCATGAATCCTTTTGGGGAGCAGAGCTCCAGTCACAGCACCTGGCCCGTGACTCTATGTATCTACAACCTTCCTCCTTGGTTGTGCATGAAGCGGAAGTTCATTATGATGCCAGTGCTCATCCAAGGCCCTAAGCAACCCGGCAACGACATTGATGTATACCTAAGGCCACTAGTTGATGAACTTCTACAGTTGTGGAAAAAACCAGGTGTACGTGTGTGGGATGCGCACACACAGAAGGAAATTGACCTACGAGCGTTGCTGTTTGTAACCATCAATGATTGGCCTGCTCTTAGTAACCTTTCAGGACATACAAACAAGGGATACAATGCATGAACGCACTGTTTAGATGATACTGAAAGTATATATTTGGATAAATGTAAGAAGAATGTGTACCTGGGACATCGTCGATTTCTACCGATCAAGCATATCTTAAGAAAGGCAGGCAACCATTTCAAAGGTGAGCCAGATAACCGGAAGAAGCCTGGCCTCCGTACTGGTGAATATATATTTGATATGGTCAAGGATTTATAGGTAATCTTTGGAAAGGGTCCTGGCGGACAATCTGTTCCGAATGACGCCAACGGACACGCACCCATGTGGAAGAAGAAATCTATATTTTGGGAACTTGAATATTGGAAAGCCCTAGAGGTCCGCAATGCAATCGACGTGATGCACGTGACGAAGAATCTTTGTGTGAACCTGCTAGGCTTCTTGGGCGTGTATGGAAAGACAAAAGATACACCGGAGGCACGGGAGGACAAGCAAAGAATTAACGAAAAAGACGGCATGCCTCCAAAGCAGTATCAAGGTCCTGCCAGCTACGCTCTTACGAAAGAAGAGAAGGAAATCTTTTTTGAATGCCTGCTCAGTATCAAGGTCCCGTCTGGCTTCTCGTCGAATATAAAGGGAATAATAAATATGGCAGAGAAAAAATTTCAAAATCTAAAGTCTCATGACTGCCACGTGATTATGACGCAATTACTTCCGATTGCACTTAGGGGGCTTCTACCGGAAAATGTTCGATTAGCCATTGTGAAGCTATGCGCATTCCTCAATGCAATTTCTCAGAAGGTAATCGATCCAGAAATCCTACCAAGGTTACAGAATGACCTGGTCCAATGTCTTGTCAGTTTCGAGTTGGTGTTCCCTCCATCCTTCTTCAATATTATGACGCACGTTCTAGTTCACCTAGTCGAAGAGATTAACATTCTGGGTCCTGTATTTCTACACAATATGTTCCCCTTCTAGAGGTTCATGGGAGTCTTAAAGAAATATGTTCATAACCGTGCTAGGCCAGAAGGAAGCATCGCCAAGGGATATGGAACAGAGGAGGTTATTGAGTTTTGTGTTGACTTTGTTCCTGACATTAAGCCGATTGGTCTTCCTGAATCGCGGCATGAGGGGAGACTGGGTGGAAAAGGCACATTAGGAAAGAAAGAAGCAATAAATATGGACGGGCATTCTTTCACTCAAGCACACTACACGGTTCTACAAAATTCCACCTTGGTGACTCCATATATGGAGGAACACAAGGATATTGTACGGTCCAAGAACCCGGAGCAGTCTGACCCCCGGATTGAACGTAAACACATGGACACTTTTGCCGGTTGGTTGCAAACAAAGCTCATCAATGACAACGATGTTCCAGATGAACTGTTCTGGTTGGCCAAGACACCAAGTTTGACTGTAACGACTTTCAAAGGGTACGAGATAAATGGGAATACATTTTACACGATCGCCCAAGATAAAAAGAGCACCAACCAAAACAGTGGTGTCCGCTATGATGCAACCAACTTTCAAGACACATATTATGGTTACATAGAGGAGATATGGGAACTTGACTATGGACCTGATCTTAAGGTCCCTTTGTTTCGGTGCAAATGGGTCCAATATACTGGAGGCGGGGTACAGGTAGACCCGCAGTACGGAATGACAACAGTGGATCTCAACAATCTTGGATACACAGACGAATCATTCGTCCTAGCCAATGATGTGGCTCAGGTTTTCTATGTGAAGGACATGTCTAGCAAACCGAGGAGAAAAAAAGATAAGGAAGCGAATACATCATACGAGGAGCCAAAGCGCCACATAGTTCTTTCAGGGAAAAGAAACATTGTGGGAGTGGAGGACAAGACAGACATGTCAGAAGATTATGAAAAGTTTCATGAAATCCCTCCCTTCAGAGTGAAGACTGACCCAAGCATCCTGTTAAATGATGAAGATTCTCCATGGTTACGGCGCAATCATAAGCAAGGGACAAACACGCAGAAAAAGTCTTACACCGCGAGATCCCACTTTGGGATGTGACCGGCTTCACCGTCATCACTTTCTATGTGAAGGACATGCATGCATTTTCTAGCATGGTATCTTTGTAACAGTTTGTACACGAAGTGCATCCAGTTTGTACACGAAGTGTAACAGTAACCCTCTCAACTCTTTAGAAGTTGCTATGTGGGTGAAATTATGATGTCATGCCAAGTTACAACCTTTTCAGAGTTCATTTGTACTGCTTTTCAAATTCAGGGATGTGGGTGGGTGAAATTATGTGAAATTATGATGTCATGCCAAATTATGATGTCCGGAGTTAAAATAAGTTATTAAAAATGAAGGAGAGGCGCAATGCTCACCTACACGTTGCTTAGCTTTAGGCCTTGAGAAACTGCAGATAGCTCCGTGCAGTCTACACCATTTCCTCAAGGCCTGAAGCTAAGCAACGTGCAGGTGAGCATTGCGCCTCTCCTTCATCGTTCTTCGTCTCTGCACTCAGGGCTTATAAACCGCTGCGAGTCCCTCTCGCTTGGCGAGGTGGGCCTAAATTTTAGCCACTCCCAGGACCGAGGTCGTACCAATCAAGAAGAAGCACACGGATCGTGTGTTTCTTTCAAGCGCTTGTGAGCTGTTGGATCAGCACTATAACTAGTCCCGGTTCGTGCTAGCAACCGGGACTAAAGAGGCACACGACCCTATATATAACCCACCTCTCGGACATGTTCGACACTTAGTGTGTGTACTCATTCGGATTCAAATCATTCGGATTCCCTGCATATGGTCCAACGGTGCATTTCATATTTCCACCGTTGGGCTGTATGCAGGGGAAACCGTGTGTTTTGTTGATCTATCTAGAAATCCTTTAGTTCATCGACCGAATACAAATCATTCGAATTCCCTGCATACGGTCCGACGGTGCATTTCATATGCGGGCACTCACGAGCCACCGTCGGGCTGTATGTAGGGGAAACCGTGTGTTTTGTTGATCTATCTAGAAATCCTTTAGTTCATCGACCGAATACAAATCATTCGGATTCCCTGCATATGGTCCGACGGTGCATTTCATATGCGGGCACTCACGAGCCACCGTTGGGCTGTGTGCAGGGGAAAGGATGATGCTCAATTGTCCGTTTTGTACACGAAGTGCATCCAGTTTTTGCTGTAACCCTCTCAACTTTTTATAACATGCTATGTGGGTGAAATGATAATACCATGCCAACTTTCAACCTTTTCAGAGTCCATTTGTAGTTCTTTTCAATTTCAGGGTCATTTAGCTCAAAAAAATCAGTAAGTGCATGAAAAATACCAAATGAATTCAGAAAGGGTTGAAAATTGATGATGTGGCTTTGAATGGTGCATTTTGAACACACAAAAAGTCTGGAGTTCAAATAAGTTCAAAAAAATGAAATCCCTTTGTAACACATGAGTTTTCGTCCGAAACCCTCATACTTCGAAAGAGATTGTCCAATTTATACACGAAGTGCATCCAGTTTTTACCGTAACCCTCTCAACTCTTTAGAAGTTGCTATGTGGGTGAAATTATGATGTCATGCCAAGTTACAGCCTTTTCAGAGTTCATTTGTACAGCTTTTCAAATTCAGGGTCATTTAGCTCAAAATAAATCATTAAATGCATGATAAATATCAAATGAAGTCAGAAAGGGTTGAAAATTGATGACGTGCCTTTGAATGGTGCATATTGAACACACAAAAAGTATGGAGTTAAAATAAGTTATTAAAAATGAAATCCCTTTGTAATAGATGAGTTTTCGTCCGAAACCCTCATACTTCGAAAGAGATTGTCCAATTTGTACACGAAGTGCATCCAGTTTTTGCCGTAACCCTCTCAACTCTTTAGAAGTTGCTATGTGGGTGAAATTATGATGTCATGCCAAGTTACAACCTTTTCAGAGTTCATTTGTACTGCTTTTCAAACTCAGGGTCATTTAGCTCAAAATAAATCATTAAATGCATGAAAAATATCAAATGAAGTCAGAAAGGGTTGAAAATTGATGATGTGCCTTTGAATGGTGCATATTGAACACACAAAAAGTATGGAGTTAAAATAAGTTATTAAAAATGAAATCCCTTTGTAATAGATGAGTTTTCGTCCGAAACCCTCATACTTCGAAAGAGATTGTTCAATTTGTACACGAAGTGCATCCAGTTTTTGCCGTAACCCTCTCAACTCTATAGAAGTTGCTATGTGGGTGAAATTATGATGTCATGCCAAGTAACAACCTTTTCAGAGTTCATTTGTACTGCTTTTCAAACTCAGGGTCATTTAGCTCAAAATAAATCATTAAATGCATGAAAAATATCAAATGAAGTCAGAAAGGGTTGAAAATTGATGATGTGCCTTTGAATGGTGCATATTGAACACACAAAAAGTATGGAGTTAAAATAAGTTATTAAAAATGAAATCCCTTTGTAATAGATGAGTTTTCGTCTGAAACCCTCATACTTCGAAAGAGATTGTCCAATTTGTACACGAAGTGCATCCAGTTTTTGCCGTAACCCTCTCAACTCTTTAGAAGTTGCTATGTGGGTGAAATTATGATGTCATGCCAAGTTACAACCTTTTCAGAGTTCATTTATACTGCTTTTCAAACTCTAGATATGACATTTCAAATGCCATTTAATCAAATTGTCTTATACAGCAGTTGAAGTTGTTCAAACATGCATGGAAATGCCATAAACAGATTCTTTATATTTTTCTGATATTTTTTCATATATTATTTATTTCCATTGGAGTCATAGATTTTTTTCTATGATTTTTTAAAGTTTAGGGGTTTTCCTGAAAATAATAATGAATATTGAATTAAAAAACCTTTAGTACCGGTGCGAGCCACGCACCGGTACTAAAGGTCCACCGCCCCGCTCATTTTTTGGGGAGGACCTTTAGTACCGGTGCGTGGCTCGCACCGGTACTAAAGGTTCTTTAGTACCGGTGCGAGCCACGCACCGGTACTAAAGGGTGCCTAGGTATAAATACTATCCCTTCATCCCGGGCCGACCCACGCACCGGGACAAGGACAAAACGACGCCGTCAGGCTGCCGAAATCTGTCGTCGCCGCTGCCCGTCGCCATCGCCGCCGCCCGTCGCGCACGAGCCCGCCGCCCCGACGCCGCTCGCCGCCCCGAGCCCGCCGCCCCGACGCCGCGCGCCGCCCCGAGCCCGCCACCCCGACGCCGCGCGCCGCCCCGACCTCGCCGTCCCGACGCGTCCTCCCCCTCCGGCGAGCTCCCTCGGTGAGCCTCTCCCCTCCCCCTTGCCCCTCCGCGCGCCCACCCGATCCAGGCAACTCCGGCGCGGCTCGCCGGAGCAACTCCGGCGCGGCCTACTGACGTGGCCGGCCAGCCCCACCCCCAGTGTAGCTGGCCAGTGGGCCCGCGGGCCCCAGTTGACCTGTTGACCCAGTCAATTGTGCTGACTGGCAGGCCCTAGTCAATGACAGGTGGGGCCGCCCCCTAATCCACTGATTAATTAAACTCTAGATTAACTCTATGAATTAGTTTTAGTTTAATTAGTTTTAGTTTTAGTCTATGACAGGTGGGACCCCCTAGCTAATTAGTTTTAGTTTATTTTAACTCTAGATTAACTCTGTGTTTATGATAGGGTTACTTAGCTTAAAGGAAAAATAAAATGTTAATGTAAAAAAACCTAGAAGAAAGAAAAAGAAGAAAAGAAGAAGGAAAAAAAGGAAAAAGAAAAAAGGAAAAGAAGAAAAAATAATAATAATAAGAAGAATAAGAATAAGAAAAAGAAGAAGAGGAGGAGGAGAAGAAAAAAGAAGAAGAAGAAGAAGAAGAAGAAGAAGAAGAAGAAGAAGAAGAAGAAGAAGAAGAAGAAAAGAGGAGAGGAGGAGAAGAAGAAGAGGAGGAGGAGAAGAAAAAAAGAAGAAGAAGAAGAAGAAAAAAAAAAGAGGAGAGGAGGAGGAGGAGAAGAATAAGAAGAAGAACAAAAGGAAGAAAAGGAAGAAGAGGAAGAAGAAGAAAAGGAAAAAGAGGAAAAAAAGAAGAAGAGGGGAAGAAGAAGAAAACGACACCCCGAAACCCCGACCCGACCCTGACACGGCACCCCGACCCCCGACACGACATCACCGACAACCCGACCCCCGACACGACACCCCGACACGGCACCCCCGACACCCTGACCCCGACACGACACCCCCCGACACCCCGACCCCGACACGACACCCCGACAGCCCGACACGGCACCCCCGACCACGACACGACACCCTGACACTACTAGAAAAACGGCTATAGATAATATGGACACTAATGGCGCACTGTACACGTGGTGCGCCATTACAAAATAGTAATGGCGCACCATGTGTGCGTGCGCCATTAGTAACCTAAATAGTAATGGCGCACCAGGAGAAAAGTGCGCCATTACTATGTTTGACCAAGGTTTGACCCAATCCTGGACATAGTAATGGCGCACTTTGTATAGGTGCGCCATTAGTAAGTTGACATAGTAATGGCGCACCTGGTGAAAAGTGCGCCATTACTATGTTTGACCAAGGTTTGACCAAGGGTTGACCTAGTCATAGACATAGTAATGGCGCACTTCGTAAAGGTGCGCCATTACTAACTTTCTGAGGTGGCCAAAAAATTCACCAAATGCACCCCCCCCGTGGACCGCCTTTTCAGTTTCAAAAAAAGTAAAAGAAAATGATAGAAATGTCAAAAAAATAAAAGAAAATAAGATTCCCATGTGATATGTGGTCTAGTTGTTAGCAAAATTTACAAACATGAATTTTCGACTTTTTTGCAAAATCTCTCGAGAATTTGTAAAATGGGCATAACTTTTGCATACGAACTCCGATGAAAAAGTTTTTTATATGAAAAATCATCTACTCGAAAAGTTATATCCGAATTCAACCGGGGGAACCCCATTAAAGATTTTTAGAATCCTCAAAAACCTAACAGAAAAAAAGTTACGGGGCTTTCAAGATCTGGAGAGGCAAAAAAATTCAAAAAAAAATCAAACTCAGTAATGGCGCCCCTGCCCATGGTGCGCCATTACTATCTTCCCGCCTTCAAAATTCAAACTATATCAAAAAAATAAAAAAAAGTTAGTAATGGCGCACCTGCCCACGGTGCGCCATTACTATGCCGTATATATGGCTGGGCGGGGTCCTCTCCTCCTTACCTCTTCATTTTTCTCCTCCACTCCACCTCTCCTCCACTCCATCTCCCCTCCTCTCCTCCACCATACTCCCCTCCTCCTCTCCGGCGACCTCCTCCTCCTCCTCTCCGGTGACCTCCTCCCACTCCTCTCCGGCGACCTCCTCCTCCTCTCCGGCGAGCTCCTCCTCCCTCCTCTCCTACCCTCCCCTCACGGTTTCTCCTCCCTCCTCTCCGGTGAGCTCCTCCTCCCTCCTCTCCGGTGATCTCCTCCTCCCTCCTCTCCGGTGAGCTCCTCCTCCCTCCTCTCCGGTGAGCTCCTCCTCCCTCCTCTCCTCCCCTCCCCTCACGGTTTCTCCTCCCTCCTCTCCGGTGAACTCCTCTCCGGCGACCTCCTCCTCCTCTCCGGCGATGTAGGCGAGCTCCTCTCCGGTGACCTCCTCCTCCTCCTCTCCGACGATGTAGGCGAGCTCCTCTCCGGTGACCTCCTCCTCCTCCCTCCTCTCCTCCTCACGGTCTCTCCTCGGCCCTCCTCTCCGGCGAACTCCTCTCCGGCAAAAGAACGTACAAGATCCAAAAACGAGAACAAAATTTGAAAAAATATCGTGCAAAAAAACGAGCAAAAAAACGAGCAAAAAAAAGGGCAAAAAAATCGCGATCCAGATCCAGATTCAAAATTCAAAATAGTAATGGCGCACCGTGGGGGTTAGAATGTGCGCCATTACTATTTTCCCGCTTCCAAATTCAAAAAAAAAATCGACAAAAAATAATAATAAAAGTTACCAGTGGCGCACCTGATGTGCGCCATTACTACCTGAGATAGTAATGGCGCACTATGTGGTGCGCCACTATTATCTGGGATACTAATGGCGCACCAGAGGTGCGCCATTACTATTTGTTACTAGTGGCGTGTTAATAGTGGCACACCTATAGTGCGCCATTAATAGCAAAAACTGGTGCGCCACTAACAGCCTTTTTTCTAGTAGTGACGGCACCCCCGACCACGACACAGCACCCCTACCCCGACACGACACCCCCGACACCCCGACCCCGACCACGACACAGCACCCCTATTTAGTTAGTTAGTTAGTTAGTTAGTTAGGTTATCAGGTTAGTTTAGTTAGTTTAGTTAGTTAGGTTAGGTTAGTTTAGTTAGTTAGTTAGTTAGGTTCTTAGGTTATTAGGGTATGTGTTAATTTTGTTAATTTTGTTAGATGCTAAGTGTTATTTAATTTGTTAAGTGTTATTTAATTTGTTAGATGCTAAGTGTTAATTTTGCTAAGTTTTATTTAATTTGTTTCCATAATTAAGTGTTTCTTCTCGACGTCGACGATGCCGATCCCGCATCCTCGTCGTCGAGTCGCCGGAGGAGGTCACTTGCTTGAGCCGAGGGGCCCTGTCAGGGACTGGGCTCCGCCGGGCTGGTACTGGGAGGTGCTGCCTTCCGGGCGGCGCAGCTTGCTGAGGAGCCAGCCCGTCGTCGACCCGGAGGTTCTGTGGTGGCGGCCGCATGGGCCACAGACGATTCGGAAGCTTGAGTCCCCCGCGGAGGTGGTATAGTACCATGTCAGCAAGGAGAACGAGCACGTCCATCGCTACATGGCAGCTTTGGAGGCCAGGTCCGACAATACCTGGCAGATTCTTCAGGGATCTCACTGGAGCTATGTTCCTGTGATGGTTCCTTCTCTTTGGGTGTCCACCGCCCGCCCCGATATCCGCCGGGCGCTAGGGTTCTAGCTAGATCGATATATTAACTACTATATATGTATTCGATGATGCATTATTAATTAACTATCAGTTATTTTGCTTCTTGAATGCATGCTAATTTGAATACTAATTTGTTTTATCTATATTATTATGGATTAGTTATTAAGCTATGGACAATACCGGTAGAGCTCATGAAGAGGACATCTTCGACATGATACGCTCCTCCGAAAACCCAGCGGACCTTCAGGGTGAATCACATGATGATGACGGCTTCAATATCTGAACGATTACGGTGATGGATGTGAGGCCGAGGAAGAACAACTTATGTTCCAAAATCCGGAACAACTAACAATGTCTGGCGAGGTATATACACATATTAGCCTCTGGTGATCATTACATGTGTATTAATTGATTTGTATATATATATATATATATATATATATATATATATATATATATATATATATATATATATATTAACAAATCTTTTTTCTTTTAATTATCAGCCCTCCGGATCGAGCCAATCTAGTAGAAAGGTACGAGGCGGTGCCAAAATATTGGACGGCAACGTAAAGCTCAATCTTGATGCTTTCAAACATGATGGCGCACCGACTCACCCTGATGCCAATGCCAAGACATTTGTGCGTCAATGCGGAGTGGTTGTTAGGGATGGAGTCCCGATCACAATGCAAGAATGGATTCAACTAAACAACCCAAAACCAGGAGTGAATTATGTCGATACAAGAATTAAAGATGCCCTTTGGCGAGATCTCATGGAGCATTTCATCCTACCAGATTCTCTCTCGGAGCGCCAAAGGGACAAAGTCAAGGAGTTTGCTCTCCATAAGATGGCCGGCGCGTTCCAGACTTGGAAGAAAAGATTATGGACCGAGTACAACGCTAGAGGCCAGAAGGCGCCCGAATTCATTGGAATATACAAGAAGGTAAGGAATCACTGGGACGCATTTATCGAGTACAAGACATCGGAAGCTGCTATGGAGAAGTCGGCAAAGAATCAGATAAATGCGAAGAAAAAAAAGTATCACCATAAACTAGGGACAGGTGGATACAAGTCAGCCATTCCTAAGTGGGATGCATTAGAGAATAAGATGCTTGCTGAAGGGATCACTCCAGTAACCTTCAACTGGCCCAAGAGGTCCAGGAATTGGTTTTTGGCGCATGGGGGAAAGTTGGACCCAGCAACAGGGAAGATTATTGTACTGGCCAATCTGAAGCATGCATCAGATGAGTTGATTGAAGCAATACAAGCTGCCCAAGAAGGACGGTTTCACCCCGATAGAGAGAACGACGAGCTTACACTCGCCCTCGGGAATCCCGAACACGGAGGATGAACACGAGGCGTGGGCATTGTTCCGTGGTACGAGGGGTTTGCGGGATGGAAGGACAGTTATAAAAGCCGTTCGAGAAAAAAGAAGGTGGAAGCAGACCGACTTTCAAAGTTGGAACAGAAGTACGAGCAGCAGCAGAGGCAGATACAGGTACTGACCGAGCAAAGGGAAACTCCGCAGCAGGAGGCAGGGGAACCCGTCCCATCTACACTGCCGAAAAGCAGCGTGGGTTCCACGGGGGCACCGCTGGGTCACACCCCCGTGGATGATATCACCGAGAAGACATCTTGTGAGCTAATCCAGAAAATGAAGAACATACCCGTGCGGGTCGCGACGGGCTATGCTTTACCAAATACACCTGGTGTTCTCTGGCATTGCAATCCGGTTCCAACTGGGTATGCTCGTGTCGCGGTGGACGCAATTGAGCCAGGATATGATGAACTATTGCTTGACATCCCTGGAAGTGAGGGGGAGTCCACACTGGAAGAAGCCGGCCGTGGTCTCATTCTATGGAGTAAGGACTGCATCGTCTTTCCACAAACGGCGCTAAGGCCACCGGCTCCTCCGAGTATCGATGTCCAGCGCGAGGGATCCCAGCCAGAGGCATCGTAGCGCCAGCAGTCCTCCCCACCTCGCCAGCAGTCCTCCCCACCTCGCCAGCAGTCCTCCCCACCTTCCCAGTAGTCCTCCCCACCTCGAGAGGCGTCCCACCTCGCCAGCAGTCCTCCCCACCTCGCCAGCAGTCCTCCCAACCTAGGGACGGAGCACGACACGAGTCCATATCATCGATATCGATCTCCGCCGCGTGAGCCGACTCCACCCCGACAGCGGTCCCGCCAGCAGGGCTCCCAAAAGAGGAAGGCCACCAGCAGTCCTCTTCGGAGGAAAGCAAAGAAGAAACCCGAGCCTCCGGCCAAAAGGAAGCTGCCTTACGACATGACACCAGAGGAAAACGAAATTGAAAGCGATCGCCAAGTGAAAGCCTTTTTTGCGAAGAAGACCATGCCACCAAAGGAGGTAATACCCAAGGAAGTCCAAGAGCACTTTATGGAACACTTTATTGATCGACCCCCGGCATATGTCGAGCGTATGCCGACACACTATGAGCGACAGATTCAGAAGGCAAGTGAGCAGAGAAGTCGGCCCAGCCCAAGGAAGAAGTCGGGAAGTACGGCATCAACGACAGGTGGTACTACTACCGGGAAAACAGTTCCCCAGCTCGGAGAACAATCCAAGCAATTGATCTCTCCGCTCAAGGTGAGTACCAATCCAAGCAAGCAATCGATCCAACCAGTCGACGTGCATGGCAACCCAATCGACCTCGAAGAAGTAGAGGCTACAGGTCTCACTCTTGGCCAAATCCTTGGCACCGAGGAATTCCGCCGGTACGGTGCAACTGAGTACGCAATGCAATATGCCGTCGGAAAACCACTTGTCACACCCGAGCAGTACAAGGAACTACCAACTGCGATGCGACGGTTGCATGATTGGTACCTGCGTGAAGTAAAGCGAGGGGAGACGGCGGTCATGGTCAAAGTAAGGAAAGAGCATTACGTCAATGCATGTGACATATGTCTTGAATTCTCAGAACTTTTCCAGTTATATCACATGGACTCTATCGACAAAACTCTCATCAGTTGCTATTGTCTGTAAGTGATTTATATCTTTAATAATTTAAGTCTCTAGCTAAGATATCGTTCATTGGCTTATCCTCACTATATATGTTCTTTTCTACGCTATTATGCAGATTAAAGATGTGGGAATTGAAACAAGAGGGAATCGATGACATTGGGTTCATCGACCCAAATACCGTTAATGGTCATGTGGTAAAACATTATGCCAAGGACACAGAAGATCTCTTGGAAAATTTTCTAGAGGCACTAATGAATACCAAATCTACTATAATATTTCCTTACAACATGGGGTGAGTGTTTACTCTCTTGTATACTACAAATTCTATTTTTGCTTACTAGCTCGCTGTCAAGTGTAGTTGATGAGTTATATGCATGCCTGCTTAATTATATAAACTTCTGCGCAGAGACAACTATATCCTCCTAAATATTATCCTCGCGGATGGACTTGTTCAAGTGTACGACTCACTAGATACACTAGAACAATCATACGTGGACTTGTATTTTATGATAGAACGGTAATTTCAATCTTTATCGACCTCGCTTTCTTTCATTATTTCCTGATATCAAAAGTAATTATAATAACTCTTTCGTTCTTTTTCTTTGTCGCGTAGTGTTTGGAAAAAGATGATAGAAAAAAACCATCACGGTCGTCAATGGAAACCGAAGCTAAAGTGAAAAAAGATGCAGGTAATTAAGTAGTACTACTAGGTCCGCTCATCTCTTTAATTCTAGTTTCAATACCATTATCATGCTTGATTATTAATTATCTTATTGAATTTTATTCTTTTGCAAAGTGCGCGAAGCAAGATCAGGAGACAAATTTATGTGGATACTTCCTCTGCGAGAACATTCGCCTCCAGACCGAAGGCCGTATACGTCGCAGAGGAGCACGTGAAAGACAACTCCAGGTTTGGCAGATGATGTCGAAGCTCTCACCCGAGAAACGCTTTGTAGCACTTCAAGAGGAATTTGCTGTATTTCTTCTTCAACATGTCATTGATGTAAACGGAGAGCACTATTACTTACCGCCGCCTCAATAATGCCAGCAAATCAGTAGTAGAAAACTGAGATTTCATCCGGAGCACTAGCTAGCTAGTCCCGGCCGGGTTTTGGGCCTTAAGTTATAAGTCCAGAATATATATGGATGTGTAATTCCATTTGTATATATACTGTGTATGAGATATTGTATATTATATTACATATATATATATGCATCAACTTGTGTAATTAATGTTTACAGTATGTAGCACCGTAAAATAAATTTGAAATGAATGGAAAACACAATAAATAGAGAGGAAAACTAAAACCTAACTAAAAGCGAAAAAAAAACATAACACTTAGTACCGGTTGGTATCACCAACCGGTACTAAAGGTCTTCCACCACCAGCCCACGCAGACAGCCACGTGGTGGGCCTTTAGTACCGGTCCGTGGTCCAACCGGTACTAAAGGTCTGGACCTTTAGTCCCGACCCTTTAGTACCGGTTGGGGAACCGGTACTAAAGGCACATCCCGACCGGGACTACTGATCGACATTCTACTAGTGCACATCTGAATCATAAACCGTACGAGGGCCGATAGGCACGGATATCAAAACCATGGCACTATGTGTAACAAACAATCATACAAGTAAGAAAATTATACAAGTAACTATCTAAATCATACAAATATGACCTTTTTTATAAAAAGGATAAGAACAAGAGGCTCACCAAGGTGGTGACGGTGACGAGACGGTGCGGACGATCGACGGTGGTTAGGACGGGGATGGGAAGGCACTAAGTAAACCACACCTATACATATGCAAACTAAGAAGTTAATTTGAGCTCAAATTGCATATAAATCAAATAAACTGCCACATAATTACTCCCAAACTAAAATCCACAAATCACTATACTTATAGAGCATTGCACGAGCTAATCTAGCAATGAGAGATGAAAGGAGAAAGTTGCTAACCTTTGTGAACACTTTGATAGATGGGGTGCCTCAAATCTTGATAAATCTTGGCAAAAATGGAGGATGAGCTCGAGCAAGTGGAAGAGTACAGAGGAGAGAAAGGATAAAACAGAGAAAGGAGGAGCTTGGGCTCGGGCTGGACGAAGCACTATATATAGTGATATCATTAGTCCCGGTTGGTGATACCAACCGGGACTAAGGGTCCATCTCTATTCCCGGTTGGTGCTACCAACCGGGACTAAAGGGGCTCGCAGGGGCCCCAACTTGATGCCAGCCTGCCACCACCCCTTTAGTCCCAGTTGGTAACACATTTGAGCCTACATATACATGGAATATCATGCAAAAAATTTATTCTTTAGTGGTATCTTCATCTTCCAGATCTTCTTGTTACTATCGACTGGCACAATCGGATGGACTAACACTTTATACATGGAATCCACAGAGAATTTACCACTCTCATGTAAGTTCCAACGAAACTCAGCAGCACCCTGTGACAATTGCACCGTTGTCAAACGCTGCAATAAAGTGTTCCACGATGCAAGTCTTAGGCCGATTAAATCTCTCCTGAATGTCACGTTTGGTGGGAGAGATTCCAACACCGTGGCAATAGTATCGCCCTTGTGACGCACGATGTTGTATAAAGCTGGATATTGTTCCCGAAGAGTAGCATTTCTGAGCCACTTGTCCTCCCAGAAATGAATTTCCGAGCCATCCTTAATAGAAAATGATCCAAAACGGAAGAAGTGTTTCTTCGTAGCCATTAGACCAGCCCAAAAGTGCGAGTCCCCAGGCTTCCAGCTAACTTGGGATAACACATTTGAGCCTACATATTTTCTTTTCAGGAGGGTTTGGCATACACCGTTTTCGGTAAGTAACTTAAAAAGCCATTTACCTAGGAGGGCAGTATTTTTGACCTCAAGGTAAGGAATACCCAGCCCACCCATATCTTTGGGACGACAAACCACACTCCATTTAGCCAGCCGATATTTCTTCTTCTCACTATCTCTTTGCCAAAAGAATCTTGATCAGAAATAATCCAACCGTTGTAAGAGCCCTTTTGGCAACAGGAAGAATGATAACATATACAATACCATATTACTGAGTACCGAATTTATGAGTACCAATCTACCGCCCAAAGATAGCAATTTTCCTTTCCAACTACATACACGTTTTTGCAATCTCTCCTCGACATGTTTCTATTCAGCATTTGTAAGTCTCCGATAATGTATCGAAATACCTAGATAGCTAATTGGTAACTGGCCCTGTCCACAGCCGAATAGTTCAGCATACTGTTGGACCTCGTCCTGAGCCTCACCAAAACAAAACAATTTACTCTTGTGGAAGTTTATCTTAAGACCCGAAAGTTGCTCGAAGGCTGATAAGATTAATTTCAGATTTCTTGCTTTTTCGATGTCATGGTCCATAAAGAGTATTGTATTGTCGGCATATTGAAGGATAGAAAGTCTAGCATCAACTAGATGAGGAACTACCCCGTCAATTAGAGATCCTTCTTATCTGTTGAGTATCGTGATTATGTAGTAAACATACGATAGATTAGGATTTGTTCTAGCTTGTCCTGCATTTCCAGATGGTCATGTACTCATATATATATACACCCACGATGCCCAAACAATAAACATCGATTTCACAAATCTCTCTCTCGATTCCCTCCTTCATTGTATCAGCCTTACCTTGATCGTAAATCCTAACCGCTGTTGCTTCCGCACCGCACTGCCCACGGGGAGGTTAATCTACATGATCTCCACTGGGGTTGCCTCTAGCTACGCCGTGCATCATCATTCTTAAAAAATAATAATTATTGTGTCGAGTGAGAGGGCGGGGCGGAATAGTCTATTGTCGATTTCAGTTCGTTTTTGGTGCTTTGTTGTCTGGCCAAATGAAAACAATCAAGCTTTAATTAGTCTCCATGAGAATCGATTTGTCGTTCATTGCCAAACAAGATGATAGCAGCTTGACGGATAGGGATCGAAAGACAAAGTAAAAGAACAAACTCATCATTGTCTTTGTTATTCTTTTTCCTTCTTCGAAAGATTAGTTTTGTTGGTTGTTGTTCAAGCTTTGAACGTTGACGTGGCTGCCATGTATAGTTGAGTATTCAGAATCGTGACAGAGCCAATCAGTCTCATGGATCTTGCTGATTTTTTCTTTCAAAAAGTGGTTGAACCCCGACCTTCACATCAATGTGTTGAATACATATATATATATATGTTTACATGCATATCAATCCATTAGCATTTATTTATTTGGAAAGAATTAAAACACACATTAATTGGTGGACAGAGACTAAGAAAATAAAAGGAAAGAGGTATACATGTTTACATGCATCCTTTTTTGGATCGAGGTATACATACATGTACGCACAATGTGACTCGCCGACCGACGAACCTTATATGCACAGATGAATACCCATAGTATATAATACCTACTAATGAAGTTGTATACATACGTGGGTATATATATCCAGTGATTTATTATAGGTTCCAGTGATTTATTATAGGTTGAAGCTAGGAAAAAATATATATGTACGTGGATATATATATACCTAGTAACAAAAATATGTACATACACGGATTGCATATACCTACTAAAAAAATTATGTACATACACAGGTATATATATCCAGTTATTTATTCTAGTTTGTAGCTAGTGAAAAAATTATGTACATACGTGGATATATCTATACCTACTAATGATATTGTGTACATGCGCAGGTATGCATATACCTACAAATGAAATTAGGTACATAAACAGATATGTATATACCTAGTGATTTGTTCTACGAATCAATAAATGCTATATAAGGATATAGTAAGTGTTGATTTTTATTCCTTACGGTTTATTTAATCATCTGCCTTTATATCACATGACATGCATGCATGAGACGATCAAAGAATCAAAGCCTGCCAAATTAACTAGCAAATGAGGCATTTACATTGGTTTCCAAATCAGCCACCCAAAGACGATCCAACGACGGATAGGCAAGGTGCCCACGCACCTAGGTGTCCCAAACGGTCTCCTATATATATATATATATATATATATATATATATATATATATATAGTTTTTTTTATTTTCATGCTATATTTATATTATTTAGAGATATTTGAACATATTTTTATCATTTTTAAAGCGCTAACATATTAATCCAGTGCTAAGTTTCAGTTGTTGTTTCTTAGGAAGAACACACTCAGCATTGAACGTTTTCCCTTCGTTGCAAGAATAGATTTCGTTACAGTAGTTCAAGCTTTGAACGTTAACCTGGTTCAGACAGTTGTCACAAAGCCAGTGAGTCTCATGGTTCTTGTCAATTTTTTCTATAATTAATTGGAAAATTTACACTTATTCGGCTATGAGCATGAAGGTGCAGAGCCTAATTATGAGCATCCATAGTTGCGTATGTTGCCTAAAAATTAATAGCATGAGGCGTTCAGAGTAATTGGTGGAATAACTTGTAGTAGCACGGTCAATTCCCCTTCCACCGTCTTGTTTTGATTCACATATTGAAAATTAGTTGTTCGATGAATAAAATAGCAAAACACCTTGTGTGCTATTAAAAATTCTAACATTGGGTGTTTCAAATTAATTAACCGGACCCATCATGTTGTTCATCGACATATGGATTTGTGGGGTTGCCGATCCATTAGAGTTAGGATACATATATTGCATGTTGCTAAAATTGTAAGTTGAAACATAGAGAATATTTTGCATTGGTGGTTGCATGTAATTAGATGCATGATTGATAAAACTAGAGTGTATGCTCATTAAGCGATCTAGCAACAACATATGAATTATCTGCATTTACAAAGGGTGATAGAGTATTCATATTAACTTTGTAGATCCCAACTTCTTAACGATGATCTCTGCGTAGCAAGAATAGGCTGGAGACTGATCGAAGCTTCGTCCCCAGCGGACTCGCCAAACAAATGAGTTTGCACAATAATGCGTCACCGTGTACCCTTGGCGTTTGGTATGATGCACTGCAGCTCACGTCGAAGGAGACCCAGCCAAAAGTATCGTACGCAAGCAATCCAGCGAGCCCTTTTATGAACCCGATACCCCACACGATTGGGAGGGACCCTGTCAGGGCACGACGACTATGGGATGCCCTAGGTCGACATGATCGTCCCTAGGCCCTCGTGGATCGCGGTCCTTCAACACGAAGAACAAATGAAAAACAAGGAAGAAGAAAAACAAGGGAGAAGATAAAACTAAAAAGTGCTAGATTGATTGTTCGATTGTGTGTTGTTCAATCGGCCTCCACCACTCATCTATTTATGAGGCGGCTGGACTTTTCATACAAGAAAAGGACTCTAATTCACATCTAAATCCTTCCAAAATTAACCAAACTCGGATTTAAGTATACCTCAGACAATAGTTTGGTTTTTGCGATCTACCAGCCAAATACCACCTCGGATGGAAATGAGCCTACGTGCAAATTTTTCTATTTCAATGAGACGACCAACTTTCAAGCTGAACGTTTTTCGATTTCGGGCCATCTTGAGGGTGGAATAACTCACGCTACCCATCAGACATCAGTCATATGAGTGTCTCGTGTCGAGCATCACCTTTTCTCATGGTAAGTTCACACTTCGTTGGCTCTAACTTTGTGATACAACTCGAATTAAGATGATTCAAATATTAAAATCGATTTGTTCAACCAGACGAAGACAAATCCCTATAGAACACTTTTCCATATGAGGGTGTCTTCGAGGCATAATTGGACGAATTGTACTTTGTATACTAAATATTATTACTTCAAGCACAACTACGGCCCCTGAGATGAGATCGGATGGGGATGACCCAATCATCAAATTTGTTCATCTTGACCACACCATGATTTTTTTCAATATTGGACACTTTTTCATTTGAGGCGATCTTGTATACATTTCTTCCATGACGAAATCGGGTGTCAACAACGTCGTATCAAGAAAATACAAGTATCATGAACACACCCGGCGTACACTTTTTCATTTGAGGCGATCTTGTATACATTTCTTCCATGCAAAATCTGGTATCAACAACGTTGTATCAAGAAAATACAAGAATCATGAACACCTGGCGAATGCACAGCTACACATCCAACTCCAATGCACACATGCAAATAAAAGAGAAGTGTCCTCCTAAAGTCTTGTTGAAGTGAACTCAGGCATGCAACTGCAACCATGAACATCAACGACCACTGATGATTGTGCCCGGACTGTGAGAAAATTGATACAACAACGATGCCTTCAAGAAGGGAACGACACATGAATGCCTCCATTACCATATCCACCCATAGAGGCTAAACCGTTGGTTTTCACCTCGAAGAATAAGTCCGAGCAAGCTCGAGATTATGCCTCCAACAAGGTTATGATATATAAACCACCATTTCTAGGTACAACCAATGTAGATGAAACTCATAGTTAAAAACTGTAGGTGAAACCTAGATTTTTCACTCCAGAGCTCGAGACCGTGTGGGCTAAAGAACACTATCAAACTTAAGTGGCCATGTATTTTCACCCCTACTTTCAGTGAAGAAGGCACTAATGCAAGCCAGGTCATCACGGCCCAATAGTCGTACCTGTTCACATTGAGGTGGAGATCACCACGCAAACAGAACATACCACATATATGTGAAGCATATCACAAAAATACTACTATCATCAATAAGGTCATCGGCACCCCCAAGAACCCACTAAAGGGGCCATCTAGTAGCCTCAACTCTTCGACGATGGTTGGACACAAACAACAAATATAAAGCCATCGAATCTGACAAGAACACATATCGGGCTATCTTGCAGCCGCATCCCGTCTTCACCAAAGTCAACCTACGATGGTTCTTAACACAACACCAAGAATTTACAGAGTGGAACTTGTAGGGAGGCCTCGACCTGATCACCTATCGTCTGCCATCATGTGTGACGTTCATGCCATCCAACTGCCGCACAACTCATGTCATCACATGCCAGACAAATCATATACCTAACA
This sequence comes from Elymus sibiricus, assembly GCA_039707655.1. NCBI lineage: Eukaryota > Viridiplantae > Streptophyta > Magnoliopsida > Poales > Poaceae > Elymus > Elymus sibiricus. The sequence continues at coordinate 524,438,054 of CM077675.1, forward strand.
TACTCACGCCAATCCGCCGCCGTCGCATAACTTCTGTCTACCACCCACGTGTCACGATCGTGTCGGGTCAAAATTCAGCTCCGGGAGCACCACATGAACAACGATCACATCACAGATCGACCAGAGCATCCCGGGAACAACTTTTCGTCTAGCCGTGGGAGCCTCTCCTTGCGTGACATGAGGCTCCTGACCATGACAGACCATGTTTACCCTCAATAGTGTATCGTAACCTATGAAACCGTTGTCCTCGATCCTTCCTGTTTGACTATGTTTGTGGGATCAAATGTTATCACTTGGAATGATTAGAATAATTCGCAATGATGACCGACTCTTTCTTGAATTTATTGAATGTTTCTGGAACCATGGCTAACAGTACATGTGATATGTGCTTCTCTTCTCATCATTTCTTCCATTTGAGCCTTTGGGGATTATTTACTTCTATGTGGTTTAAGGATTTTTTTTGTGAACTCAGATGATCAACATAGGGATGGAGAGAACTCATGATGATACAACTTATTTCTTCTTGTCATATACAACATACTATATTTTGACTGAAGCAATAGAGTATTGTATACTAGTTGTGACTTGTGAGTGAATCTATAATATCTAAAAGTTTATCCCCGCTATCTTATTTCTGTTGACATGCACCCTATCCACATTAGGAATACTACCACATCAGCCTTTAATTAGAGGCCTACATGTGGGACCCACCACACTAGAAAATAGCCACATTAGCTTCAGTTAGTCCAGCGAGTCAATTTGTTTCTACCGTGGAGAGACGCAACATTTTATAAACAAGGGGGCACAACCTTCCTAGGAATCCATCATAACCCCTTACCCACCAGGCGGGCAGACAACTCGACGTCTACTTCAACCGGCCACGACATCTACTCCAGGTTGTACCTCCAATGGTTGTTAACAGATCCTTATTGTATTTGGTTTTCATTGCAACATATAATTGCAGGTACCTCCATAAGTAAAACAACAACTAGACATAGAAAATGTTCGAGGTGTGTTCATGTTATATTGTTCTATTAGACATTACATGGCTCAGTCTGTAATATACAGAAGTCTCACAAAGATGTCAAAAAAAAGAGAAGCCTCACAAAAAGAATGTTGTTCAAAAATTAATGCTTAAGTATTTTTTTTCTTTAATCATTCACAGTTCCACAAGGTAGACAACAACTGCCAGGGACGGGAGGTAGAAGGTGTTGAAGGTGTGTTTATGTTCGATCAGATATTATGGCTCACTCTTTGATGCAGAGCAATCTCTCTTGTTTCTACCAATAAGTCAAGAAGACAATGTTGTTCCAAAATTAATGCTTATATATTGTTGCTGTAGTCTTTCACGGTTTTACCTTAACTTTTTGGCGCTGAATTTTAATTGATGGATGGTTATGACCATTTATTTTTAGTCTGATGGTGCTATGGACAGTTTTGTTCTCAAACGGTGATACTCTACAATTTCTCACAATATTTTACATTGTCTCGGTGATCCGTTCATGCCTGCAAAACTGACAGATCAATTCATCACATCTAATAATTTCTAACATCTAATGTCATATGTATGCACATATCCTGAACTCCATTCTTTTGCATGCAATGATGCACTTTCAGTCAAGGAATTTTGTGATATGGAAAATATGGCAAATCATTTCCTCAGGCCACTTTCTACTCAAGCCTTCCAACAATTAAACCAACTGAAAGACATCCTTCCAAATCTGGACAGTGAAGGCAAAGATGTTTGGAGTTGCAATGCAATCCAAAACAGATATAGTTCCACGAGTATGTACAAGCATCTGATGGGTAATGAAGAAAGAAGGACATCCTATGTTCAAGCTTATTTGGAACAGCTAAAGCAGACTTAAACACAAAATATTTTTTTGGCTAGTGGCTCATTTCAGAATTAACACTAAATCACACTTAAGAGGAAAGGTATGCAAATCAATAGTGTTCACTGCCCAACCTGCAATCAACAGGCTGAAGAAACAACTCTTCATCTTCTTTGGGATTGCAATTTTGCTCAACAATGTTGGGACACTTTGATCCCCAATAGAAGAAAAGGCACTTCAATTTATGAGGAATCCATACTAGCTACAGAGCACCTCCGCAAACAATTCTCAACTGATATCCTCCTCCTTGGATGCTGAAATATTTGGAACCAAAGGAATGACACAATTTTCAGAGGGATTCCACACACAATTCAGTCTTGGCGATTTCATCTCAAGCTAGACCTTAACCTTTTGCAGCAAAAATTAAAGGATAAGCAATCTCAGAGTTTCAAATAGTGGCTGCAAAATACCTTCTAATAGTTTTATTACATTTGAGAAAACTGGCATTGGTGAAAAGTCCTTAGAGACTTCCTTTTCCTTTTTCTTCTCCTTTTCTTTGTCTTTTGTAATATTTTATTTATTAATGAAAATCACACCATAGAACGATTGTTTTACGTTTTCGGGTAAAAAAAAACATATCACCTCAATTTGGTTGCCCTTGGTAATGTGCTCAGTGTGTTTTCCTTTTAGTTAGAATCAGATATTGTACTTTTTTTTAATGTAGTGGGATAAGAAAGGCCAGAAAAAAGAGCAACGATGTGATTGTTTTACCCTCTAGATCAACTATCTTCAGTTGTACCCTTGGCAGCGTTCGTTTCTTACTGATATGCCCGGTGTGTGTTATTTTTCTTTGGGATCATAGACTATAGTTCATTTTTTACACCAGATTAAAATGATCAAACTATTGATTATGTTCTTGTAAGGTGAGGATGTTCTCACCTGTCGCTTATGTTCATAAAAACGCTAAAACTATCTTTCACTGTAGATGTCAAGTTTTCTTGGACTGATACATGCATACATCTCAATTTTTATAGCACAACACGACCCCAATATCATATCCTATAACAATAAGATGATCCCAACTAACTATATTTCCTTCCCATGCAATTGACATGTCTACAAGGGTCATCGATACTTCGTCTCGTCACTTAACCCCCTATTTATGATATGTTTTATATACCTTTTGGATTATTCTACTGATTTTGTTTGGTCAGTGTAATCATCCTAGATAGTAAGACATTTGCTCATGATGAAAACGTTATCTATGTGGATTGGTACCTCTGTTTGATCACCCAACGTTTTCTTCCTGGCCATAACACTATGCATTTTAAACTTTGCTTTATTTTACTTTTATTTGCAGATAACTTTCCTTTGTTTCCCAACACATAATTTTATATAATTTTTTGAGGATTCCTGCTGCAATGCGCGGGGTATCTTCTAGTATATAGAGTTCCTCGTTCAGAATCAAAGTATACAACACTTAATACATGTGTGCGTCACTTTGGTATAATAAATCCAAAATTCAACTAAATTGGCAAAAAGGGAGAAAATGAACTAAAAATATGCATATAAGATAAGGGGAATATTCTCATGTTTTTGTGTACATAAGAAAATACACTCATACATTGAAATTATAGACAATGTATCGAACAAAAAGGTTTGAAACCGAATGAAGGAAGGAAAACTGACATACTAATCGACCATCATTGATCTCCTTTAGCCCAACATCACCGCATGAATAGCAAAGCATGGAGCAAGAGGCTCAGTAAAAATCAGGACGCCGTACTAACCAACATTATTATCTCTTCTTCTTCTCACCTATATATATTATCTCCTTATATGGTTGGATCATCGACCATATTCATATGTTTAGTTAATGAATCAATCCATTTGCTCTGGGATTCCCTTGGCGCGACGTTGAAGAACTCGATGATGACCTCGACGTCTGCTTCAACCGTCCATGGCATCTATTCCAGGTTGTACATCCGATGGTTGTTTACAGATCCCTTTTATAGTTTGTTTTCATTGCGACATATAATTGCAGGTACCTCCATAAAGAAAACAACAACTAGGAGTAGAACATGTTCGACGTGTGTTCATGTTCTATTGTTCTATCAGATATTACATGGCCCACTGAGTCATACAGAGCAGCCTCACAAAAAGAATGTTGTTCAAAAATTAATGCTTAAATATATTTTTCTTTAATCTTTCACAATTCCACAAGGTAGACAAGAACTACCAGGGACAGGGAGGTGGAAGGTGTACAAAGGTGTCTTTATGTTCTATCAGATATTATGGCTCACTCTTTGATGTACAACAATCTCTCTTGCTTCCAGCAATAAGTCAAGAAAACAATGTTGTTCCAAAATTAATGCTTATCTATTGTTGTTGTAGTCTTTCACGGTTTTACCTTAATATTTTGGCACTGAATTTTTATTGATGCATGGTTACGACATTTATTCTCAGTATGATCATGCTATGGACAGTTTTATTCTCAAACAGTGATACTCTACAATGTCTGACAATCTTTTACATTGTCTCGGTGATCCGTTCATGTGTGCAAAACTGATAGATCAATTCATCACATGTAATAAGCTCTAACATCTAGGGCAAGTTCTTTTGGCGGCTTAAAAAATAAGCCGCCTCCTCCCCAGCTTTTACCATAAGACATCTTTCTCATTCATTGGGGTTTTTGAACTAGTTATGGGATTACTAATCTAGAAGCCTCAACAAATTTTGGGAGCGGCTTATTTTTGAAGCTGGAGAGAGGCAGCTTATTTTTTAAGTCGCCCAAAAGAACTGGCCCTTAATATCATATGTATGCGCATATCACCTCAATTTGGTTGCCCTTGGTAGTGTTCATTTCCTTACTAATGTGCTCATGTGTTTTCTTTTCAGTTGGTATCATATATTGTATTTTTTATTATTATAGCGGGATAAGAAGGGCCAGAAAAAAGAGCAACGGTGTGATTGTTCCTCTGGATCAACTATCTTCAGTTGTAGCCTTGGTAATGTTCGTTTCTTTAGTGATGTGCCTAGTGTGTGTTAGTTTTCTTTGGGATCATAGACTATTGTTCATTTTTTACACCAGAATAAAATGATCAAACTATTGATTATGTTCTTGTAAGGTGAGGCTGTTCTAACCTGTCGATTATGTTCATAAAAACCCTAAAACTATCTTTCTTTCTTTTCTTTGCAGTAAAAAACTATCTTTCATTGTAGATGTCAAGTTTTCTTGGAGATTAATAATGCACTGATACATGCATACATCTCAATTTTAATAAGCTGATCCCAACTAACTATATTTCCTTCTCATGCAAACTTGCCATGCCTACAAGGGTGATTCATACTTCGTCTCCTCACTTAACCTCCTATTTATGATATGTTTTATCTACCCTTTGCCTTATTCTACTGATTTTGTTTGGTCAGTGTAATCATCGTAGATAGTAAGACATTTGCTCATGATGAAAACGTTATCGATGTGGATTGGTACCTCTGTTTGATCACCCAACGCTTTCTTCGTGGCCATAACACTATGCATATTAAAATTTGCTTTATTTTACTTTTATTTGCAGACAACTTTCCTTTGTTTCCCAACACATAATTTTATATAATTTTTCGAGGATTCCTGCTGCAACTCTCGTATATAGAGTTCCACGTTCAGAATCAAAGTATACAACACTTAATACATGCATGGGTCACTTGGTATAATAAAACCAAAATTCAACTAAATTGGCAAAAAGGAAAACAAATCAACTAAAAATATGCATATATAAGAAGGGGAATATTCTCATGTTTTTGTGTACATAAGAGAATACACTCATACATTGAAATTATAGACAATATATGTATCGAACAAAAAGGTTTCAAACTGAATGAAGGAAGGAAAGCTGACATACTAATCGACCATCATTGATCTGCTTTAGCCTAACATCACCGCATGAACAGCAAAGCATGGAGCAAGAGACTGAGTAAAAATCAGGACGCCGTACTAACCAACATTATTATCTCTTCTTCCCACCTATATATATTATCTCCTTATATATATGGTTGGATCATCGACCATATTCGTATGTTTAGTTAATCAATCAATCCATTTGCTCTGGGATTCCCTTGGCGCCGACGTTGAAGAACTCGATGATGACCTCGAGCGGCAGGCCCTTGGTCTCGGGCACCTTGAGCGCCACGAAGACGAGCGCGAGGCAGCAGACGCAGGCGTAGATCCCGAAGACCCCCGCGAGCCCGACGGAGTTGAGCATGACGGGGAGGCTGTACGTGACGATGATGTCGCCGATCCAGAAGGTGAGGGAGCAGAGCGCGATGCAGAGGCCGCGGACACGGGTGGGGAAGATCTCGGCGCAGAGGATGTTGGGGATGGGGCCGAAGCCCATGACGAAGCAGCAGAAGTAGACGATGACGGAGCCCGTGGAGAGCGCGGCGTGCACGGTGGTGGCCATGGGCATCACGTTGGCGACGATGAGGACAACGAGGGAGAGGATGAGCACCGGGATGGTGGTGAGCAGCAGGCTGCGCCGGCCGGACACGTCCATGAGCCACATGGCGAGCCCGATGCTTGGCATCATGAGCAGTGTGGTGAGGCCGGAGATGAGGATGGAGGTGGAGTCGGCGCTCAGGCCGAGGCCGGCGAGGAGCACGCTCACGCCGGCCTGGTCCAGGATCTGTGGCGTGTAGTAGAGCACGCCGTTGATGCCGGAGAACTGTATGTGTGTGTGTTGGCATCATGGGATCCATGTCAGCATGCATGCATGTATGGCACGTCCATGTCAGATACACACAAGATGATGATGTATTGAACACGTACCTGCTGGAGGATTTGGATCATCATGCCGCAGAAGAGGGCATGGCGGACGCCGGGCTCGAGGAGCTCGCGCCAGCGAGGGCCGCTGGCGGCGGCCTTGGTGGCGACGGCCTCCGGCGGGTTGGCGAAGGCGGGCTCGGTGGGGCTCTGTCCGATGAGGACGTCCTTGGTGTAGAGCATGGACTGGCTGACCAGCGCCGCTGCGTGGACGTACTCGCCAGGGCCGCCGGCACCCGCGCCCGCGCCGTTGGGGCCGCCGGGGATGCCCTCCTCGTGCAGGTACATCCTCTTGACGCCGCCGCGCTTCACGCCATCGGGGCCCACCTTCTCGGTCCACTTCCACGCCAGCTGCCAGCCGCCGCCGATGCCCATGGTGCTTGCCGCGTCCACGCCGCCGCCCATGCTGCTGAACCTCTGCATAGACTGGCTCCGTACCTCGTTGGTGTTCGTCTTACCCTCCACCTCCGTGCTCTGCCTCGACAGCAGGGGCGCCTCCAGACCACCACCGCCGCTAGGCGCTGCCTGTTCGTCGTCGTCCGACAGGTACTCCTCCTCATCGTCGTCGTGGTGCGCCGCGTTCTCCTCGTCCCACGCTCCACCGCTGCCGCCGCCCGCGCCTCTTGCGGCGCCGTCAACGCCACCCCCAGGCCTCTCCGACACGCTGAGCATGCTCCCGAGGTTGGGGAAGAGCGTGCTCCCCCTCATGCTCCCGGCGCCGCCGTCTCCAGGGAGGCGCTCGTGCACACTCCCGAGGAGCGCCACCACGGGGTCCCTCATGGAGTCGAACATGCTCCCCTGCCTCCCCGTGCCACCGAGCCCCAGCGCGCTCCCCAGCATGCTGCCCCTCCCGCCGGCGACGGGCTGCGCCACCCACGACAGCCCCTGCTCGGGCCCGTACAGTGTCACCGTGTCCCTCTGCTCCTGGTCGCCGTCCGCTGGGCCGACGACGTACTCCTCGATCTCCGTCTCGCCGGCGCTCCCCAGCCCCTCCACCAGCAGCGCCATCTCGCCGGACACGTCCTCCCTGCCCCTCAGCTTCTCCAGCACCACCCTCGCCTCCTTCATCCTCCCCTTGCTCACCAGCCAGCGCGGCGACTCCGGCAGGTAGAAGACCGTCAGCGCGAGGTACACCAGAGAGGGCGCGGCCAGCACGCCCAGCATGGTCCGCCAGCTCGGGCCCGGATGCAGCGTCATGGTGAAGATCATGCAGTAGGCCATGAACATGCCGGCAGAGCCCGTGAACTGCGGGAAGGTGTTGAGCAGGCCCCGGATCTCCGGCGGCGCCGTCTCGGAGATGTAGACGGGCACGAGCGTGACGGCGAGGCCGACGCCGAAGCCGTCGACGAGGCGGGCGATGAGGAGCACGTACACGTTGGGAGACCAGAGCATGATGAGCCCGCCGACGAAGTAGAGGAGCGAGGAGGCGATGAGCATGGGGCGGCGGCCAACCATGTCGGCGACGGGGCCGGAGAAGGTGGTGATGATGGTGGCGCCGATGAGGGAGGTGGCGACCACGAGGCCCTCAACGGCCGGCTGCGTCTCGAGATGGAACTCCCTCTTGATGTACATCACGGCGCCGGCGATGGTGGCGTTGTCCACGCCCTGGAGCATGTTGCCTATGGCGGCCGTGATGGCCACCAGGACCGCGCCCCTCATTGATCAGCACGTAGGGTGCGCACTAGACGGAGCAGAGGAGGGAGGGAGCAGAGATAATAAGAAAGAGAGAGAGCGGGGTTCTCTTCCTTGGAAAATGGATCATATGGGCATGGAAGGAGCAGCGAGGAGGAAGACGACCGCGGTTGGCAATGGATCCACAAAATGTGGAGCTAATATTGGGCAGGAGAGAAGTCTTCCTCCTCCTCCATCGCTCTGCATGCATGCATTCATTCTATTCTTCTTGCCGCGAGACCAGCGTCGATCTCTCCAGCCTCGGTCGGTCATGCAGGCCTCTTTTCTGCTACCACTACGTACACGATCACATGCACTCCCACCGTGCCACCGTGCCACATACACGATCACATGCACTCCCCCACCGTGCCTCGCTTATCCTCGTCTCTTTTCCCGCGACTACGTGTGTCTGCTCTGTTTTGCTATGATACACCCTGTCGTGCACACGTATTTAGGTAGGAGATCATGCAGAGTATACGCTACACACATCTTTCTTTTGAGGATGCACACATCTTACGATCTTAGAACATCTACAACCAGACTCCTCGTACCCCCTCAAACATCCGGGCAGGCCATACGGTCACTCGCCGGTCATGAAATTTCGATTTAGTCGGGACTCTCAAACCGACCTCAAACGCCCAAGCTGACCGGCACCCCTCATATCCAGCCAAAATATGGGGCGGATATGGGCGCCCGGGCACGCCCGCCAGGCCCGCACTGGCCCACATCGACCTCACATATATTCGTCTTCATCCGCTCGTCGGATCAAACACTAGCCACTTCACTCAACTCACCTCCACTCCCATCCGCCACCCTAGCTCACGTCCGGCGATCTCCGGCCTTCTCCGGCATGGAGGGCAACAGGTCTGGCTCCGACTAGTCCGGATCCATCGACTGGGGGGGTCGTCCCATGCGGATTGGAGGAGGCAATGGCGGTCCGCATTGCACTCCGATGCTTCCGCGAGGACAGCGCCTGGCCGACGGCAGGATGTGTCCGGCGCGACTCCATAGCGTCCCCTCAATGGGCGCTCGATTTCTCTGGGGAGGGATCATCGAGGTCCCGTCGGGCGGAAAATCTCTCCTTCCCCATCACCGGTCCGGCTGTGGAATGGGCTGCCGAGGCCTGTCTCGCGGAGGAGAAGGCGACGGCGGAGACGACTGATGGGGCGGCGCGGGCGACCGTAGAGGAGGAAGCCATCCGCGCCCGCATTATGAACAAACGGCCGCGGAGGAACACACGCGCCCTCGCTCGAGAGCATAATCGGGCAGTCCGTGAAATAGCCGGACTGCCCACGAAGGAGGAGGAGGTGAACGACGGCGAGGACAACTCTGGCGATGAGCACATCCGGCTCAATCCGTACCCAGTACTTCGGCGAGAAGGACGGCAAGGGCTCCGGGGAGGGCAAGGCAGCCGTGGCTGATGTCCATCATAGCTAAACATGCCAAATTTTGATAGTCTGATGGCATGCTAGTGATGGCATGCTAGTAGTAATGGAGTAGTCGGACGATGTGTGTAATGCAACGACGTAGTAGTTGCATGGTTTGTATGGATTTGATATATGAGATTTGAGGTGTCCGATTGTCGAATGCATTATTTAAGACGTGACCGGTCAGTGTCCATGGACACGTCCGGACGCATCCGCGGGCGTTTGAGGGCCTGATTTGCAAGTTTCGACCGTAGATACTCTTATTATCTTCTTTTTTTTGCAACGATATCTTATTATCCCCGGTGTTGGCTGGCCAGCCACCTTACTAAAAAGTTTTCATCTCCATGTTTTTAGACCCACATATGCCGTTCATTCCGTAATTCATCTCATGTACCCCATGCATTCGTTGCATGCACCTTTTTTTTGTTATGCCGATCACATTTTTTGAACTTGCAAATTCCAAATTGAATACAAACCCTACCCGTTGGCAGAGGTTTTCATGGATGTTTCGTCGACTCACCTATCGGCTCTGGCTCTCGGCTTTTCTGCTCATGGCTACGGGGGTTTTTAGTCATAGGGGTTGCCTCCGCCCAACTTTTATTCAAAGAGAGGCAAACTACCATCAAACATCGTTACACGGCGCTCGATCATAATCTGAAGTAGCTGCGACGGAATTTTATGACAACCAAGTTCACAATCCCCAGATAAGCAGAGGAAACTACGGAGCAACAAAACACAAGCCAAACTTATTTCGCATGAAACCAGTTGAAGTCCCGCAGCCAAATTGTCGTCTCCCGCTCACTGGTTGCCGCGCCAGAAGTTATCAGTTCCAGGCTATCCTCAGCGGTTCCCCATCATGATGATCGAGGACTAGAAGGCAATGAAGCAGAAGGGCGCCCTTAGCATGGACACATATCACCTTCCATTGGTGCGGAAGTGAATTCACTCGATCCAGGACATACTTTAGACTTCGTCGCACCGTCCCCTAAAATTCAGTTTCATTACGAACAATCCATAAGCTTCACAAGGTAGCGGTCCAAAGAGATCACATCATCACATCCTTCATAGAAATGTTCAGTAATCAGCTATTATTTTTAAAATTAGGGGAGAATTTCACTTCCCCGTCCTCTGCACCAACTACGACTACGGATGCATACAGCCTTTTAAGTATGAGTATTAGGATTTTTAATCTCGGTTACACACTGAGCCTAGTCCTCAATAATAAATGCATGAGTACAAGGAAGGCCTGATCCTCAAGAACAAATAGGAACCTAAATTCGCCTCCGGAGGATTTGAACCCATATGTTGGGTTTGTATATCCACTCCCCCAACCAGTTGAGCTAGACTCGCTCCAATTATTTTTAGAAGTTGTGAATGTGGTATATGGCGATTTTGCTGTCAAATTTCGAGTATGATCAAAAATTGACGGCTTTAGATGGGCACTAGTGGCTGTATATGGTGCATCTCAACCGGAGTTTAAGCACGAATTTCTCTCAGACTTGGTGAGGATTTGCGGAGATGAAATGCTGCCTATCCTTGTAGGGGAAGATTTTAACATAATTCGAAGATGAGAAGAGAAAAATAACGATAATTTTGATGGTAGATGGTCATTCATGTTTAACACAATTATAGAAAGCCTTGATTTAAGAGAAATCGATCTTACTGGTAGGCAGTTCACAAGGGCGAACACGCTATCGGTACCAACTTATGAGAAGTTGGATCGAGTGCTTACTAGTGTCGACTGGGAACAGAAGTTTCCTCTAGTGACAGTCCAGGCTCTGCAGAGGCAACGCATGTGGGCAACAAGAACATTTTCTCTTTCGAACTAGGATGGTTCAAGAGAGAGGGTTTTCTGGACCTTATTGCCACTGGATGGGCCAAAGAGGGCGGTGGGGTTTCAAGCATGGATAGATGGCAAAATAAAATCAGGCATCTACGACAGTATTTGAGAGGATAGGCAAAGAACTAGAGTGGTCTATACAAGGTGGAGAAGGAGAAGTTGATTTAGCTGATCACTGAGTTAGATTTGAAAGCTGAGTCTAACATTCTGTCAGATAGAAACACTAAGAATGAGGTTGGGCAGAGACTTCGTGCCCTGCTTCGAGAGGAAGAGATTAAATGAGCGCTCAGAGTCAAGGTGAAAAAGTCGTCCAGGGGGATGACAACACGCAATTCTTTCATATGATTGCTAATGGGAAACATAGAAAGAAGAAAATAATTTAGCTTGAACAGGATGAGGGTACAATAGTAGGGCATGAGAACCTCAAAATGTACATATCTAATTACTATAAGAATCTTTTGGGGGCTCCCGAGGTTAATCATGTGTCGCTAGATGAGCACGCAACAGAGGACATCCCTCAACTCAATACAGAAGAGAACGAGGTATTGTCAGCTCCATTTTCTGAGAAAGAGGTGTTTGAAGCAATTGTCAGGTGATGGGTTTCCGGCCGAGTTCTACAAGAGGTGTTGGCATATTATTAAGGGAGATCTTATGCATATGTTCCATGATTTATTTAACGGTCGTCTACACTTTTTCACCTCAATTTTGGAACAATTGCGTTGTTGCCAAAGAAGGTGGAGGCCGTACGCATTGAGCAGTTCAGGGCGATATGCTTGCTTAATGTCAGCTTCAAAAAATTTACTAAGGTTGCCACGAATAGGTTGATGCAGGTTGCCCATTTGATAGTGCAACCCACTCAGACGTCATTCATGCCATGTAGACACATCCTAGAGGGGTGATAACCCACAAGTGTAGGGGATCGTTTGTAGCCTTTTTCGATAAATAAGAGTGTCGAACCCAACGAGGAGCTAAAGGTAGAACAAATATTCCCTCAAGTTCTATCGACCATCGATACAACTCTACGCACACTTTAACGTTTGCTTTACCTAGAACAAGTATGAAGCTATTTTGTAGGTGATAGGATAGTTTGCACGAATAAAACTAGAAGTACTTTATAGGAATAAAACTACAAGTAAATTGCAAGATAATAAAAGTTAGTCGTTTAGTAGAAAGCTTTTGTCAAACAAGAAGGTTATTTGTCCCTAGGCAATTGATAACTAGACCGGTAATCATTATTGCAATTTTGTATGAGGGAGAGGCATGAGCTAACATACTTTCCGTACTTGGATCATATGCACTTATGATTGGAACTCTAGCAAGCATCCGCAACTACCAAAGATCATTAAGGTAAAACCCAACCATAGCATTAAGTATCAAGTCCTCTTTACTCCCATACGCAACAACCCACCTACTCGGGTATGTGGTTCTGTCACTCACGCCACCCACCATAAGAAAATCATGAACATATTGCAACACCCTACAGCGGGGATCCCTCACGTTTGCGCGACATGTAGGGCACCATAGGACAGCACCAAAATAAACATACAACTCATACCAACCACGATCATCAATTAGCCCATAGGACAAAACGGATCTAGTCAAACATCATAGGATAGCCACATATCATTGGGAAATAATATATGAAGTTGAGCACCATGTTTTAGTAGAGATTACAGCGGGGAAGAAAGGTATTACACCGCTGCATAGAGGGGGAGAGAGTTGGTGTTGATGGCGGCGAAGTTGTTGGTGTAGATCGTCGTCACGATGATTGCCCCGGCGGCGTTCCGGCGCCACCAGGAGAGAGGGGGAGACAGCCCACTCCTTCTTCTTCTTCCTTGGCCTCCCCCTAGATGGGAGGAGAGTTCCCCCTCTGGTCCATGGCCTCCATGTCGGCGGAGGGGCAGGAGCCCCTCTGAGATTGGATCTCCCTCTCTGTTCGCTTCTCTTTTGCGTTTTTGTTTTCTGGCTGAAAACCGTTTCTTATATTCCCGGAGATCCGTAACTCCGATTGTGCTGAGATTTTAACACATTTTTCGGATATAAGCCTCCTTGCGCCCGAAGTAGACTTCCAACCGACTTACGAGGAGGCCACGATACACCACCATGCTCCTGGGCCCTGATGTCTCATGGTGGCTGTGGGCCTCCTTTTACATTGATTCCACCTCCCAAAAATCACAAATATTCCAAAATAATTCTCCGTAAATTTTTATCGCGTTTGAACTTCGTTTGGTACTGATATTCTGCGAAGTAAAAAACAAGCAAAAAACAACAACTGGCACTGAACACTATGTCAATAGGTTAGTCCCAAAAAATGATATAAAGTTGCTATAAAATGATTATAAAACATCCAAGAATGATAATATAACAGCATGGAACAATCAAAAATTATAGATACGTTGGATACGTATCAGCATCCCCAAGCTTAATTTCTGCTCGTCCTCGAGTAGGTAAATGATAAAAACAGAATTTTTGATGTGGAATGTTGCCTAACATGTTCATCACATATCCTTTTCCTTTTGTAGCATGGACATTTGGACTTTTAGATGGTTCAAAGCAATAGTCTAGTTTTGACATGAAGACTTTAATACTCAAGTATACCAACAAGCAACCATGTCTTTCAGAATATCAACACTAAAGAAAGTTATCCCTAGCCCATCATGCTCAATCATTGATCCATTCATGAAACACACTCGAATATTAGCTACACCTAATGCACAAGTATGATCATAGTGCCCCCTAGTTGGTGCTTTATAAGAGAAGATGGAGACTCAAATAAAAGTGAAAATTGCATAAGGTAAATAGATAGGCCCTTCGCAGAGGGAAGTAGGGATTTGTAGATGTGCCAGAGCTCAAAGCTTAAATTGAGAGAGAAAAATATTTTGGGAGGCATGCCTTTCCTGTCAACGAAAACGACCGAGTACTTCTCAATACTTTCCATGCTAGAAATATCATAGGCGGTTCCCAAACAGAAAATAAAGTTTATTCCTTTTTCCACCATTCTTTCACAATCCATGGCTAGCCATATCCACAGTTGCCTTCCGTACCAACACTTTCCAAGGAATTTATTATTTCACAACATAAAGTAAATTTCTTTTTCATTTCAGGATTGGGCATCCCTATTACCGCCGTTGTCTCGTGCAATGACAAGTGAATAAACACTCATCTTGAGAATAACACATCTAGCATGGAAAAATATCGGCCACCCCCTGCCGCTTCATGAGCGGTACGGGCAGACAAAAAGGAAATTCATTTTGAAAATTAGAGATGGCACATATAAATTTGCTTAGAACGGCACGGAAATACCGCATATAGGTAGGTATGGTGGACTCATATGGCAAAACTGGGTTTAAGGATTTTGGATGCACAAGTAGTATTTCTACTTAGGACAAGTGGAGGCTAGCAAATAGATTGAGAAGCAACCAACCAAGAAACGAAAATTCACATAAACGGGCATTAAGCATAACTAACACCGAATAATGCACCACAAGTAGGATGTAATTTCATTGCATAACTATTGACTTTTGTGCTTGCATAGGGAATCACAAACCTTAACACCAATATTCTTACTAAAACATAATTACTCACCAACATGACTCACATATTACTATCATCATGTCTAAAAACTATTACAAGGAATCAAGTTTAATTTGTCCAATGATCTTCATGAAAGTTTTTATTATATCCCTCTTGAATATCTATCACTTTGGGACTAGTTTTATATATTGCCATTGCTTTTGACAAGCTCAAATAAATTTAAGTGAAGAACATGAGCATAAAAATTCCATCTCTCAAAATAATATAAGTGAAGCATGAGAGAATTTCTTCAAAATTTACTAACTCTCAAATTAATCTAAGTGAAGCATGAGATTTTAATTCTTTCTACAAAAGACCATGCTCTAATAAGTATAAGTGAAGCAGAAGAGCATTCTACAAATAACGGTTTTCTATGTGAAGAGAAACAGGCAATCCAAACTACAAATGATATAAGTGAAGCACATGAAGCATTCTATCAAGCCATACTGAAAACATATAGGTGAAGTGCAATGAGAACTCTATAAATCAACCATGGACTATCTCATACCAGCATGGTGCATAAAATAAAAATGAAAACTAAACACAAAAGATGCTCCAAGATTTACACATATCACATGAACAAAACGAAAACAAAAACATACCGATACTTGTTGAAGGAAGATGGGATGCCTTCCGGGGCATCCCCAAGCTTAGATGCTTGAGTCTCCTTGGATATTTACTTGGGGTGCATTGGGCATCCCCAAGCTTAAACTCTTGCCTCTCCTCCTTCTCCTCATATCGAGACCGCCTCGATCTTTGAACACTTCATCCACACAAAACTTAACAGAAAACTTGTGAGATCCGTTAGTATAATAAAGCAAATTACTACTTTAAGTACTGTTGCAAACCCATTCATATTTTATATTTGCATTATACCTTCTGTATTATAACTTCTCCATGGCTTATACCACCGATAAAATCGATAGTTTCATCAAAACAAGCAAAACAATGCATCAAAAACAGAATCTGTCTTAAACATGACAGTCTGTAGTAATCTGAACTTTGACCATACTTCTGTAACTCCAAAAATTCAGAAACATTAGGATGAAATAAACATTTTGTATAGAAATACCGTGTAGAACTTTCAGAAACTTTTGACGTTCCAGTAAAAAATGTAAATTCATGCACTACAGTCAAAGTTTCTGTTTTTACACCGCACATACCAACAAGCAATCTAATCATCCTAAAGGAAAATCTTGGCACATTATTTTTATAATAGAATGGATTTTTACAAGGGGATAATTATTTTTGTTGAAAAGTTTCTGTGATTCAAGATTCACAAAGTTTCCATGGGCATGAACAAAGTTCAAGGAATTCCCCCACTTTCACGATGTCCGTCTCTCTCACTTTCACTTTTCTTTTTGTGAAGTTTTAGGTTCCCCTCTATATTTTTTTTGTTTTTACACTTTATAAAAAGCACTCAACAGAATAAAATGACTCTTTAAAACTTCCGGGTTGTCTCCCTGGCAGCGCTTTCTTTAAAGCCATTAAGCTAGGCATAAAGTGCTCAAGTAATGGATCCACCCGGATCCCAATGTATATAAAAGCCAATTTTAATTAACAATGATTTGTAATTTAGTAGCGAGCACAAAGCAAGATATATCATGCAATTACGAAGTCTAACTCTCTTCCTATACATCGGCATGTCATGAAAGAACAATTCATGCACATCAAGTAAAGGCCAATGCATAGTATAAACAGTTTCTTGCAATTTTATCGTATTGGAAACATAAAGAGGTGGAGATGTAGTTCCTCTCTCATAATAATTGCAAGTAGGAGCAGCAAGCACATGCATATTATATTCATCAAAATCATCATGTGTAGTATCAAAACGCAACCCATCAATATAATGCTTAATAAGAGCAAACTTCTCCGATATAGTGTAGTTGGGAGAATTCAAAAAGATAATAGGACTATCATGTGTGGGTGCAATAGAAAAAATTTCATTCTTAACATAAGGAACTATAGCAAGTTCATCTCCATAAGCATAATTCATATTGGCATTTTGGCCACAGGCATAGCAAGCATTAAGTTCATCAAAAAGGGATATTTCAAAAGAATCCATGGGATCATAGCAATTATCATAGCATTCATCCTTCGGTAAGCACGAAGGGAAATTAAATAATGTATGAGTTGAAGAGTTACTCTCACTAGAAGGTGGGCACGGGTAGCTAATCCGCTCTTCCTCCTTTTGTTCTTCGCTCTCCTCCTCATCTTTTTCATCTAATGAGCTCACAATTTCAGTAACTTCCTCTTCCATAGATTCCTGCAAAATATTAGTCTCTTCTTGGACAGCGGAGGATTCCTCAATATATTCTTTAACATAAGCATTGGAAGCATAGTTTTCATAGCAGTATTTAAGTATGGCAAATTTTTCAGATTTGTAAAGAGTAGCATCATACTTTTCAATCAAAGAAGCAATTTCATAGGCACCCTTAAAAGCAACAAATTCTTCAATTTGTTCGATATCATAGTAATTATAAACACCCTTGGCATAACAAGATACGATTCCATTATCCTTAAACTTGCATTGGAAGAAATGGTGTTTCTTAGGGTCTCCAGAACAACAATAAAATCATGTATTTCGCATAAATTCAAAGCATAGCAATACAAACTATTAATATGATGCCACAATAGTTTCCCTTTTTGAGATAAGCGGTGTCGCACAAAATAAGCATGCTCATTTAATGATTTTCCCTCAACTAAGCTAGTTGGGTTTTCAGCACGAGCACAAATGGATCGAAGATGATCCAAATAGAAAGTTTCAGTAGTATGATAGATTTTGGGTGGTTCTTCAACCATTGGTTTAGTAGGTACAACTAATTTTTTTGGTATAGAAAATAAGAGCACAAAATAAAAACTACTTAGTGATAAAGCAAACAAACACACACGAGAATATTCACCCCACGCTATTGCTCCCCGGCAACGGCGCCATAAAAAGGTCTTGATAACCCACAAGTGTAGGGGATCGTTTGTAGCCTTTTTCGCTAAATAAGAGTGTCAAAACCAACGAGGAGCTAAAGGTAGAACAAATATTCCCTCAAGTTCTATCGACCACCGATACAACTCTACGCACACTTTAACGTTTGCTTTACCTAGAACAAGTATGAAACTATTTTGTAGATGATAGGATAGTTTGCACGAATAAAACTAGAAGTACTTTGCGGGAATAAAACTACGAGTAAATTGCAAGATAATAAAAGTTAGTCGTTTAGTAGAAAGCTTTTGTCAAACAAGAAGGTTATTTGTCCCTAGGCAATTGATAACTAGACCGGTAATCATTATTGCAATTTTATATGAGGGAGAGCATGCGCTAACATACTTTCCATACTTGGATCATATGCACTTATGATTGGATCTCTAGCAAGCATCCGCAACTACGAAAGATCAATAAGGTAAAACCCAACCATATCATTAAGTATCAAGCCCTCTTTACTCCCATACGCAACAACCCACCTACTCGGTCTGTGCTTCTGTCACTCACGCCACCCACCATAAGAAAATCATGAAAATATTGCAACACCCTACAGCGGGGATCCCTCACGTTTGCGCGACATAGAGGGCACCATAGGACAGCACCAAAATAAAACATACAACTCATACCAACCACGATCATCAATTAGCCCATAGGACAAAACGGATCTACTCAAACATCATAGGATAGCCACATATCATTGGGAAATAATATATGGAGTTGAGCACCATGTTTAAGTAGAGATTATAGCGGGGAATAGAGGTGTTACACCGCTGCATAGAGGGGGAGAGAGTTGGTGTTGACGGCGGCGAAGTTGTTGGTGTAGATCGCCGTCACGATGATTGCCCCGGCGGCATTTCGGCGCCACCGGGACAGAGGGGGAGAGAGCCCCCCTCCTTCTTGTTCTTCCTTGGCCTCCCCCTAGATGGGAGGAGAGTTGCCCCTCTGGTCCATGGCCTCCATGGCGGCGGAGGGTCAGGAGCCCCTCCGAGGTCGAATCTCCCTCTTTGTTCTCTTCTGTTTCGCGTACGTATTTGTTTTCTGGTCGAAAACCGTTTTTTATATTCCCGGAGATCCGTAACTCCGATTGCGCTGAGATTTTAACACGATTTGTTTCTGGATATAAGCTTCCTTGCGCCCGAAGTAGACCTCCAACCGACTTACGAGGAGGCCAGGATACACCACCACGCGCCTGGGCCCTGGGGTGCGCCCTGGTGTCTCGTGGTGGCTGTGGGCCTCCATTTCGTTGATTCCACCTCCCAAAAATCACAAATATTCCAAAATAATTCTCCGTAATTTTTTATCGCGTTTGGACTTCGTTTGGTACTGGTATTCTGCGAAGTAAAAAACAAGCAAAAAACAGTAACTGGCACTGGGCACTATGTCAATAGGTTAGTCCCAAAAATGATATAAAGTTGCTATAAAATGATTATAAAACATCCAAGAATGATAATATAACAACATGGAACAATAAAAAATTATAGATACATTGGATACGTATCAAGGGGGTTGTGGTCGTACACGAAACTCTTCATGAAATACATTCGAAGAAACTTGACGGAGTTATATTCAAAATGGATTTCGAGAAGGCATACGATAAGGTCAAACCTCGCGTAAGCTAGAAATATGAACTTATCACTATGTCTCTTTGAACAATTGTCGGGACTCAATATCAATTTCAATAAGAGTGAATTGTTCTTCTTTGGGCGAGCGAAGGAAGAACAAGATGCATACCGACAATTGATCGGTTGTGAGATGGGTTGTCTACCATTTAGTTATTTGGGAATACCCATCCATCACCATAAACTTACGAATAAGGAATGGAAATGCATTGAAGATAGGTTTGAGAAGAGGCTAAGTTGCTGGAGGGGCAAACTTATGTCTTATGGAGGGAGGTTAGTGTTAATAAACTCAGTGATGACGAGTGTGCCAATGTTTCTTTTATCTTTCTTTGAAGTACCGGTAGAGGTACGGAAAAGATTAGATTTCTATCTTTCTCGATTCTTCTGGCAAAGCGAAGATACTAAGAAGAAGTACAGACTTGCCAGATGGGATATTATATGTAGATCCAAAGACCAAGGTGGGTTAGGGATTGAGAACTTAGAAGTTAAAAATAGATGCCTTCTTAGTAAGTGGCTCTTCTGATTGTCTGTTGAGACGAAAGGTACGTGGGTACAAATTCTTCGCAATAAGTACCTACAATCTAAGACTTTGGCGTAGGTTACAGCTAGACCTTCCGACTCACCTTTTTGGAAAGGGTTAATGAGGATCAAACAAACCTTTTTCCACAGGGTGAAATTTCATATTGGTAATGGCAACACAACTAGGTTCTGGGAAGATACATGGTTAGGGGAGACGCCCTTGGCTATGCAATATCCTTCTCTTTATAATATTGTGCAACGTCAAGAAGATTATGTTGCTACAATATTACATTCGATTCCCCTTAATATATAATTCAGAAGGTCCTTGGTGGGGGGAACGATGGAATTCGTGGCTGCATTTAGTCCGTAGGTTGATGAAGGTTCAACTGATTGATCAGCTTGATACTATTCACTGGAAATTAACCGCGAGTGGAAGTTTTTCCATGAAATCGATGTATCTAGATCTTATTGATTCTGGGCCATTACCGATATCCTTATACATATGGAAGATTAAGGTGCCCCTTCGAATTAAAATATTTATGTGGTTTGTCCATAAGGGAGTGATTTTGAAGAAGGATAATCTCTACTAATAAAGGAGCAGTACGTACGTCGTTTCGTTCGTTCGTCCTCCCACCCCACCGATCGATCCTCCCACCGATTTTTATCGTAGCAAAAAACCGCACCTCTCGTTCCCTGTTTTAACCGGTTTTTTCATACCTACGAAACAAACAGTTTCACCCAAGCCTTCTTTTTCTCTCGGTCCCCTCTCCTCTAGGGTTCCAACCCTGCCATCTGCGCCGCCCCATGGCTCCTCCGGCAGTCCGGCACTACCCCACCTATGCCTGCTCCCGTCCGCGCCACCATCCTGCTCAGGCCGCAGCATGGCATGGTCGCCGCGCCCACCCAGACCCAGCGCCACGCTTCCTCTTCCCACCTCCCACTAATTCCTGGCCGCGGCCCTAGCTCGCCACGCGCGGGGGTCGGCGGCTCGCCGGCGTGGCGCGTGGCAGTGAAGAGAAGGGGGGCAAGAACGGTGCGGCGGAGTTCTTCCGGAAGGACGGCGTGGTGGACGACATGGACGAGTACCTGAACTACATGTTCCTCGAGTATGACTACGTCTGGGACACCAAGACTGATTTGTATGACTTCTTGGCCCATTCCTCCTTTCTCCGTTTAGAAACTGAAATTTAAGAAGGTTGTGATGCAAAAATCTCTACTAATAAAGGAGCAGTACGTACGTCGTTTCGTTCGTTCGTCCTCCCACCCCACCGATCGATCCTTCCACCGATTTTTATCGTAGCAAAAAACCGCACCTCTCGTTCCCTGTTTTAACCGGTTTTTTCATACCTACGAAACAAACAGTTTCACCCAAGCCTTCTTTTTCTCTCGGTCCCCTCTCCTCTAGGGTTCCAACCCTGCCATCTGCGCCGCCCCATGGCTCCTCCGGCAGTCCGGCACTACCCCACCTATGCCTGCTCCCGTCCGCGCCACCATCCTGCTCAGGCCGCAGCATGGCATGGTCGCTGCGCCCACCCAGACCCAGCGCCACGCTTCCTCTTCCCACCTCCCACTAATTCCTGGCCGCGGCCCTAGCTCGTCACGCGCGGGGGTCGGCGGCTCGCCGGCGTGGCGCGTGGCAGTGAAGAGAAGGGGGGCAAGAACGGTGTGGCGGAGTTCTTCCGGAAGGACGGCGTGGTGGACGACATGGACGGGTACCTGAACTACATGTTCCTCGAGTATGACTACGTCTGGGACACCAAGACTGATTTGTATGACTTCTTGGCCCATTCCTCCTTTCTCCGTTTAGAAACTGAAATTTAAGAAGGTTGTGATGCAAAAATTTGATTTGTTTCTACCTGTATTCAGGCTGATCTGCCATGTCTGTTGTTCCTTGTCGCAGAGTGCTAACTACTTGATCTCGACGGCCTCCGCCAAATCCAGTCACCTGCATATTTAGGTTTGTTGTAACAATGAATAAATCCTTCCACCCAGGTCGTGGGAAAGAAGGTGTATCAAACTGGTTTTCAAATTTGGCCCAATTAGCTCAAAGGTTCTATTATGAATCTGATGTGTTGAAGTCGTTAGCTTCTAGCTATATGATATGATGTCTACAAACTTCCATGTGCTCTTTTTCTGTAACGTGATTCCAAACTCTTTAGGTTACCACTGCCGATATTTCTCTAATGAATATGCCGTGTGACTAGGAAGGGCGCACATTTTTCTTTCTTTATCTTTGTCTTAGTTAAATCCATCGAGTGTGTATGCAGGAACTAAAGACATGTAGCTGAACACTGAGCATCAATCCTCTTATTGTTCATTGTTTCGTCAAATGCTATATATATTAAAGTACTGATGTGGTCTTCTTTTCTTTTCATCATTCAGGTTTGGACATAAATATTCTTCAGCGATGGATATGGATGGTACTTCAAACATATGATATAGTTTGAAACTTCTTATGGCAACTGGTAGAAAGGTTATCCCTTTTTGCCTCCAAACCCCTATGGATCTCACTATGTCGGTATGTCAGTCATAACCTTATGGTCACAAGACAAGTGCTCTTCTTCTCTGATTAGTAATTCCTTTTCCTCTTCTCTGATTTGTGTTTCATGGCTTTTGTTGATTGCAGAAGTTCACTTCTAAAGCTTGTTTTTGCTACACAAATAGCCTCCACAGTCCATGTCATGCAAAGTTCAGAAGAGAGTGGACAGGTTCAGTTAGACTGAAACTTATTCTATCATTTTTGTTGATTGCATCTGTAAAAAATGGTTTTATATGCCAAAGGCTCCTCCCGGCTGGAGACCCAGACTTCAAGTCTTCAAGAATCACTACATACTCACATAGTCAAGGTCAGGCGGTAATTTTTTATCCCTTTTGATTTGATTTTCTTTGGCCCTTTTGTCAACTCTTTTTTGTTGTTTCCTGAAGTTAACTCAGTTTGGGCCCTGAAATACTGATGTACTATATTTGTAGCAACTTCTGATGAATTTAAGAGCTGCTCATAGCTTTTTCTTGGATGAAACAGTTTCCAGCTTGAACAACTACAGGCCTGGGACGTCTAATACTCATAGGCTGTTATCGGTTTTGACGTTCGTAGCTGTAGTAGACCAAAAACACATAATTTGGTTGGTATACAACTGGAAAGGGTTTATGTTTGCATAATCTTACCATTACAAAACACGGTTACGCATTTGCTACCTCTATGTCCCATTATACAGATATTTTGCTTGCAACTGAAATTTAGTACTGTTATTGAGTTCACATTAAAAATGTATCCTAGCCGGAGCAGACATTTAGTTTGACGGGCAGCTCGCTGGTGCCGTGCTCAGTCGGTGTTCTAATTAGTCTTATTCGAGCTCTAGGTTTGTATTAATCTTAACGTAATTAGATGTTAAATGATTAATCATACGGAGTTGGTTTTCATCCAGACATCATATGTCTGATTGCATGAATTTTAGATCCTACTTGCACAGTTGCCTGCATTTTGTGTTGAGAAACACCTGCTAATTAAGTGTACATTAATACTTGCAACTTCTGTTTGTTGACTGTGCCATGATAGCTTTAGGCCTTTAGTTGTACAAAACTGCCAAAGTAGGTGACAACCACCTGTAGCTCAATCCTTGTTTTACTCGACATTAACAAGGTAGAGTAAATGCGGAGCCAAGATCAGTTGTTGTAAGCCTTTTTCTGACTAGGAGCAATGGGTTGTAGAAAGGAACACTGCACTATGAGTATTCCCTTTGTTAGCTCTGATTTGCCCTTTTTTGTAACACTAGCTTGTAGAAGGATGAATGGTGGCAAGTAGGATTATCTCAGTAGTCAGTAGTCAGCACCACTATTTGATATTGCACAATTAGGACCATGGTGGCACGCAGAAAAGGAACCTTGATCTGAAACAAATTGCCAAAT
The DNA here is from genome assembly GCA_039707655.1 of Elymus sibiricus. Lineage (NCBI taxonomy): Eukaryota > Viridiplantae > Streptophyta > Magnoliopsida > Poales > Poaceae > Elymus > Elymus sibiricus. The sequence goes on from CM077675.1 coordinate 524,462,234, forward strand.
GCTAGGATCAACATTTCTTTTCTAGAGCATCTCCTTCCCGGGAAAGTTGTTGTCGAGAACTCAATTGATGTGTTCCTTTTCTTTCAAGAAACTCGATATAGACCTTGATAGCTGGAATATAATGTTTTACTATGGTGTATTTCTAAAATACAATCCATTCATAATTATTGGTAGTAACATGTGTGTATGTGTATTTTAAATTTACCGTTGCTAGATCTAATTTTGGACATACATAGATAGCTCCAGATGTAGCCTAAATGTTTTTTTACTCCCCATATAATCACTGTTGTAAATCCTTGTGCGGTTGTGCCTAGATGTCTCTAAATGCATTTGTTGCTATATCTTTCAATACTCAATACCATGGTTCATGGAGAATCAGTGCCACTGTTACGTGTGTTGATGCTTGAACAACCAAATAGCGATTCGTTAGAACTTATGTTGTTTCTTTTATAGGATGTCGGTTTTTCAAATTATAAGAATATTTGCTTTGCTTTGTTTTTAATATATGCAGATTGGCAATTCCGAAGTTATTGGTTTCTACTTCTAACTGAAATAATTCCTCTTTGTCTCTGTATTATGGAGATGGGCACTAAACTTTAAAAAACGGTATGAACTCAACCCCTTCTGTAAATCCAATATTTCATATGTGGGGACAACATGGGGTTCATGGCGAGCACTTCGTCGCCTGCAACGGGTGTGGCCTTCTCCGTCTTTCAAACATGCTACAAGTACGGCACCACGAGGGACACAGAACTTCCTGGAGTGCAAGGCCCGCCACAAGCTCCTCAAGGGCCAGTCAGCCTCCATCCATGCCCCAAGGTACTCAGACGTCATTGAAAGTCTCACATGGTGTCGCTTCCTTATCTTATCTTCAGTTATGTAGGTGTTCATTTCCGTGTTGCCTAATACTGGTTCAGTAGAATATCTTACTGACTTGTTCTTTACAACAGGGATTGGTATCCTCACTAGAAATATGTTATGGGATGATGCATAAGTTTTGTTTTTTAGAAGTGCTGACAAGATAAACAACTGGAGTGTGTCATGTTTGAAGAACTGCCCCCAGACTTTGGAATCAACTAGGATCTGGTGTGCCTTTTTTCTACTCATGGGTGTGGAACCTAATTATTAGCTTACATGCCCAAGATTAGTCTAACCTATTTCGATGGCCATATGCACTTGCATATGTGAAGAATATCCACGTCCGGTTACATCGTCAGAAAGCAAAAAACAATGAGAGGCCACACTAATCATCAAGGTAAATGTTGCCCTACAGTCTTTATTTGCATGCTGGTTTGGTAGACTTAGCATGCTGCAAAGCCATTTTTTAAAGAAAGTTCATTCATATCTGATGCTGCACCGATAAATACATGCTAGGACTATATATGCCTATAATTAGTCCCACCAGTTTTGACGGCCAACAATTGCAGCTGCAAAGAATATGATATCTTCTCGATCTCAAGGATCAGTCCATCTGATCTCAAGTTTGTGTTGGCTATATGATCATATTTTTGTTGGCACCCATGTATGCCCTTCCTTATGGTTATTCTTCATGAAAATAAATTGTGTCAGTTTTGCCGTCGATGATAGTAATAGTATCAAGTTCATATGGTAAAATAACTGATATGAAATACTACCCGCAGTTTAGATCCATTTCATGAAGGTCTCATATTAACACCTATATAAGTGAGATTTCATAATATAGACTTACTTATAAGATTGGATACTATTTTTAAATCTGGAAATAACTATTGCCGATAAGAACGTATTTCAAATAATATATTACTGGTTCATGCTGGATCTTGAAATGTACTCCCAATTTCTGTAGGGATTTCTTAAGCGAGTAGAAGATTATTAACTTCTATGGCATCAAAGATCTCTGACCTTTTAGAGTATGCACCATATTGATTTACTTATCGATTTATTCACACTATATCAGATTTGTCTTGAACATGATACTTTATTGATTGTACTGGACACCGAAAATTAACTGTTTTGTTTATATAGGATTAGCATGCACCAATTTCTGCACAAGTTCTCCTTGATACCAATTTGCATACTTGCGCTACTAGGGCCTTTGGTCAGTTTGCAACTGGAATTCAAGACATATATACTGAGTTCATGATGGAAATATATAGTACGAGTACTCTCAAGGTATGTAAAATGTTTTAATTAGTACCGGATGGAATTTGGGAATTAGTCTTACAAATAGAAGAGACAAGGAAACATTATTCACGAGTTTGCACGAATACGGAAACTCAAGGTAGTTTGTTAGCATAAGTAAAAAATGGTTTTCATTTTATTTCTTGGTACGACCAAATTATATTTCATCCGAACATATGGATGATCGACACAATGGTCGTAGCTTCTGGTTAGCACTACTCGGATAATAATTATGCCTACTATTACCTTTTTTGTGCATTGTTTGGTCTTAGGCATTTTAGTTAAAGATATCCTGTGTGATGAATAACGATTTTTGAGCATGCTATCTTCTTTTCATGTGGTGGAGATCGCTGCTAGAAAAGAAAATGGAGTGTCTGATATATTATGCTTATTTCTAGGTGCTTCAAGTCCCAACTACCAAATACAATTCATCTTCAGACTAAATTCTGAAGTTTTGATTGCAGGAAAAAAATAATGTTGACGTTAATGGCAGTGACGTTCCCATGCAGCCGCTCCACTACCCGGTCGTCCCACCGGTCGTCGAGCAAGTGCCGCCTATGAGGAGAGTGAGTGGAGACGGCTAGATCTATGCGGCGTTGGGGCGATGGAAGCTTGAACGGAAGATTTTTCGCAAGCATCGGAGCAATCTATTGGGCAGATTGACCCTAAAGCTCCTCGATGGGCGTAGAGGTATGTCATTATTAAGAAGTTCAATCTTTGGAAACTCAGCAAGCGACGCTATGTAAAAATAGGAAGATGCTAGAATGTAGGTGTGAGCATTGCTAATTTCTGTCAACTTGACTAATATTTGGACTATTTATATAGCTACCGTGTGCTGAACAAATTTTCTGATTAATGTAACACTTTGGAATAGATTGGTGTGTGTGCCATGTCATTTGGTCTGCTTTACACTAATAGAATAATTTTGTCAGTGCCATTAATACTGATTTTAGAGAAATGTCCTTCCAAAATGTTATCTTGACAGCAACATTGCAATTGTTTTTTTCCGGTATGTATGATAAGCATAGGCGTCAATTTTGGAGCAGATGATAGATTGATAGTTGTGCTGATTTGATAATTTAATGACTATTCATATTAATGATTATACTTTGCCCCCCTGAGAATTGGGATAGGCTTGGATTAGAGGACCGGGTTACTACAAATGGCTATGTTGTGAATCAGATTTAGACTGAAGGGGATCTTTTGGTTGGAGGTGACCGGGCGCAGATTGCCGGCATTCGTCCCACCGCGGGCAATCCATGTGATGATCTGCTCACCACAATGCGAGCCCATCCCAATGAGCGGCAAAATCTTTTCAGGAATTGTTGATGAGAAATAATTGACTGCAGGGGAATGACAGAACTAGGTGGAGCTGGATTTAGCCAGTGGTAGACGAGCTCGAGTCGTGTAGGGGAAGGGAAGCTACCTGCATCAGTCAAATAGAATAAATGGGCTTGAATGACTCCGTTAGTCCAGAATCTCGGCTTGGACGGTCCATATCGTTGACTTACAACTGAGCCGGTGTGAAACTGCCTGACTGTTTGATGGAGGTATGGAGGTCAGATGACGGTCGTATTCACTGCTCAAAGAAGGAACAAAGATTATACCTTGGCCTATGTGTGTTGGGCTGTGAATCTCTGAGCACACATGTGGTCCAGCACAGAATAGAACTTTCGCATCATAGAGGTTGTCTAAAAAAGACTTACACATCATGGAGTGCGTATAATTTGGTTTTTGCAGAACTCTATGCCGCTAATAAGAAGTCCTTTTGTAATCTCTCCTTTTGTCCTTTACACAAATTATACTCCTTAGATAAATGTATTTTGAGTAAACTTTTTTTTATCATAGGCGTATTTCAACAATTATTAATCAAGTCGTCGGTCAGCATCACATGTTTATTCCATGGAATGTGGCAGTGTCACAAGTTTGGTATAAAATGTTTATCTTGAAAATTGATTGCATAGACAGACATCACCCTAATAAACTATTATCTCTCAACCGGCATTTGGTATCCTTTTTTGGGGCACATATAAGTTATCTATAATCTAAGGGATGTCCGACTCGAGATATTTTTCAAGTTAGACAAGCCACTCAATAGTGTCATGCAAGGTGGGTAAGAGAATGTGATGGGAAGTGGGAGTGGGAGTGGGAGTCCATTTGATGTCCGAACATGCCTGGACGTATGAGAAAGAAATGAGTTTTGACCTTGAAAATGTTCTTAATCATTTGTTCGATTCATTTGTATGCATCGGAGCCCGTAGCAACGCACGGGCGTTCTACTAGTTTAATTAAGCGAAGATGGGTAGGCAATTCTAGATGTTGCTTTTGTGATCAAAACGAAACTATAAAACACCTCTTTCTCGATTGTCCGCTTGCCCAACTACTATGGCGTACTTTACATATAGACTTCAACATTAGCCCTCCACATAGTATGAACACATTATTTTGGACGTGGCTTAAGGGAGTGGAAACAAATTTAGCATGTCATATTCGGATAGGGATATGTGCACTATTCTGGGCTATATGGAACTACAAAAATGACATGACATTTAATAGGCAAAACTTTACCAATTTTTTGCAGGTCATATACAGAGCCACAACTTGGATCCGTACGTGGTCGTTACTCACACATGCGGAGTCCATGAAGCTTTTGGTTACTGGGTGCAACCGTTGGGAGACGGCGGCACTGGTTATCTTTAACCGATTTGGATGGCGGCTAGCTAATAGGCAAGTTGTTTAGTCATCGTAGTCTATTATCGTTTCACCGGATTTGGCATTTTTCTCTTTTGATCTTTGTTTCTGGGCTTTGCCTGAGAGCTCATGTAAGATATTGCACTTTGTTTTGGACTACTTTTACTTAATAAAATGGCTGCACGCATCATGCTGATGCAGAGGCCGGGTATCCTCCTTTTCAAAAAAAAAAACAGCTATTATTTTCCAAATATTAGAATAACAATGCAATCTAGGAGAGTGTGGAATATCACTCCGTAGTTAATCACATTATGAAGGGATTTAACAAAAAGTAGTTCCTCAAGATTTAGGCCACCAAAAAGGAATATCTTTATCGGAAGATAAAAGGAGACTAGGATTTGTATTTGTCAATTCCCCCTCATAGATCAATGTGCATTCAGACTCGGGGAAGCCCTGCAGGGCTCTACAAGAGCGCTAACTAATCGCAGAGCCAGAGCAATTGTTTGGTTGATATATTGCCATCTTCCTAACCATAGGTTCACAAATTGGTAACCAACCTGTGGTTGGATGGTCAGAGGAACAGTGGTATCTCCAGCCCACCAGGGTTTAAGTTCTCGTGCTCATATTATTTCTGGATTTATTTCAGGATTTACAGCGATGCACATTCAGTGGGAGGAGACGTTCCCGTCTACGACGAGGCGCCTACGGTGACTTCATAAATCTCAAGATGATATGCCGACTCAGTCTTTCGAAGGTGCTCATAGGGGTAAGATGTGTGTATGTGCGTTCATAGGGTGAGTATATGCGCGTGTATATGAGCGCTTGCATCTGTACTGTGTTCAAAAAATAATAAGAAGAAGATGGCAAACGGCGTGGCTGGCGATAGGTTTGAGGCCAAATTTAGGAGTGATCTTCATGCATGCAAGGCTCGTTTAATCAGTCCCCCCCCCCCCCTGCAAACGTCTTAATCATGACCCCCCTCCTCCTCTGTCTCTGTTGGAAATATTATCACTTTTTCGATTAGACTAATCCTCGAGTAAACAGTAAGCATGGCAATCACAGTATGCAACCCACATCAATACCTAAGCATGTAAGTACGTACAGTACATATAACCGAAACATCTATGAACACATCGTATACATCTAGCACATAACGAATAAATAAGGGATGAACATGTCATACCCTCTGGCTGGCCAGTCCAACGCGACGGTGGCAGCAGCAACCTTGGAGTCGTTCATGACCTTCTTCTTGGCGGCATCATCGTCAGTCATGGTGTCGAAGCAGGGGAAGTAGTGAATGTCCCCGGTGATGAGAGATGGAGCCCCACCCCTCATTCGGCGATTAAATTGTATAGGCCCGATGGAGTGAAGAAAGTGAAGGGAACCAAGGCCGGAGAGAATGATCTCAAGGAATGATTTGATGCCATCGGCATGGCTAGGAGAGAGTATGTGGAAGAAATAAGATTGATAAAGCTCAAAGAAATGGAGGAGAGGAGTGAAGTCGAGCGCCGGAGGGCGGCGACCGAGCAGAAGAGGGCGTCGGCCAAGGAGAGGATGGCGGCGGCTGAGGAGAGAAAGGTTGAGCTTGAGGAGAGAAAGGCGGCGGCCGAGGAGATGAAGATGGTGGAGGAGAACGCATTTAAATACATTAAAACTGAGCACTTTTCCAGCCATCTCAGGCCATTAGCATTCTTGACCGTCGGATCTTCAACTTTAGGCATTTTGGGCCGTCTAATCAAACTCTTGCGCACTACTTCTTGCTACCGGATTGGGCAGCTACTCCCGCAACAAAATTGAAGGCCTGCAGTTAATTCGGTCCTCGCTCTTGCATGAAGCCCGCCGAACGTTCCTTGTTCCACCTTCCAACCTATCCTTACCCCTGACCTTTCATCCTATCCACGTCCTTCTCGCGAGAGGAAACATAAGCCGCGATCCGATCGATCACATACACATGAACCATTGTACGAGGGACTGACGTGGTGCGGGCCTCGCCGGTCGATGCGGGAGCGAGATTGAAGGGACAGTAAAGATGGATCGGCGGGTGTCCAGGAAGGCACTAAAGATGCATCAATGCCGCGTGTGGGCGATTGAAGCGCGGTAGTAAAGCATCCGTTTCCATCGCGTCTAGAGTCACTACCCCCACAGGCCGTGCTGGTGGCCAGAACCCCGAGATCGACGAGCGACTTTGCCTCCACCTTCCCGATGACGCCTCGCCGCAATAAGCCACGGGCCACAGAAGGACATGGATGTTGACCATGACGACGGTTCGAGGCTTCGAGCTCAAGGCGGAGGTGGCTGTCCTCGGGGATGTGCTCCTCTCGGACAGTAATCGTCAGGACGCACTGCGTGCCTTACACTCTTACTATCTGGCCGCGTTCTCCAACGGCAGGCAACAAACCGGCGTCATCCGACGAAACGCCGCTACATCCGCCGAGGCCTGGCTGCCGCGTCGGTGTCCCCTCCCCCCAGCATGGTACATCCTGTTCCTCTTCCTCTACCCATTCTCCCGCGGCTGCAGCGTCGGAGGTCGTCGTGTAATGCCCGTCGGGAGACACACACGTACAACACATGCACGTGACCTGGTCGATTCCTTCTCTAGGTGCAAGCAAAGTAGCAAGCACACGTACGCAGTTTACGAGCCGCGAGCTAGCTTGAATATATTGATCTCTCGCCGGAAAACGCATGGGAAGGCCACGCACAAGTAGGCAGCAGGGGATACTCGAGGAACAGAACGGCGGGGCGGTGCCGGATGGCAGACTAACAATAAAATATTATAGTTTGTCTTTTTTTTTTGAAGGGTTTATAGTTCTTCTTTGGAGGTTTATTTTGTTATTTTACCGATGCGTGAGCAAGTAACCATCATTCATATTGACAAGACATTGCAATTTTCTCTTACTCAGGTACTTGAGTGACACTAAATGACACTGAAGAAAATAATCTATGAGCATGTCACCCTGAAGTTATATATGTAATGATGCTTGAGCGACACTGAAGAAAATAATCTATGAGCATGTCACCCTGGCAGCCAGGCAGGCAGGCAAGCACCTCCATTTTCTATAATTCTTAATATTATTTTGATTAATCTCTTGCTTGCAGACATATATGTGTTACATATAATAGCCAAATGAAATTGTTGTGCAAGATCTACATATTTTTCTCTATTGGATCGATGTCGAACACAATTGTGGAATACGATTGATTTCATTTATTTGGATCTACATGTTTATGACTCGGGTTATGTCTCCTTAAATAGGCACATATAAAACTGAATGGAAGTTCCATGTATGTCTTGTATGGGCCTCTAGCAGTACGGCTTGGTGTCCTTTCAATTGACATTTATGTCATAATTTTCTATGCTCAGCAAATATTAAGTCATCAAGTTGTAGTTTATTCGTGGTACTATTCTGCCTAGATCAACTCACATTTTGTGCATTGCAGACTCTGGTTAATAGTCCAAACCAGAGATAAACAAAAACAGATGTAAAACAAGCATCCATTTTGAACCATATGTTTGACACTGCAGCCCGTGTTCAAGAACTATTGTACAGCAAAACACAAGGAAGGATGTGCAGGCTGTTATCAGCATGATTTGATTATTTTAAGTTTTGTAGAATGTCCCATTAATTTTGTAGTCTATGCTCTCAATTAACTATGTATTCTTTATATATGCTATGTTTGCTAGATTTTAAGTTTTGTAGAATGTCCTTATAATTTTGTAGTCGATGCTCCCAATTAACTATGTATTTCTTTATAGATACTATGTTTGCTAGCATGTAATCAACATTTGTATTAAATTATTATTCCTTGATGGAACTCGTGTTGAATGTTCTAAAAGGGTATTGTCTCCTTGAGATCCTCAAATAAAAAGGACTCCCTTTCAAGCTTATTGTCTGGAGCTAGGGTCCCTTCGGGATTCTTGATTGTAGCTGAGGTAACCACAATATTAATGGAAGTTGAACTATTGCCTTGCCACCTTCAGAAAGAAAAAGGGTACAATGGGTCTTTCTTAATTGAGAGCATTTGATATATGCCATATGCTTGGCTTCCACTATTCTAAGCTTTGATGCACAATACAATATGTCACAGCAATGTGAGATAATTAATGAATGTTCATAATGCTCTTCGACACACAATGGTAAGCATATGTATGCATGCCCAATGTTTTGTGGTCTGACTAATATTTGTGTATCTTCATTTGTACATTTTAACCATCTTATAGTCAAAATAAACGGGCGCAGCAACGCGCGCCATCAATGATCTAGTTCAAGTTTATGTTCATGGACACATCCACTCTTGATGCCAAGGCAAAGGCGTATGTCAAACTTTGTCGCGATGAAATGCTCTTGAAGAAGCAAATGCTAATGAGAAGCATGATGAGAGGAGGAATGACAGGTGCCAGGGGAGGAGGAATGGGAGGTGCCATGGGAGGGTACATGAACATAATGGGTGGTGCCATCAATGGTGCATTTGGTGAAAACATGGGAGGTAGCTTTGGTGGCAACATGGTGGTGGCTTCGGTGGCATGGGAGGTGGCTTCGGCGATAACATGAGCGGTATGGGAGGTGGTTTCGGCGGCAACATGATGAGCGTCATGGGAGGTGGCTTCTGTGGCAACATGAGCGGCATGGGAGGTGCCTTGAGTGATGTCTATGTGCATTTTCATTTGTTGGACCAAGAACATCGTTTGAGACAATTGACTTTTACTTGTAGGATTTAAAACTATGGTTGATTGTGCACTTTTGTTGCTAGAATCATGAAAATGCAATGTGCAAATGTGGCTGTGCATCAGCCGCGCGGCCGGCGGCCGGTTTTACATCTTTAGTTTGCATCATCTATTGGAGTAGGTGTTTTACATCTCTGTTTTGCATTATCTGTTGGAGTTGCCTCTTATTTGGAGATGCAAAATGCATTTTTTAGAGATGTAAATTTTTACATCTCCTGTTTTATATCTCCAAATTTGCATTTTTTTATTGGAGATGCTCTTATGTTTTTCGCCGTTTCTCTGCTTGAACTTTCATAATGTTGCGAGGAAGAGTGAGATGTTGCTTTTTCTAATTCGCAAACATTTTTTGAATTCGTGAAATTTTCCAAATTAGTGAATATTTTTCAAATTCATGAACATGTTTTTAAATTGTGAACATTTTTATAAATACGCAAACATTTGTTAAATTTGTGAACATTTTTTGATTCACAATATTTTAATTCATGAACAGTTTTTCGATTCGTGAGCATTTTTTGGATCCTCATTTTTTTGGATTCACGTTTTTTCTCCAATTCACGAACAGTCTTTGAATCCATGAACTATTTCTCCAATCGGCGAACATATTTTCGATTTGTTGATATATTTTGAATTTGTTAACATCTTATGAATTCACGATCATTTTTTGAATTCATGAACGTATGTTTAAACCCATGATTATTTTTGAACTCATGAACAAATTTAAATTTATGAACATTTTTTGTATTCATAAACATGATTTCAAATCCGCCAACAATTTTTTGAATTCATGGTTTGTTTTGAATTCATGAGGATTTTTTCTAATTCTCGAAGAATTGTTGAATTGACGAACATTTTTCAAATCCATGGACAATTTTTCATGGCGTGAACATTGTTTCAATTTTTGAATATTTTTTGAATTTGGGAACATTTTCCGAATTCAGGCACAATTTTGGATACTCATGATTTGTATTTTTTTTATATTCACAACTTTTTTGTTTTGCATTAGCTTTTTTTTGAAACTATAAATTAAACTGACCAACAAAAGATGAAATGAGAAAAAAGGGAAAAGAATAACAGACGTGCACACGCTCGTAGGTCAGGTCCATCTAGCACGAGGGACGCGAGCTTATCGCTCACTGTGGCCCCGTTTGGATCCTAGAGGTAGAGTTAGATTTGGTTAGTTGGGGCTAAACTAACCCTAAAGAATCCAAACAAGTGAGGTTAGATGCAGTTTTTTTTTTTTTTTGACTTCGAGGTTAGATGCAGTTAGTCACTCTAAAACCTAGCCAAAAAAACTAACTCGGTGGGGGGGTGCTAATTCGAGTTAGATTCGCTTCCGCACCGCAGCCCACGTCCTGCCGCACCGCAGGCCCTCCCGCCGCGCCATCCAGCCGCCGCTCCCCCCGCCCCATCCCGCCGCCGCTCGCCCCGCCCCATCCCGCCGCCGGTCCGCCCGCCCTCCCGCCGCCGCTCCCCCCGCCCCATCCCGCCGCCGCTCGCCCCGCAGCTCCCCGCCGCCCTCGTCGGCCCCGCCCCGTAGCTTCCGGCCGCCCTCTCGCGCCGCTCGCCGGACCCGCCGTTTCTCAGGTGAGGCCCCTCCCTGCCTGAATGAATTTAAGCGAATTGTTCTAAGCGAATTTTTTTACCTGAATGAATTTGCGGGATTACAACTGTTCTAAGCGAATTGTGAGTGATTTTCAGTCGATCCATTTCGAAATTGTCCATGGCGAATAAGAGGGAAAAAATACATTTATTGTCAATCTAACCCTGTGATCCAAACACCATCAGGGTTAGAGTTAGTCCAGGGTTAGTCTAGAGTTAGAAATTAACTCTAACTCTAACCAAGGTTAGAATATCCAAACAGGGCCTGTGAGCGACGCACAGCTGCTCTCTCACTTGGATGGGTATGATTCCCTAAAAAAAACACTTGGATCGGCACGGGACTTCCTCACCCTCCCTCCCGGCAGCGGCGGCGGCGACCGAGCCTAGGAACCGGCGGCGGGCGCAGAGGCAAACGCGCTGGGAGAGGCGTGTGGGCGCCGAGATGTTTGCGACGGCGGCGCGGTGGGCGGCGAAGAAGGGGAAGCCCAAGATGGCGCCGATCGAGCTGACGACGGCGCCGGAGCAGGCACAGTCCATCACCCGCACCATCTTCGACGTTGTCAAGGAGCACGGCCCCCTCACCATCTCCGACGTTTGGGAGCACGTCAAGGTACCGTTTCCACTGAAACTCGTGCAAGATTCATCCCCGCGCGCAACCTGTTCGACGGAATGTCTCTCTGTTCTTGCAATGGATTAAACCGTCATTTTGGATTCCTTGTCATTCAGAACGTGCCTCGTGTATTCATTTTCTTCAGGACGTAGGCCTGAGGGGTTTGACAAGCAAGAGGCAGATGAAGATCATGCTGCGGTGGATGAGGGAGAAGCAGAAGCTCAGGCTCATCTGCGACCATGACGGACCTCACAAACAGTTCCTCTACACGACATGGTTCACCAACCCCAAGAATGCGCCGCAGAGGCCCAAGAGGGAGCTCAGCGGAGAGCCTCCCAAGCCATGACCGCATTCATGTTAACTGATGTAGGGCATATTTGGTTTACACCTTTCTCATGATTTTTCCTTGATCGGTAGACAAAACTGTTAATCATATTATGGTGCTTATAGCTGAATTACTATGAATGATGCTAGATTGGGAATTATGCACACATAAATAACCCACAACAGTTTTTTTTTCCGTTGTACTTCTGTTTTTACCTTCTTTGGTGCTTCTTCCTGGAACTGGTGTTGGTGTTCTCAAGAACTTTGGCCTCTGCCTTCTCCAATTCAAATGGATGTGGTTTTAACCGCTACTCCCTCCGTAACTTAAACAAGGGTCAAAAAACATCTTATATTAAGTTACAGAGGGAGTATTAACTTTGGCAAGAACCTTACTTTAAATGATGGGGTTATATCTGATTATCACATCTCTTAACCATTTACAACAACATACAAGTATTTATTGTCTGATGACAATCATAGTAGTTAGTATCTTCAAAATAATTTAGTTTCCAGAGCTGCAATGCCCTATATTGCATTGCAATTTCAGTATATAAAAATTTAGTCGCATAAACAACCTGCAATACCAAGGACCCAAAACTAATTTCGTAGTATCAGATTCATATACTCCATCTACATATGTTCACATGACCTTCCAAATGCCTTGATTATTTGCAGAACTTTGTTTTTTTTCAGAATTGGTGTTTTTTCTGTGTTTTTTTCAGTTGACAACTAGTTGTGATGTTATATGTTGTTAAGAACTATCAACCCAGGAATGGCTCTGTCTTTGACAAGAGTACTGAAGCCTGGAGTTATTCCAAGAGATGCAGCAGATCAATTGGGTTGGGGTCAGAAGCATTGGGGTTGATGCAGCCAGGGAAAGAAGGGCGGAAAAGGTGGCGTGCGTGATGCTAAACCTCCTGTTCTCAGCAAATAAATGAAGAGTACAACTGCGTTTGTGCCAATATCCTGGAGGAGGGTTTCAATCCAGATTCTGAGTACCCTGGCCAGTAGTGGGACCTGGTTGCCAAGCATCCCGTACTGAGCGAGCTTGGGAGGAAAGATGCCAAGGCACTGCCTTGTGAAGACCTGAGGTCTTTCGTCCAGTTGGACAACTAGGATCACATCAGGGAAACAAGCTCTCACCTTCTAAGAAATAACTGGTCAGGACAGTCTCTCGTCTCATCATCATGTCTCTTTTTCTTACGAGATTTATTGTTATTAGTGCATGAACATACTGGTTATTTTTTATTGGTAATGATGTAGTGACTTGGAGTATTGAAGTTGCTTGGCTGCCTGAGTACAATGAATTTTAGCCTAGGCCACCATTGTTGTTTCTCAGGTTCTTGTTAAGATGCAGTAGCTTGTGTATCTTGCAGAAATGCTGTAGCATGTTTCCCATGTTCCATAATAGCATAAGAGGAACCTTACCTGAATTTATACTCTTTACTACTGGACATATCAGTTATTCTTTTTGCAGTAATGTACTAGGTGGAGCAATTTAATTAGCTTGGCTAACTTGGTACGATACGTTCCCTAGGCCACAAGTATGTTAATTAGTGTTTCATGTTAAGACGCCCAATTTATAGCCATGTCGAGTTCAGTGGAAATCATAAAAAGGAAAACATTCGTCATTTGCTTTGTTCATCCACCACCTGCATCATGATCTGCTGTTCTGCACGCTAGACGTCACCTAAGGTAAGTAAAGATAACACCATGAAAAATTGCTGATCTTGACATGCTGGTTTACTTTTAGGAAACAGTCTATACAATTTATGGAGATGTTGTCAATGCATAACACTTGGTAGACAGTAATTAAAGGATGGTCAACGAATCATAGTGAGTGATACATAGAAGCTGAATTTTTCATATGCTGGGTGATATTTAATTTAATTGTAGGGGTTGGAAAATATTCCTTTTGCTGTGACTCTGATCTAGACTGTTTATGTACTAGTAAGAAATTTGTTTGCGGTACGGTAGGAATTGCCAACATCTATGATCCGGGTGATCTTGAATCAAGTACACCCCTGACACTTGAAATTGAGCTGCATCTGGCCTCCAGCTGACAACTTTGCTGATGGTCAGAGTTGTCGCCTGTCAGCGATGATGTACATGTGCAGGCCCTCGGCCAACCTCTGCTGGCGGGTCTAGCCCTGCCCATCAAAGGTCGTGCAGGAGAGGGTTTGTATGGTGTAGTGGTGCACGCTGCTCGTACCCCTAACCGATCTTTCCACTTTTCTCCCTCTCTGCTTGACTGCTTCTATCTTCCTGGAGATTTGATAGTGGTAGTGTTGGTGGAAATGGATGGTATCTATGAGTGGAACAACAGATCATTGGTTCTGCCAAAGTTCTCCTTGGTGGTTTGCAGTATGTGTCTATCAGCTTGAACGAATTGGCCGCTGACACAGGCGGCACACGCCGGCCATTCTCACCTGCTTGAAAAAGTTGATATGCCAACACCATAGGCTCTCACTATTACTCTCCACTCCAACCTCTTCGATCAACTGATCAAAACTGGCACGGCACGATAGGTCCTTGGCACTGGGTAGTTATCAGCATCAATCACATGGACAATCCGTGTGATTTTCCAATCTTGTGACCTGCTGGCTAGTTCTCAAATACCAGGCGCCTGCCTTTTTTAGAGACCATTCGGACGTTCATGTTCTCAGTATTATAAATTCATGTCATTTGACATTCAGCATGCAGTCTTCACATCGAGACAGACGCCTGCATGGGCGCGGTGCTCGTCCAAGACGACCATCCAGTCGCATACATGAGCAAGGCGTTGTGCGTCAAGAATCAGAAGCTTTCCACTTACGAGCCTTTAGGCAATCCTATTTTATGTGAGATTACTTCATTGTTGACTGCAAACGCCTGCACATTTGATTCTCTTAGATACTCTGCTTCAAACACCTGCACTATGCCGTGGGCAAATTTAACAGTAGTTTTCAGGCATGTGCTCTCCTCAATCCGGACAATGTCATCAACAACATCTGCAGCAGTACCAAGTGCAAGCATCCTTAGTGTAGCCGTGCATTTTTCCTTAATAGAGAAAGAAAGTCGGCCGCATCAATCCCTTGGGAGCTTGAAGTAGTCATCGTGTGCATCCAGTCTCTCCACAATGCACAAAAACAATGGTTTCGGCATGCCAAAACGGCGACAAAACCGTGGATCATCCGGAGTAGTTGTGTTTGGAGCAAAGTAGTCCTTCTGCAGTAGACGTGCTCCGGAGACTCTATCCCGATTAATCGCTCTTCTCCTTTTGATTGAGCCCTTGAAAGTTCAGAATATGCTCCACCTGCCCGTCCATTTCCTATTGTATGCTCATGAGCATGTAATATCCACTTCTTTGTTCGAATCCGACAAATCAAAGAAGTCAGCTCCAATCCTTTCATCAAGTTCCGTCGGTCCATATACTCCTTGTCCGACGAGGCATTGGAATTCATGGTTTCCCTACAAATAAATCACAAAAAACCAGGTCTGCCATTCTGTTGAACACATAGAGGGCAAGGCACAGCCCTAGAGTTGCTGGACGTACCATGTTGGCATTCGGGCCGGCGATGATATCCGCAGGGGCGAGCACGAGGGAGAGGACTGTTGTGTCTGTCATGTTGGTGATGAGGCTCAGAACGGCTGCAGAGAAAGGGTGGGGGCGGAGCTACAAGACGTACGACGCGAAGGAGAAAGAAGAGAGGAGAGATCAAATTGATCTGGTAGGTCGAGGGGGTGGATTTGATGCATTTTATGATGTGGTAGGCCTGTCGGGTCCAAAATGGCGAACGCATCCCGGTATCTCCAAATTTAATCTGAATATAAGGGGTGCCGATCAGTCAGGCGTTTGAGACGCCCGTCGACACTACTCTGTGTGAAAGGGGAAAATGTGCATCAACTCACATGAGAGTTTATAAGGACGGGGACAAAGAATAAGCACAGCACAGGGGGAGGATATCTGAATTGGCCCAAATAAAAAAAGGCTGACGTCGCTCCGCGCTTCTAGCCCCCAACACGCACGAGTTAACAGCGACCTAGGGTAACAGGCTGCTGGGCCAAACCCAGCCAGAAGTACGTCACGACAGTTTTTTACCTCGGCAGGCCAAGCATAGCTAGTGCTAGCCTTGCGTCGTCGGCGATACGTGGCTCATCGTCTCGCTATTTAAGTCGCCTAGTGTAAACTGAATTTAGCGATGTGGTACTAAATAAACACAGCAACCGAGCGGTGCGCTCGTCTTTGGCTCACCGGCTAGCGAAAATACCAATTATAATCAGCCTCTGCACCTACAAAATGTCACCGAGACATTCAGGATGCACATATCCAAAAAAAAAGGAAAAAAAAGTCCCGTCACAGCAATCAAATCCCCTCAACGGCAGCACTCATACCACCACCAAATAAAACACCCGAAAAACATGAAAGGTCTTCAAAAGCAACGCCTTCAAGAAGTAAACAGTACACAAGCGTCGTCGTTGCCCGATCCAAGATCTTAGATTTTTACCCTGGAGAAAGTCCATGCTCTCAAAACAATTTCTTCAGCAAGTAAATCGTCAGAACAACCAATGAAGGCCAGACCTTAGGTTTTCACCCCGAAAGTTGCGACTCGACACCCAAGGAGTATCACCGAAGAAGAAATTCTACAATGTTGACGTCCCACTTATTACTGCTGCTCCTGAGAGTCATCTAACACTTGGCTGACTCCATCGCCTTCAAGACTCCATCTGTGTAACTGATCCTCCGATCTCGGCCATCATGACCTTCTCCAATGCTGTCTCCATCATAAAAATCAAGAAGCCGACATGTTCCAAGGTGTCATCAGCCAACAGAGCTTCGCGCCACGCCCTCTGATCCTCGTAGGATGTTATGGACGTGCACGACCGGAAACTAACCGATCCAAATCCTGAGCAAATTCTCCGGCGGCCGTTCCAGAACACGTAGATGGTAAGATTGAGGAGGAGATTGCCACCGATCACCTCCGGCGGAGGAGGAGATTGCCACCGCCATAATCCTCGTGATGCGTGGCAGAACCGGAGAAGCTTCGTGAACCGTCGCCGCAGCCGATGTGAGGCAGCAGTTTGAACCATCTTCGGTACTAAAGTTCAGATGTGTCACAGCAGCGCGCACCCTACTATGTCAAGTCCACGCCAGCGCCTCATGCCATCCCCGCCGACTGCAACAGGCCCACCGACGCGCCATGGACGCTGCTGCCCACCATCGCTGTCGCTGGGGACCAAGATCTGGTAATTGTCTAAACTACTTGGTCGATTATTACTGAGATATGTAGATACCGTGCTAAGTTATGAAAGTGTCAAGAAAACAAAAACATACAAAAATTATCAACACAAGATATAAATAAAAATGGCCTTCGGATTCATCCTCTTCATTTTTATGAGCTTTTAGACGGTCCTATTTTATGTGAGATTACTTCACAGTTGATTGCAAATACCTGCACATTTGGTTCTCTCAGATACTTTGCTCCAAACAACTGCATCACGACGCGGCCAAATTTGACAGTAGTCTTCAGGCACGTGCTCTCCTCAATCCGGACCATCTCACAAATGGCATCTGCAGCAGTACCAAGCGCAAGTATCCTCAGAGTAGCCATGCATTTTTGCTTAGTGGAGGAAGAAGGTTGGCCGCATCAATCCCTTGTGAGCTTGAAGTAGTCATCATGTGCCTCCAGTCTCTCCACAATGCGTAAAAGCAATGGTTCGGCATACGGAAACGGCGACGAAACCATGGATCATCGGGAGAATTTGTGTCCGGAGAAAAGTATTCCTTCTGAAGTAGACGTGTTCCGGAGATCCTATCCCGATTAATCTCTCTTGTCCCTTTGATTGGCCCTTGAAGTTTAGAATATGCTCCACCTGCTCGTCCATTTCGTCTTGCATGCTCATGAGCATGATCTGTAGGAGATATGCCCTAGAGGCAATAATAAATGTTATTGATTATCTCCCTGTTCATAATTATGTTTATGTTCCATGCTATAACTGCAATGATTCTCGAGTCTACAAATAAAACGAGGCTTGGAGGGAAACTCATGTGCACGTGTGGGATAATAAACGGTAAAATGTATTCCTAGTCAAGCCTCTATGACTGGCTCAAGTATTGCATGATGATCCTATTTTCCTGATCAGGGGCATGGCTATGCCGGCAATTTTGAGGGCACAATTGTTGGTAGAACACTTGTGTTGAATCGACCCGATTGATGTTATGGTATGAGGTATATTCGTCATAAGTTAATGGTTAATAACACAGAGAAGTTAATGTTTGCATAATTCCTTAGACCATGAGAGTATCGAGTTTCTTCATGCTTGCTTCATGAACTTTGGGGTTTGTTAAACGTCATCCGTAAATGGGTGGCTATTACGGCGGCTTACGGGTTCATGGAAAAGTATGTCAAGTAACTTGATAGCTCAAGATTGGGATTTGCTCCTCCGACGATGGAGAGATATCTCTGGGCCCTCTCGGTGTTACGGTATCCATCATCGTCTGGCCAGACACAGGGTGATTTGATCACAGGGATGCCGGAACACGGGAACGAGAAAAGAGAACAATACCAGCAACGAGGTAACTGGCATAGTGGACAAGTTGTTGATTCACGGGGATGCCTACATGTCTCACCTCGGGTATTTGTAACATATCGCGAAGCAACAGGAATAGCTCACGGCAACTGGAGGTTCACTCGAATATTTATTCGTGTGGGTATAGGGATCGATATGGGTGTCCACGGCTCCGATGTTGATCATTGATCGGAAGGGGTTCCGGGTCATGTCTATGCTTCACCGAACCTATAGGGTCACACGCTTAAGGGTCATCTATCTGTTGAATACTAGACAAGGAGTCTGAGAGAAAATCACGGAAAAAGGTTTCGGACGCCGGAAAAGTTTCGGACAGCGAAAAAGTTCCGCAGAGAGAACACCTGAACGGTTTAGGTAAAACTGAAAAGTTGTTTCAGGGGATGCCATAAAGTCAAATTGGTTTCGGCACATGCCTGATAATTCTTGAAGGGTGCCAGAATCGTTCTGGAAACGTTCTGGAATTTTCTGGAAGAAAAACCGGAAATGTTCCGGAGCTGCCGGAACCACTTCAGATGCTTTTCGCAGATGAAAATCACTAAACCGGAATTGTTCCGGCTCGCGTTGAAAATTATTTTGGTGGGTACTGGAAATGTTCTAAGCCCACATGAATATTTTCAGTTCGATCAGACGCTGAAAAATGTCGTCGTGAATAGTGAAAGTGCTTTTTGGATATTTGTGGAAAAACACCTTTTTGGATATTTCCAAAAAGGCTTCTAGAAGGGATTGGGGAGCAAGCAAGCTCCACATGGGGGGGGGGGCAAGGGGTGGCCGGCCAAGGGTGGAGCTCCTCCATGGAGCTCCACATGGCACCCCTTTTTCCTTCTTATGTTTATTATGTGTGACATAAAGTGGGATATTTTGGTGCTTGGAGTTACCATCCTACCCCTTGGTTTTCCTATAAATAGGAGGTGAGTGGGCAGCCCACTTGCTCATCCTTTGCTCTCATACACATGCTTTGCTTTGCAAGCTCTCTCTTCTCCCTCACACGAAAAGAGTTTTTCGTAGAGCCGAAAGGCTGTCTGGGTTCCGGCAGGAACTAGTTCTGGACGGCGAAGCCCTGCCGGATAGATGACACCGTATGTGTGCAACTCTGTAGAGAGATCGTAGTTTCGGTCTTAGTTCGAGAGTGCCTCTCGAAGGGCTGTCCGTGTGACCGTCCGAGTTTTGGAGGTCCTCCCGAAGGGCTGTCCGAGTGACAGTCCGAGTTTCGGAGGTCCTCCCGAAGGGCTGTCCGCGACACCGTCCGGGGGACTGTGCGACCGCCTCCCGGAGGGCTGTCCGCGGGGCAGATGAGGGTATACATCCTCGCGGTTGGGAGGTTGTAAAATCCTAGCTGCGGGGATCTGCACCGCCGTTCGTCATCGACTCTACTTCCGCTGCGCTATGAGTCGGTAACGAAAGAGATCAAACCTTGTATGCAGTCTCCATAGTGGTCCTGGGCTGGTGCGTCGGACGAATTTTTTTTCTGCTGCGTTACCCTACAGTGGCATCAAGAGCCGTGCTATGCGTAGATGCAGGTTGCGATCTAGAATACATAGAGATGTATGGGTGTTGCACAATATAATTAGGTAGTAGATGAGATCTATTACTGAAAATTATTTGTGCGGGTAGCAGATGAAATCTGTTACCCGATGTTCCTGTTGCTTCCCCTAAATTTGCATAGTCCTGATCTTGACGGCATGGTGGAATCTCACAAAGTTCTGGCAATCCGCGATCCTTTCATGCTGTTCCTGAGTATGCTGATTGACAGATCAATGAAGTGCTAACAGTTCTTTGGGTTCCACCATAGTTGAGAAAGATGGATGTTTCGTAGACGAAAGGGCAATACAGATATGATCTGCACGGGGGTCATGCGTATGACGAAGTTTAGTATGGGGCTCGAGATTTTATTATCTCGTGTTTCATACACCCTGGAAAGTTAATCTAGCGACTTGGATTATCATACTTGATGATGGACGTTGGTAGCTTCGGTTTGTTTCGAAACCTTAGAAGCCACGTAAAATAAATTTTTGCATAAACCGATTAGAGGCGTCTAAAATTGGTTTTGCAGGATGGTTTGCATGTGCATGTGATGTGGTATAGCAGTGTTCATAATAATTTGGTTATGTATGAGATGACTATATGATGTAAATTGATTAACATGACCTGCGTGTCATGATTCGGCATGATGGCTGGAGCCATATGATTGCACTTTAATGACCTATGTGTCAACCTTATGTAATGCACTTATTTTATTAGCTATAGAGATAGCAATATTATCTGGTGCATCGACGAGGTGGTGGCAATCTTCGCGAAGGTGAACACCGACGCGAATGCCGAAGACGAAGAAATACTTGACTTCTCCGTCAGAAAGGGCTATACCATATCATGCTATTATGAATTGCCTGAGATGTTTATCCCTTATGATGCACCCTTCTTGATTGCGCGGTAGTCGCTTTTATTAGGGTGATCTCTCACAAAAAAATATCAAGTAGTTAGTGTTCTCCCAAGTGTAGCACCGTCACGGCACCTAACTTTTCGGGGTATCACATGGATGCATGGGTACGAACGATTAGGGATGTGTGAGGCGGGTGAGTTGAGACCTCGCAGCGAGATCACTTGGTTGTCTTGACGTTCAGGCATGAAAGTCATGAGCTCGGAACACACGCATCGAAAGATGAACAAGAGTCACATGGAGATGTGATCGGCAAGTTGGCCTACCGATTACAATTCTCGTCACTTGAGATGGATGCATCCTTGGCGTTGAATTGTAATTTGGATCTTGAATCACTCACAATCAATTATGAGAGATATTGATTTGAGTGGGAGCGCACTGTAGAATTAACTTGTTTAATTCTCGGTGCAATTAATTATGAACACTGTCTAAGTGTGATTTGCATAATAGTTGTAGAATAATGGCTCGCGTTTCCACCTTCCCTATTAAAATTGAATAGCTGTTAAATATCTGGTTAAAATTTTACGGTTGGTAACGTAATGTGAGGATTGTCCTCAAGAGTGCCGAGAAGGACTTTGTCCTATCGCATGCTTTTGGGTATTCTCCCGCTAATGCTATGGATCATGTGACTCTCGTCCTTCGATCCAAAAGCTAGAATTCCTTTTCAGTCAAAGTGAAATATGTTTGCTTCCATGAGACCCGAACTTCGAAAGTTTGGATAGTTATGTGATATTCATGGAATCTGAAAATCATTTTCAGAGACAGACAAAGGCTAATAGATATGAGATATCCAAAGCAATGTTTGTTTGCAAACTATTAGTAAAGGAGTTTACTATGCATTAGACTGATAAGAGAGGGATCCAGGAGAACGCCTGTCATATGATGAAAGGTGAATAAAACAACAACTTAAAGAGAAAGGAAGTGTCCGAAGGGTGTTAGTAAGACTTTCACGCCTAGGAAGTCCGGGGCTATCGCCACTCTTTAGTTGGGTGCTTCTTCTGAGAGTAGGAGAAATACTGAAAGTTAAACTGTTAGAAGTATAAAGGCAAAAGGAAAGAAGACTGGAATATCCAGCTCATGTATGAGTGTCATACAAGTTTTTATGTATAGAAGGCTGGTCAAAGATATAGTTCTTGGGAATTATGGTTAAACATGTTAATCACTAATTCTTGGGTATTGTGAGTTAATCACAAAGATACCCGCTCGATTGCATTCTGTTGCAACTCGATGTAAGAACTACTATGGCCTGAAAGACTAGCCAGGAATGAGGTTTAGATACACGCAGGGAACATAGTAAATGTTACTATGCCTTCCATCGGTGTATTCCCTATGTATTTACTTTCATAATTCATTCTAGAGTTTTACACTCTAGCCCATTGCATAAAGTATCTTGCAAGAAGGTTATTCATAAGAGAACTTTTGATGTTCGATGTTATGAATAACATAAGGGCCATACTTTCATTATGAATGAGATGTATGTTATGAATATTGATAATAATACATTACCTCTGTATTTACTTTCATAATTCATTCTAGAGTTTTACACTCTAGCCCATTGCATAAAGTATCTTGCAAGAAGGTTATTCATAAGAGAACTTTTGATGTTCGATGTTATGAATAACATAAGGGCCATACTTTCATTATGAATGAGATGTATGTTATGAATATTGATAATAATACATTACCTCTGTATTTACTTTCATAATTCATTTAGAGTTTCATACACTCTAGCCCTTTGCATAAGGAATTTTGCAAGAAGGTTATTCATAAGAGAACTTTTGATGTTCGATGTTATGAATAAAATGAAGGGCCATGCTTCCATACAGGATGGGATGTATGCTATGAATATTGATGGTAATATGATACATCCATAACACTGACGCTAAATGTCGCAAGACTAAAAGAATACCACACAAGTGTGGCACTGCATTTGGTCACATTGAAGAAACCCGCATGGAAAATTCCATTATGATGGATTTTGAAGTCGTTTGATTTTGAATCATCTGACACTTGCAACTTTCCTCTGAAAAGTTCATTGACTGAAATACCGTTCACAGGCCATAAGGAACGAGCATAGAACATATTGGTGATCATACATTATGATGTGTGTAGTCCAATAAATGTTATTGCAAGTAGTGGATTTATCTATCTTCAGAAATGACTCAAGTAGATATATGGATATTTACTTGATGAGATGTGAGTCTGGATCTTTTGAAATCATTCGAAAGGTTTTCAAAATGAAGAAGAAAATATTGTAACAAGAAAATTATGTTTCTACAATTCGATTGCAGAAAGGAATATTTGAGTTACAAGTTTAGCGAATGTCTGATGAGTTGTGAAAGGGGTTTCATAACTTGCACCTCCCGGAACACCACTGCAAGTGGAAAGTCCGTGAAGGTGTAATCGAACCATTTATGACATGATAAGATCAAAGATGACATAAATAGATTTGCCATTATCCCTTTTAAAGAGTAATGCTTTAGAGACTACGGCTTTTACACTGAAAAGAGATCCATCAGGTCTGTTGAAATGACGCCATGGTATGGTACGCCCAACCATGTTATATCTTTTCTTAACATTTGGAATATGGGGCTTGTGTAAAAGGTTACAAACCTATTCCAAATTAGACAAGTGCTACTTTGTAAGGTTATCCCAAGTCATTGGGTATTCCCCCACCACTATACCAAGGCAAAGGGTTTTGCCACAAAACGGTATGCTTTTAAAGAGAATAGTTCTTACAAAAGGTGAGTGGGAGAACAGTGCAACCCGACGAGATAAACAGTATCTTCGTCGTCAGATCAAAGGAAAGGAACCTTGGAAGTGATTCCGGAGTTTCCTACTGCGACTGATACAGAAGCCTCTACATGAGATGTATGGACTTCGGTCGAACTTGCAGCTGAACCACGTAGGCAAAGCTCGTGCAAACCTATCAGGTGCGCAAACGAGATATTGTTGTTAGACAACATTATACCTACAATACACAAGGAAGCGTTGATGGGCCCTGACTCCGGAATTGGCTAAATGCCAATACAATCCGAGATAGTTTCCATATATGTGATTCAAGATTAAAACCTTGATACACCTTTCGGAAGACTTAGAGTCTAACGAATATTTATGAAACTATAAAATGATGTGGATAAAATGTTTTATCCATAAAGCTCGACTTGTTGCAATAACAAGTTCAAGGAGTTGACTACGATGAGGTTGTTTCACCGTAGCGATGCTTAAAGTCAGTTCGGGTTGAACTAGCAATTAATACATATTTCAATCATGAGATATGAAACATGGATGACGAAAGGATTTCCATCTGATGGAAATGAAACCTAGGACTTGTATGTGATACAGTCCAAAGTAATTTGTCGATCCAGAGGATGCTAGTAAGTATGCAAACTTCAGAGTTCCAGCGATGGACAGAAGAGAGCAAAGTGGAGTTGGAATCTTCGTTTTTGATGGAGTGGTCAAAGGGGTTTGACTTCATCAAATGGGTATCGAAGATGCTTGTGATTAAAGAAAGTAAGTGGGAGCATAATAATATTTCTAAAAACCTTGTGTACATGACACATTGTTAATTGGAAATAAATTTCTTGACACGAATTAGGACTTCATTTGAAAATAGTTTTTCGATGAAGTGCTTAGGCTAAATTGCCTCAATATTAGGCATGATGATCTATGGAAATAGATTTACCTAATGGGGCTAAGCTATGAATACATATTGACAAGATGCTAAAACTTTTTTTAGCATTTAAAACGCCAAGGAGTGATTCTTGCCGAAGTCACATGGAAAGAGTTTTTTGCAAGACTCGGTGTCCCAAAACACTGATAAGCAAAATACATGATGGTGATTCCACACACTCTTGTGTTTGGATTAATCATATATTCCATGGTATTTAAATACAACCAGATATGTCCAATACTCCAAAGTTGTTGCGAGTATAGATACCAAAGTGATCAAAAGCACTGATCATAGGACAACAGTGAAAGATGTCATTGAGTACTAGAGTAGTACAGATGACATGTTTTCTCGCAAGCAGAGATTATGAAGAGTTCGTTGTAAAAGGTTACATCGATACAGTCTTCATCAATACTCCATGCGATTTTTTGATTTAAGTTAAGGGTTTTGTGTAATACACAACATGGTGGCACGGTAGTTGGAAATTGTTCCAAATAAGATACTGTGGCGAATTCTATAACAAAGGCTAAGTATGTTGACGCTTAAGAAGCGACAAAGAAGTTGTTGAATCATATAGTTCATTCATGAACTTAGTATGGTTCCAAGAAGGCTTTGGTCTATGGGACACTATTGCAGATAGTTGCTCCATAGCTCAGTCTGAGGAATCAGGTTTCGACCAATGATTCACACATATGCAAAGCCAAGTCCACACAAAATATGAATTTTGTGAAAGCGTGAAAACGCGAGGATATGCAAAGTTACACACGGAGCTGAAGTTGTCTGATCCGTAGGACATCAGGCTATACCACAAGCGAAGCATATTTTACACCAGTATGCCATAGGTGTAAAGTGCATTAACATTGACTAGATTTTTGACTCTAGTTAAAAGTGGGAGTCTGTAGGAGATATGCCCTAGATGCAATAATAAATGTTATTGCTTATCTCCCTGTTCATAATTATGTTTATGTTCCATGCTATAACTGCAATGATTCTCGAGTCTACAAATAAAACGAGGCTTGGAGGGAAACTCATGTGCACGTGTGGGATAATAAATGGTAAAATGTATTCCTAGTCAAGCCTCTATGACTGGCTCAAGTATTGCATGATGATCCTGTTTTCCTGATCACGGGCATGGCTATGCCGGCAATTTTGAGGGCACAATTGTTGGTAGAACACTTGTGTTGAATCGACCCGATTGATGTTATGCTATGAGGTATATTCGTCATAAGTTAATGGTTAATAACACAGAGAAGTTAATGTTTGCATAATTCCTTAGACCATGAGAGTATCGAGTTTCTTCATGCTTGCTTCATGAACTTTGGGGTTTGTTAAATGTCATCCGTAAATGGGTGGCTATTACGGCGGCTTACGGGTTCATGGAAAAGTATGTCAAGTAACTTGATAGCTCAAGATTGGGATTTGCTCCTCCGACGATGGAGAGATATCTCTGGGCCCTCTCGGTGTTACGATATCCATCATCGTCTGGCCAGACACAGGGTGATTTGATCACAGGGATGCCGGAACACGGGAACGAGAAAAGAGAACAATACTGGCAACGAGGTAACTGGCATAGTGGACAAGTTGTTGATTCACGGGGATGCCTACATGTCTCACCTCGGGTATTTGTAACATATCGCGAAGCAACAGGAATACCTCACGGCAACTGGAGGTTCACTCGAATATTTATTCGTGTGGGTATAGGGATCGATATGGGTGTCCACGGCTCCGATGTTGATCATTGATCGGAAGGGGTTCCGGGTCATGTCTATGCTTCACCGAACCTATAGGGTCACACGCTTAAGGGTCATCTATCTGTTGAATACTAGACAGGGAGTTTGAGAGAAAATCACCGAAATAGGTTTCGGACGCCGGAAAAGTTTCGGACAGCGGAAAAGTTCCGCAGAGAGAACACCTGAACGGTTTAGGTAAAACTGAAAAGTTGTTTCAGGGGATGCCATAAAGTCAAATTGGTTTCGGCACATGCCTGATAATTCTTGGAGGGTGCCAGAATCGTTCTGGAAACTTTTTGGAATTTTCTGGAAGAAAAACCGGAAATGTTCCGGAGCTGCCGGAACCACTTCAGATGCTTTTCGCAGATGAAAATCACTAAACCGGAATTGTTCCGGCTCGCGTTGAAAATTATTTTGGTGGATACTGGAAATGTTCTAAGCCCACATGAATATTTTTAGTTCGATCAGACGCTGAAAAATGTCGTCGTGAATAGTGAAAGTGCTTTTTGGACATTTGTGGAAAAACACCTTTTTGGATATTTCCAAAAAGGCTTCTAGAAGGGATTGGGGAGCAAGCAAGCTCCACATGGGGGGGGGGGGGGCGCAAGGGGTGGCCGGCCAAGGGTGGAGCTCCTCAATGGAGCTCCACATGGCACCCCTTTTTCCTTCTTATGTTTATTATGTGTGACATAAAGTGGGATATTTTGGTGCTTGGAGTTACCATCCTACCCCTTGGTTTTCCTATAAATAGGAGGTGAGTGGGCAGCCCACTTGCTCATCCTTTGCTCTCATACACATGCTTTGCTTTGCAAGCTCTCTCTTCTCCCTCACACGAAAAGAGTTTTTCGTAGAGCCGAAAGGCTGTCTGGGTTCCGGCAGGAACTAGTTCTGGACGGCGAAGCCCTGCCGGATAGATGACACCGTATGTGTGCAACTCTGTAGAGAGATCGTAGTTTCGGTCTTAGTTCGAGAGTGACTCCCGAAGGGCTGTCCGTGTGACCGTCCGAGTTTTGGAGGTCCTCCCGAAGGGCTGTCCGAGTGACAGTCCGAGTTTCGGAGGTCCTCCCGAAGGGCTGTCCGCGGGGCAGATGAGGGTATACATCCTCGCGGTTGGGAGGTTGTAAAATCCTAGCTGCGGGGATCTGCATCGCCGTTCGTCATCGACTCTACTTCCGCTGCGCTACGAGTCGGTAACGAAAGAGATCAAACCTTGTATGCAGTCTCCATAGTGGTCCTGGGCTGGTGTGTAGGACGAATTTTTTTTGTTTTCTGCTGCGTTACCCTACATGATCATGTCCACTTCTTCATCCAAATCCGACAAATCATAGAACTCAACTTCAATCGTTTCATCAAGCTCCGTCGGTCCATACTCCTCGTCCGACGAAACATTGGAATTCATGGCTTTCCCTACAAATAAATAACAAAATACCAGGTCTGCTATTCCGCGGAACACATAGAGGGCAAGGCACATGCGAGAGTTGCTAGACGTAGCGCGTTGGCGTCCGGGGCGGCGATGATGTCCGCAGTGGCGAGCAGGAGAGAGTATTGTTGCGACTGTCATGTTGGTGCTGAGGCTCGAAACGGCTGCGGAGAAAGGGTGGCGGTGGAGCTGCGAGTCGTACGACGCGTAGGAGAAAGAAGAGAGGAGAGAGCAAATGGATCCGATAGGCCGAAGGGATGGATTTGGTGCTTTCTATGATGTGGTAGGTCTGTCGGGTCCGACGTGCCGAAGGCGTCCGGGCATCCCATATTTGATCTGGATATAAGAGGTGCAGGTCAGCCCGAGCGTTTGAGGCACCGTCTGGGTCACCTTTTTAGACCGGTCAATGACCGCGCCGTCCGTTCCAATGTTTGAGATGGGTTTGGGACGCCCGGCTTGACATTACTCTTGACATTACTCTGTGTGAAAGGGAAAAATGTGCATCACGTCCGCGACAATCCTAACTCACATGAGAGTTTACAAGCACGGGAACAACGGGATAAGAGATCTGAATTGACCCGTACGACGCGGAGGAAAAAGAAGAGACAAGAGATGAGGCAGCAAAATCTAGAGTAGCTCACACGAGAGTTTATAAGCACAAAAAGACTGACGTCGCTCCGTACTTGTGGCCCCCAACATGCACGAGTTAACAGCAACCTAGGGTAACAGGCTGCTGGGCCAAACCCAGCCAGAAGTAGGTCACGACCGCTTTTTACCTCGGCAGGCCAAGCATAGCTAGTGCTAGCCTTGCGTCGTCGGCGATATGTGGCTCAGTGTCTCCCCATTTATGCCACGAAGTGTCAACCGAAACGAGCGATGTGGTACTAAATAAATAATAGTATCACGCGGCGTCAACCGGGCCCAACCAGTGGCTAAGCGCCCTATTTTCTTCGCGTCTTCGGCCCACCAGCTTAGCTCTGTAGTCGTCTAGATCCACGCAGCCCCACTGCTACTCACCGCCAGCATCGTGACGTGCGCGCTGCCCGGGGCTCTCATCTTTCTCAGCTGCATGCCACTCCGTTGGCATCGACGGCATGCAGCGACTACTATGTGTGTGTCAATATATGCTACTACAAAGTATTTTACTCGCCATGTTACATGCGTGCAATGTAATTCTGACACGTACATAACCAAGTTGAGTTCCCCCAAAAATAAAACCAAGATCAGTTTTGTACTAGAGGTAGCAGGTTCATCAATAGATGCTCTCATCGTATGGAACTTCAAAATTTTCATCCAGCAACCAACGACCAACTTGTAGCTAGGGTTCCTCTGCCTCCCCGCAGCGCCGTCGCCCATCCGCCTAGTCTCCGTTGGTCCTAGTACCATGGGGGCACGGTGGATCCCGGTACTTGTAGCTAGGGATAAATAATAGAAGTTTCGAAGGGGTACACAACTGTAGTATGAAGACAACATTAGGATAAAGATATATACTACAAGTTTAGACGTGAAGAAAAGAAATTAACAACCTCTCATAGAGCCAAACAAAATGTTGTTTATCATTACCTTATTGTGCATTTGCCAAGCCTTGTAATGCATCTGCCTATAGTCACCTCTTTGCATTAATAATAGAAATTGTACCTCGGTCCACCTACCAGAAAATTGACCTATTAAGTTAATTGATATGGGAGGTACCACTTCTCCTCTCGCCAACTCTCTCCTCCCCCGTACCCCCCGCACCGCCCCCCCCCCCCCCCCCCCCGAGCGGGGCGACCGGGGCGGCCTCCCCTCGTCGCGCCGCCCAGCTCCTCCCCCCCCCCCCCCCCGCGCGGCGCCGTGGCTTGGCCGGCGGTGGCGGCTCGTGTTTTTTCCCGTCGCGGATCCCGGCTCGGGCGGGGTTTCCAGCGGCGGTGGCGGCTCGTGTTTTTTCCCGTCGCGGATCCCGGCTCGGGCGCCGACATGTTTGCGATGGCGGCGCGGTGGGCGGCGAAGAAGGGGAAGCCCAAGATGGCGCCGATCGAGCTGACAGCGGCGCCGGAGCAGGCGCAGTCCATCACCCGCACCATCTTCGACGTCGTCAAGGAGCACGGCCCCCTCACCATCTCTGACGTTTGGGAGCACGTCAAGGTACTGCTGCTGCTGCTAAAACTTGTGTGAGATTCATCTCCGCACGCAACCTGTTCGACTGAATGTCTTTTTGGCAACTTGGCTGGACGGACAGTGTCGTCTATGTTCTTGCAATGGGTTAAAGCGTCACTTTGGATTACTTGTCATTTAGAACGTGACTCGTGTGTTAATTTTTCTTCAGGATGTTGGCCTGAGGGGTTTGACCAGCAAGAGGCAGATGAAGATCATGCTGCGGTGGATGAGGGAGAAGCAGAAGCTCAGGCTCATCTGCGACCATGACGGACCTCACAAACAATTCCTCTACACGACATGGTTCACCAACCCCAAGAATGCGCCGCAGAGGCCCAAGAGGGAGCTCAACAGGGAGCATCCCAAGCCATGACCACATTCATGTTTAACTGATGCAGAGCATATTTGCTTTACACCTTTCTCATGATTTTTCCTGGGTCTGTAGACAAAATTGTTAATCATATTATGGTGCTTATAGTTGAAATACTGTTAACGCTGCCACATTGTGAATTATGCATAAATAAAATAGTTTATTTTTTCCGTTGTACTTCTGTTTTTGCCTTTTTGGTGCTTCTTCCTGAAACTGGTGTTGGTGTTTTGAGAACTTTGGCCTCGGCCTTCTCCACCTGAAATGAATGTGGTTTTAACTGCTACTCCCTCCATAACTTAATACAAGACATTTTTTTGGCACTATAGTAGTGTCAAAAAACGTCTTATATTAAGTTATAGAGGGAGTATTAACTTTGGCAATAACCTTACTTTAAATGATGGGGTATATCTGATTATCACATCTCTTAACCATTTGCAGGTCATGTATTCAGTAGAACAGCATACAAGTATTTAATGTCTGAAAACATATTATGGTGCTTATAGCTGAAATACTGTGAACGATGCCAGATTGTGAATTATGCATAAACAAATAACCCAAAACAGTTTTTTTTTCTGTTGTGCTCCTGTTTTTGCCTTCTTTGGTGCTTCTTCCTGAAACTGGTGTTGGTGTTCTAAAGAACTTTGGCCTCGGCCTTCTCCCATTGAAATGAATGTGGTTTTAACGGCTATTAACTTTGGCAAGAACCTTTAAATGATGGGATTACATCTGATTATCACATCTCTTAACCATTTTCAGGTCATGTATTTAGTAGAACAGCATAAAAAGTATCAAATGTCTGTTGAAAATAATACTCCAAATAATTTTCAGTAATTAACACATGTTAGTTTCCAGAGCTGCAATGCCCTGCATTGCATTGCAATTTCAGTATATAAAAGTTTGGTGCAATAAACAACCTGCAATAACAAGGACCCAAAACTAATTTCCTAGTATCAGTTTCATATACTCAAGCATACTCCTTCTACATATATGTACTCACATGGCCTTCCAAATGCCTTGATTATTTGCAGAACTTTCTTTTTGTCAGAGTTGGTGTTTTTTCTGTTGACAGCTAGTTGTGATATTATATGTTGTTAAGAAGTATCAACCCAGGAATGGCACTGTCTTTGACAAGAGTACTGAAGCCTGGAGTTATTCCAAGAGATGCAGCAGCTCAATTCGTTTCGGATCAGAATCATTGCGGTTGATGCAGCCAAGGAAAAGAAGGGCAGAACAGGTGGCGGCTGGTGCTAGACCACCTATGCTCAGCAAAGAAATGAGCAGTACAACTGTGTTTTGGGCCAATATCCTGAAGGAGGGTTCTAATCCAGATTCTGTGGGACCTGGTTGGCAAGCGTCTCGCACTGAGCGAGCTTCGGAGGAAATATGCCTAGGCACTGCCTTGTGAAGACCTGAGGTGTTTCGTCAAGTTGGACAACTAGGATCACATCAAGGGAAACAAGCGCTCACTGCTAAGAACTAACTGGTCAGGACAGTCTTGTCTCATCAACATGTGTGTTTTTCTTACGAGATTTATTGTTATTAGTGCACGAACATACTAGTTATTTTCGGTTGGTAATGATGTATTGACTTGGAGTATTGATGTTGCTTGGCTGCCTGAGTACACTGAACTGGAGCCTAGACCACCATTGTTATTTCTCATGTTCTTGTTAAGATGCAGTGGTTTCTTCGGATAGATCTTATTTTTCTGCAAATTTTGATATATTATTTGTATTTTTCTGAATTAGAATGATTTAGTTATGATTTTTCTAGCAAATTTGAACAAATTCAAATTTAAACCATTCAAATTTGAAAACTTATGGCACAAACAGAAACTAGACAAAATTTTGAATCTAATGCAAAAAGAATCACTCCTAAAAGATATAAGCACCCAAAACCGGCAAGCACTCAAACCGGCAACCTTTTCAAGGCCGGCAAGCTTTTCATCGCCGGCAAGATTTTCAAGGTCTAACCTTTAGTCCCGGTTGGAGACACCAACCGGGACTAAAGGGGCCGATACCCTTTAGTCCCGGTTGTAGACACCAACCGGGACTAATGGGCAAACCGGTAACCTTTTCAAAAACGGCAAGCTTTTCATCGCCGGCAAGATTTTAGTCCCGATTGGTATCTCCAACCGGGACTAAAGGTCTAACCTTTAGTCCCGGTTGGAGACACCAACCGGGACTAAAGGGTGTATCGGCCCCTTTAGTCCCGGTTGGTGTCTCCAACCGGGACTGATGCCTGCCGAGCCCCCGACAGGCGCCCTAGCCGCTCGAACCGGGACTGATGCTCACATCAGTCCCGGTTCGTAATGCAACCGGGACTAAAGGTTAAATCGAGCTTGGACCAAAGCCCTATTTTCTACTAGTGCTGGCTTGGCTTCTACCAATTACTTTACGGCACAACTCGGTTGATGGATTCTGCCGATGCTAGCTCAAGCACGCACAATGAAAGATCGATCTGCCGAAAGCACGAAAACACATGCGAACAAAAAGCACGTGAGACACGATAATAGCAACACAATCCTGGCTGTTTATTTGTTCTGATTTGGTTGACAAGGGTAGTCATGTATAGGTATATATAACACCTAATCTATCTCTACATAGCCGACACGGTCTTCGCTACACCGAACAGGCTAACCTAAAGGGAAACGATAGGCATCAACGATAGTCATTAGTGCTTCTTGCGGTACGTCACCGATGGCACCTACAAGTGATAAAAAAACGTCTCACACAAGGGAATCTCAGACTGTGCCGGCCGATGCAGTAAGAATATCCTATACTGCGCTCTGCGCGCTGGGAAATGATACCACGCACCTGTTTGGGCCGGTCCATGTCCGGGAGTCCTGTTTTTCAAGGTTTATGTTTTTCCTTTTTGTCTTCTTTCTTTTGTACTTTAAATAATTGAGGAATTCGAAAAAGTTTCAAAAATTTAATAAATGAGAATTTGCAATAAAATGTTTAATAATTCATAATTTTGTCTGGATACAAAAAATGTTCGCAATTTTGAGAACAAATATTCGGGAAATCAACAAATTTTCATGATTTTTTGAAGAAGTTCGTGTATTTAAAAATGTAAATGAAAGCGAACAAAATTTTCGTCAACTCAGAAGATGTTCTTCAATTAAAAAATATTCTAAAAATTCAAAAAATGTTCATGATTTATAAAATGGTTTATTGATTCATAAAATGTTTGCTGATTCAGAAAATGATCATGCACTTCAAAAAATGTTCGTTCAATCAAAAAAATGTTCATGACTTTCAAAAATTGTATCACCAATTTCCCAAAAATGTTCATCAATTTTGAAATGTTCGCGGTTTCAATAATTTTTTTTGAAAAACTGTTCACAATTTTTAGTAAAATGTTTGCAACTAGTATAATATGTTCATTAATTCAAAAAATGTTCAAAAATCTGTAAAAATGTCCACGAATTTGAAAAATGTTCATGATTTCAAATATGTTCATAAGTTTAAATAAATGTTCATGATTTTCAAAATGTGTCCATGATTTCACCAAAATAAGAGTGATAGTGTATCTCGACGAGCAGGAAAATGTAGTCATGGCCATTGAAGATTATAAATTTTTTTCTCGCGTTGCAACACGCGGGCCGTTTTGCTAGTGAGAAAAAAGAAAAAGGAAAAACAGACATGTACTCGCTCGATGGGTCAGGCCCATCTCTTGCGAGGGACGCGAGCATAGCGCTCGCTGTGAGCCCTCACTTGGATGGGTACGCTTCCCTAAAAAAAACTTGGATCGGCACACGACTTCCTCATCCTCCCTCCCGGCGGCGGCGGCGACGGCAACTCCTCTCGTCTGAGCGGGTGCGTCCTCTCTCCCCTACCGCCACCTCCCTGGGTCCGGTCCCTTTCGGGTCTCGAAGCAAACACGTCTGGGCGCCGACATGTTTGCGATGGCGGCGCGGTGGGCGGCGAAGAAGGGGAAGCCCAAGATGGCACCGATCGAGCTGACAGCGGCGCCGGAGCAGGCGCAGTCCATCACCCGCACCATCTTCGACGTCGTCAAGGAGCACGGCCCCCTCACCATCTCTGACATTTGGGAGCACGTCAAGGTACTGCTGCTGCTGCTAAAACTTGTGTGAGATTCATCTCCGCACGCAACCTGTTCGACGGAATGTCTTTCTGGCGACTTGGCTGGACGGACAGCGTCATCTCTGTTCTTGCAATGGGTTAAAGCGTCACATGGGATTACTTGTCATTTAGAACGTGCCTCGTGTGTTAATTTCTCTTCAGGACGTTGGCCTGAGGGGTTTGACCAGTAAGAGGCAGATGAAGATCATGCTGCGGTGGATGAGGGAGAAGCAGAAGCTCAGGCTCATCTGCGACCATGACAGACCTCACAAACAATTCCTCTACACGACATGGTTCACCAACCCCAAGAATGCGCCGCAGAGGCCCAAGAGGGAGCTCAACAGGGAGCATCCCAAGCCATGACCGCATTCATGTTTAACTGATGCAGAGCATATTTGCTTTACACCTTTCTCATGATTTTTCCTGGGTCTGTAGACAAAATTGTTAATCATATTATGGTGCTTATAGTTGAAATACTGTTAACGCTGCCACATTGTGAATTATGCATAAATAAAACAGTTTATTTTTTCCATTGTACTTCTGTTTTTGCCTTTTTGGTGCTTCTTCCTGAAACTGGTGTTGGTGTTCTGAAGAACTTTGGCCTCGGCCTTCTCCACCTGAAATGAATGTGGTTTTAACAGCTACTCCCTGCATAACTTAATACAAGACATTTTTTTGGCACTATAGTAGTGTCAAAAAGCGTCTTATATTAAGTTATAGAGGGAGTATTAACTTTGGCAATAACCTTACTTTAAATGATGGGGTATATCTGATTATCACATCTCTTAACCATTTGCAGGTCATGTATTCGGTAGAACAGCATACAAGTATTTAATGTCTAAAAACATATTATGGTGCTTATAGCTGAAATACTGTGAACGATGCCAGATTGTGAATTATGCATAAACAAATAACCCAAAACAGTTTTTTTTTCCTGTTGTGCTCCTGTTTTTGCCTTCTTTGGTGCTTCTTCCTGAAACTAGTGTTGGTGTTCTGAAGAACTTTGGCCTCGGCCTTCTCCCACTGAAATGAATGTGGTTTTAAGGGCTATTAACTTTGGCAAGAACCTTACTTTAAATGATGGGATTATTGTAGGAGATATGCCCTAGAGGCAATAATAAATGTTATTGATTATCTCCCTGTTCATAATTAGGTTTATGTTCCATGCTATAACTGCTATGGTTCTCGAGTCTGCAATAACCACGAGGCTAGGAGGAAGACTCATATGCATGTGTGGGATAATAAACGGTAAAATGTATTCCTAGTCTTGCCTCTAAGACTGGCTCAAGTATTGCATGATGATCCTGTTTTCCTGATCATGGGCATGGCTATGCCGGCAATTTTGGGGGCGCAATGTTGGTAGAACACTTGTGTTGAATCGACCCGAATTGATGTTATGCTATGAGATTCATTCGTCATAAGTTAATGGTTTATAACACAGAGATGGTTAACGTTTGCATGATTCCTTAGACCATGAGAGTATCGAGTTTCTTCATGCTTGCTTCATGAACTTTGGGGTTTGTTAAACGTCATCCGTAAATGGGTGGCTATTACGGCGGCTTACGGGTTCATGGAAAAGTATGTCAAGTAACTTGATAGCTCAAGATTGGGATTTGCTCCTCCGACGATGGAGAGATATCTCTGGGCCCTCTCGGTGTTACGGTATCCATCATCGTCTGGCCAGACACTTTGTGATTTGATCACGGGGATGCCGGAACACGGGACGAGAAAAGATAACAATACTGGCAACGAGGTAACTGGCATAGTGGACAAGTTGTTGATCCACGAGGATGCCAACGTGTCTCACCTCGGGTATTTGTAACATATCGCGAAGCAACAGGAATAGCACACGACAACTGGAGGTTCACTCGAATATTCATTCGTGTGGGTATAGGGGTCAATATGGGTGTCCACGGCTCCGATGTTGATCATTGATCGGAAGGGGTTCCGGGTCATGTCTATGCTTCACCGAACCTATAGGGTCACACGCTTAAGGGTCATCTATCTGCTGAATACTAGACAGGGAGTCTGAGAAAAAGTTTCTGGGAAAAAGTTTTTCGGAGACAGCGGAAAAGTTCCGAAGAGAGAGGTCACCGGATGAGTTCCGGTGAAACTGAAAAGTTGTTTCAGAGGATACCATAAAATCAAATTGGTTTTGGCACATGCCTGATAATTCTTGGAGGGTGCCAGAATCATTCTGGAAACTTTCTGGAATTTTCCGGAATGAAAACCGGAAATGTTCCGGAGCTGCCGAAACCGCTTCAGATGCTTTTCGGAGATGAAAATCAGTAAACCGGAATTGTTCCGGCTCGCGTTGAAAATTATTTTGGTGGGTACTGGAAATGTTCTAAGCCCACATGAATATTTTCAGTTCGATCAGACGCTGAAAAATGTCGTCGTGAATCGTGAAAGTGCTTTTTGGGATATTTTTGGAAAAGTACCTTTTGGGATATTTTCCCAAAAGGCTTCTAGAAGGGATGGATGGATGGGGACAACCTTGTGGGGGGGGGGCCCACAAGGGTTGTGGCCGGCCAAGAAGTGGGCTCCACCTTGGAGCCCCACTTGCCCACTTGCTTTCCCATTTTGCCCTCGGAAAGTGTTTCCTTCATGAGCAAGTTTTGGTATTTTTGAAATGCCCATCCTAGCCCTTGGTTTTCCTATAAATAGAGGTGAGTGGGCTGCCCACAAACTCATCCTTTTCTCACATACAAGTGCCATTGCAATGATCTGGCTTCTCCTCTCCCTCCTAGCGAAATAGTTTCGTAGAGCCGAAAGGCTGTCTGGGTTCCGGTAGGAACTAGTTCTGGACGGCGAAGCCCTGCCGGATAGATGACACCGTATGTGTGCAACTCTATAGAGAGATCGTAGTTTCGGTCTTAGTTCGAGTGTGCCTCCCGAAGGGCTGTCCGTGTGACCGTCCGAGTTTCATAGGTCCTCCCGAAGGGCTGTCCGAGTGACAGTCCAAGTTTTGGAGGTCCTCCCGAAGGGCTGTCCGCGATACCGTCCGGGGGACTGTCTGACCGCCTCCCGGAGGGCTGTCCGTGGGGCGGATGAGGGTATACATCCTCGCGGTTGGGAGGTTGTAAAATCCTAGCTGCGGGGATCTGCACCGCCGTTCGTCATCGACTCTACTTCCGCTGCGCTACGAGTCGGTAACGAAAGAGATCAAACCTTGTATGCAGTCTCCATAGTGGTCCTTGGCTGGTGCATAGGTCGGAAATTTTTTGTTTTCTGCTGCGTTACCCTACAGTGGCATCAAGAGCCGTGCTATGCGTAGATGCAGGTTGCGATCTAGAATACATAGAGATGTATGGGTGTTGCACAATATAATTAGGTAGTAGATGAGATCTATTGCTGAAAATTATTTGTGCGGGTAGCAGATGAAATCTGTTACCCGATGTTCTTGTTGCTTCCCTGGAATTTGCATATTTCTGATCTTGATAACAGTCTGGTGGAGTTTCAATGTTCTGGCAATCCGCGATCCTGATTGATCAACGAAGTGCTAACAGTTCATTGAATTCCACCGTACTTAAAAGGAAAGATGAAATTTCGCAGACGAAAGGGCAATGCGGATATGATCTGCGCGGGGGTCACGCGTATGACGAAGTTTAGTATGGGGCTCGAGATTTTATTATCTCGTGTTTCATACACCCCGCAATGTTAATCTAGCGACTTGGATTATCATGCTTGATGATGGATGTTGGTAGCTTCGGTTTGTTTCGAAACCTTAGAAGCCACGAAAAATAAAATTTTGCATGAACCGATTAGAGACGTCTAACTTGGTTTTGCAGGATGGTTTGCATGTGCATATGATGTGGTATAGCAGGTCTCATATTAATTTGATTATGTATGAGATGACTATATGATGTAATTAACATGACCTGCGTGTCATGATTCGGCATGATGGCTGGAGCCATATGATTGCACTTTAATGACCTGCGTGTCAACCTTATGTAATGCACTTATTTTATTAGCTATAGAGATAGCAATATTATCTGGTGCATCGAGAAGGTGGTGGCAATCTTCGCAAAGGTGAACACCGACGCGAATGCCGAAGACGAAGAAATGAAAGACTTCTCCGTCAGAAAGGGCTATACCATATCATGCTATTATGAATTGCCTGAGATGTTTATCCCTTATGATGCACCCTTCTTGATTGCGCGGTAGTCGCTTTTATTAGGGTGATCTCTCACTAAAATATCAAGTAGTTAGTGTTCTCCCAAGTGTAGCACCGTCACGGCACCTAACTTTTCAGGGTACGACATGTACACATGAGTACGAACGATTAGGAATGTGTGAGGCGGGTGAGGTCAGACCTCGCAGCGAGATCACTTGGGTGTCTTGACGTTCAGGAAGGACAGTCCTGAGCTCGGAACACACGCATCGAAAGATGAACAAGAGTCACATAGAGATGTGATTGGCAAGTTGGCCTACCGATTGAAATTCACGTCATCAGTGATGAACCCGTCAATGGCGTCGAATTGAAATGTGGATCTTGTATCACTCACAATCAATTATGAGAGATATTGATTTGAGTGGGAGCGCACTGTAGAATTAACTTGTTTAATTCTCAGTGCAATTAATTTTGAGCGCTGTCTAAGTGTGGTTTGCATAATAGTTGTAGAATAATGGCTCGCGTTTCCACCTTCCCTATTAAAATTGAATAGCTGTTAAATATCAGGTTAAAACTTTACGGTTGGTAACATAATGTGAGGATTGTCCTCAAGAGTGCCGAGAAGGATTTTGTCCTATCGCATGCTTTTGGTATTCTCCCGCTAATGCTATGGATCATGTGACTCTCGTCCTTCGATCCAAAAGCTAGAATTCCTTTTCAGTCAAAGTGCAATATGTTTGCTTCCATGAGACCCGAACTTTGAAAGTTTCGATAGTTATGTGATATTCATGGAGTCTAAAAATCATTTTTAGAGAAAGACAAAGGCTAAAAGATATGAGATATCCAAAGCAATGTTTGTTTGCAAACTATTAGTAAAGGAGTGATGCTTTAGAGACTGCGGCTTTTACACTGAAAAGAGATCCATCAGGTCTGTTGAAATGACGCCATGGTGTGGTACGCCCAACCATGTTATATCTTTTCTAAACATTTGGAATATGGGGCTTGTGTAAAAGGTTACAAACCTATTCCAAATCAGACAAGTGCTACTTTGTAAGGTTATCCCAAGTCATTGGGTATTCCCCCACCACTATACCGAGGCAAAGGGTTTTGCCGCAAAACGGTATGCTTTTAAAGAGAATAGTTCTTTCAAAAGGTGAGTGGGAGGACAGTGCAACTCGACGAGATAACCAGTATCTTCGTCATCAGATCAAAGGAAAGAAACCTTGGAAGTGATTCCGGAGTTTCCTACTGCGACTGATACGGAAGTCTCTACAATAAAATGTATGGACTTCGGTCGAACTTGCAGCTGAACCACGTAGGCAAAGCTCGTGCAAACCTATCAGGTGCGCAAACGAGATATTGTTGTTAGACAACAGTATACCTACAATACACAAGGAAGCGTTGATGGGCCCTGACTCGGGAATTGGCTAAATGCCAATACAATCCGAGATAGTTTCCATATAAGTGATTCGAGATTAAAATCTTGATACACCTTTCGGAAGACATAGAGTCTAACGAATATTTATGGAACTAAAAACTGATACGGATAAAATGTTTTATCCATAAAGCTCGACTTGTTGCAATAACAAGTTCAAGGAGTTGACTACGATGAGATTGTCTCACCGTAGCGATGCTTGAAGTCGGTTCGGGTTGAACTAGCAATTAATACATATTTCAATCATGCGATATGAAACATGGATGACAAAGGGATTTCCATCTGATGGAAATGAAACCTAGGACTTATATGTGATACAGTCCAAAGTAATTTGTCGATCCAGAGGATGCTAGTAAGTATGCAAACTTCAGAGTTCCAGCGATGGACAGAAGAGAGCAAAGTGGAGTTGGAATCTTCGTTTTTGATGGAATGGTCAAAGGGGTTTGACTTCATCAAATGGGTATCGAAGATGCTTGTGATTCAAGAAAGTAAGTGGGAGCATAATAATATTTCTAAAAACCTTGTGTACTTGACACATTGTTAATTGGAAATAAATTTCTTGACACGAAATAGGACTTCATTTGAAAATAGTTTTTTCGATGAAGTACTTGGGCTAAACAGCCTTGATATTAGGCATGATGATCTATGGAGATAGATTTACCTAATGGGGCTAAGCTATGAATACATATTGACAAGATGCTAAAACCTTTTAGCATTGAAAAATGTCAAGGAGTGATTCTTGCCGAAGTCACATGGAAAGAGTTTTTCAAGACTCGGTGTCCCAAAACACTGATGAGGAAAATACATGATGGAGATTCCACACACTCTTGTGTTTGGATTAATCATGTATTCCAGGGTATGTAAAAACAACCAGATATGTCCGATACTCCAAAAGTTGTTGCGAGTATGGATACCAAAGTGATCAAAGTACTGATCATAGGACAACAGTGAAAGATGTCATTGAGTACTAGAGTAGTAGTGATGACATGTTTTCTCGCAAGCAGAGATTATGAAGTGCTCGTTGTAAGTAATTACATCGATACAGTCTTCATCAATGCTCCATGCGATTTTCGATTTGAGTTAATGGTTTTGTGTAATACACAATATGGTGGCACGGTAGTTGGAAATTGTTCCAAACAAGATACTGTGGCGAATTCTATAACAAAGGCTAAGTATGTTGACACTTAAGAAGCGACAAAGAAGTTGTAGAATCATATAGTTCATTCATGAACTTAGTATGGTTCCAAGATGGCTTTGGTCTATGGGACACTATTGCAGATAGTTCCTCCATAGCTCAGTCTGAGGCATCAGGTTTCGAACAATGATTCACACATATGCAAAGCCAAGTCCACACAAAATTATGAATTTTGTGAAAACGTGAAAACGCGAGGATATGCAAAGTTACACACGGAGCTGAAGTCGTCAGATCCGTTGGACATCAGGCTATACCACATGCGAAGCATATTTTACACCAGTATGCCATAGGTGTAAAGTGCATTAGCATTGACTAGATTATTGACTCTAGTGCAAGTGGGAGTCTGTAGGAGATATGCCCTAGAGGCAATAATAAATGTTATTGATTATCTCCCTGTTCATAATTAGGTTTATGTTCCATGCTATAACTGCTATGGTTCTCGAGTCTGCAATAACCACGAGGCTCGGAGGAAGACTCATATGCACGTGTGGGATAATAAATGGTAAAATGTATTCCTAGTCTGGCCTCTAAGACTGGCTCAAGTATTGCATGATGATCCTGTTTTCCTGATCATGGGCATGGCTATGCCGGCAATTTTGAGGGCGCAATGTTGGTAGAACACTTGTGTTGAATCAACCCGAATTGATGTTATGCTATGAGATTCATTCGTTATAAGTTAGTGGTTTATAACACAGAGATGGTTAACGTTTGCATGATTCCTTAGACCATGAGAGTATCGAGTTTCTTCATGCTTGCTTCATGAACTTTGGGGTTTGTTAAACGTCATCCGTAAATGGGTGGCTATTACGGCGGCTTACGGGTTCATGGAAAAGTATGTCAAGTAACTTGATATCTCAAGATTGGGATTTGCTCCTCCGATGATGGAGAGATATCTCTGGGCCCTCTCGGTGTTACGGTATCCATCATCTTCTGGCCAGACACTTTGTGATTTGATCACGGGGATGCCGGAACACGGGACGAGAAAAGAGAACAATACCGACAACGAGGTAACTGGCACAGTGGACAAGTTGTTGATCCACAAAGATGCCAACGTGTCTCACCTCGGGTATTTGTAACATATCGCGAAGCAACAGGAATAGCACACGACAACTGGAGGTTCACTCGAATATTCATTCGTGTGGGTATAGGGGCCAATATGGGTGTCCACGGCTCCGATGTTTATCATTGATCGGAAGGGGTTCCGGGTCATGTCTATGCTTCACCGAACCTATAGGGTCACACGCTTCAGGGTCATCTATCTGCTGAATACTAGACAGGGAGTCTGAGAAAAAGTTTCTGGGAAAAAGTTTTTCGGAGACAGCGGAAAAGTTCCGAAGAGAGAGTTCACCGGATGAGTTCCGGTGAAACTGAAAAGTTGTTTCAGAGGATACCATAAAGTCAAATTGGTTTTGGCACATGCCTGATAATTCTTGGAGGGTGCCAGAATCATTCTGGAAACTTTCTGGAATTTTCCGGAATGAAAACCGGAAATGTTCCGGAGCTGCCGAAACCGCTTCAGATGCTTTTCGCAGATGAAAATCACTAAACCGGAATTGTTCCGGCTCGCGTTGAAAATTATTTTGGTGGGTACTGGAAATGTTCTAAGCCCACATGAATATTTTCAGTTCGATCAGACGCTGAAAAATGTCGTCATGAATAGTGAAAGTGCTTTTTGGGATATTTTTGGAAAAGTACCTTTTGGGATATTTTCCCAAAAGGCTTCTAGAAGGGATGGATGGATGGGGACAACCTTGGGGGGGCCCCACAAGGGTTGTGGCCGGCCAAGAAGTGGGCCCCACCTTGGAGCCCCACTTGCCCACTTGCTTTCCCATTTTGCCCTCGGAAAGTGTTTCCTTCATGAGCAAGTTTTGGTATTTTTGAAATGCCCATCCTAGCCCTTGGTTTTCCTATAAATAGAGGTGAGTGGGCTGCCCACAAACTCATCCTTTTCTCACATACAAGTGCCATTGCAATGATCTGGCTTCTCCTCTCCCTCCCAGCGAAATAGTTTCGTAGAGCCGAAAGGCTGTCTGGGTTCCGGCAGGAACTAGTTCTGGACGGCGAAGCCCTGCCGGATAGATGACACCGTATGTGTGCAACTTTGTAGAGAGATCATAGTTTCGGTCTTAGTTCGAGTGTGCCTCCCGAAGGGCTGTCCGTGTGACCGTCCGAGTTTCGTAGGTCCTCCCGAAGGGCTGTCCGAGTGACAGTCCAAGTTTTGGAGGTCCTCCCGAAGGGCTGTCCGCGATACCGTCCGGGGGACTGTCTGACCGCCTCCCGGAGGGCTGTCCGTGGGGCGGATGAGGGTATACATCCTCGCGGTTGGGAGGTTGTAAAATCCTAGCTGCGGGGATCTGCACCACCGTTCGTCATCGACTCTACTTCCGCTGCGCTACGAGTCGGTAACGAAAGAGATCAAACCTTGTATGCAGTCTCCATAGTGGTCCTGGGCTGGTGCGTAGGTCGGAATTTTTTTTTTCTGCTGCGTTACCCTACAATTATATCTGATTATCACATCTCTTAACAATTTTCAGGTCATGTATTCTGTAGAACAACATAAAAAGTATCTAATGTCTGTTGAAAATAATACTCCAAATAATTTTCAGTAATTAACACATGTTAGTTTCCAGAGCTGCAATGCCCTGTATTGCATTGCAATTTCAGTATATAAAAGTTTGGTGGCATAAACAACCTGCAATAACAAGGACCCAAAACTAATTTCCTAGTATCAGTTTCATATACTCAAGCATACTCCTTCTACATATATGTACTCACATGGCTTTCCAAATGCCTTGATTATTTGCAGAACTTTCTTTTTGTCAGAGTAGGTGTTTTTTCTGTTGACAGCTAGTTGTGATATTATATGTTGTTAAGAAGTATCAACCCAGGAATGGCACTGTCTTTGACAAGAGTACTGAAGCCTGGAGTTATTCCAAGAGATGTAGCAGCTCAATTCGTTTTGGGTCAGAATCATTGCGGTTGATGCAGCCA
Organism: Elymus sibiricus; assembly: GCA_039707655.1. Lineage (NCBI taxonomy): Eukaryota > Viridiplantae > Streptophyta > Magnoliopsida > Poales > Poaceae > Elymus > Elymus sibiricus. Next base: position 524,506,485 of record CM077675.1, read on the forward strand.
AGGAAAAGAAGGGCAGAACAGGTGGCGGCTGGTGCTAGACCACCTATGCTCAGCAAAGAAATGAGCAGTACAACTGTGTTTGGGGCCAATATCCTGAAGGAGGTTCTAATCCAGATTCTGTGGGATCTGGTTGGCAAGCGTCTCGCACTGAGTGAGCTTTGGAGGAAATATGCCAAGGCACTGCCTTGTGAAGACCTGAGGTGTTTCGTCAAGTTGGACAACTAGGATCCTATCAAGGGAAACAAGCGCTCACTGCTAAGAACTAACTGGTCAGGACAGTCTTGTCTCATCAACATATGTGTATTTTTCTTACGAGATTTATTGTTATTAGTGCACGAACATACTGGTTATTTTCGGTTGGTAATGATGTATTGACTTGGAGTATTGATGTATACCCTCATCTGCCCCTCGGACAGCCCTCCGGGAGGCGGTCGGACAGTCCGCCGGACGGTGTCACGGACAGCCCTTCGGGAGGACCAACGAAACTCTGACAGTCACTCGGACAGCCCTTCGGGAGGCACTCTCGAACTAAGACCGAAACTACGATCTCTCTACAGAGTTGCACACATACGGTGTCATCTATCCGGCAGGGCTTCGCCATCCAGAACTAGTTCCCACCGGAAACCAGACAGCCTTTCGGCTCTACGAAACTATTTCGCTGGGAGGGAGAGAGAAGCCAGATAACACCAGATGGCATGTGTATGTGAGAAAGAGTGAGTGTGGAGAGTGCATCTCCACCTCTATTTATAGGAAAACCCAAGGGGTAGGGTGACACTTGAAATACCCAAAATGCCCTTCACAAGGGCACAAAGGTAAAAGCAAGTGGGCAGCCCTTATCCTTCCATGTCATCCCTAAAGATATTTGTGAGTAAAGCCCCGAAAAGTGGCTTTCCATAAAGTAATCCAAAAAGCACTTTCACTATTCATGACGACATATTTCAGCGTCCGTTCGAACTGAAAATATTCATGTGGGCTTAGAACATTTCCAGTACCCACTAAAATAATTTTCAACGCGATCCGAAACAATTCCGGTTTAGTGATTTTCATTTGCGAAAAGCATCTGAAGCGGTTCCGGCAGCTCCGGAACATTTCCGGTTTTCATCCCGGAAAATTCCAGCAAGTTTCCAGAACGATTCTGGCACCCTCTAAGAATTATCAGGCATGTGCCGAAACCAATTTGACTTTATCGTGTACTCCGAAACAACTTTTCGGTTTAGTGATTTTCATCTGTGAAAAGCAACTAAAGCGGTTCCGGCAGTCCGGAACATTTCCGGTTTTTGTCTCTAAAAAATCTCAGAAGTTACCGGAACAATTCTGGTACCTTCCAATAATTTCCAGGCATGTGCCGAAACCAATTTTACTTTATGGTACACTCCGAAACAACTTTTCGGTTTTACCGAAACTCTTTCGGTGTTCTCTCTCCGGAACTCTTCCGTTGTCTCCGAAACTTTTTCGGTGAATTTCTCTCAGACTCCCTGTCTAGTATTAAATAGATAGATGACCCTTAAGCGTGTGACCCTATAGGTTCGGTGAAGTATAGACATGACCCGGAACCCCTTCCGATCAATGATCAACATCGGAGCCGTGGACACCCATATTGACCCCTATACCCACACGAATGAATATTCGAGTGAGCCTCCAGTTGCCGTGTGCTATTCTTGTTGCTTCGCGATATGTTACAAAAACCCGAGGTGAAACATGTTGGCATCCCCGTGGATCAACAACTTGTCCACTATGCCAGTTACCTCGTTACCGGTATTGTTCTCTTTTCTCGTTCCCATGTTCCGGCATCCCCGTGATCAAATCACAAAGTGTCTGGCCAGACGATGATGGATACCGTAACACCGAGAGGGCCCAGAGATATATCTCCATCGTCGGAGGAGCAAATCCCAATCTAGAGCTATCAAGTTACTTGACATACTTTTCCATGAACTCGTAAGCCGCCGTAATTGCCACCCATTTACGGATGACGTTTAACAAACCCCAAAGTTCATGAAGAAAGCATGAAGAAACTCGATACTGTCATGGTCTAAGGAATCATGCAAACGTTAACCATCTCTGTGTTATTAACCATTAAGTTGTGACGAATGAATCTCATAGCATAACATCAATTCGGGTTGATTCAACACAAATGTTCTTCTAACATTGTGCCCTCAAACTTGCCGGCATAGCCATGCCCATGATCAGGAAAACAGGATCATCATGCAATACTTGACCCAGTCTTAGAGGACAGACTAGGAATACATTTTACCGTTTATTATTCCACATGTGCATATGAGTCTTCCTCCGAGCCTCGTGGTTATTGCAGACTCGAGAACCATAGCAGTTATAGCATGGAACATAAACCTAATTATGAACAGGGAGATAATCAATAACATTTATTATTGCCTCTAGGGCATATCTCCTACAAGTACTGATGACATGTTTTCTCGCAAGCAGAGATTATGAAGTACTCGTTGTAAGTAATTACATCGATACAGTCTTCATCAATGCTCCATGCGATTTTTGATTTAAGTTAAGGGTTTTGTGTGATACACAACATGGTGGCACGGTAGTTGGAAATTGTTCCAAACAAGATACTGTGGCGAATTCTATAACAAAGGCTAAGTATGTTGACGCTTTAGAAGCGACAAAGAAGTTGTTGAATCATATAGTTCATTCATGAACTTAGTATGGTTCCAAGATGGTTTTGGTCTATGGGACACTATTGCAGATAGTTGCTCCATAGCTCAGTCTGAGGAATCAGGTTTCGACCAATGATTCACACATATGCAAAGCCAAGTCCACACAAAATATGAATTTTGTGAAAGCGTGAAAACGCAAGGATATGCAAAGTTACACACGGAGCTGAAGTCGTCAGATCCGTTGGACATCAGGCTATACCACATGCGAAGCATATTTTACACCAGTGTGCCACAGGTGTAAAGTGCATTAGCATTGACTAGATTATTGACTCTAGTGCAAGTGGGAGTCTGTAGGAGATATGCCCTAGAGGCAATAATAAATGTTATTGATTATCTCCCTATTCATAATTAGGTTTATGTTCCATGCTATAACTGCTATGGTTCTCGAGTCTGCAATAACCACGAGGCTCGGAGGAAGACTCATATGCACGTGTGGAATAATAAACGGTAAAATGTATTCCTAGTCTGGCCTCTAAGACTGGCTCAAGTATTGCATGATGATCTTATTTTCCTGATCATGGGCATGGCTATGCCGGTAATTTTGAGGGCACAATGTTAGAAGAACATTTGTGTTGAATCGACCCGAATTGATGTTATACTATGAGATACATTCGTCACTAGTTAAAGGGTTTATAACACAGAGATGGTTAACGTTTGCAAGATTCCTCAGACCATGAGAGTATCGAGTTTCTTCATGCTTGATTCATGAACTTTGGGGTTTGTTAAACGTCATCCGTTACTGGATGGCTATTACGACAGCTTACGGGTTCATGGGAAAGTATGTCAAGTAACTTGATAGCTCAAGATTGGGATTTGCTCCTCTGACGATGGAGAGATATCTCTGGGCCCTCTCGATGTTACGGTATCCATCATCGTCTGGCCAGACACTTTGTGATTTGATCACGGGGATGCCGGAACACGGGAACGAGGAAAGAGAACAATACCGGTAACGAGGTAACTGGCATAGTGGACAAGTTGTTGATCCACAGGGATGCCAACATGTCTCACCTCGGGTATTTGTAGACATATCGCGAAGCAACAGGAATAGCACACGGCAACTGGAGGTTCGCTCGAATATTCATTCGTGTGGGTATAGGGGTCAATATGGGTGTCCTCGGCTCCGATGTTGATCATTGATCGGAAGGGGTTCCGGGTCATGTCTATGCTTCACCGAACCTATAGGGTCACATGCTTAAGGGTCATCTATCTGTTGAATACTAGACAGGGAGTCTGAGAGAAATTCACCGAAAAAGTTTCGGAGACAACGGAAGAGTTCCGGAGAGAGAACACCGGAAGAGTTTCGGTAAAACCGAAAAGTTGTTTCGGAGTGTACCATTAAGTCAAATTGGTTTCGGCACATGCCTGGAAATTACTGGAAGGTACCAGAATTGTTCCGGTAACTTCTGAGATTTTTCAGAGACAAAAACCGGAAACTTTCCGGACTGCCGGAACCGCCTTAGTTGCTTTTCACAGATGAAAATCACTAAACTGAAAAGTTGTTTCGGAGTACACCATAAAGTCAAATTGGTTTCGGCACATGCCTGATAATTCTTGAAGGGTGCCAGAATCGTTCTGAAAACTTTCTGGAATTTTCCGGGATGAAAACCGGAAATGTTCCGGAGCTGCCGGAACCGCTTCAGATGCTTTTCGCAGATGAAAATCACTAAAACGGAATTGTTTCGGAACGCGTTGAAAATTATTTTAGTGGGTACTAGAAATGTTCTAAGCCCACATAAATATTTTAAGTTCGAACGGACGCTGAAATATGTCGTCGTGAATAGTGAAAGTGCTTTTTGGATTACTTTATGGAAAGCCACCTTTTGGGGCTTTACTCACAAATATCTCTAGGGATGACATGGAAGGATATGGGCTGCCCACTTGCTTTTACCTTTGTGCCCTTGTGAAGGGCATTTTGGGTATTTCAAGTGTCACCCTACCCCTTGGGTTTTCCTATAAATAGAGGTGGAGATGCACTCTACGCACACACTCTTTCTCACATACACATGCCATCTGATGTTATCTGGCTTCTCTCTCCCTCCCAGCAAAATAGTTTCGTAGAGCCGAAAGGCTGTCTGGGTTTCGACAGCAACTAGCTCTGGACGGCAAAGCCCTGCCGGATAGATGACACCGTATGTGTGCAACTCTGTAGAGAGATCGTAGTTTCGGTCTTAGTTCGTGAGTACCTCTCGAAGGGCTGTCCGAGTGACTGTCCGAGTTTCGATGGTCCTCCCGAAGGGCTGTCCGAGTGACTGTCCGAGTTTCGATGGTCCTCCCGAAGGGCTGTCCGAGACACCGTCCGGGGGACTGTCCGACCGCCTCCCGGAGGGCTGTCCGAGGGGCGGATGAGGGTATACATCCTCGCGGTTGGGAGGTTGTAAATCCTAGCTGCGGGGATCTGCACCGCCGATCGTCATCGACTCTACTTCCGCTGCGCTACGAGTCGGTAACGAAAAGATCAAACCTTGTATGCAGTCTCCATAGTGGTCCTGGGCTGGTGCGTAGGTCGGAAATTTTTTGTTTTCTGCTGCGTTACCCTACAGTGTCATCTATCCAGCAAGGCTTCGCCGTCCAGAACTAGTTCCCACCGGAACCCAGACAGCCTTTCGGCTCTACGAAACTATTTCGCTGGGAGGGAGAGAGAAGCCAGATAACATCAGATGGCACGTGTATGTGAGAAAGAGTGAGAGTGGAGAGTGCATCTCCACCTCTATTTATAGGAAAACCCAAGGGGTAGGGTGACACTTGAAATAACTAAAATGCCCTTCACAAGGGCACAAAGGTAAAAGCAAGTGGGCAGCCCTTATCGTTCCATGTCATCCCTAAAGATATTTGTCAGTAAAGCCCCAAAAGGTGGCTTTCCATAAAGTAATCCAAAAAGCACCTTCACTATTCACGACGACATATTTCAGTGTCCGTTCGAACTGAAAATATTTATGTGGGCTTAGAACATTTCCAGTACCCACTAAAATAATTTTCAACGTGTTCTGAAACAAATCCGGTTTAGTGATTTTCATCTGCGAAAAGCATCTAAAGCGGTTCCGACAGCTCCGGAACATTTCCAGTTTTCATCCCGGAAAATTCCAGAAAGTTTCCAGAACGATTCTGGCACCCTTCAAGAATTATCAGGCATGTGCCGAAACCAATTTGACTTTATGGTGTACTCCGAAACAACTTTTCGGTTTAGTGATTTTCATCTGTGAAAAGCAACTAAAGCGGTTCCGACAGTCCGGAACATTTCCGGTTTTTGTCTCTGAAAAATCTCAGAAGTTACCGGAACAATTCTGGTACCTTCCAATAATTTCCAGGCATGTGCCGAAACCAATTTGACTTTATGGTACACTCCGAAACAACTTTTCGGTTTTACCGAAACTCTTCCGGTGTTCTCTCTCCGGAACTCTTCCGTTGTCTCCGAAACTTTTTCGGTGAATTTCTCTCAGACTCCCTGTCTAGTATTCAACAGATAGATGACCCTTAAGCGTGTGACCCTATAGGTTCGGTGAAGCATAGACATGACCCGGAACCCCTTCCGATCAATGATCAACATCGGAGCTGTGGACACCCATATTGACCCCTATACCCACACGAATGAATATTCGAGTGAACCTCCAGTTGTCGTGTGCTATTCCTGTTGCTTCGCGATATGTTACAAATACCCGAGGTGAGACATGTTGGCATCCCCGTGGATCACCAACTTGTCCATTATGCTAGTTACCTCGTTACCGGTATTGTTCTCTTTTCTCGTTCCTGTGTTCCGGTATCCCTGTGATCAAATCACCCTGTGTCTGGCCAGACAATGATGGATACGGTAACACCGAGAGGGCCCAGAGATATCTCTCCATCGTCGAAGTAGCAAATCCCAATCTTGGGCTATCAAGTTACTTGACATACTTTTCCATGAACCCGTAAGCCGCCGTAATAGCCACCCATTTACGGATGATGTTTAACAAACCCCAAAGTTCATGAAGCAAGCAGGAAGAAACTCGATACTCTCATGGTCTAAGGAATCATGCAAACGTTAACCATCTCTGTGTTATAAACCATTAACTAGTGACGAATGAATCTCATAGCATAACATCAATGCGGGTCGATTCAACACAAAAGTTCTAACATTGTGCCCTCAAAGTTGCTGGCATAGACATGCCCATGATCAGGAAAATAGAACCATCATGCAACACTTGAGCTAGTCTTAGAGGCCAGACTAGGAATACATTTTACCGTTTATTATTCCACACGTGCATATGAGTCTTCCTCCGAGCCTCGTGGTTATTGTAGACTCGAGAACCATAGCAGTTATAGCATGGAACATAAACCTAATTATGAACAGGGAGAAAATCAATAACATTTATTATTGCCTCTAGGGCATATCTCTTACAGGAGAGGCATACGCTAACACACTTTCCGTACTTGGATCATATGCACTTGTGATTGGACCTCTAGCAAGTACCCACAAATACTAGAAATCACTAAGGTAAAACCCAACCATAGCATTAAACATCAAGTCCTCTTTACTCCCATACGCAAACACTCCCCTTACTCGGGTGTAAGCTTCTGTCACTCTAGCCACCCACTATTAGCGAATGATGACAATATTACAAACCATCCAGCGTGTATCCTTCACGTGTGCAGCTAATGGAAGGCACCTTAGGACAGCACCATATCAACATACAACTCATATCAATGACATCATACCACAATTAACCCGTCGGACAAAAGAGATCTACTCAAACATCATATTATAGCCACACATCATTGGATAATAATATATAGCATTAAGCATCATGTTCAAGTAGAGATTATAGCAGGGAGAAGAGGGTTTACACCGCGGTATAGAGGGGGAGAGAGTTGGTGGTGACGGCGGCGAAGTTGTTGGTGTAGATCGGTGTCACGATGGATGCCCCGGCGGCAGATTATAGCAGGGAGAAGAGGGTTTGCACCGCGGTATAGAGGGGGAGAGAGTTGGTGGTGACGGCGGCGAAATTGTTGGTGTAGATCGGTGTCACGATGGATGCCCCGGCGGCACTCCGGCGCCACCGGGGGAGAGGGGGAGAGAGCCCCCTCCTTCTTCTTCTTCCTTGGCCTCCACCCAAGGTGGGAGGAGGGTTTCCCTCAGGTTCATGTCCGCCATGGCTCCCAGGGGAAAGAGCCCCTCCGAGATTGGATCTCTCTCTCTGTTTCTCTCCTGTTTTCGTGACTGTTTTCGGACCCCTTCACCGTTTCTTAAATATCTGAAGATCCGTAACTCCGATCAGGCTGAAATTTTGAGGGAATTTTTATCAGGAAAATATCTTTCTTGTGGTGGAAGGGAGCCTCAACTAACCTAAGGGCTGGCCACAAGCCATCAGGGCACGGCCCTCCCTGGGTTGCGCACTGTTGGCTTGTGGCGCCCTCGGGCATCGTCTTGCGTTGATTCCGACTCCCAAAATTCACATATATTCCAAAAAAATCTCCTTAAATTTTTATCGCGTTTGGACTTTGTTTGATATGGAATTTCTGTGAAACAAAAAACACACAAAAAAGAGGAACTGACACTGGGCACTAGGTAAGTAAGTTAGTCCCAAAAAATAATATAGAATGTTAGCAAAAGTATATGAAAGTTGTAGAATATTGGCATGAAGCAATCAAAAATTACACTGGGCACTGGGTAAGTAAGTTAGTCCCAAAAAATAATATAAAATGTTGCCAAAAGTATATGAAAGTTGTAGAATATTGGCATGAAGCAATAAAAAATTACAGATACGACGGAGACGTATTAGCATCCCCAAGCTTAATTCCTGCTCGTCCTCGAGTATGTAAATGATAAAAGGATAATTTTTTATGTGGAATGCTACCTAACATAATCTTGAACAAATTTCTAATCATGCCATGAATTTTAAGATACAAGTGATTCAAGGCAACAGTCTGACAAAAAGACATCCATACTCAGGTTTACTAGTAAACAATCATGTCTTTTCAAAATGACAATGCCAAAGAATCTTATCCCTATAAAATCATATAGCCTGTCATGCTTGGTCTTCCTAGCATAAAGTATAAATCATGAGCACCCTGGTGTCAAACCAAGCAATTGGATCGTACTTTTTCAATGCGCATCAACTTTTTATTCTTCATGCAATACATGAGCGTGAACCATGGACATAGCATAAGGGTGGAGTTGAATATGGTGCTAGATATCAAAAGGTTTGAAAGTGGATAAGAAAGTCTCGCATCAACTCGGCATACCAACGGGCTATGGAGATGCCCATCAATAGATATCAATGCGAGGAGTAGGGATTGCCATGCAACGGATGCACTAGAGCTATAAGTGTATGAAAGCTCGACTGAAGCTAAGTGGGTGTGCATCCAACTTGCTTGCTCATGAAGACCTCGAGCATTTTAGGACGCACGTCATTGGAGTATACAAGCCAAGTTCTATAATGAAAAATTCCCACTAGCATATGGAAATGACAAAACAAGAGACTCTCTATATGAAGAACATGGAGCCACTTTGAGGCACAAGTGTGATAAAGGATAGTAGTAAAGTCCCTTTTCTCTTTTTCCCTCATTTATTCTTTTATTTTTATTTCTCATGGTGGGCTCTTTTTTCTTCTTTTTTTAGCCTCCTCCCATTTCTTTTTTTTATGGTGGACTCATTTGGCCTCCCCCATTTTTCATTTTTCGTTTGGATTCTCATCCCGACTTGTGGGGGAATCATAGTCTCCATCATCCTTTCCTCACTGGGACAACTCGATATGAAAAACTGATATGACTCTATATGAATGCCTCTGGCAGTGTACTAGGATGTGCAATGATCTAGCATAGCAAAAGATATCAAAAAATGGACAAGCCATGCTAGCTATCTTACGATCATGCAAAGCAATATGACAATGGAAATACAAGTCATATGAAATGACGGTAGAAGTTGCATGGCAATATATCTTGGATTGGCTATGGAAACACCATGATAGGTAGGTATGGTGGCTCTTTTGAGGAAGATATAATGAGGCTTATGTGCAACAGAGCGTATCATGTCACGAGGTTTGGATGCACCGGCGAAAGTTGCACCGATCCTCGAGGTGAGAATGAGCAATGCACAGCACCGAAGAGGCTAGCAAAATTTGAATAAGTGAGATTGCGTATGTCCATGGATTCACATTAGTCATAAAGAACTCATATACTTATTGCAAAGTTTTATTAGTTTTATCACAAATCAAAGTACTACTCGCATGCTCCTAGGGAAGAGGTTGGGAGTAGTTAACCATCGCGCGCCCCGATTCAACAACACAAAGGATTTCAATCAAGGATAAATTATGCTCAAATATTCATCACGTAAATAGAAACTATACATGCATGCTTCGAGAATCACAAACCTTAACATCAATATTCGTACTAATCCACAATCATCAACTAGTGCACCCACATATTACTATCTTAATGTCACAAAACTATTGCAAGGAATCAAACATATCATATTCAGTGATCTACAAGTTTTATGTAGGATTTTATGACTAACCATGTAAATGACCAATTCCCATTGACTCTCTAAATAGGTATAAGTGAAGCATGAGAGTTTAATTCTTTCTACAAAAGACCTGGACATGCTCTAATAAATATAAGTGAAGCAAACGAGCATTCTACAAATAACGGTTTTCTATATGTAGAGAAACATGCATCCAACTTTAAATGATATAAGTGAAGTGCAAAGAGCATTCAATATATCAACCATGGACTTTCCCAAACCAGCATGGTGCATTGCTGAAAGAAAAATAAAAGGCACACGACGCTCCAAGAATTTACGCATATCAAGTGAACAAAACAAAAACAGAGACATATCGATAATTGTTGAAGAAGAAAGATGGGATGCCTCCCGGGGCATCCCCAAGCTTAGACGCTTGAGTCTCCTTGAATATTTACTTGGGGTGCCTTGGGCATCCCCAAGCATGAACTCTTGTCTATACTTATTATTCTCACATGGACACCTCCTCGATCTTCGAACACTTCATCCACACAGAACTTTTTTTAGAAACGTTAGTACACATAACACCAAATCCCCTCATGTCTTGCCATAAAATTATTGCATAATTATAATCTAACATTACCCACTGTATGCTATCACAATTCTATGGCTCACAAGTCATTGGGGCTCAACAAGAATTCAAACATAAGCATGCAAAGCAACTATAAAAGCAATCTGTAAAAACAGGATAGTCTGTAAAGATGAAACGTATAATTCTGTTACTCAAAAAAATCTGAAAAATTAGGACGTAATACATAATTTGTATAGAAGTATTTTCTAAAAATTTCAGAATTTTTGCACTCTCCGGTAAAATATGAAAATTCAAACACTACAGCAAAAGTTTCTGTTTTTACACAGCACATATCAAACAAGTAATTTAAACATCCTAAAGGTAATTCTTGGCACATTATTTTTATAACACAATGGATTTATACAAGGGGATAATTATTATTTTTGAAAAGTTTTTGTAATCAAGATCCACAAAGTTTCCATGGGTATGAACAAAGTTCAAGGCTAGCCCCCACTTCAACGGTGCTCGTCCTTCTCACTTTCACTTTTCTTTTTGAAAAGGTTTTAAGTTCCCCACTTTATTTTTTGTTTTTAATTATTTTAAAATCACACAACAGAAATAAATGACTCTCTAAAACTTCCGAGTTGTCTCCCTGTCAGCGCTTTCTTTAAAGCCATTAAGCTAGGCATATAGTGCTCAAGTAATTGATCCACCCGGATCCCAAGGTATATCAAAGCCAATTTTAATTAATAATGATATATATTAAGTAGTGAGCACAAAGCCATTTTTTTTTTGAAATTACTGAACATTTTTTAAAATACGAACATTTTTTGAAATTGTAAACAAAAAATGAAATATAATTTTTTTTTAAATTCCTGAAGACATTTTGAAACATGAACATTTTCTAAAATTCCGAATTTATTTTGAAAATGAGAACATTTTTTAAATTCAAAGCGAATTTTGTAAAAACAAGAACATGTTTACAAAATTCCAAATAAATATTTAAAATTTTCAAACAAAAGAAACATCAAAAATAAAAAAACGAAGGAGCAAAGAAAAGAAAAGAAAAGTGAAAATGAAAAAGAAAAAAAGAAAAAGGGGAAAGGCGAAATAGAATGGGCGGCCCAGGTCAGCCGCCCTGTGTGAAACGTGAGTTGTTTGACGCAAGGAGCGTCACATGGTAGTACACCTGGGCATTCTCCGGGTCGAGCCGGGTTTCGGGCCGGCCTATCAAAGCCCGACTTGCAAAGTCTAGGCCCGAGCCCGGCCCGGTCCGGCCCGGCCCAGCCAAAAAACCACATATAAAAGCCCGAGCCCGGCCCGAAGGGACAAAATGAAGCAATTTTGGGCTGGTACGGGTCGGGCCTCCATGTAAACTGCGTGATTTCCTAGGCCCGAGCCCAGCCCGACATATGCAACAGACTGCTTTTTCAGGCCTGAGCCTGCCCCGAAGGCAAAGCCCGACCTGGCTCGGCCCGGGTTTTTCGTGCCGCGTTCGGTCTAGATCGTCGGGCCGGGCTGCCCATGCCTAGGTTTACATAGGAGCTCCCTTCCGGAGGAGTCCATACGGGTCCCTCCAGCCCCTAGGGCGTGCATGGGCTGTAGGGGGCGCAATCAATCCCCACGCTTAAGGTGAGTACCGATAAGGTAGCGACCGACCTTGCTAAAGAATTTGGTTGCATTGTTGAACAACTCCGAGGCACCGAGGAATTCCCCAAAGCTGAATTAGCTTGGAAATATGTCCCCGGGAACCCTCTGGTCAGACCTGAGCAGGTCCTACTTCTGTCAACACAAATGCAAAGATTGCATGAGTGGTACATGACAGAAGTAAAGCAGGGCAACAGATGCTCATGGTGAGGGTCAAGAAAGAGCATTTCTTCACTGATTCAGAGATAATGATTGAGCTTTCAGAAATTTTTCAGTTATATAATCTAGACGCACTCGACAAATCTATCGTCAGTTGCTATTGTGTGTAAGTGATTTCTTTCTGTAATTTAAGTCTCTAGCTCATCTTGTTCATTGCCTGTAATTATCCTCACTATATTCTTTTGTACATTATTATGCAGAACGAAGATTCTCGAAAGCCGAAAACGTGGAATCTTTGACATTGGGTTCATTGACCCATATATCATGTATGAAGTGGTGGTAAAGGACTTCGCTGATGAAACAGAGGCTAACTTGCTAATGTTTATGAAGGAACAAAATATTAAAATAGATATACTATTTCCTTACAACTTCCGGTGAGTGTTACTGTCTTGTACTACAAATTCTATTTTGCTTACTCGATGCTAAGTGTAGTTGAGTTATGCATGCCTGCTTATATAAACGGTGTGCGCAAGTTCCACTGGATCTTGCTGGACATTAAAGTTGACGCTGGAAGTGTTTTAGTCTTTGACTCACTAGATAAAGACCCTGAACAGTTCAGAAGCGTGTATTTGATGCTCGACAGGTAATTTCAACCAGTATCGGCCTCTTTCGTTCATTTCCTGATATCAAGTAATTAATAACTCCTTTATTCATGTTCTTTGCCGGGCAGGGTTTGGAAACGGTTCACCAAAGATGTTGTCAGTGATTGGAAAACGAAGCTGACATGGCAACGGGGCAAGGTAATTAAGTAGTACTAGCTAGGTCCGCGCACCTCTTTAATTCCAGTATCAATACCATTATCATGCTTCATTATTATCTCATTGAATTACATTCTCGCATAGTGCATGAAACAAGAAAAGCGGACGAATTTATGTGCATACTACATTTGCGAGAACATTCGCATGACGACCGAATGGCGCAGAGATCAAAGAGCACTTCGGGTACGTAAACACTATTTACATTTTTTTTATCATGATCTAATATATATACACATAAATAATATATTCATATTGATCTCCTTCTTTAAAGAAGCAAGAGATGCGGGATAGGCTCCTACCAGAGAACCGCCTACGAGCAATTCAAGAGGAAATCGTGGGTTTTTTGCTGGAGGAGGTCATATGTGAAAGCGGAGAATACCATTGCACCTAATGCCTGCATGTAATGATCTACAAACTGTAGGAGAAATTGTATATATATATATATATATATATATATATATGTGTGTGTGTGTGTGTGTGTGTGTGTGTGTGTGTGTGTGTGTGTGTGCATCACTAGTAGAAAATAGACCTTTTTTCCACATCATTAGTCCCGGTCTGGTTTTGAACCGTCACAAATGTGACCATTAGTCGCGGTTCGTGACGGGCATCATTAGTGCCGGTTCGTTCCGGACCTTTAGTCCCAGTTCGTGCCACCAACCGGGACTAAAGGGGTGGTGACAGGCTGGTGTCAGCCTGGGGCCCCACGATAACCTTTAGTCCCGGTTTGTGCCACGAACCGGGACTATAGGCTAACCTTTAGTCCCGATTTGTGTCTCGAACCGGGACTAAAGGTCCCCTATATGAACCCTTCGGCCATCAAGAGCTCTCTGTTCTTCCCCTTTCCTCTCCTCTGGTTCTTCCTCTCTTCCCCGAGCTCATCCTCCATTTTGCCAAAATTTGTCAAGATTTGGAGGCACCCTATCCATCCAAGTGTTCACAAAGGTTAGCAACTTTGTCCTTTCATCTCTCATTGCTAGATTAGCTCTTGCAATGCTCTATAAGTATAGTGATTTGTGGGTTTTCGTTTGGGAGTATTTATATGTGGTAGTTTATTTGATTTATATGCAATTTGCGCTCAAATTAAGTTCTTACTTTGCATGCGTAGGTGTGGTTTACTTAGTGCCTTCCCGTCCCCGTCGTAACCACCGTCGATCGCCCGCACCGTCCCGTAGCAGGCACCACCTTGGTGAGCCTCTTGTTCTTATCCTTTTTTTATAAAAAAATCATGTTTGTAAGATTTAGTTAGTTTTCTTACCTATATGGTTGTTTGTTATACATAGTGGCATGGTTTTGATATCCGTCCCCGTCGGCCCTCGTCCGGTTTATGATTCGGATGTGGTATATACTCTCTTTTATAACTGTTTGTTGCATTTCGTGTTTATGACAATTATGCCCATCAAGTTGACATAGATATTTTTATCTAGGAGGTATGTGAACCGGAAATTGCAACCGACATAGATATTCTTGTCAAGAAGTTAAATTTAGTTGAAAAAGAAAACGAGTATTTGAAAGAAAAATTGAAAAGAGTTGAAGAAGAGAAGATGAAACTGGAGTTGTATGTTGCCGATGTCGTCGATGATCACAAGATCAAGATGGATGCAATGTGCTTGAAGATTAGAAAATTTAAAAAATATGCCATTGATAGTGAGGCTTGTTATCACTATGCTGTTGGATCAATTGTTACCTTAGTTGCGATCTTGATCGCATTTGTTGTTGCATTTAAATGCTTTAGCTAGAGAGTTTGTATGTTGCTTTATGAGAACAAGTGTGTATGAACTTGTATTAATTTGGTCTTTTCGGTGTTGTGTAATGAAGATGAGCCGGCAATGGATGTACGATGACCGATGGTCTCCCCAGTTCTTTAATGGCGTCCATACTTTTCTGGTTGCGGCTGAGGCAAACAAGCGGGCGGATGGTTTTATGTATTGTCCATGTGCTGGCTGTAAGAATGATCGAAATTACTCTAACTCAAGAACCATTCACGTCCACCTGTTTGAGTCCTGTTTCATGTCCGGCTATAACTGTTGGACCAAGCACGGAGAAAGAGGGTTCCTAATGGAAGTGAATGAGGAAGAAGAGGATGACGACAGCTATCCTGGCCATGGGTTCCATGAATACGATGGTACAACAATGGGGGAAGAAGCTGAGCCGGCAATGCGGGAAGGAGCTGAAGAAGAGGCATTAGATGAGCCCGCTGATAATCTTGGTCGGGCCATTGCCGATGCAAAGAGAAACTGCGAAAGTGAAAAGGAGAAGCTGAAGTTGCAGCGCATGTTAGAGGATCACAAGAAATTGTTGTACCCAAATTGCGAAGATGACAAGAAAAAGCTGGGTACCACACTGGAATTGCTGCAATGGAAGGCAGAGAATGGTGTACCTGACAAGGCATTTGAAAAGTTGCTGAAAATAATGAAGAATAAGCTACCAAAGGACAACGAATTGCCCGACAGTACGTACGAAGCAAAGAAGGCCGTCTGCCCTCTAGGATTAGAGGTGCAGAAGATACATGCATGCCCTAATGACTGCATCCTCTACCGCGGTGAGTACGAGGATTTGAATGCATGCCCGGTATGTTGTGCATTGCGCTATAAGATCGGCCACGATGACCCTGGTGATGTTGCGGGCGAGCACCCCAGGAAGAAGATTCCTGCCAAGGTGATGTGGTATGCTCCTATAATACCACGGTTGAAACGTTTGTTCCAAAACAAAGAGCATGCCAAGTTGATGCGATGGCACAAAGATGACCGTAAGAAAGACGGGAAGTTGAGAGTACCCGCTGACGGATCACAGTGGAGAAAATTTGAGAGAAAGTGGAAGGACTTTGCAGATGACGCAAGGAACGTATGGTTTGGTTTAAGTGCAGATGGCATCAATCCTACTGGGGAGCAGAGCAGCAATCATAGCACCTGGCCTGTGACTCTATGTATCTATAACCTTCCTCCTTGGTTGTGCATGAAGCGGAAGTTCATTATGATGCCAGTGCTCATCCAAGGCCCCAAGCAACCCGACAACGACATTGATGTGTACCTAAGGCCATTAGTCGAAGAACTTTTAGAGCTGTGGAATGGAAAAGGTGTACGTGCGTGGGATGAGCACAAACAGTAGGAATTTGACCTGCGAGCGTTGCTGTTTGTAACCATCAATGATAGGCCTGCTCTCAGTAACATTTCAGGACAGACAAACAAGGGATACCACGCAGGCACGCACTGTTTAGATGATACCGACAGTATATATTTGGATAAATGTAAGAAGAATGTGTACCTGGGGCATCGTCGATTTCTTCAGAGCAGGCATCCCGTAAGAAAGAAAGGCAAGCATTTCAAAGGTGAGGCAGATCACCAGAAGAAGCCTCGCCACCGTACTGGTGATGATATACTTGATATGGTCAAGGATTTAAATGTAATCTTTGGAAAGGGTCCTGGCGGACAATCTGTTCCGAATGACGCTGACCTAGCATATTGGAAAGACCTAGAGGTCCGCTCTGCAATCGACGTGATGCACGTGACGAAGAATCTTTGCGTGAACCTGCTAGGCTTCTTGGGCGTGTATGGGAAGACAAAAGATACACCGGAGGCACGGGAGGACCAGCAACGTATGCACGGAGAAGACAGCATGGATCCAAAGCAGTTTCAGGGTCATGCCAGCTACGCTCTTACTAAAGAAGAGAAGGAAATCTTCTTCGAATGCCTGCTCAGTATGAAGGTCCCGTCTGGCTTCTCGTCGAATATAAAGGGAATAATAAATATGGCAGAGAAAAAGTTCTAGAACATAAAGTCTCATGACTGCCACGTGATTATGACGCAACTGCTTCCGGTTGCATTGAGGGGGCTTCTACCGGAAAACGTTCGATTAGCCATTGTGAAGCTATGTGCATTCCTCAATGCAATCTCTCAGAAGGTAATCGATCCAGGAATCCTACCAAGGTTAGAGAATGATTTGGTGCAATGTCTTGTCAGTTTCGAGTTGCTGTTCCCACCATCCTTCTTCAATATGATGACGCACGTCCTAGTTCGCCTAGTCGAGGAGATTGCCATTCTGGGTCCTGTATTTCTACACAATATGTTCCCCTTTGAGAAGTTCATGGGAGTCTTAAAGAAATATGTTCATAATCGTGCTAGGCCAGAAGGAAGCATCTCCAAGGGCCATGAAATAGAGGAGGTCATTGAGTTTTGTGTTGACTTTATTCCTGACATTAAGCCGATTGATGTTCCTGAATCGCGGCATGAGGGCAGACTGGGTGGAAAAGGCATGCTAGGAAAGAATTCAGTAATATGCCGGGACGGGCATTCTTTGGCGCAAGCACACTACACAGTTCTACAAAGTTCCGCCTTGGTGGCTCCGTATATCGAGCAACACAAGAATATTCTACGCTCCAAACACCCGGAGCAGTCTGACGACTGGATTACACGTGAACAAACTGTGACTTTCGCCGGTTGGTTGCAGACACATCTCATGCATGACGACACTGTTGCAGATGACTTGTACTTGCTGTCCAAGTTACCATCTTCGACTATATTGACTTTCAAAGGGTACGAGATAAATGGGAATACCTTTTACACGATCGCCCATGATAAAAAGAGCGCCAACCAAAACAGTGGTGTCCGCTTTGATGCAGCAAACACCAATAGGCCAAAGGACACATATTATGGTTACATAGAGGAGATATGGGAACTTGACTATGGACTTGGTTTGAAGGTCCCTTTGTTTCGGTGCAAATGGGTCAATCTGAGAGGAGGCGGGGTAAAGGAAGACCCGCAATACGGAATGACAATAGTGGATCTCAACAATCTTGGGTACGCAGACGAACCATTCGTCCTAGCCAATGATGTGGCGCAGGTTTTCTATGTGAAGGACATGTCTACCAAGCCAAGAAAAAGAAAAGATAAGGAAGCGAATACATCATACGATGAGCCAAAGCGCCACATAGTTCTTTCAGGGAAAAGAAACATCGTGGGAGTGGAGGACAAGACAGACATGTCAGAAGATTATGAAAAGTTTCATGAAATTGCTCCCTTCACAGTGAATGTTGACCCGAGCATCAAGTTAAATGATGAAGATTGTCCATGGTTACGGCGCAAAGGGACACACGCGAAGAAAAAGTTTTATACCCAAAGATCCCACTCTAGGATGTGACCGGCTTCACCGCCAATTGAGCATCATCCTTTCTATTTGTCTTTTGTTTCTTTCTAAGTGTGTTTGTAAAAATGGAGTTGGAAAAATGAAATATACCGTCGGAAAATGAAAGGATTTCTAGATAGATCAACAAAACACACGGTTTCCCCTGCATACAGCCTGACGGTGGCTCGTGAGTGCTCGCATATGAAATGCACCGTCGGACCGTATGCAGGGAATCCGATTGATTTGTATTCGGTCGATGAACTAAAGGATTTCTAGATAGATCAACAAAACACACGGTTTCCCCTGCATACAGCCCAACGGTGGCTCGTGAGTGCCCGCATATGAAATGCACCGTCGGACCGTATGCAGGGAATCCGAATGATTTGTATTCGGTCGACGAACTAAAGGATTTCTAGATAGATCAACAAAACACACGGTTTCCCCTGCATACAGCCCAACGGTGGAAATATGAAATGCACCGACGGACCGTATGCAGGGAATCCGAATGATTTGAATCCGAATGAGTACACACACTAAGTGTCGAACATGTCCGAGAGGTGGGCTATATATAGGGTCGTGTGCCTCTTTAGTCCCGGTTGCTAGCACGAACCGGGACTAGTCGTCATAGTGCTGATCCAACAGCTCACAAGCGCTTGAAAGAAACACACGATCCATGTGCTTCTTCCTGATTGGTACGACCTTCACCGCCCAAGGTTATAAAGATATGCAAAAATAATAATTATATAAAAACAAAAAGTATAGCATTTCATTTTTTTTAAACTTATTTCAACTCCTGACTTTTTGTGCGTTCAGTATGCACCATTCGAAGCCACGTCATCAATTTTCAACCCTTTCTGACTTCATTTGCTATTTTTCATGCATTTACTGATTTTTTTGAGCTAAATGACCCTAAAATTGAAAAGCACTACAAATGAACTCTGAAAAGTTTGAAAGTTGGCATGGTATCATCATTTCACCCACATAGCATGTGCTAAAAAGTTGAGAGGGTTACGGCAAAAACTGGATGCACTTCGTGTACAAAATGGACAATCTCTTTCGAAGTATCTGGGTTTCAGACGAAAACTCGTCTGTTACAAAGGCATTTCATTTTTTAAACTTATTTCAACTCCAGACTTTTTGTGCGTTCAGTATGCACCATTCGAAGCCACGCCATCAATTTTCAACCCTTTCTGACTTCATTTGCTATTTTTCATGCATTTACTGATTTTTTTTGAGCTAAATGACCCTGAAATTGAAAAGCACTACAAATGAACTCTGAAAAGGTTGAAAGTTGGCATGGTATCATCATTTCACCCACATAGCATGTGCTAAAAAGTTGAGACGGTTACGGCAAAAACTGGATGCACTTCGTGTACAAAATGGACAATCTCTTTCAAAGTATCAGGGTTTCAGACGAAAACTCGTCTGTTACGAAGGCATTTCATTTTTTTAACTTATTTCAACTCCAGACTTTTTGTGCATTCAGTATGCACCATTCGAAGCCACGCCATCAATTTTCAACCCTTTCTGACTTGATTTGCTATTTTTCATTCATTTACTGATTTTTTTTGAGCTAAATGACCCTGAAATTGAAAAGCACTACAAATGAACTCTGAAAAGGTTGAAAGTTGGCATGGTATCATCATTTCACCCACATAGCATGTGCTAAAAAGTTGAGAGGGTTACGGCAAAAACTGGATGCACTTCGTGTACAAAATGGACAATCTCTTTCGAAGTATCAGTCTTTCGAACGAAAACTCGTCTGTAACAAAGGCATTTCATTTTTTTAAATATCCTAAGAATTAAAAAATTGAATATAATGATAAAACACACTAATATTAAACAACAGAAAAAAGAATCACGGAAAAATCTATTTTTGAAGTAAAGTTATTCACAAACTAGTGATTCACACAAATTTCAAATAATTCAAATTTAAACTATTCAAATTTGAAAACTACTAGCACTAACAGAAAGTTTATAATTTTTTTTACCTAAAGCAAAAAGATTCACAAAGAAACTCTAAATAAAGCAAAAACCAACTCAGAAACAAAAGAAAATAAATAAAGCAGAAAACAAAAGAAAATAAATAAAGCAGAAAACAAAAAAAACTATTAAAAAAAAGCCCACCTATTGGGCCGCCACGACCTGCATACAACCAGACAACCAACCTCTAGTTGGGCCAGGATGCAGGCCCGTACGGCCCAGTTGGCCCCATAGGGCGGCAGAGGTGGGATAGGCCCGGAAGGCCTGTTTAGAGAGGAGCTCGACACGGTAGCCGCGGTGGGGCTTAGAAACCGGTGCGAGCTCCTCTCGACTAGCGAGGTGGGACTAAACATCCACCGCGCCCCTCGCCTGGCACAAAACCTTTAGTCGCGGTTGGTGGCTCCAACCGCGACTAAAGACCCCCCTTTAGTCGCGGTTGGAGCCACCAACCGCGACTAAAGGTGAATTTCATCCAGTCCAAGCGGCGGGAAGCCAGACCTTTAGTCGCGGTTGGTGGTTCCAACCGCGACTAAAGGGGGCCTTTAGTCGCGGTTGGAGCCACCAACTGCGACTAAAGGTCCCTCTATATATACAACACTTACGAAATTTTCCCCAAATCAGCCTTTTCGCCATCGCCGTCCATCCGCGCGTCCCTGCCCCTCGACGTCGCCGTCCGTCCGTCTGCACCTCTGCCGCCGCACCTCGACGCTGCCATCCGTCCGCGCCTCTGCCGCACCTCGACGTCGTGGCCGCCGCGCCCCTACACCTCGCCGTCACCGTCCGTCTGCGCCCCTACCGCACCTCGACGCCGCCGTCCGTCTGCGCCTCTGCCGCACCTCGACGTCGTGGCCGCCGCGCCCCTGCACCTCGCCATCGCCGTCGCCGCCCCTCCTCGACCTCGCGCGCCGTCGCCCCGCTGTGAGCCCCTGCCGCCATGGCCGCCCCCTCCCATCGAGCCCGCACACACACACACCCACACATGCATGAACACACACACACACACACATTTTCGATTTAGATGTTTTATTTGTTTTTCACTAGTATATATGTATGTATGAATGCATGTTAGATGGATATAATTAGTGTTTAATTAGTATAGATTTTATTTTTATAATGTTGTTTTTCTATTTTTTAATGGATGTATAGAAGTATGCTTAATTAGTGTTTCTTTTTCTGTTTTTTAATTTTATATAATGTTGTTTATCATAGTATAGAAAAAATTGCTATATAATTTTTTTTACTTTTAGTTATAGCTAGATAAATGTTAGATATAAAAAGATATAGAAATGTTTTTTATACTTTTTTATTGCTATATAAATTTTAGATATAAAAAGATATAGAAATGTTAGATGAATGTTAGATTTGCAATTAGTATATGTATGTATACAATAGATTATTCTCTTAGTCCTTTAAGGGATTTAGAAATCCCTTAAAGGTTAAGAGAATCCGTTATGATTCTGAAGGTTCCTCGTATATAAGAAATCACAATCAAGCATTTAAAAATGTTAAATTTGTATAGAATTTGTTCTCGACGTCAACGATGCCTGGCCCCCATCCTCGTCGTCGACTCGTTCGCGATGACGTCCTGCTTCAGAGGCGCCATGTCGGGACTGGGCTCCGCCAGGCTGGCACTGGGAGGTGCTACCTTCAGGGGTGCGTAGGTTGGTGAGGAACCCGGCCCCGGGTCCCGTCGTCAACCCGGAACTTCTTTGGTGGCGTTCGCTTGGGCCACTTTAGGTGCGGAGGCAGCCGGCCCCGCCGGAGGTGGTACGTCGCCGTGTCAGGGAGGAGAACGAGCACGTCCGTCGCTACATGGATGCGTTGGACGTCAGGTTCTCCAATACCTGGCAGGTTCTTCAAGGATCTCACCCGAGCTATGATCCTGTGATGGTTCCTTCTCTTTGGGTGTCCACCGCCCGCGCCTCATGAACCGCGAGTGAACTAGATGCATCGATAATATTCGATCTGTATTAGCTAGTGATAATACTCGAGATGTATTCGAGATTATATTCGATAATATTCGAGACAATTTATTCGAGATTATATTCGATGATGCATATTATATGAATTATTCGAGATGCATATTACATACTATGATTCAGTTTTTTCCTTATTGATTGCATGCATTCTAATTTGAATACTAAATTGTTTTATCTTTCTTCTGGATTAGTTAAATAAAAGCTATGGACAATACCTGCAGAGAAGGAGAAGAGGCTCTGTTCGACCTCATACGCTCCACGAGCCCAGAGCATGAACCTGAAGATGATGACGGCTCGCAATATCTGAACAATTCCGGTGAGGGTTGTATGATATTTGATGAAGACGAACGAATAGATGAAGGCGACGACAACGATGTTGACAAAGAAAATGTTCTTCAAATAACAAAGACCGGCGAGGTATATTTATTATATAAGCCATCCGGTGATCATTACATGTCTTAATTGATTTGTATGTATTAACGAATCGATCTTTCTTCTGTTAGGCCTCCGGATCGAGCAAATCTTCTACAAGCGACAGGGTAGTTCGAGGCCCGGCCAAAAAGTTGGATAAGGGCGTAAAGTTCAACATCGATTCCATCAAAACATCAAATGGCGAACCGCTTGAACATAGGAAAAATGCGACCAAGTTCAAGAATCAATGCAGAGTTATTGTCAGGGACCAAATCCCGATCACAATTCAAGAATGGAAAAAGCCAGCAAAGGGAGATCGAGCAGGCCGAGTTACTTTTGTCGACGAAAGAGCAAAAGATGTGCTTTGGACTACGCTCATGGAACATTTGACCCTACCAGATAATTTGACAGATGCAGATCTGAAGAAAGTCAGAAACTATGTTCTTAAAAAGATGGCGATCGCATTCAACACCTTCAAGAAAAATACATGGACTAAGTACGTCAAATCCAGAAAGAAGACTCCAGAATTCACGGGAGCACTGGTGAAGGCAAAAGATCACTGGGACGCTTTCGTGAAGTTGAAGGAATCGGAAGAAGCTAAGGACCGGTCGAGAAAAAACAAGATTAATGCTACGAAAAAGAAGTGGCACCATCATATGGGGCCAGGTGGCTACCAGGTGGCCCTGCCTAAGTGGGATAAATCTGAGCAAGAGATGATTAGTGCAGGGGTCAGTCCAGTTACATTGACATGGCCCCCCAGGTGCAGGACATGGTTTTATGCGCATGGGGGGAAGTTGGACCCAGAGACAGGGCTGGTTATGGTGAAGGCTAGTCTTAAAGAAGCGACAGACGAAATACTTATTGCAATAGAAGAAGCTCGAACGGGGGTGTTCACGCCCAATAGAGAGAACGACGAGCTTACGCGCGCCCTGAAGAATCGTGAACACCCGGGAAGAACACGAGGCAAAGGCGTTGTTCCGTGGTTTGAGGGGTTTGCGGATTGGAACGACGACTATAGAAGCCGTGCGAGAAACAAGATGCAGGAGGAGAAGAAGAAGAAGGAGGAAGCACTCCGCCTTGAAGGCCTAGAATCAAAGCACCTGGAGTTGGAACGATTTGTCAGGCGGCAGCAGGAGCAGATCGACTCACTCAGCCAGGAAAGGGCGTCTCAGCGGCAGCATGAGCAGATCGATCCAGCATTGGATAGCACCGTCCCATCTATGCCGAGAAGCAGCGTGGGTTCCGCCCCGGCCGATATCGATAATGCACTGCTAGCTAGCTACCCTGTGGATGATATCAAAGACAGGATTAACTGTGAGCTACACATGAAAGTGAAGAACTTATCCATGAAGGTGGCGGACGGCTATGCTTTAGCAAATCCCCCTGAAGCAACCTTCCATTGCAATCCCATTCCAGCAGGCTATGCTCGTGTCAGGGTTGATGAAGTGATGTCAGGATATAACGAGCTACAACTTGACATTCTTGGAGGTGATGAGGAGAGAACACTGGGAGAGGCCATACATCATATCATTCTATGGAAAAAGGATTGCATCGTCTTCCCAAGGCCACCGACTCCTCCTCCTCCAAGTCCGCCGCCGCATCAGTCGACTCCTCCTCCTCCAAGTCCGGCACCGCGTCAGCCGACTCCTCCTCCAAGTCCGGCACGGCGTCAGCCAACTCCTCCTCCTCCAAGTCCGCCGACACCGCATCAGCTGACTCCTCCTCCAAGTCCGGCACGGAGTCAGCCCAAGCAACAGTGGAAGAGAGAGGCCGCAGCTATGACGGCTAGCGGTACAACAGGCAAGAAATTCAAATATGGTCCAGATCTCAAGCCTCTTCCGAAGTTGTCTTACCACCTGACTCAGGAGGAACTCGACGATGCATGTGATGCCCAATTGAAGGCCCATTTTGCACCGAAACCGCCCGCGCCGCCAAAGGAGAAAGTACCTGAGCATGTCTCACAACACTTTATTGATATGGCTCGACCGGCTGACAATCAGAAGGACTCCGACTATGTGCGGTCTATCAAGAAGTCATATTTAGCAGGGCAAAAGGAGTCGAGCTCGAGCTCGAGCCAAGCAGTTGGCAAAAAAAGCGGGAAAACTGTTCCCCAGCTGGGAGAACAGGCAGTGCAATCGATCCCCCTGCTCATTGTACAAACAACTGTGAGTACCGCCGATCGGCTGGTAATAACCGACGATCTTAGAAGGCAGGCTAAAGAGGCCGGTGTCATTGTTGAACAACTCCTAGGCCTTGAGGAAATCCCCGGGATTACAGAGGAGGAAGTAAAATGGCAATATGTCCGCGGCAAACCTCTGGTCAAGCCTGACGAAGTCAAGCTTCTACCAACGAGAATGTACGATTTGCATACGTGGTACATGCAACAAACAGCAAATACCAATGAAGAGTCCCTCATGGTGAATGTCAAGAAAAGGCATTACTTCCATAAAAAAGATGTGTGGATTCATTATTCAGAGTTGTTACAGTTATTCAATCAAGACGCACTCGACAAATCTATCGTCAGTTGCTATTGTCTGTAAGTGATTTCTTTCTGTAATTTAAGTCTCTAGCTAGCTAGCTGTGCTCTCGTTCATTACCTGTAATTATCCTCACTATATTCTTTTCTGAGGTATTATGCAGAATGAAGATGTATGAAATGAAAAAGCTGGACGCTATGGCATAGGGTTCATTGACACAAATACGGTTAATCAGGCGATATGGGAAGATCAATATTCGAGAAAAGACACAGAGAAATCCCTGCTAGAGTTTTTGAAGCAACTAAACACCCAACCAGAAATACTACTTCCTTGCAACTTCAGGTGAGTGTTACTATATCTTGTACTACAAATTCTATTTTTTGCTTAATTACTAGATGTTAATAAGTGTAGTTGATGAGTTATGCACGTGCCCGCTTATTTATACAAAACGTGTGCGCACGCAGTTACCACTGGATCTTGTTAATCATTGAAGTTGACAAGGCAAAAGTTGAAGTACTGGACTCACTATATAAGAATCCATCCGAATACACAACTGTGAGGGGGATGGTCGACAGGTAATTTCAATCATTATCGCACTATGTCGGCCTCTTTACTTCATTTCCTGATATCAACTAGTTAATAACTCCTTTATTCATTTTCTTTGCCGGCGGGCAGGGCTTGGGTCAAGTTCGTCAAACAGGTCCCAGGCGACTGGGAACAAAAGCTGACATGGGTGCGACCCAAGGTAATTAAGTAGTACTAGCTAGCTACGTCCGTGCATCTCTTTAATTCTAGTTTCAATACCATTATCATGCTTGATTAATTATTACCTTATTGAATTTTATTCTCGTAAAGTGCATGAAGCAGGAGCAGGGGAATGCTTTATGCGCATACTACGTTTGCGAGAACATTCGCATGATCACGTCTGAAAGAAGCAGAAATGAAAGAAATCTTTGGGTACGACGTTTGCCAGAACACTATCCATATTTTTTTTATCATGATCTAGCTAATATATATACACACAACTAATATATTCATCTTGACCTCCTGATTATAGCTGAACGAGATGCGGGGCCAGCTCCTACCAACGGCTCGCGTACAAGCAATTCAAGAGGAAATATCTGGATTTCTGGTCGACCAGGTCATAGATCCCAAAGGAGAATACCATTACAAGATCAAGAAGTAATGCCTGCATATATGTAATGATCCGCAAATTGTAGGAGAAATTGTATATACCAAATTGTATATATATATGTGTGTGAATGGTCGTCGTACGAGAAATTCGATGATATATATATATGATCGGTTCTATGAGAAATTCTATTTATATATATATGCACAACGTGTACAGTATGTAGTAGCGTAATATATGTTTGAAATGAAAAATAATTAAATGGAAAATACAAAATTAAAAGGAAAAATAAACCATAATTAATTCATAAACCCCTGAAGGATTAAAAGGAAAAATAAACCAAAATTAAAAGAATTAAATACTTTTAGTCCCGGTTGGTATTACCAACCGGGACTAAAGGTCCCCCAGCCCACGGCGCCGGCAGGTGCCACGTGGTGGGCCTTTAGTGCCGGGCCGTGTTGAACCGGCACTAAAGGGGGGGGGCTTTAGTCCCGACCCTTTAGTGCCGGTTGGAGAACCGGCACTAAAGGCCCTTACGAACCGGCACTATAGGCCGATTCTGCACTAGTGCATGGTCGTGAGAAATTATAAGGTATAAGTATGGTCATATGAAGAAATTATATTATATATGCATAACGTGTACAATATGTAGTAGCGTAAAATATGTTTGAAATGAAAAAGAATTGAATGAAAAACACAAAATGAAAAGGAAAAATAAACCATAAACCATAAACCCCTAAACCCCCTAAAAGCCCTAAAAAACGAAATCTTCACCCTTTAGTCCAAGTTGGTGACACCAACCGGGATTAAAGGTCCTCCTGCCCCCGGCGCGCGCAGGCGGCCACGTGGAGGGCTTTAGTTCTGGGTCATGGCCAACCGGGACTAAAGGGTGGGGCCTTCAGTCCCGATTTGTTAGTCCCGGTTGGCGAACCGGGACTAAGGGCCTCCGCCAACCGGGACTAAAGCCCGTTTCTCCATTAGTGACTCCTGACGGATTCATTTCTTTCAGGCTAGAAAAAAATACACAAGAAGGCAAAAAGAGGCTGACGTGACTCCATAGTTTTGGCGCCCAACACACACGAGCTTGTGAGGAAAAAAAATTGAAGCTTGTAAGAAGGGAAGGCTTTTGGATGTTTTGCACGGAATTTTTGGTCCTTCTCTTGTAACAGAAGCTTCTACACAGGGAAGGCTTCTTTTATCTAGCCTGAAAGAAACGAATCCGCTAACAATACTTCATTCGTTTTTCTCCTCTTCTTCCACGAGCTCCTATCTGGGGTATCTCGTACTCCAACGGGCTTGATGAATCTATCCAGGTCGATGAAAGAGGCGTTCTGACTGGCGGTTTCAATGAAAGTCGAGATATGGTCCTTAAAGTCTTGACCTTCCGGATTTCCTGCACGAACATTCTTAAGTTTTCCTTCATTGATCATGGGGAAGTGTACCCGAGTAAGATGAAGAAGAACATAATTTCCATGCAGGCACCGGATTTCTTCCACGTTGACACTCGGTCGGACACTTGCAGAAGATGTTGCAAAACAAACAAGCATACGTCCACCAACCTCTTCTCCAAGACATGCGGCTGCATTGATCTTCTTGGTGGACTCTTTCACTTGGGTTACACTAGTTTTTCTTAATTCAGTACACTCTTTCAATGGGGTTATTGATTCAGTAACCGGAGTTGATGCTCAAGAAGTTTATTTTATGTCGATACCATATTCTTCAAGCTCCTTTTCCATCTTCTTTTTCTCCGCAGTCGGATCAGGGCAAAAAACTGCATAAATGAAATTTAAAACAGTCAGCAAATCAGAATTAGGTCATGGGTTTAGTATGACTGATTTCAATCGGGTAGAACACGGATGCTTAACTTCAAGCCTCTGTTTAACCGCATCTAGTTGGCCCACCAAGATGTTTTTGGTAGCTATGCCTCGATTGAGATCGGCAAGGTCCTTTTCATACTTTATTTTGTTCTTCTCCTTGATGTCAGGCATACTGAAGTATTTTGTGCGCTAGTTGGACACACACACTTTGAGATCGTTAATTTGCTTCTTTAGGACTGCAACCTATTTCTCGAAATAATCATTGAGGTCTCTTGTTTCTTGAAGTTGCATCAACCCATTATCGAATCTTTTCATTTTCGCTTCAGCTTCCTCCCAAGATTTGGCAAGGGTTGTATCATTGTATTCCAAGCATTTCTTTGTAGACTGTTGAAACATTGTTCCTCAATCGTTTGGCCAGAAGGATATTTTCAGCATGTGCATCTGTTGTAATCAATTTCGTTTGGAATCAGATTAGGGACAAAATTCAAGTTCACTTGGTTTGCAAGATTTATTTTTTATTTTATATATTTTTCTCTTCATTCCACTCGGACCGACACCAAATCATTCTTTTCCTTCCACTTGAATTTATTCCGAATCAAATTTTCCTTGCTCACAAGCTTGCTAGTGTTGGGTGCCAAAATTGGGGGGTAAGGGAATCTCGAGCGCCGAGTCCTAAACCACGCGCATCTTTCCGGCCCGGTTGGTTCAGATGTGATTTTCCATCCAACATGTTACCCCATTCATCCGCGAATATATCCAGACGTCTGTTTTCCCGCAAGTCGCATGTAAATAACAAATGTTGGTACCGAAAATACATAGTTCTTACATAAAATTTATTTTAAATGCACAACTCAAACATTAGCTCACTGGTTCATTGTTGTTCCACATATGCTCCACAAGATCACTAAGTAGATAGGCATGCACGTGATGATCTAGAAGATTTCGATGCATCTACAGGAAGTTCATAAGCTGACTTACATCTTGATCTTCCCGGATTTGAACTTTCTCCAGTCGCTTCAAAATCATTTGTTTGGGCAACACCATCACCCTTATCCTCGACTATAATATTATGCAAAATAACACAAAATGTCATCAGATGCCACGAAGTTTCCGATTCCCACATCATTGCAGCTCCATGAACAATTCCCCAACAAGCTTGAAGCACTCTTAATGCTCTCTCCACATCCTTCCTAGCTGCTTCCTGCATTGATGCAAAGTGTCTTCGTTTGTTTTCGTGTGGTTTGGATATGGTCTTCACAAACGGCGACCACTGAGGATGCCATCGGCAAGATAGTATCCCATGTTGTAGTCACGATCGTTGACAGCATAGTTGCACGGCGACGATTCCTTACTACAAGGCCTCCTGAACACGGGAGATCGTTGAAGCACGTTGATGTCGTTGTGAGCACCCGACATTCTAAAGAAAGCATGTCAAATCCATAAGTCATGTGATGACACTTCTTCCACTACGATGGTGGCCCTCTTTGGTGTGACCTTGATACATTCCCCACAAACCTATGGGGTAGATCTTCCATTGCCAATGCATACAATCAATTGATCCGAGCATTTCTGGAAACCCTCTCGCATCTTCAGCCAACAGCTTTTCTGTGTGCTGCACATTTGCATCTCTCAGATACTTTGCTCCAAACACCTGCACCACGGCGCAAGCAAATTTGACAGCAGTCTTCAGACATGTGCTCTCCCCCAACCGAACCATCTCACCGACAACATCTGCAGCAGTACCAAGTGCAAGCATCCTTAGACTAGTCGTGCATTTCTGCTTAGCAGATAAAGAAAATTGGCCACAACAATCCCTTGTGAGATTGAAGTAGTCATCGTGTGCCTCCACTCCCTTCACAATGCGCAAAAACAATGGTTTTCGCATGTCAAAACGGCAACAATACTGTGGATCATCCGGAAATCTTGGATCCGGAGCAAAGTAGTTCTTTTGCAATAGCCGTGCTCCATAGACCCTATCCCGATTGATAGTTTTTCTCCCTTTGATTGAGACCTTGAAGTTCAGAATATGCTCCACCAGCTCATCCATTTTTTTCTTGCATGCTCTTGAGCATGATCATGTCCACTTCTTCGTCTGAATCCGACGAATTAAAGAACTCATCTTCAATCAATTCATCAAGCTCCGTCCGTCCATACTCCTCGGCAGACGAAGCATCTGAATTCATGGGTTTCCCTGCAAATAAATCACAAAAATCCAGGTCGGATATTTTGTTGAACACATAGAAGGCAAGGCGCAGCCCGAGAGGTGCTGGACATACCGCGAGCGTCCGGGGCGGAGACGATGTCCGTGGCGGCGAGGACGGGAGAGAGGACAGTTGTGCCGGTCCTGATGGTGCTGAGGTTCGGAATGGCTGTGGAGAAAGAGTGACAATAGATTCTCGTATGTCACGAAGGAGAAAGAAGAGAGGAGAGAGCAAATAGATACAACATGAGCCCGTGAGCAGCAACACAGAGATTCGGAGTTACTCCGAGTCAAAGGAAATAAATGGTTTGCTACCAGTCCGATTGAAATGAACAGGAAAAATAGATTTTTTTTTGACATATACCGGTCCGAGTGAAATGAAGAGGAAATTATTTTTTAATTTTTTGACATTAGTCTGTGTAGAAAGGGAAAATGTGCATCACGTCCTTACCTCGGCAGGCCAAGCATAGCTAGTGCTAGCCTTGCGTCGTCGGCGATATGTGGCTCATCGTCTCCCCATTTATGCCGCGAAGTGTCAACCGAAACGAGCGATGTGGTACTAAATAAATAATAGTATCACGCGGCGTCAACCGGGCCCAACCAGTGGCTAAGCGCCCTATTTTCTTCGCGTCTTCGGCCCACCAGCTTAGCTCTGTAGTCGTCTAGATCCACGCAGCCCCACTGCTACTCACCGCCAGCATCGTGACGTGCGCGCTGCCCGGGGCTCTCATCTTTCTCAGCTGCATGCCACTCCGTTGGCATCGACGGCATGCAGCGACTTTTTTTTTTTGCGAGAAAAACTTTCAATCTATTCATCTTCAATCATGGTAGTACAACAAAAACTAGAAATAATAAAAATTATATCCAGATCCGAAGACCACCTAGCGACGACTACAAGCACTGAAGCGAACCGAAGGCGCGCCGCCGTCATCGCCCCTCCCTCACCGGAGCCGGGCAAAACTTGTTGTAGTAGACAGTCGGGAAGTCGTCGTGCTAAGGCCCCATAGGACCAGCGCACCAGAACAGCAACCGCCGCTGATGAAGAGTAAGGTAGATCGAAAGGATCCAACCTGAAAACACACGAACGTAGACGAACGACGAACAGATCCGAGCAAATCCACCAAAGACAGATCTGCCGGAGACACACCTCCACACGCCCACCGACGATGCAAGATGCATCACCGGAACGGGGGCTGGGCGGGGAGAACCTTATTCCATCTTCAAGGAGCCGCCGCCGTCTCGTCTTCTTGAGCAGCACACAAACCCTAACAAAACTCGAAGAAAGATCTAAAAACGGAGCCCTCCCACCGGCAAGGGTCGAGATCCCCTCCGCCTCCATGGCCCTAGGGCCACCGGAGACAGGGCAGACCAGCGACGGCGCCGGTGGGAGGCGGTGGAGCCCTAGCTTTTTTGGGACGACGGCTAGGGTTAGCTAGGTGGAGTATGCGGCATGCAGCGACTACTATGTGTGTGTCAATATATGCTACTACAAAGTATTTTACTCGCCATGTTACATGCGTGCAATGTAATTCTGACACGTACATAACCAAGTTGAGTTCCCCCAAAAATAAAACCAAGATCAGTTTTGTACTAGAGGTAGCAGGTTCATCAATAGATGCTCTCTTCATACGGAACTTCAAAATTTTCATCCAGCAACCAACGACCAACTTGTAGCTAGGGTTCCTCTGCCTCCCCGCAGCGCCGTCGCCCATCCGCCTAGTCTCCGTTGGTCCTAGTACCATGGGGGCACGGTGGATCCCGGTACTTGTAGCTAGGGATAAATAATAGAAGTTTTGAAGGGGTACACAACTGTGGTATGAAGACAACATTAGGATAAAGATATATACTACAAGTTTAGACGTGAAGAAAAGAAATTAACAACCTCTCATAGAGCCAAAAAAAATGTTGTTTATCATTACCTTATTGTGCATTTGCCAAGCCTTGTAATGCATCTGCCTATAGTCACCTCTTTGCATTAATAATAGAAATTGTACCTCGGTCCACCTACCAGAAAATTGACCTATTAAGTTAATTGATATGTTAAATTATTTAATAGCTTAGATCAATAGGCAATTTTACTGGGCATGATCGTGCTTGTTAAAAAAAATGTTACAACAAGCTGCAACATTCCATGAAAAATAGTATCGGTTCACTATACCGGTGTTAATCTCGATCTTGTCCTTTTAGGTGCCAAGAAATCTAGATCGGTCCATGATAGTTAGATAATTATGCGATTTCAGCGGTGTTGGTTGTGCTCGATGGAGTTCGGCAATTCAGCATATCTTATTTTTAGGCGAGTACGATCCTTCTGTAGGCGGATATGCGCCTGCTCGAGGGCTAGATGCTGAGCCTCGAGGGCCTTCATAGTCGGATCGTCGCCAGGGATTGGTATGTGCAACTGTCGATTCATTATATCGGCAGTAATCTCGATGAGCTATAGCGTGTAGCCGGAACACCTGATGGGATTCACAACAGGTTGTTTATGTAGGAGATATGCCCTAGAGGCCATAATAAATGTTATTGATTATCTCCATGTTCATAATTAGGTTTACGTTCCATGCTATAACTGCTATGGTTCTCGAGTCTACAATAACCACGAGGCTCGGAGGAAGACTCATATGCACGTGTGGAATAATAAACAGTAAAATGTATTCCTAGTCAAGCCTCTATGACTAGCTCAAGTATTGCATGATGATCCTGTTTTCCTGATCATGGGCATGGCTATGCCGGCAATTTTGAGGGCACAATTGTTGGTAGAACACTTGTGTTGAATCGATCTGAATTAATGTTATGCTATGAGATTCATTCGTCATAAGTTAATGGTTAATAACACAGAGAAGTTAATGTTTGCATAATTCCTTAGACCATGAGAGTGTCGAGTTTCTTCATGCTTGCTTCATGAACTTTGGGGTTTGTTAAACGTCATCCGTAAATGGGTGGCTATTACGGCGGCTTACGGGTTCATGGAAAAGTATGTCAAGTAACTTGATAGCTCAAGATTGGGATTTGCTCCTCCGACGATGGAGAGATATCTCTGGGCCCTCTCGGTGTTACGGTATCCATCATCGTCTGGCCAGACACTTTGTGATTTGATCACGAGGATGCCGGAACACGGAACGAGAAAAGAGAACAATACCGGCAACGAGGTAACTGGCATAGTGGACAAGTTGTTGATCCACGGAGATGCCAACGTGTCTCACCTCGGGTATTTGTAACATATCGCGAAGCAACAGGAATAGCACACGGCAAGTCGAGGTTCACTCGATTATTCATTCGTGTGGGTAAAGGGATCAATATGGGTGTCCACGGCTCCGATGTTGATCATTGATCGGAAGGGGTTCCGGGTCATGTCTATGCTTCACCGAACCTATAGGGTCACACGCTTAAGGGTCGTCTATCTGCTGAATACTAGACAGGGAGTCTGAGAGAAAAACACCGAAAAAGTTTCGGACACCGGAAAAGTTTCGGACAGCGGAAAAGTTCCGCAGAGAGGTCACCGGATGAGTTCCGGTGAAACTGAAAAGTTGTTTCAGAGGATACCATAAAGTCAAATTGGTTTTGGCACATGCCTGATAATTCTTGGAGGATGCCAGAATCGTTCTGGAAACTTTTTGGAATTTTCCGGGATAAAAACCGGAAATGTTCCGGAGCTGCCGAAACCGCTTCAGATGCTTTTCGCAGATGAAAATCACTAAACCGGAATTGTTCTGGCTCGCGTTGAAAATTATTTTGGTGGGTACTGGAATTGTTCTTAGCCCACATGAATATTTTCAGT
The DNA here is from genome assembly GCA_039707655.1 of Elymus sibiricus. Taxonomy (NCBI): domain Eukaryota; kingdom Viridiplantae; phylum Streptophyta; class Magnoliopsida; order Poales; family Poaceae; genus Elymus; species Elymus sibiricus. The sequence continues at coordinate 524,540,685 of CM077675.1, forward strand.
TCGATCAGACGCTGAAAAATGTCGTCGTGAATAGTGAAAGTGCTTTTTGGGATATTTATGGAAAAGCACCTTTTGGGATATTTTCCCAAAAGGTTTCTAGAAGGCTTGGGGGCTAAGAAACCCCCTTGGGGGGCCCCCCAAGAGATGGTGGCCGGCCACACTTGGGGCTCCTCACTACTGGAATCAGGGACTTTGCCATCTGCCAGCTCTTTGCCGTCTACTGGCAGATGGCAAAGAGGATATTTGCCGTCTGCTTTTATAAAGAAGACGGCAAAGAACATGCTGATGGCAAAGAGGCTCTTTGCCATCTGCACTTCTTTGCCGTCTGCTGGCAGACGGCAAAGAACAAAGTGGGCCCCACTTGGTACTACACTTGCCAGGTCACACGGGCCACTTCTTTGCCGTCTGCTGGCAGACGGCAAAGAACTCTTTGCCGTCTATCAGCATACGGCAAAGAGGTGAGGGGGGCCCCACAGTGTAACGGCGGGGACGGGCTAATGGCCCCCCTCTTTGCCGTCTGCTGGCAGACGGCAAAGAGGGGGCTTAATTTTCGCCATCCCCCCGCGCCTCCCGCCTCTCTCTCTTTCTCTCACCTCTCTCTCTCTCACACCCGCGCCCGTTCCCCTCTCTCACCGCCGCTGCCGCCGCCGCCCCCTCCCCGCCCTCTCGCCGCCGCCCCCTCCCCCCCTCTCTCACCGCCGCCGCCGCCCCCTCCCCGCCCTCCACCACCGCCTGCCCCCCTCCCCGTGGCGCACCTCCACCACTGCGGCGCCGCCCCTTCCTCACGGCCCTCCTGCCGCCGCCGCCCCCTCCCCGGCGGCCTCCTCTCCTCGCCGCCGGCCTCCTCTCCTCGCCGCCGGCCGCCCTGCCCCCTGCCCCTCTCTGGTGAGCTTCCCCTGCCCCCCTTTTAATTTTTTTTTCTGTTTTTCTAATTAGATTTTTAGTTTTCTGTTTTTAGATGTTTTGCAAATAGTTGTTTAGGTGTTTGGGTAAATTGGAAAAAATATTTAGACATTTAGGTAGAAAAAAAACCTAGAAGAAAAAAAAGAAGAAAAGAAGATGAAAAAAAAGTAAAAATAAAAAAGAAAAAGAACAAAAAATAATAATAAGAAGAAGAAACAGAAGAAGAGGAGGAGGAGAAGAAAAAAGAAGAAGAAGAAGAAGAAAAAAAGAGGAGAGGAGGAGAAGAAGAAGAGGAAAAAAGGAAAGGAAGAAGAAGAAGAGGAGGAGGAGGAGAAGAAAAAAGAAGAAGAGGAAGAAGAAGAAGAAAAAAGAGGAGAGGAGGAGAAGAAGAAGAGGAAAAAGGAAAGGAGGAAGAAGAAGAAGAAGAAGGAAAAAAAAGGAAGAAAAGGAAGAAAAGAAAGAAGAGGAAGAAGAAGAAAAGAAAAAAAGAGAAAAAACCCCGACCCCGACACGGCACCTCGACCCCGACCCGACAACCCGACCCCGACCCGACACCCCGACCCCGACACCCCGACCTCGATCCCGACCCCGACACGGCACCCCGACCCCGACCCGACAACCCGACCCCCACCCGACACCCCGTCCCCGACACCGACCCCGACACGGCACCCCGACCCCGACCCCGACCCGACACCCCGACACCGACACGGCACCCCGACCCCGACCCGACACCCCGACCCCGACACTGCACCCCGACCCCGACACCCCTGACACCGCGACACCACGACACCCAGACACGACACCCCCCGACACCCCGACCCCGACCCCGACACCCCGACACCCCTGGCACCCCGACACCACGACACCCAGACACGACACCCCCCGACACCCCTACCCCGACACGACACCCCGACACCCCGACACCACGACACCCCGACACCACGCCACCCAGACACGACACCCCCGACCCCCGACACCTCTTCGGCCTCCTGTTGACCGAAAAGGTGCTCTTCGGCCTTCCAGAGGCCGATGGGGTCATATATTTGTGAATTATGAGTTAGGAAGTATATTTCCCGATTTTGTTAAGAAAAACATCATATATATTTGTGTTGATCGGGTGGATTTAAATGTGCAGTTCTTTCGGGGCTGCGAGGGTCTGGTGTTCGACGACCTCCCCGTGCGTTCGACGAGCTCCGCCCCTGCGTTCGTGGGTGAGCACAAATGACATCTCCTCCTCCCCCCTTCATTTGCTCTGTTCCGGTCTTCGTGCCGATGAAACTTGCTAGCTATAGGTGTCAATCATCAGTATGCGTGACCACTATGCGTCTCCCGTTCGAAAGGGTTACATCTATAAATATGCATGCATTTGCATATTTATAACCGTGATTCTTTCGAATTGTCCAACGTTATCCATGGACAGCCCGAGTATGTGTAGATTGGGTTCGTTTTCCCATATGCTCTGCTCCGGATCCGATGCAGAATTTCGTCAGTGCCTCCCTGTTGTTCTCCGGGTACACATCCTCTCTGCTTATTGCTGAGACGTGTATCAGGAGAACAGCGGGGAGGTGCTGCCGAAATTTTGCGTCGGATCCGGAGCAGAGCATGGGAAAACGAACCCAATCTACACATACTCGGGTGGGATTAGGACCTATCTTTACCTACTAGCGTCTAGGTTGCATGGACGTAATAAAACTGACAAACTCTATTAACTGATGAATATGGTTTGCTGAATTATGTATATATTTCTTGTGTGTTTAGTAGGTAGGCAAGATGAATGATCGTGCTTGGATGTACACCGGTCACCCTAGTCAGAAAGAAATGACCATTGAATGGTTAACAAAAACCAAGGGGTTTCTGAGCGCCGCATTTGCAAATGGCCAGGATATAACCTGGTGCCCCTGTGTCCGGTGCGACAACCATAAAAAGTGGACACGGTATGAAATGGGTAAACACTTGCAGAAGTGGGGTTTTACGACTGATTATACGGTGTGGAGATTTCATGGTGAGTCTGCCCAACGTGCCAGAGCTGAGGTGGTTCGTCGTCGCACCGACGAGCATGGTACCGGGATCGAAGACATGGTGCAAGACTTTGATGATGCTCGGGATTCGGACGATGAGATGGAGGAATCTGCAAAGGCCTTCTATGAAATGTTGGAGTCTTCAAAACGTCCTCTCCACGAGCACACTGAGCTTTGTCAGCTGGATGCCATCGCGCAAGTAATGGCTCTCAAGGCTCAGTTCAACCTGGGCAGAGAATGCTACGACGCGATGATGACGATATTTGGACGCTTTCTACCCAAAGGCCATGTATTGCCAGCAAACCTGTACCAGTCGGACAAAATCCTACGTGCGCTTAAGATGCCCTATGAGAAGATAGATGCCTGTGAGAATGGATGTGCCTTATTTAGGCTTGAGTATGCGGGCTTCAACTATTGTCCCATTTGCAAGACTTCCAGGTATGTTGTGGTAGACAACGGTATGGGTGAGAAGAGTCAGACCAAAATCCCAGTTAATGTTCTTCGGTATATGCCAATCATACCAAGACTTCAACGTCTTTTCATGGTCGAAGAGACGGCCAGACAGATGACGTGGCATAAATTGGGCAAAAGAACCGAACTAGATGACGATGGGAATCCGATGTTGGGACACACTTCAGACGCTTTTGCGTGGAAGCACTTCGATGCTTTACATAAGGACAAAGCGGCAGATCCAAGGCATCCTCGAGTCGCCATCAGCACGGATGGGTTCCAAGTGTTTGGTATGACGGCAACCCAATACAGTTGCTGGCCTGTATTTCTCATTCCACTCAATCTCCCCCCCGGAGAGATTATGAAAAGAAAGAACATTTTCTTGACGTTGATAATTCCAGGGCCCAACTATCCGGGGAAGAATATGAATGTGTACATGCAGCCGCTTAAGGATGAATTGCAAGAAGCTTGGGATAATGGGATCAAGACATATGACGCCGCTACAAAACAAAACTTCAAAATGCATGTGTGGTACATGTACTCGACGCATGACTTGCCGGCGTATGCGCTATTCGTTGGCTGGTGTGTGCATGGAAGGTTCCCGTGCCCCACATGCAAGGCAGCTCTTCAGTTCCGTTGGCTGCAGGCGGGTCGCAAGTATTCTTGCTTCGACTTGCATAGACAGTTCCTGGATCCTGGCCATAAGTTCAGAAAAGACAAGAAAAATTTCATGAAAGGTAGAGTTGTCAAAAACTCTGCACCACCTGCATTGACAGGCCAACAGGCCCTGGATCAGTTAAACGCTCTCGAGCCTAATCCAGAGCGTCCAGGATATTTCAAAGGGTATAATTCGGAACACGCCTGGACTCACAAGATATGCTTGTGGGATCTGCCTTACTTTAAAGACCTCATTTGCCCACACAACATCGACGTGATGCACACTGAAAAGAATATCGCCGAGGCCCTTTTTGGTACATTGTTCGGCATAGAGGGGAAGTCAAAGGATAACCCTAAGGCTAGAGTCGATCAAGAGGCTGTATGTGATAGACCGTTACAAAACATGCGACAACCGAAAGGAAAGAAGAACTGGAGGAAGCCAAAGGCATGGTTCAATCTTGGAAGGCCAGCTATGAGGGAAATGATCTTGTGGGTGAAAATGCAGTTGATGTTCCCCGATGGGTATGCAACGAATCTAAAGAGGGGAGCGAGTCTTGACAAATTGAAAATATTTGGTATGAAGAGTCATGATTGGCACATATGGCTTGAGCGGGTAATGCCGGTGATGTTGCGTAGCTTTATCCCTGAGGATGAATGGCTAGTACTGGCTGAGCTGAGCTATTTCTTCCGTGCTCTTTGTGCGAAAGAACTATCGCCTGACGTGCTAGACGAACTGGAAGAGTTGGCGCCGGAGTTGATCTGCAAGTTAGAAAAGATCTTTCCACCGGGATTCTTTAATCCAATGCAGCATTTGATTTTGCATCTCCCGACCGAGGCAAGATTGGGGGGGGCCGTGCAAAATCGTTGGTGCTTCGCAACTGAGAGGATGCAGAAGACGCTTCGAGCAAAATGTAAAAATAAACGTAGAATTGAAGCATCGATGGCCGAGGCATTCATTACTGAGGAGGCCGCAAACTTCGTGACAGCACACTACAAAGCCAAGAATCGTCATTTGCATAATCCGAAGCCTCGGTACAATGATGGCGACCGTGAAAAAGGTCGATCCAACCTCAGCCTATTCAAAGGGAACCTCGCACCAGCCGGTGCTTCGAAAGCAATACCGTTGGATGTCGAAGAATGGCGGACCATTTCGTTGTATATCTTCAACAACCTAACAGAAGTGAGGCCGTACATCGAGTAAGTTCTCGGTACATTGTTTCGCAACTTCTAATTCCTTTGAAATGCTCTTATTCCCGGATATGTGATACAGTCGATACGTCGCTAAATTCTCAGATGGAGCGGTGATCCAAAAGGATTCCATCGAAGAGTATGAGCTTCTGGCAAAGCATGTAGGAGGCTATCCCGGTTTCATCTCTTGGTTCAAACAAACGGTAATTTCCATTAGACCATTTCATTTCTTCGTCTAATTTGCGGCTAATGCAACAATCCTTTCGTATTAAACTTGTAGGCTAATGCAGAGTCTATGGACTCCGAATTGAGACAAGTCGCAAATGGTTTTGACTATAAGGTCCGTTCATTTGACAAATACGACATCAACGGGTATCGCTTTCGTACCTATGACAAAGAGCTATCTATGGCCGACCGAAAGTCTACAAATTGTTGTGTCTCTGCTATCGGGGAAGGAGGTACCGAGTATTATGGAAGAGTTGAAGCAATTTATGAACTTCTATTCTATGGTGCAAACCCACCGAAAGTCGTAGTCTTCAAATGTTATTGGTTCCAGCCGAAGGAGACTAGAAGGACTCATGAACATCTAGGGCTAGTCGAAATCAAACAAAGCACCCATTTGGATGTTCCCGATGTCTATATTACGGCTCAACAGGCAACCTAAGTTTTCTATCTACCGTGGGCCTGCCAAAGTGATCCAAATCTCAAAGGTTGGGATGTCGTTTATGAAGTGCCGCCACATGTTAGACCACCTCCCCCCAATGAAGAGGATTATGAACCTCACATTAACCCAGACACATATGAAGGAGAATTCTTCCAAGAACCTCACATTACGACAGACGAGGCTACGACAGACACGCCTACGGCCGACGAGCCTGGGGCCGACGAGCGTCTGGCCGCCGAGCCTTCGTCCCACGAGACTGGGGATCACGCTGAGTCGCAGCAGAACCCAGGTGCGGGCTCGTCGAGTGGCCGTGCTGAGGGTGGCTATAGTTCTGATAGCTATAGCGAGAGTGAGTGGGTTGAGGGGCGCAAAGTCTACCAGCGTGGTGGTACAAAGCTCCCGCCCACCCCGGCGACCCCCGACCAGAGGTGGTTGATTGCGCCGCAGGGGGAGAAGTATGTGCATTTACTCTTTTTTAACCTTTTGTCTTCACGTTTCTTCGAATATCTAATGCGTTGGCCTTGTCATACTGCAGGTCTTGGACACACGGGCCTGGTTGCCGCAATCCCAACAGTGTCCTTGGCGTGATTTGTCGCCAGAGCTTCCCGGGGTGGGTCACATTGCCCGGTGAGGGCCGGGTTCCAGAGCTAGGAATGACCTGGGAGCACTACTTGGCTGCCCCGGCCCCGCCGGGGCATAGGATCGGTGATGTCGAGTGCCACACGGTCGCCGACATTGTGATCCAGACGTTTTGGGTAATTTCTCCTTTGCCGTCTACGTTGTGTTTTCTTCTTTGATTGGCAACCCTAGTGATTGTACTAATCCGTGTTTTCTTGTTTGATTGCAGACCTTCTACAGGTGTGCTGAGGGACAGGAGGAGGCCGCGGCTCGGGTTATCGGCAACGAGTGCAGGCGCCTACTTCAAAACTTTCGGCACGAGGCTCGGACGCAGGCTATTCGAGACTACTACGCCTCGACTGGTATTCGGAGGAAAAAAGAGAAGTGCCGCCTCAACTATCTGAGTAAGGAGAAGTACATGAAGGTAATTACCTATTCTTAAGGCCTTGTACTTAGTTCCTTGATTTGATTCGTATGCGTAGCGCTCAAATTTCTCTTGCTTAACTTAGGTGCCCCCGAGATGGTGTGCGGATAGGATGGACTGTTGGGAGGCGTTGGTGGATGAGTGGTGCACTCCCCAATGGCGCAACGTCCACGACGGTGCAAAGGAGAAGCGTGCCCAAATGAAAGGTGTCCCACACCATCTAGGCAGCGTCAACCTACGTGGGTTCGGGGAAAACTGGGTATGTGGTTTGCTTCATGATTCATGCAAATTCATTCTTCATGCTAGCTTGAGCCCTTAACTAATACTCTGTTCCTCTCTTTTAGGCGCGGCACAACAAGGCTCCAGTGCCAGAGCTGTTCGACCTCTATGCCATGTCCAATACTGCCTCGTACAAGAAGGCCAAGGCATTCTCTGAGTCTGACCTCGATGATCCAGAGAAATTCAGCAACCGCGCCTCCCACAACATGCTTGTGAGGTACAGAGACGAGGGGAAGGCGAGGAAAGGGCCGGAGTTTAACCCGAGCCAGCAACCTCTTGATCCAGAGCTGGTGATGATATCTGGTGGCGGGAGGCACCATGGCTTGTTAGCCATTGGGGATGGACTGATACGTTGTACTAGCACTCTCCCGCAGATCAAGAAGCGCCAGACCAGCTCCGATCCTGAGATAAGGCCTCGTGCACGGCCAATGGAGTTCGAATTCCAGGTTAGTTATACGGACTCAGATACCTTTCCTCCATTACATTGTGTGTGCGGCCGTCAATGATTACAATGCTAACGAGTGGTGTTGCAGGCTGCTATTGAGGCAGAGAGAGCGAAGACCCAGGCTGCTCTTGAGGAAGCAGAAGCGAGGACCCAGGCGCTTCTAGAGGAAGAGAGACGGCAGGCGGCGGCGAGGGAGAGGGAGGCGGAGGAGAGGACGGCTAAGCTATTGGAGGAGGAGAGGAACCGGAACGAGGCGGGTCAACGGGCCCTATACGAGCTCTTCGTGGTAAGTTTCTTCTGCATATTAGCCAAATCATGCACGTAATGTTCCTTTCATTACTAACTAATATGACTGACTCGAGAAAACCAAATGTGCAGAGCATGTGCGAAAAGAATGGCACGACCCCTCCGCCGATGCCAGTCATTGCTCCGGCGGGCACGGTGAGTTTCATTTGAATGGTCATTAGTTACTAGTCTTCACATTTGAGTTGCATCATGCTAAGGATACACTGCAAATGATCTTTGGTGCAGCATAACTCCCGACAAGCATCGACCGATGCTTCTCCGTCTGCCACTGGCGCGACCGGTCCTTCACCTACATCTAAGTGATGACGGTAAGTTTTCCCAAGTGTTTAGCTTAACAAAATGACTCAATATGCTTAGCTAGCTAAAAAATGACATAACAACATTAATTAGCTCCAAAATGACCTATTTAACCTAGGATAGCTCCAAAACAAGGAAGAGGAGAAAAAGAAAGAATAGAAGAAGAAAGAGAAGAAAAGGAAAGAATAAAAGAAGAAGAATGAGAAGGAAAAGGGTAAACACCTTCTTCTTCTTCTTCTTCTAGTCTTTTTCTTCTAGTCTTCTTTTCTTCTTCTTCTTCTTGTCTTCTTCTTGTCTTCTTCTTCTTCTAAAATGGCATATACTTACCTAATTTAGCTCAAAAATGGCATAATTACCAAGGTAAGCACAATAATGACCTATACTTACATAATTTTCCTAGGTTAGCAAAAAAATGGCATACTTAGATAGGTTAACTCTAAAATGACACAAATAATGAATAAGGTGAAAGAAAAACAAGGAACGGGAGGAAAAGAAGGAATAGGAGGACGAAGAAGAAGAAGAAGAGCTCCTCTCTTCTTCTTCTTCATCTTCTTCACCATCATCATCTTCTTCTTCTTCTTAGCATTTATTCCTCCAAAATCACTTAATATGCTTAGCTAGCTCAAAAATGACATAATAACCTTAATTAGCTCAAAAATGACCTATTTAACCTAGGATAGCTCTAAAATGACCTAAACTTAGCATTTATTTCTCCAAAATGACTTTAATATGCTTAGCTAGCTAAAAAATGACATAACAACCTTAATTAGTTCCAAAATGACCTATTTAACCTAGGATAGCTCTAAAATGACCTATACTTAGCATTTATTCCTCCAAAAATGGATTTATATGCTTAGCTAGCTCAAAAATGATATAATAACCTTAATTAGCTCCAAAATGACCTATTTAGCTCCAAAATGACTTAATATGCTCCAAAATGACCTATTTAGCTCCAAAATGACTTAATATGACCTATTTAGCTCCTTCTCCTGCTCCTGCTCCTGCTCCTCCTCCTCCTCCTCCTCCTCCTTCTCCTTCTTCTCCTTCTCCTCCTTCTCCTCCTTCTCCTGCTCCTCCTGCTCCTCCTGCTCCTTCTTCTTCTTCTTCTTCTTCTTCTTCTTCTTCTTCTTCTTCTCTATTCCTTCTTCTTCTTCTTCTTCTTCTTCTTCTTCTTCTTCTCCTTCTTCTTCTCCTTCTCCTTCTCCTTCTCCTTCTCCTTCTCCTTCTTCTCCTCTTCTCCTTCTTCTTCTTCTTCTTCTCCTTCTTCTTCTTCTTCTTCTCCTTCTTCTTCTTCTTCTCCTCTATTCCTTCTTCTTCTTCTTCTTCTTCTTCTTCTTCTTCTTCTTCTTCTTCTTCTTCTTCTTCTTCTTCTTCTTCTTCTCCTTCTTCTTCTTTCTCTTCTTCTTATCCTTCTTCTCCTTCTCCTTCTCCTTCTTCTCCTTCTCCTTCTTCTCCTTCTTCTTCCTCTTCTTCTTCTTCTTCTTCTTCTTCTTCTTCTTCTTCTTCTTCTTCTTCTAGTCTTCTTCTTCTTCTTCTTCTTCTTCTTCTTCTTCTTCTTCTTCTTCTTTTTCTTCCTCTTCTTCTAGTCTTCTTCTTCTTCTTCTAATTTCTTACTCCCATTTTTGCAGGTTTGAAAGAACATGTGCTGCCCCCATGTTTGGTTTTGGTAATTGATGACAATCTCTATGGACTAATGGTTGCCTTGAGTTATATTTGAAGGGTTTGTCCATAGGCATTGCTTGAAGACCATTTGTTGGTTTCAAGGTTATTAGAAGAAGAATATGTGTTGACCAAGGTTATTCATGGAGTTATCCAAAGATTGGTCATGTAAGAGATGAGCCTATTGCAAGCATGTCTTGAAGAAGAAGATTGTGTGAACATTCATGTTTACCTTCAAGACATCAAGACATCATCCTAATGAAGAGAGTTGGAACGATTCAAGGTTGATCAAGACTACATATGAAGAGTGATTCAAGTTGATCAACACACAAAGCATAGAAGATGTACCAAGCGAGATCAAGTGATCTCATGGTATGGTAAGCATTGTCCATTACGCTTTGTGTACTAACCCGTGTTCTATGCGAGAGTTTTATGTGGGGTTAGGTATGTTTCCATGGGCTTGCGTCAAGAGGAAGATCTCATTCAACCCATGGAGGATGACATCAAGTGGTGATCGTCATCAACATTGCGGTGTGCAAGTTCAAGTGGAGCATCACGAAGAGATCACATGCTTGAAGCTTGCCGTCCATTGTGGTGACAATGGACTTGTGAAGATGTGCCAAAGAGTGGCTCACCCATAGTGGAGTATGGGGGAGCAATCAACTAGTCTTCATCGAGCCGGCGCAATCAAGAAAGGTGGTCCAACTTGAGGAGGTCAAGATCGTCATCATCTAGCTCAAGTGGACTATGCGCAAGGCAAAGGTTTGCCCTTGATAGGTTTTCTATTTTACCGGTCTCATGGTGGTAGTTGGGAGACCGGGTTTTAGGATCGATAGCCGTACTATCAAGGGGGGCTCTCAAGTGAGTAGCTTTATCGTATCATTCGTAGAGAGCTCAAACCATTGCATCCTTGCATCATCTTTCTTGGTTTGTGTTTGGTGTTTCTCTTTGTGAGTCTTTGAGCTTTTGGTCATCTTCATGACAAGCTCGAGTTCATCGAAAACGGAGTTCATATATGCATCTTCTATGATGTTTTCGATGTTGGAGTTTATGCCGGTTCTTCATTCATAGAGGTTTCTCATCTCTATATGTTAAGCACATCTCCCCTGCCGGTTCTTCGATGTTGGAGTTTATGCCGGTTCTTCATTCATAGAGGTTTCGCTGTTTGGATAGTACTCGTTGTCTTCTATCCAACAAGCTTGAGTTTGCTCAATTCGGAGCTCATTTGCAGAAGTTATGGCAGTTCTGGTTTTATTTGTATCCTCTGTTTTCTGTGGATTTTCAGTAGCTTGCAAGCGGTAGTACCGCTGGTGCCCACGGTAGTACCGCTTATGCGGTAGTACCGCTGGTACTTCCGTGGCACTACCGCTTGGGGTTTCCCCGAGCGTGCAACTCTCTGTTGCCAGTTTGCCATTCACGGTAGTAGAGCGGTAGTAGCACGGTAGTACCGCTCTGGTGGTACTACCGCCCTTACTAGCGCCGCCACTACCGCTTGCGTGGTTTCCTTCTGTGCACGTCTCTGTTGCCGTTTTCTGTTAAACGGTAGTAGTGCGGCTGTAGTGCGGTAGTACCGCTCAGAGCGGTAGTACCGCTCTGCTGGGCGGTAGTACCGCTTGGTGCGGTACTTCCGCCCTGCACTACCGCTGCTCTACCGCTTGTGTTTCGCAGAGTGTGCAAGTTTCTGTTGCTCGTTTCGGTTTAGCGGTAGTACCGCTTGGGTGGACGGTAGTACCGCTTTGTGCGGCACTACCGCTCCAGTCCCGTGTTCTCGCCTGCTGTTTTTGAATTACTACCGCTTAAGCGGTAGTACCGCTCGCAAGAGCGGTAGTACCGCTTGTACGCGTCCAGCACGGGTAACGGTTGGATTTGGGGTGGCCCTATAAAAGGGGTCTTCTTCCCCAACGGTTATCTTATCCTTTGAGCTCATTTCTCCCCCCATTGTTGACCTTCTTGAGCTTGCCTATCTCTCAATCCCTCCAATGATTCTTGCTCCTTCTTGAGGGAAAAGAGAGAGGAGATCTAGATCCACATTTCCACCAATCACTTTCTCCTCTAAGTGAGGGGAACCCCTTGGATCTAGATCTTGGAGTTCTTGGTGTTCTCCTTGTTCTTCCTCTCACTTTCCTCCATAGCTTTTGTTGCTTTGGTGGGATTTGAGAGAGAGGGACTTGAGCACTTCGTGTGTTCTTGCCATTGCATTAGTTGCATCGGTTTGAGTTCTCCACGGTGATACGTGGAAGTTAGTAGTTGAGAAGCTTATTACTCTTGGGTGTTTGAGCACCCTAGAGCTTGTTCCTCTTGGGTGCCTTGGCGCCCTAGACGGCTTGGTGGTGCCTCGGAGCTCAATCATTGTGGTGTAAAGCTCCGGGCAAGCGTCGGGGTCTCCAATTAGGTTGTGGAGATCGCCCCAAGCAATTTGACGGGTTCGGTGACCGCCCTCAACGGTTGCCATTTGTACGGGTTCGGTGACCGCCCTCAAGGGTCCCTTAGTGGAATCACGGCACCTTGCATTGTGCGAGGGCGTGAGGAGAATACGGTGGCCCTAGTGGCATTGTTGGGGAGCATTGTGCCTCCACACCGCTCTAACGGAGATTAGCATCCGCAAGGGTGTGAACTTCGGGATACATCGTCGTCTCCGCGTGCCTCGGTTATCTCTTACCCGAGCCCTTTACTTATGCACTTTACTTTGTGATAGCCATATTGTATCTTGTTATATATCTTGCTATCACTTAGTTATTTATCTTGCTTAGCATAAGTTGTTGGTGCACATAGGTGAGCCTAGTCGATTTAGGTTTTGTTCTTGACAAATTAAACGCTAGTTTTATTCCGCATTTGTTCAAGCCTAAACCGTAATTATTTTAAAGCGCCTATTCACCCCCCCCCTCTAGGCGACATCCACGATCTTTCAAGGTTTGATTCACTTCATGGAAGGGCAGAATGCTACTGTTTACATATTAGATGTTTGTGAAACTATGTATATATGAATTGGATGTATGATGTTTGATGACGATGGTGAAACTATGTTTGATGTTTGAAACTACGTTTGATGTATGATGTTTGATGTTTGAAACTATGTGATTCTGAATATATATATATATATATGTGTGTTTGAATTTCTGTGAAAATGAATTGATATAACAAAAAACAGAAAAAACAGGGGCTATAGAGCCGAAAGGCTGTCTGGGTTCCGGCAGGAACTAGTTCTGGACGGCGAAGCCCTGCCGGATAGATGACTCCATATGTGTGCAACTCTGTAGAGAGATCGTAGTTTCGGTCTTAGTTCGAGAGTGCCTCCCGAAGGGCTGTCCGTGTGACCGTCCGAGTTTTGGAGGTCCTCCCGAAGGGCTGTCCGAGTGACAGTCCGAGTTTCGGAGGTCCTCCCGAAGGGCTGTCCGCGACACCGTCCGGGGGACTGTGCGACCGCCTCCCGGAGGGCTGTCCGCGGGGCAGATGAGGGTATACATCCTCGCGGTTGGGAGGTTGTAAAATCCTAGCTGCGGGGATCTGCACCACCGATCGTCATCGACTCTACTTCCGCTGCGCTACGAGTCGGTAACGAAAATTATCAAACCTTGTATGCAGTCTCCATAGTGGTCCTGGGCTGGTGCGTAGGTCGGAAATTTTTTGTTTTCTGCTGCGTTACCCTACAGTTTACCCAGGTCCATGCCCTTACGGTGGGTGTAAAACTCAAGAGAGAAGTCCATATTACAAGCTTGAAGTACCACAAGTCTAAAACAAAACCTTGAACTACGAAAACCGTCTAGTTTACAAGCCTCAACTTTCAAAACGAGACAAAAATCTGTTGGGAACTACGATAGTGTGCGTCGACTGCAAATTTAAATTTCCTACCCGCAGAACATCTAGGAACATGCTAAGACAGGTGGATCGCGGATCGTTATCACCAGACGCGTAGTGCCGTGCAGCGGAAGTAGAGTTGGAGGAGCGCGTCTCCTGGGTCGTCTCCTCCTCGTCGATCTTCGGTGTAGTCAATCGGATCCCGTGAACAGGTTCGCCAGAGCGGTGCAAGCGCACCGCCTCTAACGCTATCCACGCGTGCAGGTGGAACGTCGTGAGGCGGACTGCTAGGTCCGATCACACAATCGACGGTGAGTGGAGGTGGCTAGTTGCAACACATGCAAAGCCCTAGTGACGACACCAAAGCGATCAACTGAATAAGTGTGTCTTACCTCCACTATATATATAGGCATCCGTCATGGGCTTAACTATTGGGCCTCGCACGGATCCTAAAGCCCACAAGTCTACTCTGTAACGATCCAAGTCCAGCTCGGATCTCGTCCGACCAGTGTCCCCAGATCGGACCTCGCAGGTTCCTTCCCTTAAGCGCGCGACCCTCTAAGTTCTCGTTCACATGGTCGCAAGTCAGATTACATCCGGCTCGGCTAGCCGGTAGAGGCCTCTAGCAAAGCTGCGACTCCAAGTGTCTGATGAAGCTGGTTAGGCAAACCTGTAGTTCACACTTTTGTTCCCTTTGCCACGCGATATATGTTGTCATGATCAAGGCGACATGCTCATACTTGTTGTAGCACGGCCTCTTTCTCGTTCCGGTGAATCCGACCAACATGTCGGATTATCGCATAATCCTCATCACATGGCCATGCTTATCCAGGCCGGATCACCTGAGGGGCGCAGAGTATATCTCTCCGAAACGGAGGGGCAAATCCCATCTTGCTCGACTATGTCTCGCAACATGGGTTTGGACAAGCCCGTAATCTACGTTTATAACTACCCAGTTACGGAGTAGCGTTTGGTCATCCCAAAGGAAGTCTGTCACCATCCAGAGTGCATGAGTCAGCTCAGGTCTTAGGACACAGAACATATGTTGTACTAGAGACTCACAGATGACCTTATCTCGTTGCGTCTCATAGTTGGGTATTGATAACCCACAAGTATAGGGGATCGTTTGTAGCCTTTTTTTTTGGTAATTAAGAGTGTCGAACCCAACGAGGAGCTAAAGGTAGAATTAATAGTCTCTCTAGTTATATTGACCATTGATAACACTCTACGCACGCTAACGCTTACTTTACCTGGAACAAGTATGAAACTATTTTGCGGGAAGGAAACTAGAAATACTTAGTAGGTGTAAAGATAGTTTTGCAAGATCATAAAGGACATGTAAATAACAGTTAGGGGATGCTTAGATAAAGAACAATAAAGTAAATTGTTTAGTATAAAGCTTTTTTTGTAACACAAGAGAAAGATTGTCCATAGGCAATTGAATATAATATGATAGATACTTGTCATATGCAATGAGGGAGAGGCATACGCTAACACACTTTCCGTACTTGGATCATATGCACTTGTGATTGGACCTCTAGCAAGCATCCACAAATACTAGAAATCACTAAGGTAAAACCCAACCATAGCATTAAACATCAAGTCCTCTTTACTCCCATACGCAAACACTCCCCTTACTCGGGTGTAAGCTTCTGTCACTCTAGCCACCCACTATTAGCGAATCATGAACATATTACAAACCATCTAGCATGTATCCTTCACGTGTGCAGCTAACGGAAGACACCTTAGGACAGCACCATATCAACATACAACTCATATCAATAACATCATACCACAATTAACCCGTAGGACAAAAGAGATCTACTCAAACATCATAGGATAGCCACACATCATTGGATAATAATATATAGCATTAAGCACCATCTTCAAGTAGAGATTACAGCAGGGAGAAGAGGGTTCACACCGCTGTATAGAGGGGGAGAGAGTTGGTGGTAACGGCGGCGAAGTTGTTGGTGTAGATCGCCGTCACGATGGTTGCCCCGGCGGCACTCCGGCGCCACCGGGAGAGAGGGCGAGAGAGCCCCCTCCTTCTTCTTCTTCCTTGGCCTCCTCCCAAGGTGGGAGGAGGGTTTCCCTCAGGTTCATGTCCGCCATGGCTCCTAGGGGAAAGAGCCCCTCCGAGATTGGATCTCTCTCTCTGTTTCTCTCCTGTTTTCATGACTGTTTTCGGACCCCTTCACCGTTTCTAAAATATCTGGAGATTCGTAACTCCGATCTGGCTGAAATTTTGAGGGGATTTTTATCAGGAAAATATCTTTCTTGAGGTGGAAGGGAGCCTCAACTGACCTAAGGGCTGGCCACAAGCCATCAGGGCGCGGCCCTCCCTGAGTTGCGCACTGTTGGCTTGTGGCGCCCTAGGGCATCGTCTTGCGTTGATTCCGACTCCCAAAATTCACATATATTCCAAAAAAATCTCCGTAAATTTTTATCGCGTTTGGACTTTGTTTGATATGGAATTTCTGTGAAACAAAAAACACACAAAAAACAGGAACTCACACTGGGCACTGGGTAAGTAAGTTAGTCCCAAAAAATAATATAGAATGTGACCAAAAGTATATGAAAATTGTAGAATATTGACATGAAGCAATAAAAAATTACACTGGGCACTGGGTAAGTAAGTTAGTCCCAAAAAATAATATAAAATGTTGCCAAAAGTATATGAAAGTTGTAGAATATTGGCATGAAGCAATAAAAAATTATAGATACGACGGAGACGTATTAGCATCCCCAAGCTTAATTCCTGCTCGTCCTCGAGTAGGTAAATGATAAAAGGATAATTTTTGATGTGGAATGCTACCTAACATAATCTTGAACAAATTTCTAAGCATGCCATGAATGTTAAGATACAAGTGATTCAAGGCAACAGTCTGACAAAAAGACATCCATACTCAGGTTTACTAGTAAACAATCATGTCTTTTCAAAATGACAATGCCAAAGAATCTTATCCCTATAAAATCATATAGCCTGTCATGCTTGGTCTTCCTAGCATAAAGTATAAATCATGAGCACCCCGGTGTCAAACCAAGCAATTGGATCGTACTTTTTCAATGCGCATCAACTTTTTATTCTTCATGCAATACATGAGCGTGAACCATGGACATAGCATAAGGGTGGAGTTGAATATGGTGGTAGGTATTAAAAGGTTTGAAAGTGGATAAGAAAGTCTCGCATCAACTCGGCATACCAACGGGCTATGGAGATGCCCATCAATAGATATCAATGCGAGGAGTAGGGATTGCCATGCAACGGATGCACTAGAGCTATAAGTGTATGAAAGCTCGACTGAAGCTAAGTGGGTGTGCATCCAACTTGCTTGCTCATGAAGACCTCGAGCATTTTAGGACGCACGTCATTGGAATATACAAGCCAAGTTCTATAATGAAAAATTCCCACTAGCATATGGAAATGACAAAACAAGAGACTCTCTATATGAAGAACATGGTGCCACTTTGAGGCACAAGTGTGATAAAGGATAGTAGTAAAGTCCCTTCTCTCTTTTTCCCTCATTTATTCTTTTATTTTTATTTTTCATGGTGGGCTCTTTTTTCTTCTTTTTTTAGCCTCCTCCCATTTCTTTTTTTTATGGTGGACTCATTTGGCCTCCCCCATTTTTCATTTTTCGTCTGGATTCTCATCCCGACTTGTGGGGGAATCATAGTCTCCATCATCCTTTCCTCGCTGGGACAACTCGATATGAAAAACTGATATGACTCTATATGAATGCCTCTGGCAGTGTACTAGGATGTGCAATGATCTAGCGTAGCAAAAGATATCAAAAAATAGACAAGCCATGTACATATCATGCTAGCTATCTTACGATCATGCAAAGCAATATGACAATGGAAATACAAGTCATATGAAATGACGGTAGAAGTTGCATGGCAATATATCTTGGATTGGCTATGAAAACACCATGATAGGTAGGTATGGTGGCTCTTTTGAGGAAGATATAATGAGGCTTATGTGCAACAGAGCGTATCATGTCACGAGGTTTGGATGCACCGGCGAAAGTTGCACCGATCCTCGAGGTGAGAATGGGCAATGCACAGCACCGAAGAGGCTAGCAAAATATGAATAGGTGAGATTGCGTATGTCCATGGATTCACATTAGTCATAAAGAACTCATATACTTATTGCAAAGTTTTATTAGTTTTATCACAAATCAAAGTACTACTCGCATGCTCCTAGGGAAGAGGTTGGGAGTAGTTAACCATCGCGCGCCCCGATTCAACAACACAAAGGATTTCAATCAAGGATAAATTATGCTCAAATATTCATCACATAAATAGAGACTATACATGCATGCTTCGAGAATCACAAACCTTAACATCAATATTCTTACTAATCCACAATCATCAACTAGTGCACCCACATATTACTATCTTAATGTCACAAAACTATTGCAAGGAATCAAACATATCATATTCAGTGATCTACAAGTTTTATGTAGGATTTTATGACTAACCATGTAAATGACCAATTCCCATTGACTCTCTAAATAGGTATAAGTGAAGCATGAGAGTTTAATTCTTTCTACAAAAGACCTGGACATGCACTAATAAATATAAGTGAAGCAAACGAGCATTCTACAAATAACGGTTTTCTATATGTAGAGAAACATGCATCCAACTTTAAATGATATAAGTGAAGTGCAAAGAGCATTCTATAAATCAACCATGGACTTTCCCAAACCAGCATGGTGCATTGCTGAAAGAAAAATAAAAGGCACACGACGCTCCAAGAATTTACGCATATCAAGTGAACAAAACAAAAACCGAGACATATCGATAATTGTTGAAGAAGAAAGATGGGATGCCTCCCGGGGCATCCCCAAGCTTAGACGCTTGAGTCTCCTTGAATATTTACTTGGGGTGCCTTGGGCATCCCCAAGCATGAACTCTTGTCTATACTTATTATTCTCACATGGACACCTCCTCGATCTTCGAACACTTCATCCACACAAAACTTTTATTAGAATCGTTAGTACACATAACACCAAATCCACTCATGTCTTGCCATAAAATTATTGCATAATTATAATCTAACATTACCACTGTATGCTATCACAATTCTATGGCTCATAAGTCATTGGGGCTCAACAAGAATTCAAACATAAGCATGCAAAGCAACTATAACAGTAATCTGTAAAAACAGGATAGTTTGTAAAGATGAAACGTATAATTCTGTTACTCAAAAAAATCTGAAAAATTAGGACGTAATACATAATTTGTATAGAAGTATTTTCTAAAAATTTCAGAATTTTTGCACTCTCCGGTAAAATATGAAAATTCAAACACTACAGCAAAAGTTTCTGTTTTTACACAGCACATATCAAACAAGCAATTTAAACATCCTAAAGGTAATTCTTGGCACATTATTTTTATAATACAATGGATTTATACAAGGGGATAATTATTTTTGTTGAAAAGTTTTTGTAATCTAGATCCACAAAGTTTCCATGGGTATGAACAAAGTTCAAGGCTAGCCCCCACTTCAACGGTGCTTGTCCTTCTCACTTTCACTTTTCTTTTTGAAAAGGTTTTAAGTTCCCCACTTTATTTTTTGTTTTTAATTATTTTAAAATCACAGAACAGAAATAAATGTCTCTCTAAAACTTCCGAGTTGTCTCCCTGGCAGCGCTTTCTTTAAAGCCATTAAGCTAGGCATATAGTGCTCAAGTAATTGATCCACCCGGATCCCAAGGTATATCAAAGCTAATTTTAATTAATAATGATTCATATTAAGTAGTGAGCACAAAGCCAATTTTTTCTTAAATTACTGAACATTTTTTAAAATACAAACATTTTTTGTAATTGTGAACAAAAAATGAAATATAATTTTTTTTGAAATTCCTGAAAGACATTTTGAAACATGAACATTTTCTAAAATTCCGAATTTATTTTGAAAATGAGAAGATTTTTTAAATTCGAAGCGAATTTTGTAAAAACAAGAACATGTTTACAAAATTCCAAATAAATATTTAAAATTTTCAAACAAAAGAAACATCAAAAATAAAAAAACGAAGGAGCAAAGAAAAGAAAAGAAAAGTGAAAATGAAAAAGAAAAAAAGAAAAAGGGGAAAGGCGAAATAGAATGGGCGGCCCAGGTCAGCCGCCCCCTGTGCGAAACGTGAGTTGTTTGACGCAAGGAGCGTCACATGGGAGTACACCTGGGCATTCTCCGGGCCAAGCCGGGTTTCGGGCCGGCCTATCAAAGCCCGACTTGCAAAGTCTAGGCCCGAGCCCGGCCCGGCCAAAAAACCACGTATAAAAGCCCGAGCCCGGCCCGAAGGGACAAAATGAAGCAATTTCGGGCTGGTCCGGGTCGGGCCTCCATGTAAACTGCATGATTTCCTAGGCCCGAGCCCAGCCCGACATACGCAACAGACTGCTTTTTCAGGCCTGAGCCCGCCCCGAAGGCAAAGCCCGACCCGGCTCGGCCCGGGTTTTTCGTGCCGCGTTCGGGCTAGGTCGTCGGGCCGGGCTGCCCATGCCTTGGTTTACATAGGAGCTCCCTTCCGGAGGAGTCCATACGGGTCCCTCCAGCCCCTAGGGCGTGCATGGGCTGTAGGGGGCGCAATCAATCCCCCCGCTTAAGGTGAGTACCGATAAGGTAGCGACCGACCTTGCTAAAGAATTTGGTTGCACTGTTGAACAACTCCGAGGCACCGAGGAATTCCCCAAAGCTGAATTAGCTTGGAAATATGTCCCCGGGAAGCCTCTGGTCAGACCTGAGCAGGTCCTGCTTCTGTCAACACAAATGCAAAGATTGCATGAGTGGTACATGACACAAATGCAAAGATTGCATGTTGATTTGTCGAGTACATGTCAACAGATGCTCATGGTGAGGGTCAAGAAAGAGCATTTCTTCACTGATTCAGAGATAATGATTGAGCTTTCAGAATTTTTTCAGTTATATAATCTAGACGCACTCGACAAATCTATCGTCAGTTGCTATTGTGTGTAAGTGATTTCTTTCTGTAATTTAAGTCTCTAGCTCATCTTGTTCATTGCCTGTAATTATCCTCACTATATTCTTTTGTACATTATTATGCAGAACGAAGATTCTCGAAAGCCGAAAACGTGGAATATTTGACATTGGGTTCATTGACCCATATATCATTCATGAAGTGGTGGTAAAGGACTTCGCTGATGAAACAGAGGCTAACTTGCTAATGTTTATGAAGGAACAAAATATTAAAACAGATATACTATTTCCTTACAACTTCCGGTGAGTGTTACTGTCTTGTACTACAAATTCTATTTTGCTTACTCGATGCTAAGTGTAGTTGATTTATGCATGCCTGCTTATATAAACGTGTGCGCAAGTTCCACAGGATCCTGCTGGACATTAAAGTTGACGCTGGAAGTGTTGTAGTCTTTGACTCACTTGATAAAGACCCTGAACAGTTCAGAAGCGTGTATTTGATGCTCGACAGGTAATTTCAACCAGTATCGGCCTCTTTCGTTCATTTCCTGATATCAAGTAATTAATAACTCCTTTATTCATTTTCTTTGCCGGGCAGGGTTTGGAAACGGTTCACCAAAGAGGTTGTCAGTGATTGGAAAACGAAGGTGACATGGCGACAGGGCAAGGTAATTAAGTAGTACTAGCTAGGTCCGCGCACCTCTTTAATTCCAGTATCAATACCCTTATCATGCTTCATTGTTATCTGGTTGAATTATATTCTCGCATAGTGCATGAAACAAGAAAAGGGGACGAATTTATGTGCATATTACATTTGCGAGAACATTCGCATGACGACCGAATGGCGCAGAGATCAAGGAGCACTTCGGGTGCGTAAACACTATTTACATTTTTTTATCATGATCTAATATATATACACATAAATAATATATTCATATTGATCTCCTTATTTAAAGAAGCAAGAGATGCGGGATAGGCTCCTACCAGAGAACCGCTTACGAGCAATTCAAGAGGAAATCGTGGGATTTTTTCTGCAGGAGGTCATATGTGAAATCGGAGAATACCATTGCACCTAATGCCTGCATGTAATGATCTGCAAACTGTACGAGAAATTGTATATATATATATGTACATATATATGTGTGTGTGTGTGTGTGGTCGTGAGAAATTATAAGATATAAGTATGGTCATATGAAGAAATTATATTATATATGCATAACGTGTACAATATGTAGTAGCGTAAAACATGTTTGAAATGAAAAAGAATTGAATGAAAAACACAAAATGAAAAGGAAAAATAAACCATAAACCACAAACCCCTAAACCCCCTAAAAGCCCTAAAAAACGAAATCTCCACCCTTTAGTCCAAGTTGGTGACACCAACCGGGACTAAAGGTCCTCCTGCCCCCGGCGCGGGCAGGCGGCCACGTGGATGGCTTTAGTCCTGGGTCGAGGCCAACCGGGACTAAAGGGTGGGGCCTTCAGTCCCGATTTGTTAGTCCCGGTTGGCGAACCGGGACTAAAGGCCTCCGCCAACCGGGACTAAAGCCCGTTTCTCCACTAGTGACTCCTGACGGATTCATTTCTTTCAGGCAAGAAAAAAATACACAAGAAGGCAAAAAGAGGCTGACGTGACTCCATAGTTTTGGCGCCCAAAACACACGAGCTTGTGAGGAAAAAAAATTGAAGCTTGTAAGAAGGGAAGGCTTTTGGATGTTTTGCACGGAATTTTTGGTCCTTCTCTTGTAATTGAAGCTTCTACACAGGGAAGGCTTCTTTTATCTAGCCTGAAAGAAACGAATCCGCTAACAATACTTCATTCGTTTTTCTCCTCTTCTTCCACGAGCTCCAATCTGGGGTATCTCGTACTCCAACGGGCTTGATGAATATATCCAGGTCGATGAAAGAGACGTTCTGACTGGCGGTTTCAATGAAAGTCGAGATATGGTCCTTAAAGTCTTGACCTTCCGGATTTCCTGCACGAACATTCTTAAGTTTTCCTTCATTGATCATGGGGAAGTGTACCCGAGTAAGATCAAGAAGAACATTATTTCCGTGCAGGCACCGGATTTCTTCCACGTTGACACTCGGTCGGATACTTGCAGAAGATGTTGCAAAACAAACAAGCTTACGTCCACCAACCTCTTCTCCAAGACACGCGGCTGCATTGATCTTCTTGGTGGACTCTTTCACTTGGGTTACACTAGTTTTTGTTAATTCAGTTCACTCTTTCAATGGGGTTATTGATTCAGCAACCGGAGTTGATGCTCAATGAGTTTATTTTATGTCGATACCATATTCTTCAAGCTCCTTTTCCATCTTCTTTTTCTCCGCAGTCGGATCAGGGCAAAAAAACTGCATAAATGAAATTTAAAACAGTCAGCAAATCAGAATTAGGTCATGGGTTTAGTATGACTGATTTCAATCGGGTAGAACACGGATGCTTAACTTCAAGCCTCTGATTAACCGCATCTAGTTGGCCCACCAAGATGTTTTTGGTAGCTATGCCTCGATTGAGATCGACAAGGTCCTTTTCATACTTTATTTTCTTCTTCTCCATGATGTCAGGCATACTGAAGTATTTTGTGCGCTAGTTGGACGCAAACACTTTGAGATCGTTAATTTGCTTTTTTAGGACTGCAACCTATTTCTCGAAATAATCATTGAGGTCTCTGGTTTATTGAAGTTGCATCAACCCATTATCGAATCTTTTCATTTTTGCTTCAGCTTCCTCCCAAGATTTGGAAAAAGTTGTATCATTGTATTCCAAGCATTTCTTTGTAGACTGTTGAAACATTGTTCCTCAATCGTTTGGCCAGAAGGATATTTTCAGCATGTGCATCTGTTGTAATCAATTTCGTTTGGAATCAGATTAGGGACAAAATTCAAGTTCACTTGGTTTGCAAGATTTATTTTTTATTTTATTTATTTTTCTCTTCATTCCACTCGGACCGACACCAAATCATTCATTTCCTTCCACTTGAATTTATTCCGAATCAAATTTTCCTTGCTCACAAGCTTGCTAGTGTTGGGTGCCAAAATTAGGGGGTAAGGGAATCTCCAGCGCCGAGTCCTAAACCGCGCGCATCTTTCCGGCCCGGTTGGTTCAGATGTGATTTTCCATCCAACATGTTACCCCATTCATCCGCGAATATATCCAGACGTCTGTTTTCCAGCAAGTCACATGTAAATAACAAATGTTGGTACCGAAAATACATAGTTCTTACATAAAATTTATTTTAAATGCACAACTCAAACATTAGCGCACTGGTTCATTGTGGTTCCACATATGCTCCAAAAGATCACTAAGTAGATAGGCATGCACCTGATGATCTAGAAGATTTCGATGCATCTACAGGAAGTTCATAAGCTGACTTACATCTTGATCGTCCCGGATTTGAACTTTCTCCAGTCGCTTCAAAATCATTTGTTTGGGCAACACCATCACCCTTATCCTCGACTATAATATTATGTAAAATAACACAACATGTCATCAGACGCCACGAAGTTTCCGATTC
The DNA here is from genome assembly GCA_039707655.1 of Elymus sibiricus. Taxonomy (NCBI): domain Eukaryota; kingdom Viridiplantae; phylum Streptophyta; class Magnoliopsida; order Poales; family Poaceae; genus Elymus; species Elymus sibiricus. The sequence continues at coordinate 524,564,855 of CM077675.1, forward strand.
CCACATCATTGCAGCTCCATGAACAATTCCCCAACAAGCTTGAAGCACTCTTAATGCTCTCTCCACATCCTTCCTAGCTGCTTCCTGCATTGATGCAAAGTGTCTTCGTTTGTTTTCGTGTGGTTTGGATATGGTCTTCACAAACGGCGACCACTGAGGATGCCATCGGCAAGATAGTATCCCATGTTGTAGTCACGATCGTTGACAGCATAGTTGCACGGCGACGATTCCTTACTACAAGGCCTCCTGAACACGGGAGATCGTTGAAGCACGTTGATGTCGTTGTGAGCACCCGACATTCTAAAGAAAGCATGTCAAATCCATAAGTCATGTGATGACACTTCTTCCACTACGATGGTGGCCCTCTTTGGTGTGACCTTCATACATTCCCCACAAACCTATGGGGCAGATCTTCCATTGCCAATGCATACAATCAATTGATCCGAGCATTTCTGGAAACCCTCTCGCATCTTCAGCCAACAGCTTTTCTGTGTGCTGCACATTTGCATCTCTCAGATACTTTGCTCCAAACACCTGCACCACGGCGCAAGCAAATTTGACAGCAGTCTTCAGACATGTGCTCATCTTCAATCATTTCATCAAGCTCCGTCCGTCCATACTCCTCGGCAGACGAAGCATCTGAATTCATGGCTTTCCCTGCAAATAAATCACAAAAATCCAGGTCGGATATTTTGTTGAACACATAGAAGGCAAGGCGCAGCCCGAGAGGTGCTGGACATACCGCAAGCGTCCGGGGCGGAGACGATGTCCGTGGCGGCGAGGACGGGAGAGAGGATAGTTGTGCCGGTCCTGATGGTGGTGAGGTTCGGAATGGCTGTGGAGAAAAAGTGACAGTAGATTGCGAGACGTACGTCACGAAGGAGAAAGAAGAGAGGAGAGAGCAAATAGATACAACATGAGCCCGTGAGCAGCAACAGAGAGATTCGGAGTTACTCCGAGTCCAAGGAAATAAATGGTTCGGTACCAGTCCGATTGAAATGAACAGGAAAAATAGATTTTTTTTTACATATACCGGTCCGAGTGAAATGAAGAGGAAATTAATTTTTAATTTTTTGACATTAGTCTGTGTAGAAAGGGAAAATGTGCATCACGTCCGGTAAAAAAGACTGACGTCGCTCCGTACTTCTAGCCCCCAACATGCACGAGTTAACAGCAACCTAGGGTAACAGGCTGCTGGGCCAAACCCAGCCAGAAGTAGGTCACGACAGCTTTTTACCTCGGCAGGCCAAGCATAGCTAGTGCTAGCCTTGCGTCGTCGGCGATATGTGGCTCATCGTCTCCCCATTTATGCCGCGAAGTGTCAACCGAAACGAGCGACGTGGTACTAAATAAATAATAGTATCACGCGGCGTCAACCGGGCCCAACCAGTGGCTAAGCGCCCTATTTTCTTCGCGTCTTCGGCCCACCAGCTTAGCTCTGTAGTCGTCTAGATCCACCCAGCCCCACTGCTACTCACCGCCAGCATCGTGACGTGCGCGCTGCCCGGGGCTCTCATCTTTCTCAGCTGCATGCCACTCCGTTGGCATCGACGGCATGCAGCGACTACTATGTGTGTGTCAATATATGCTACTACAAAGTATTTTACTCGCCATGTTACATGCGTGCAATGTAATTCTGACACGTACATAACCAAGTTGAGTTCCCCCAAAAATAAAACCAAGATCAGTTTTGTACTAGAGGTAGAAGGTTCATCAATATATGCTCTCATCGTATGGAACTTCAAATTTTTCATCCAGCAACCAACGACCAACTTGTAGCTACGGTTCCTCTGCCTCCCCGCAGCGTCGTCGCCCATCCGCCTAGTCTCCGTTGGTCCTAGTACCATGGGGGCACGGTGGATCCCGGTACTTGTAGCTAGGGATAAATAATAGAAGTTTCAAAGGGGTACACAACTGTAGTATGAAGACAACATTAGGATAAAGATATATACTACAAGTTTAGACGTGAAGAAAAGAAATTAACAACCTCTCATAGAGCCAAACAAAATGTTGTTTTTCATTACCTTATTGTGCATTTGCCAAGCCTTGTAATGCATCTGCCTATAGTCACCTCTTTGCATTAATAATAGAAATTGTACCTCGGTCCACCTACCAGAAAATTGACCTATTAAGTTAATTGATATGTTAAATTATTTAATAGCTTAGATCAATAGGCAATTTTACAGGGCATGATCGTGCTTGTTAAAAAAAATGTTACAACAAACTGCAACATTCCATGAAAAATAGTATCGGTTCACTATACCGGTGTTAATCTCGATCTTGTCCTTTTAGGTGCCAAGAAATCTAGATCGGTCCATGATAGTTAGATAATTATGCGATTTCAGCGGTGTTGGTTGTGCTCGATGGAGTTCGGCAATTCAGCATATCTTATTTTTAGGCGAGTACGATCCTTCTGTAGGCGGATATGCGCCTGCTCGAGGGCTAGATGCTGAGCCTCGAGGGCCTTCGTAGTCGGATCGTCGCCAGGGATTGGTATGTGCAACTGTCGATTCATTATATCGGCAGTAATCTCGATGAGCTATAGCGTGTAGCCGGAACACCTGATGGGATTCACATAAGGTTGTTTACCCAGGTCCATGCCCTTACGGTGGATGTAAAACTCAAGAGAGAAGTCCATATTACAAGCTTGAAGTACCACAAGTCTAAAACAAAACCTTGAAGTACGAAAACCGTCTAGTTTACAAGCCTCAACTTTCAAAACGAGACAAAAATCTGTTGGGAACTACGATAGCGTGCGTCGACTGCAAATTTAAATTTCCTACCTGCAGAACATCCAGGAACATGCTAAGACAGGTGGATCGCGGATCGTTATCACTAGACGCGTAGTGCCGTGCAGCGGAAGTAGAGTTGGAGGAGCGCGTCTCCGGGGTCGTCTCCTCCTCTTCGATCTTCGGTGTAGTCAATCGGATCCCGCGAACAGGTTCGCCAGAGCGGTGCAAGCGCACCGCCTCTAACGCTATCCGCGCTTGCAGGAGGAACGTCGTGAGGCGGACTGCTAGGTCCGATCACACAATCGACGGTGAGTGGAGGTGGCTAGTTGCAACACATGCAAAGCCCTAGTGACGGCACCAAAGCGATCAACTGAATAAGTGTGTCTTACCTCCACTATATATATAGGCATCCGTCATGGGCTTAACTATTGGGCCTCGCACGGATCCTAAAGCCCACAAGTCTACTCTGTAACGATCCAAGTCCAGCTCGGATCTCGTCCGACCAGTGTCCCCAGATCGGACCTCGCAGGTTCCTTCCCTTAAGCGCGCGACCCGCTAAGTTCTCGTTCACATGGTCGCAGGTCAGATTACATCCGGCTCGGCTAGCCGGTAGAGGCCTCTAGCAAAGCTGCCGACTCCAAGTGTCTGATGAAGCTGGTTAGGCAAACCTGTAGTTCACACTTTTGTTCCCTTTGCCACGCGATATATGTTGTCATGATCAAGGCGACATGCTCATACTTGTTGTAGCACGGCCTCTTTCTCGTTCCGGTGAATCCGACCAACATGTCGAATTATCTCATAATCCTCATCACATGGCCATGCTTATCCAGGCCAGATCACCTGAGGGGCGCAGAGTATATCTCTCCAAAACGGAGGGGCAAATCCCATCTTGCTCGACTATGTCTCGCAACATGGGTTTGGACAAGCCCGAAACCTACGTTTATAACTACCCAGTTACGGAGTAGCATTTGGTCATCCCAAAGGAAGTCTGTCACCATCCAGAGTGCATGAGTCAGCTGAGGTCTTAGGACACAGAACATATGTTGTACTAGAGACTCACAGACGACCTTATCTCGTTGCGTCTCATAGTTGGGTATTGATAACCCACAAGTGTAGGGGATCGTTTGTAGCCTTTTTTTCGATAAGTAAGAGTGTCGAACCCAACGAGGAGCTAAAGGTAGAATTAATAGTCTCTCTAGTTATATTGACCATTGATAACACTCTACGCACGCTAACGCTTACTTTACCTAGAACAAGTATGAAACTATTTTACGGGAAGGAAACTAGAAATACTTAGTAGGTGTAAAGATAGTTTTGCAAGATCATAAAGGACAAGTAAATAAAAGTTAGGGGATCCTTACATAAAGAACAATAAAGTAAATTGTTTAGTATAAAGCTTTTTTTGTAACACAAGAGAAAGATTGTCCATAGGCAATTGAATATAATATGATAGATACTTGTCATATGCAATGAGGGAGAGGCATACGCTAACACACTTTCCGTACATGGATCATATGCACTTGTGATTGGACCTCTAGCAAGCATCCACAAATACTAGAAATCACTAAGGTAAAACCCAACCATAGCATTAAACATCAAGTCCTCTTTACTCCCATACGCAAACACTCCCCTTACTCGGGTGTAAGCTTCTGTCACTCTAGCCACCCACTATTAGCGAATCATGAACATATTACAAACCCTCCAGCGTGTATCCTTCACGTGTGTAGCTAACGGAAGGCACCTTAGGACAGCACCATATCAACATACAACTCATATCAATAACATCATACCACAATTAACCCGTAGGACAAAAGAGATCTACTCAAACATCATAGGATAGCCACACATCATTGGATAATAATATATAGCATTAAGCACCATGTTCAAGTAGAGATTACAGCAGGGAGAAGAGGGTTTACACCGCTGTATAGAGGGGGAGAGATTTGGTGGTGACGGCGGCGAAGTTGTTGGTGTAGATCGCCGTCACGATGGATGCCCCGGCGGCACTCCGGCGCCACCGGGAGAGAGGGGGAGAGAGCCCCCTCCTTCTTCTTCTTCCTTGGCCTCCTCCCAAGGTGGGAGGAGGGTTTCCCTCAGGTTCATGTCCGCCATGGCTCCCACGGGAAAGAGCCCCTCCGAGATTGGATCTCTCTCTCTGTTTCTCTCCTGTTTTCGTGACTGTTTTCGGACCCCTTCACCGTTTCTTAAATATCTGGAGATCCGTAACTCCGATCAGGCTGAAATTTTGAGGGGATTTTTATCAGGAAAATATCTTTCTTCCGGTGAAAGGGAGCCTCAACCGACCTACGGGCTGGCCACAAGCCATCAGGGCGCGGCCCTCCCTTGGTTGCGCACTGTTGGCTTGTGGCGCCCTCGGGCATCGTCTTGCGTTGATTCCGACTCCCAAAATTCCCATATATTCCAAAAAAATCTCCTAACATTTTTATCGCGTTTGGACTTTGTTTGATATGGAATTTCTGTGAAACAAAAAGCACACAAAAAACAGGAACTGACACTGGGCACTGGGTAAGTAAGTTAGTCCCAAAAAATATATAGAATGTTACCAAAAGTATATGAAAGTTGTAGAATATTGGCATGAAGCAATCAAAAATTACACTGGGCACTGGGTAAGTAAGTTAGTCCCAAAAAATAATATATAAAATGTTGCCAAATGTATATGAAAGTTGTAGAATATTGGCATGAAGCAATAAAAATTATAGATACGACGGAGACGTACTAGCATCCCCAAGCTTAATTCCTGCTCGTCCTTGAGTAGGTAAATGATAAAAGGATAATTTTTGATGTGGAATGCTACCTAACATAATCTTGAACAAATTTCTAATAATGCCATGAATGTTAAGATACAAGTGATTCAAGGCAACAGTCTGACAAAAAGACATCCATACTCAGGTTTACTAGTAAACAATCATGTCTTTTCAAAATGACAATGCCAAAGAATCTTATCCCTATAAAATCATATAGCCTGTCATGCTTGGTCTTCCTAGCATAAAGTATAAATCATGAGCACCCCGGTGTCAAACCAAGCAATTGGATCGTACTTTTTCAATGCGCATCAACTTTTTATTCTTCATGCAATACATGAGCGTGAACCATGGACATAGCATAAGGGTGGAGTTGAATATGGTGGTAGATATCAAAAGGTTTGAAAGTGGGTAAGAAAGTCTCGCATCAACTCGGCATACCAACGGGCTATGGAGATGCCCATCAATAGATATCAATGCGAGGAGTAGGGATTGCCATGCAACGGATGCACTAGATCTATAAGTGTATGAAAGCTCGACTGAAGCTAAGTGGGTGTGCATCCAACTTGCTTGCTCATGAAGACCTCGAGCATTTTAGGACGCACGTCATTGGAATATACAAGCCAAGTTCTATAATGAAAAATTCCCACTAGCATAGGGAAATGACAAAACAAGAGACTCTCTATATGAAGAACATGGTGCCACTTTGAGGCACAAGTGTGATAAAGGATAGTAGTAAAGTCCCTTCTCTCTTTTTCCCTCATTTATTCTTTTATTTTTATTTTTCATGGTGGGCTCTTTTTTCTTCTTTTTTTAGCCTCCTCCCATTTCTTTTTTTATGGTGGACTCATTTGGCCTCCCCCATTTTTCATTTTTCGTCTGGATTCTCATCCCGACTTGTGGGGGAATCATAGTCTCCATCATCCTTTCCTCGCTGGGACAACTCGATATGAAAACCTGATATGACTCTATATGAATGCCTCTGGCAGTGTACTAGGATGTGCAATGATCTAGCGTAGCAAAAGATATCAAAAAATGGACAAGCCATGTAAATATCATGCTAGCTATCTTACGATCATGCAAAGCAATATGACAATGGAAATACAAGTCATATGAAATGACGGTAGAAGTTGCTGTAGGGGAACGCAGCAGAAAACAAAAATTTTCCGACCTACGTACCAGCCCAGGATCACTATGGAGACTGCATACAAGGTTTGATCTTTTTCGTTACCGACTCGTAGCGCAGCGGAAGTAGAGTCGATGACGATTGGCGGTGCAGATCCCCGCAGCTAGGATTTTACAACCTCCCAACCGCGAGGGTGTACTCCCTCGTCAGCTCACCGGACGGATCTTCGGGCAGCCCTTCGGGAGGCCTCAGGACAGTCCCTCGGATAGTCCCACCGGACGGATCCTCGGACAGCCCTTCGGGAGGCCTCTGGACAGTCCCTCGGATAGTCCCACCGGACGGATCCTCGGACAGCCCTCCGGGAGGCCTCTGGACAGTCCTTCGGATAGTCCCACCGGACGGATCCTCGGACAGCCCTCCGGGAGGCCTCACTGACAGCCCTTCGGGCGGGTCACTCGGACAGCCCTTCGGGAGGACCCCCGAAACACGGATAGTAACTCGGACAGCCCTTCGGGAGGCACTCTCGAACTAAGACCGAAACTACGATCTCTCTACAGAGTTGCACACATACGGTGTCATCTATCCGGCAGGGCTTCGCCGTCCAGAACTAGTTCCCACCGGAACCCAGACAGCCTTTCGGCTCTACGAAACTATTTCGCTGGGAGGGAGAGAGAAGCCAGAAATGTCATGGCACTTGTATGTGAGAAGGAAGTGAGTGTGGAGGCAGCCCCTCCACCTCTATTTATAGGAAATCCAAGGGGTAGGGATTCTTGGCCCCCAAGCCTTCTAGAAACCTTTTTGGGAAAATATCCCAAAAGGTGACTTTTCCATAAATATCCCAAAAAGCACTTTCACTATTCACGACGACATTTTCCAGCGTCTGATCGAACTGAAAATATTCATGTGGGCTTAGAACATTTCCAGTACCCACCAAAATAATTTTCAACGCGAGCCGGAACAATTCCGGTTTAGTGATTTTCATCTGCGAAAAGCATCTGAAGCGGTTCCAGCAGCTCCGGAACATTTCCGGTTTTCATCCCGGAAAATTCCAGAAAGTTTCCAGAACGATTCTGGCACCCTCCAAGAATTATCAGGCATGTGCCGAAACCATTTTGACTTTATGGTGTACTCCGAAACAACTTTTCGGTTTTACCGGAACTATTCCGATATCCTCTCCGGAACGTTTCCGTTTCGTCCGAAACTTTTTCGGTGATTTTCTCTCAGACTCCCCGTCTAGTATTCAGCAGATAGATGACCCTTAAGCGTGTGACCCTATAGGTTCGGTGAAGCATAGACATGACCCGGAACCCCTTCCGATCAATGATCAACATCGGAGCCGTGGACACCCATATTGACCCCTATACCCACACGAATGAATATTCGAGTGAACCTCCAGTTGCCGTGTGCTATTCCTGTTGCTTCGCGATATGTTACAAATACCCGAGGTGAGAAACATCGGCATCCTCGTGGATCAACACTTGTCCACAATGCCAGTTACCTCGTTGCCGGTTTTTGTTCTCTTTTCTCGTTTCTGTGTTCCGGTATCCCTGTGATCAAATCATACTTGTGTCTGGCCAGACGATGATGGATACCGTAACACCGAGAGGGCCCAGAGATATCTCTCCATCGTCGGAGGAGCAAATCCCAATCTTGAGCTATCAAGTTACTTAACATACTTTTCCATGAACCCGTAAGCCGCCGTAATAGCCACCCATTTACGAATGACGTTTAACAAACCCCAAAGTTCATGAAGCAAGCATGAAGAAACTCGACACTCTCATGGTCTAAGGAATTATGCAAACATTAACTTCTCTGTGTTATTAACCATTAACTTATGACGAATGAATCTCATAGCATAACATCAATCGGGTCGATTCAACACAAGTGTTCTACTAACATTGTGCCCTCAAAGTTGCCGGCATAGACATGCCCATGATCAGGAAAACAGAACCATCATGCAACACTTGAGCTAGTCTTAGAGGCCAGACTAGGAATACATTTTACCGTTTATTATTCCACACGTGCATATGAGTCTTCCTCTGAGCCTCGTGGTTATTGCAGACTCGAGAACCATAGCAGTTATAGCATGGAACATAAACCTAATTATGAACAGGGAGATAATCAATAACATTTATTATTGCCTCTAGGGCATATCTCCTACAGACTCCCACTTGCACTAGAGTCAATAATCTAGTCAATGCTAATGCACTTTACACCTATGGCATACTGGTGTAAAAAATGCTTCGCATGTGGTATAGCCTGATGTCCAACGGATCTGACGACTTCAGCTCCGTGTGTAACTTTGCATATCCTCGCGTTTTCACGCTTTCACAAAATTCATATTTTGTGTGGACTTGGCTTTGCATATGTGTGAATCATTGGTCGAAACCTGATTCCTCAGACTGAGCTATGGAGCAACTATCTGCAATAGTGTCCCATAGACCAAAGCCATCTTGGAACCATACTAAGTTCATGAATGAACTATATGATTCAACAACTTCTTTGTCGCTTCTTAAGCGTCAACATACTTAGCTTTTGTTATAGAATTCGCCACAGTATCTTGTTTGGAACAATTTCCAACTACCGTGCCATCATATTGTGTATTACACAAAACCCTTAACTTAAATCGAAAATCGCTTGGAGCATTGATGAAGGCTGTATCGATGTAATTACTTACAACGAGCACTTCATAATCTCTGCTTGCGAGAAAACATGTCATCACTACTACTCTAGTACTCAATGACATCTTTCATTGTTGTCCTATGATCAGTACTTTGATCACTTTGGTATCCATACTCGCAACAACTTTTGGAGTATCGGACATATCTGGTTGTTTTACATACCATGGAATACATGATTAATCCAAACACAAGAGTGTGTGGAATCTCCATCATGTATTTTACTCATCAGTGTTTTGGGACACCGAGTCTTGCAAAAACTCTTTCCATGTGACTTCGGCAAGAATCACTCCTTGGCGTTTTAAATGCTAAAAAGTTTTAGCATCTTGTCAATATGTATTCATTGCTTAGCCCCATTAGGTAAATCTGTCTCCATAGATCATCATGCCTAATATTGAGGCTATTTAGCCCAAGCACTTCATCGGAAAAACTATTTTCAAATGAAGTCCTACTTCGTGTCAAGAAATTTATTTCCAATTAACAATGTGTCAAGTACACAAGGTTTTTAGAAATATTATTATGCTCCCACTTACTTTCTTGAAGCACAAGCATCTTCGATACCCATTTGATGATGTCAAAACCCTTTTGACCATACCATCAAAAACGAAGATTCCATCTCCACTTTGCTCTCTTCTGTCCATCGCTGGAACTCTGAAGTTTGCATACTTACTAGCATCCTCTGGATCGACAAATTACTTTGGACTGTATCACATACAAGTCCTAGGTTTCATTTCCATCACATGGAAATCCTTTTGTCATCCATGTTTCATATCTCATGATTGAAATATGTATTAATTGCTAGTTCAACCCGAACCGACTTTAAGCATCGCCACGGTGAGACAATCTCATCGTAGTCAACTCCTTGAACTTGTTATTGCAACAAGTCGAGCTTTATGGATAAAACATTTTATCCGTATCAGGTTTTAGTTCCATAAATATTCGTTAGACTCTAAGTCTTCCGAAAGGTGTATCAAGATCTTAATCTTGAATCACATATATGGAAACTATCTCGGATTGTATTGGCATTTTGCCAATTCCGGAGTTAGGGCCCATCAACGCTTCCTTGTGAATCGTAGGTATACTGTTGTCTAACAACAATATCTCGTTTGCGCACCTGATAGGTTTGCACGAGCTTTGCCTATGTGGTTCAGCTGCAAGATCGACCGAAGTCCATACATTTTATTGTAGAGACTTCCGTATCAGTCGCAGTAGGAAACTCCGGAATTACTTCCAAGGTCTCTTTCCTTTGATCTGATGACGATGATACTGTTTATCTCGTCGAGTTGCACTGTTCTCCCACTCACCTTTTTGAAAGAACCATTTTCTTCAAAAAAGCATACCGTTCTTTGTAGCAAACCTATTTGCCTTGGTATTGTGGTGGGGAAATACCCAATGACTTGGGATAACCTACAAAGTAGCACTTGTCTGATTTGGAATAGGCTTGTAACCTTTTACACAAGCCCCATATTCCAAATGTTAAGAAAAGATATAACATGGTTGGGCGTACCATACCATGGCGTCATTTCAACAGACCCGATGGAGCTCTTTTCAGTGTAAAAGCCGCAGTCTCTAAAGCATCACTTTAAAAGAGATAATGGCAAATTTATTTATGTCATCTTTGATCTTACCATGTCATGAATGGTTCGATTACATCTACCCGGACTCTCCACTTGCAGTGGTGCTCCGGGAGGTGCAAGTTATGAAACCCCTTTCACAACTCATCAGACATTCGCTAAACTTGTAACTGAAATATTCCTTTCTGCAATCGAATTGTAGAAACATAATTTTCTTTATACAACAACTTCTACTTCATTTTTGAAAACCTTATGAATGAATTCAAAAGATCCAGACTTACGTCTCATCAAGTAAATATCAATATATCTACTTGAGTCATTTCTGAAGATAGATAAATCCACTACTTGCAACAACATTTATTGAACTACACACATCAAAATGTATGATCACCAATAAGTTTGTTGCTCGTTCCTTATGGCCTGTGAACGGTATTTCAGTCACTTCACTTTTCGGAGGAAAGTTGCAAGTGTCAGATGATTCAAAATCAAATGAATTTAAAATCCATCATAATGGAATTTTCCATGCAGGTTTCTCCAATGTGACCAAATGCAGTGCCACACATATGTGGTATTCTTTTATTCTTGCGACATTTAGCGTCAGTGTTATGGATGTATCATATTACCATCAATATTCATAACATACATCCCATCCTGGATGGAAGCATGGCCCTTCATGTTATTCATAACACCGAACATCAAAAGTTCTCTTATGAATAACCTCCTTGCAAGATACCTTATGCAAAGGGCTAGAGTGTATGAAACTCTAAATGAATTATGAAAGTAAATACAGAGGTAATGTATTATTATCAATATTCATAACATACTTCTCATTCATAATGAAAGTATGGCCCTTTTGTTATTCATAACTCCGAACATTAAAAGTTCTCTTATGAACAACCTTCTTGCAAGATACTTTATGCAATGGGCTAGAGTGTGTAAAACTCTAAAATGATTTATGAAAGTAAATACATAGGGAATACACCTATGGAAGGCATAGTAACATTTACTATGTTCCCTGCGTGTATCTAAACCTCATTCCTGGCTAGTCTTTCAGGCCATAGTAGTTCTTACATCGAGTTGCAACATAATGCAATCGAGCGGGTATCTTTGTGATTAACTCACAATACCCAAGAATTAGTGATTAACATGTTTAACCATAATTCCCAAGAACTATATCTTTGACCAGCCTTCTATACATCTAAAACCTGTATGACATTCATACATGAGCTGGATATTCCAGTCTTCTTTCCTTTTGCCTTTATACTTCTAACAGTTTAACTTTCAGTATTTCTCCTACTCTCAGAAGAAGTATCCAACTTAAGAGTGGCGTTAGCCCCGGACTTCCTAGGCGTGAAAGTCTTACTAACACCCTTCGGACACTTCCTTTCTCTTTAAGTTGTTGTTTTATTCACCTTTCATCATATGACAGGCGTTCTCCTGGATCCCTCTCTTATCAGTCTAATGCATAGTAAACTCCTTTACTAATAGTTTACAAACAAACATTGCTTTGGATATCTCATATCTTTTAGCCTTTGTCTGTCTCTGAAAATGATTTTCAGATTCCATGAATATCACATAACTATCCAAACTTTCGAAGTTCAGGTCTCATGGAAGCAAACATATTGCACTTGACTGAAAACGGAATTCTAGCTTTTTGGATCGAAGGACGAGTGTCACATGATCCATAGCATTAGCGGGAGAATACCGAAAGCATGCGATAGGACAAAATCCTTCTCGGCACTCTTGAGGACAATCCTCACATTACGTTACCAACCGTAAAGTTTTAACCAGATATTTAACAGCTATTCAATTTTAATAGGGAAGGTGGAAACGCGAGCCATTATTCTACAACTTTTATGCAAATCACACTTTAGACAATGTTCAGAATTAATTGCACCGAGAATTAAACAAGTTAATTCTACAGTGCGCTCCCACTCAAATCAATATCTCTCAAAATTGATTATGAGTGATACAAGACCCGATTTTTGATTGTTCACCACGATGGTAGCATCACAGATGACGAAAAATCTCAACCGGTAGGCCAACTTGCCAATCACATCTCTATGTGACTCTTGTTCATCTTTCGATGCGTGTGTTCCGAGCTCATGACTTTCATGCCTGAATGTCAAGACAACCAAGTGATCTCGCTGCGAGGTCTCAACTCACCCGCCTCACACTTCTCTAATCGTTCGTGCCCATGTTAGCATGTGACACCCCGAAAAGTTAGGTGCCGTGACGGTGCTACACTTGGGAGAACACTAACTACTTGATATTTTTTTTTGAGAGATCACCCTAATAAAAGCGACTACCGCGCAATCAAAAGGGTGCATCATAAGGGATAAACATCTCAGGCAATTCATAATAGCAAGATATGGTATAGCCCTTTCTGACGGAGAAGTCTTTCATTTCTTCGTCTTCGGCATTCGCGTCGGTGTTCACCTTCGCGAAGATTGCCACCACCTTGTCGATGCACCAGATAATATTGCTATCTCTATAGCTAATAAAATAAGTGCATTACTGAAGGTTGACACGCAGGTCATTAAAGTGACAATCATATGGCTCCAGCCATCATGCCGAATCATGACACGCAGGTCATGTTAATCAATTTACATTATATAGTCATCTCATACATAATCAAATTATAATGAGCACTGCTATACCACATCACATGCACATGCAAACCATCCTGCAAAACCAAGTTAGACGCCTCTAATCGGTTTATACAAGATTTTATTTTACGTGGCTTCTAAGGTTTCGAAACAAACCGAAGCTACCAACGTCCATCATCAAGCATGATAATCCAAGTCGCTAGATTAACATTGCGGGGTGTATGAAACACGAGATAATAAAATCTCGAGCCCCATACTAAACTTCGTCATACGCGTGACCCCCGTGCAGATCATATCTGCATTGCCCTTTCGTCTGCGAAATTTCATCTTTCTTTTTAACTACGGTGGAATTCAATGAACTGTTAGCACTTCGTTGATCAATCAGGATCGCGGATTGCCAGAACATTGAAACTCCACCATACTGTTATCAAGATTAGAAATATGCAAATTCCAGGGAAGCAACAAGAACATCGGGTAACAGATTTCATCTGCTACCCGCACAAATAATTTTCAGTAATAGAACTCATCTACTACCTAATTATATTGTGCAATACCCATACATCTCTATGTATTCTAGATCGCAACCTGCATCTACGCATAGCACGGCTCTGATTCCACTGTAGGGGAACGCAGCAGAAAACAAATAATTTTCCGACCTACGTACCAGCCCAGGATCACTATGGAGACTGCATACAAGGTTTGATCTTTTTCGTTACCGACTCGTAGCGCAGCGGAAGTAGAGTCGATGACGATTGGCGGTGCAGATCCCCGCAGCTAGGATTTTACAACCTCCCAACCGCGAGGGTGTACTCCCTCGTCAGCTCACCGGACGGATCTTCGGGCAGCCCTTCGGGAGGCCTCAGGACAGTCCCTCGGATAGTCCCACCGGACGGATCCTCGGACAGCCCTTCGGGAGGCCTCTGGACAGTCCCTCGGATAGTCCCACCGGACGGATCCTCGGACAGCCCTCCGGGAGGCCTCTGGACAGTCCTTCGGATAGTCCCACCGGACGGATCCTCGGACAGCCCTCCGGGAGGCCTCACTGACAGCCCTTCGGGCGGGTCACTCGGACAGCCCTTCGGGAGGACCCCCGAAACACGGATAGTAACTCGGACAGCCCTTCGGGAGGCACTCTCGAACTAAGACCGAAACTACGATCTCTCTACAGAGTTGCACACATACGGTGTCATCTATCCGGCAGGGCTTCGCCGTCCAGAACTAGTTCCCACCGGAACCCAGACAGCCTTTCGGCTCTACGAAACTATTTCGCTGAGAGGGAGAGAGAAGCCAGAAATGTCATGGCACTTGTATGTGAGAAGGAAGTGAGTGTGGAGGCAGCCCCTCCACCTCTATTTATAGGAAATCCAAGGGGTAGGGTTTCTTGGCCCCCAAGCCTTCTAGAAACCTTTTTGGGAAAATATCCCAAAAGGTGACTTTTCCATAAATATCCCAAAAAGCACTTTCACTATTCACGACGACATTTTTCAGCGTCTGATCGAACTGAAAATATTCATGTCGGCTTAGAACATTTCCAGTACCCACCAAAATAATTTTCAACGCGAGCCGGAACAATTCCGGTTTAGTGATTTTCATCTGCGAAAAGCATCTGAAGCGGTTCCGGCAGCTCCGGAACATTTCCGGTTTTCATCCCGGAAAATTCCAGAAAGTTTCCAGAACGATTCTGGCACCCTCCAAGAATTATCAGGCATGTGCCGAAACCATTTTGACTTTATGGTGTACTCCGAAACAACTTTTCGGTTTTACCGGAACTATTCCGATATCCTCTCCGGAACGTTTCCGTTTCGTCCGAAACTTTTTCGGTGATTTTCTCTCAGACTCCCCGTCTAGTATTCAGCAGATAGATGACCCTTAAGCGTGTGACCCTATAGGTTCGGTGAAGCATAGACATGACCCGGAACCCCTTCCGATCAATGATCAACATCGGAGCCGTGGACACCCATATTGACCCCTATACCCACACGAATGAATATTCGAGTGAACCTCCAGTTGCCGTGTGCTATTCCTGTTGCTTCGCGATATGTTACAAATACCCGAGGTGAGAAACATCGGCATCCTCGTGGATCAACACTTGTCCACAATGCCAGTTACCTCGTTGCCGGTTTTTGTTCTCTTTTCTCGTTTCTGTGTTCCGGTATCCCTGTGATCAAATCATACTTGTGTCTGGCCAGACGATGATGGATACCGTAACACCGAGAGGGCCCAGAGATATCTCTCCATCGTCGGAGGAGCAAATCCCAATCTTGAGCTATCAAGTTACTTAACATACTTTTCCATGAACCCGTAAGCCGCCGTAATAGCCACCCATTTACGGATGACGTTTAACAAACCCCAAAGTTCATGAAGCAAGCATGAAGAAACTCGACACTCTCATGGTCTAAGGAATTATGCAAACATTAACTTCTCTGTGTTATTAACCATTAACTTATGACGAATGAATCTCATAGCATAACATCAATCGGGTCGATTCAACACAAGTGTTCTACTAACATTGTGCCCTCAAAGTTGCCGGCATAGACATGCCCATGATCAGGAAAACAGAACCATCATGCAACACTTGAGCTAGTCTTAGAGGCCAGACTAGGAATACATTTTACCGTTTATTATTCCACACGTGCATATGAGTCTTCCTCTGAGCCTCGTGGTTATTGCAGACTCGAGAACCATAGCAGTTATAGCATGGAACATAAACCTAATTATGAACAGGGAGATAATCAATAACATTTATTATTGCCTCTAGGGCATATCTCCTACAGTTGCATGGCAATATATCTTGGATTGGCTATGGAAACACCATGATAGGTAGGTATGGTGGCTCTTTTGAGGAAGATATAATGAGGCTTATGTGCAACAGAGCGTATCATGTCACGAGGTTTGGATGCACCGGCAAAAGTTGCACCGATCCTCGAGGTGAGAAAGGGCAATGCACAACACCGAAGAGGCTAGCAAAATATGAATAGATGAGATTGCGTATGTCCATGGATTCACATTAGTCATAAAGAACTCATATACTTATTGCAAAGTTTTATTAGTTTTATCACAAATCAAAGTACTACTCGCATGCTCCTAGGGAAGAGGTTGGGAGTAGTTAACCATCGCGCGCCCCGATTCAACAACACAAAGGATTTCAATCAAGGATAAATTATGCTCAAATATTCATCACATAAATAGAGACTATACATGCATGCTTCGAGAATCACAAACCTTAACATCAATATTCTTACTAATCCACAATCATCAACTAGTGCACCCACATATTACTATCTTCATGTCACAAAACTATTACAAGGAATCAAACATATCATATTCAGTGATCTAAGTTTTATGTTGGATTTTATGACTAACCATGTAAATGACCAATTCCCATTGACTCTCTAAATAGGTATAAGTGAAGCATGAGAGTTTAATTCTTTCTACAAAAGACCTGGACATGCTCTAATAAATATAAGTGAAGCAAACGAGCATTCTACAAATAACGGTTTTCTATATGTAGAGAAACATGCATCCAACTTTAAATGATATAAGTAAAGTGCAAAGAGCATTCTATAACTCAACCATGGACTTTACCAAACCAGCATGGTGCATTGCTGAAAGAAAAATAAAAGGCACGCTCCAAGAATTTACGCATATCAAGTGAACAAAACAAAAACCGAGACATATCGATAATTGTTGAAGAAGAAAGATGGGATGCCTCCCGGGGCATCCCCAAGCTTAGACGCTTGAGTCTCCTTGAATATTTACTTGGGGTGCCTTGGGCATCCCCAAGCATGAACTCTTGTCTATACTTATTATTCTCACATGGACACATCCTCGATCTTCGAACACTTCATCCACACAAAACTTTTATTAGAAACGTTAGTACACATAACACCAAATCCCCTCATGTCTTGCCATAAAATTATTGCATAATTATAATCTAACATTACCCACTGTATGCTATCACAATTCTATGGCTCACAAGTCATTGGGGCTCAACAAGAATTCAAACATAAGCATGCAAAGCAACTATAACAGCAATCTGTAAAAACAGGATAGTCTGTAAAGATGAAACGTATAATTCTGTTGCTCAAAAAGTTCTGAAAAATTAGGACGTAATACATAATTTGTATAGAAGAATTTTCTAAAAATTTCAGAATTTTTGCACTCTCCGGTAAAATATGAAAATTCAAACACTACAGCAAAAGTTTCTGTTTTTACACAGCACATATCAAACAAGCAATTTAAACATCGTAAAGGGAATTCTTGGCACATTATTTTTATAATACAATGGATTTATACAAGAGGATAATTATTTTTGTTGAAAAGTTTTTGTAATCAAGATCCACAAAGTTTCCATGGGTATGAACAAAGTTCAAGGCTAGCCCCCACTTCAACGGTGCTCGTCCTTCTCACTTTCACTTTTCTTTTTGAAAAGGTTTTAAGTTCCCCACTTTATTTTTTGTTTTTAATTATTTTAAAATGACAGAGCAGAAATAAATGACTTTCTAAAACTTCCAAGTTGTCTCCCTGGCAGCGCTTTCTTTAAAGCCATTAAGCTAGGCATATAGTGCTCAAGTACTTGATCCACCCGGATCCCAAGGTATATCAAAGCCAATTTTAATTAATAATGATTTATATTAAGTAGTGAGCACAACGCCAATTTTTTTTGAAATTACTGAACATTTTTTAAAATACGAACATTTTTTGATATTGTGAACAAAAAATGAAATATAATTTTTTTTTAAATTCCTGAAAGACATTTTGAAACATGAACATTTTCTAAAATTCCGAATTTATTTTGAAAATGAGAACATTTTTTAAATTCGAAGCGAATTTTGTAGAAACAAGAACATGTTTACAAAATTCCAAATAAATATTTAAAATTTTCAAACAAAAGAAACATCAAAAATAAAAAAACCAAGGAGCAAAAAAAAGAAAAGAAAAGTGAAAATGAAAAAGAAAAAAAGAAAAAGGGGAAAGGCGAAATAGAATGGGCGGCCCAGGTCAGCCGCCCCCTGTGCGAAACGTGAGTTGTTTGACGCAAGGAGCGTCACATGGGAGTACACCTGGGCATTCTCCGGGCCGAGCCGGGTTTCGGGCCGGCCTATCAAAGCCCGACTTGCAAAGTCTAGGCCCGAGCCCGGCCCGGCCCGGCCAAAAAAACACATATAAAAGCCCGAGCCCGGCCCGAAGGGACAAAATGAAGCAATTTTGGGCTGGTCCGGGTCGGGCCTCCATGTAAACTGCGTGATTTCCTAGGCCCGAGCCCTGCCCGACACACGCAACAGACTGCTTTTTCAGGCCTGAGCCCGCCCCGAAGGCAAAGCCCGACCCGGCTCGGCCCGGGTTTTTCGTGCCGCGTTCGGGCTAGGTCGTCGGGCCGGGCTGCCCATGCCTAGGTTTACATAGGAGCTCCCTTCCGGAGGAGTCCATACGGGTACCTCCAGCCCCTAGGGCGTGCATGGGCTGTAGGGGGCGCAATCAATCCCCCCGCTTAAGGTGAGTACCGATAAGGTAGCGACCGACCTTGCTAAAGAATTTGGTTGCACTGTTGAACAACTCCGAGACACCGAGGAATTCCCCAAAGCTGAATTAGCTTGGAAATATGTCCCCGGGAACCCTCTGGTCAGACCTGAGCACGTCCTGCTTTTGTCAACACAAATGCAAAGATTGCATGAGTGGTACATGACAGAAGTAAAGCAGGGCGACAGATACTCATGGTGAGGGTCAAGAAAGAGCATTTCTTCACTGATTCAGAGATAATGATTGAGCTTTCAGAAAATTTTCAGTTATATAATCTAGACGCACTCGACAAATCTATCATCAGTTGCTATTGTGTGTAAGTGATTTCTTTCTGTAATTTAAGTCTCTAGCTCATCTTGTTCATTGCCTGTAATTATCCTCACTATATTCTTTTGTACAGAGGCTAACTTGCTAATGTTTATGAAGGAACAAAATATTAAAACAGATATACTATTTCCTTACAACTTCCGGTGAGTGTTACTGTCTTGTACTACAAATTCTATTTTGCTTACTCGATGCTAAGTGTAGTTGAGTTATGTATGCCTGCTTATATAAACGTGTGCGCAAGTTCCACTGGATCCTGCTGGACATTAAAGTTGACGCTGGAAGTGTTGTAGTCTTTGACTCACTAGATAAAGACCCTGAACAGTTCAGAAGCATGTATTTGATGCTCGACAGGTAATTTCAACCAGTATCGGCCTCTTTCGTTCATTTCCTGATATCAAGTAATTAATAACTCCTTTATTCATTTTCTTTGACGGCCAGGGTTTGGAAACGGTTCACCAAAGAATTGTCAGTGATTGGAAAACGAAGCTGACATGGCGACGGGGCAAGGTAATTAAGTAGTACTAGCTAGGTCCGCGCACCTCTTTAATTCTAGTATCAATACCATTATCATGCTTCATTGTTATCTGATTGAATTATATTCTCGCATAGTACATGAAACAAGAAAAGGGGACGAATTTATGTGCATACTACATTTGCGAGAACATTCGCATGACGACCGAATGGCGCAGAGATCAAAGAGCACTTCGGGTACGTAAACACTATTTACATTTTTTTATCATGATCTAATATATATACACATAAATAATATATTCATATTGATCTCCTTCTTTAAAGAAGCAAGAGATGCGGGATAGGCTCCTACCAGAGAACCGCCTACGAGCAATTCAAGAGGAAATCGTGGGATTTTTTCTGGAGGAGGTCATATGTGAAAGCGGAGAATACCATTGCACCTAATGCCTGCATGTAATGATCTGCAAACTGTAGGAGAAATTGTATATATATATATATGTGTGTGTGTGTGTGTGTGTGCGCGTGTGTGTGTGTGTGCATGGTCGTGAGAAATTATAAGATATAAGTATGGTCATATGAAGAAATTATATTATATATGCATAACGTTTACAATATGTAGTAGCGTAAAATATGTTTGAAATGAAAAATAATTGAATGAAAAACACAAAATGAAAAGGAAAAATAAACCATAAACCATAAACCCCTAAACCCCCTAAAAGCCCCTAAAAAATGAAATCTCCACCCTTTAGTCCAAGTTGGTGACACCAACCAGGACTAAAGGTCCTCCTGCCCCCGGCGCGCGCAGGCGGCCACGTGGATGGCTTTAGTCCTGGGTCGTGGCCAACCGGGACTAAAGGGTGCGGCCTTCAGTCCCGATTTGTTAGTCCCGGTTGGCGAACCGGGACTAAAGGCCTCCGCCAACCGGGACTAAAGCCCGTTTCTCCACTAGTGACTCCTGACGGATTCATTTCTTTCAGGCTAGAAAAAAATACACAAGAAGGCAAAAAGAGGCTGACGTGACTCCATAGTTTTGGCGCCCAACACACACAAGCTTGTGAGGAAAAAAAATTGAAGCTTGTAAGAAGGGAAGGCTTTTGGATGTTTTGGACGGAATTTTTGGTCCTTCTCTTGTAACAGAAGCTTCTACACAGGGAAGGCTTCTTTTATCTAGCCTGAAAGAAACGAATCCGCTAACAATACTTCATTCGTTTTTCTCCTCTTCTTCCACGAGCTCCTATCTGGGGTATCTCGTACTCCAACGGGCTTGATGAATCTATCCAGGTCGATGAAAGAGGCGTTCTGACTGGCGGTTTCAATGAAAGTCGAGATATGATCCTTAAAGTCTTGACCTTCCGGATTTCCTGCACTAACATTCTTAAGTTTTCCTTCATTGATCATGGGGAAGTGTACCCGAGTAAGATCAAGAAGAACATAATTTCCATGCAGGCACCGTATTTCTTCCACGTTGACACTCGGTCGGATACTTGCAGAAGATGTTGCAAAACAAACAAGCTTACGTCCACCAACCTCTTCTCCAAGACACGCGGCTGCATTGATCTTCTTGGTGGACTCTTTCACTTGGGTTACACTAGTTTTTGTTAATTCAGTACACTCTTTCAATGGGGTTATTGATTCAGCAACCGGAGTTGATGCTCAAGGAGTTTATTTTATGTCGATACCATATTCTTCAAGCTCCTTTTCCATCTTCTTTTTCTCCGCAGTCGGATCAGGGCAAAAAACTGCATAAATGAAATTTAAAACAGTCAGCAAATCAGAATTAGGTCATGGGTTTAGTATGACTGATTTCAATCGGGTAGAACACGGATGCTTAACTTCAAGCCTCTGATTAACCGCATCCAGTTGGCCCACCAAGATGTTTTTCGTAGCTATGCCTCGATTGAGATCGACAAGGTCCTTTTCATACTTTATTTTCACTGAAGTATTTTGTGCGCTAGTTGGACACAGACACTTTGAGATCGTTAATTTGCTTCTTTAGGACTGCGACCTATTTCTCGAAATAATCATTGAGGTCTCTGGTTTATTGAAGTTGCATCAACCCATTATCGAATCTTTTCATTTTCGCTTGAGCTTCCTCCCAAGATTTGGCAAGCGGTGTATCATTGTATTCCAAGCATTAATTTGTAGACTGTTGAAACATTGTTCCTCAATCGTTTGGCCAGAAGGATATTTTCAGCATGTGCATCTGTTGTAATCAATTTCGTTTGGAATCAGATTAGGGGCAAAATTCAAGTTCACTTGATTTGCAAGATTTATTTTTTATTTTATATATTTTTCTCTTCATTCCACTCGGACCGACACCAAATCATTCATTTCCTTCCACTTGAATTTATTCCGAATCAAATTTTCCTTGCTCACAAGCTTGCTAGTGTTGGGTGCCAAAATTAGAGGGTAAGGGAATCTCCAGCGCCGAGTCCTAAACCGCGCGCATCTTTCCGGCCCGGTTGGTTCAGATGTGATTTTCCATCCAACATGTTACCCCATTCATCCGCGAATATATCCAGACGTCTGTTTTCCCGCAAGTCGCATGTAAATAACAAATGTTGGTACTGAAAATACATAGTTCTTACATAAAATTTATTTTAAATGCACAACTCAAACATTAGCTCACTGGTTCATTGTGGTTCCACATATGCTCCACAAGATCACTAAGTAGATAGGCATGCACCTGATGATCTAGAAGATTTCGATGCATCTACAGGAAGTTCATAAGCTGACTTACATCTTGATCTTCCCGGATTTGAACTTTCTCCAGTCGCTTCAAAATCATTTGTTTGGGCAACACCATCACCCTTATCCTCGACTATAATATTATGCAAAATAACACAACATGTCATCAGACGCCACAAAGTTTCCGATTCCCACATCATTGCAGCTCCATGAACAATTCCCCAACAAGCTTGAAGCACTCTTAATGCTCTCTCCTCATCCTTCCTAGCTGCTTCCTGCATTGATGCAAAGTGTCTTCGTTTGTTTTCGTGTGGTTTGGATATGGTCTTCACAAACGGCGACCACTGAGGATGCCATCGGCAAGATAGTATCCCATCTTGTAGTCACGATCGTTGACAGCATAGTTGCACGGCGACCATTCCTTACTACAAGGCCTCCTGAACACGGGAGATCGTTGAAGCACGTTGATGTCGTTGTGAGCACCCGACATTCTAAAGAAAGCATGTCAAATCCATAAGTCATGTGATGACACTTCTTCCACTACGATGGTGGCCCTCTTTGGTGTGACTTTGATACATTCCCCACAAACCTATGGGGCAGATCTTCCATTGCCAATGCATACAATCAATTGATCCGAGCATTTCTGGAAACCCTCTCGCATCTTCAGCCAACAGCTTTTCTGTGTGCTGCACATTTGCATCTCTCAGATACTTTGCTCCAAACACCTGCACTACGGCGCAAGCAAATTTGACAGCAGTCTTCAGACATGTGCTCTCCCCCAACCGAACCATCTCACCAACAACATCTGCAGCAGTACCAAGTGCAAGCATCCTTAGACTAGTCGTGCATTTCTGCTTAGCAGATAAAGAAAATTGGCCACAACAATCCCTTGTGAGATTGAAGTAGTCATCGTGTGCCTCCACTCCCTCCACAATGCGCAAAAACAATGGTTTTCGCATGTCAAAACGGCAACGATACTGTGGATCATCCAGAAATCTTGGATCCGGAGCAAAGTAGTTCTTTTGCAGTAGCCGTGCTCCATAGACCCTATCCCGATTGATCGTTTTTCTCCCTTTGATTGAGACCTTGAAGTTCAGAATATGCTCCAGCATGATCATGTCCACTTCTTCGTCTGAATCCGACAATAGATTGCGAGACGTACGTCACGAAGGAGAAACAAGAGAGGAGAGAGCAAATAGATACAACATGAGCCCGTGAGCAGCAACACAGAGATTCGGAGTTACTCCGAGTCCAAGGAAATAAATGGTTCGGTACCAGTCCGATTGAAATGAACAGGAAAAATAATTTTTTTTTGACATATACCGGTCCGAGTGAAATGAAGAGGAAATTATTTTTTAATTTTTTGACATTAGTCTGTGTAGAAAGGGAAAATGTGCATCACGTCCGGTAAAAAAGACTGACGTCGCTCCGTACTTATAGTACCCAACATGCACGAGTTAACAGCAACCTAGGGTAACAGGCTGCTGGGCCAAACCCAGCCAGAAGAAGGTCACGACAGCTTTTTACCTCGGCAGGCCAAGCATAACTAGTGCTAACCTTGCGTCGTCGGCGATATGTGGCTCATCGTCTCCCCATTTATGCCGCGAAGTGTCAACCGAAACGAGCGATGTGGTACTAAATAAATAATAGTATCACGCGGCGTCAACCGGGCCCAACCAGTGGCTAAGCGCCCTATTTTCTTCGCGTCTTCGGCCCACCAGCTTAGCTCTGTGGTCGTCTAGATCCACGCAGCCCCACTGCTACTCACCGCCAGCATCGTGACGTGCGCGCTGCCCGGGGCTCTCATCTTTCTCAGCTGCATGCCACTCCGTTGGCATCGACGGCATGCAGCGACTACTATGTGTGTGTCAATATATGCTACTACAAAGTATTTTACTCGCCATGTTACATGCGTGCAATGTAATGCTGACACGTACATAACCAAGTTGAGTTCCCCCAAAAATAAAACTAAGATCAGTTTTGTACTAGAGGTAGCAGGTTCATCAATAGATGCTCTCATCGTATGGAACTTCAAATTTTTCATCCAGCAACCAACGACCAACTTGTAGCTAGGGTTCCTCTGCCTCCCCGCAGCGCCGTCGCCCATCCGCCTAGTCTCCGTTGGTTCTAGTACCATGGAGGCACGGTGGATCTCGGTCCATGTCGACGGGGGGACTCTGTTTTTAGATGTTTGTTTCTGTTTTGTTAGGGTTTCTGTCATGCTCAGGAAGTCGAGACGGCAGCGACTCCTTGAAGATGGCGTAATATTGTTCCCGCGTAGCCCCGGTGGTGCGTCTAGCATTGTGTGAAAGCATGTGGAGGTGTGCCTCCGGCACTTTTCATGGGATTCGGTCGGTTATTGTCTTTGGTCAATCTACTTGGATCCGGTCTTCATTCGTTTTGTTTCAGGTTGGAACCTTCAAATCTACGCATATTTTCATCGGTGGCGGCTGATGTTGTGGAGCGTTGGTCTTATGGGGCCTTAGCATGACGACTTCTCGACTGTCTATTTCAGCAAGTTTTGCCCGGCTTCGGCGAGGGTTGGGCGATGACAGCGCTACTCGTCGTTAGGTGGTCTACGGATCTGATGTTTTTTTATTATTTCTATTGTTCATTGGACTATCGTAATTGAACATAAATAGATCGGAAGTTTTCCAGCAAAAAACTGCCCAGACGTAGCAGCAATTTCAACCTTTCAATTATATAGTCAGAAATTTGAAACTTTCAATAAGATAGCAGCCCAGTTGTTAATGATACAACTCACTAAACTATTCATATGGTCAGCACAGTCTCGATGAACTGTTTTGTACCGCATAAGCATCATCACAATGGTACGTAGGGTTTGTTAGTTCTCCTTGGAACTTCCCCGATCCCAACTAATAACATCGATTAAACATTCAAAATTAGTTCCAGTATAATATAGTAAGAAGTACAGTTCCGTGCTTACACCACAATCCACAAAAAACGGAAAATTCTCTGAATTCCTCTCCTGTAGCAACGTTGTCTTCAGTGGTCATCTCTTCCCCTAGCCCTCTATGATTGTCTTCAGTGCCAGGTCGATCAGCCTCGTTGTCCGTATCCAGACAACATGGTTGGCATGAAATTCATCTCTTCCCAGCATCACTTCCCCTAGAAGTTGGCGCCCCTTAAATGCGGCCATTTCTTGCCTGAAAGGAAAGATATTCACACTTCCTAGCATGATAAGTAGCGATCCTCAAATACCATAATAGAAAACCTATGAACGTAATTAGGTTTTCACGTGAGTCTATGGACAGAGTTGTGACTACGTGAGCATGAAGACACAACGAAGCCCACAAAAGCTTGTGTCTAGGGAAAGTCCCACAGTCCGGCATATTCATCAATGATGGTGAGCTGAATGATTAAACAATTGGTGTTCATATTATTATATTCCTATTAAGTGCAACTAAACATCACAAACCAAAAGGTTAACTGGAACATTGTAATCTAGCTCTCCGTAAAATATAAATGGTCATCAGCTGGTGCTAAAGTTAGGTCGTCGATTATCATCAAGAAGAACAAAACTAAGGTAGTTTCCTTTCTGATGAAGTCAAATACACACTGAAAAAATCAGCAACAAAATATGCTTGGCAGTGCTATGCATTTCATGAAACCAATGGTCAAGAAACTCCATGCAAGGTTGGCACATTAGGCATGTCGTTTTGAGAGTTGAGGCCTGTAAACTTGGTAGTGATACTAGATAGTTTTGTAGCAAGATAACTTGGAACAAGTAACGATTGTAACAAGAGTGCAGCAAGGTTTCTCAATCCTTTTTATAGCAACCCTCTTATGGTTACCCTCTCCCTCAAGCATCGTCAACTAAATCAGAAGAATTAAGATAAATCTAACCATAGTATGAAACATATGAATTCAAATCAGTCCCTTACGAAATAATGCATAAACAGGGTTTAAGCTTTTGTCACTCTCACAACCCATCATCTACTTATTACTCCCCAATGCCTTCCCCTAGGCCCTAATATGGTGAAGTGTCATGTAGTCGACGTTCACACGACACCACTAGAGGAAAAACAACATACATATCATCAAAATATTGAACGAATACCAACTTCACATAATAATTTATAACAAGACCTCTCCCATGTCCTCAAGAACAAAAGTAACTACTCACTAATCATGTTCATGTTCAAGATCAGAGGAGTATTGAATATGATTAAGGATCTAAACATATAATTTTACACCAAATAAACCAACTAGCATCAACTACGCGATGTAATTAACACTACTAGCAACCCACAGGTGCCAATATGAGGTTTTGGGCCAAAAATTGAATACAAGAAATGAACTAGGGTTTGAGATGAGATGGCTGGTGAAGATGTTGATGAATATGGATCCTCCCACGATGAGAGGATCGTTAGTGATGTCGATGGCTTTGATTTGCCCGTCCCGGAGGGAAGTATCCCCGGTGGAATCACTTTGCCGAAGAGGAAAAGTGTTCCTGCCCAGGTTCCTCCCCGAGATGGCGGCACTTTGTCTCGAAAGTCCTCCTCTCAATTTTTTCTAGGGTAAAGGGCTTCATATAATAATAGGGGGCACCGGTGGGCTGTTGTGGGCCCCACAAGACATCAGGGCACGCCCTGGGCGGTGGTCGCACCATGTTGTCTTGTTGACAGCATGTGAGCCCCCTATGTGGGTCTCCACTCCAGTATTTTTTATATATTCAATAAAAAATCTCCGTGAAATTACAGATCATTTGGAGCTCAGTATAATAGCCATCTCTGATGTAGCTCTTTTAGGTCCAGAATTCCAGCTGCCGGTAATTTCCCTCTTCATGTAAATTTTGCAAATTAAGAGAGAAAGGTCATTAGAATTACATCATAAAGTGAAATAATGACAAAAACATTATAAATAACAGTAGGAAAATATGAAGCAAAATTCATGTATCAGGCGGTTGTGGCTGGGTACCAGAGGGTGAGATGAGGATGGGCTACAGTGAAGACAAGTCGGGAAAGTTCGCCCAGCTACTAGCTCTAGCATGCCTAATCGCGTGTCTCGATATTAGGGGCACTCGAGTAGGGTTAAAGCCAATGAAGGAGAAGTCATGGCGGCTCTCGAGGCTCCTGGCTGCTGCCACCTAACCACCTCCACATTCCGTCGTCGATGGAGGTCGCTAGGCTAAGCCCTACCTAACGGACGATGGCGACGGAGCCTCTCCCATGCGAGCTCCCCTCCCCCCAGCCTGAGATCCGTTCATCCTGAACCCCCGTCGTCCGGTTGCTACCAATCCTCCAGTGCAAGTTGCGGCCTGGCCATGCCCCAATTTGGCGGTTTCTCCTCTCGCGGCTAGGACCATCCCATGTTGATGTGCGCGATGTGCTGGCTGGGGGATCATGAAGGTTGCGATGGCACGAGCAATGCATCCGGTCGAAGCACGATGCCTGCTCCCGGGCTGGGGTGAAGGTGGCTCTCCCGATGGTGGCTGCTACGGGGCAGCGTGCGTCCCTTCCTCACTGTCATTGGCAGCTCTATCTCCCTTGGATCCAAATCTTGTGGCCCAGTTCGCCGATGGCATCTCCCGGTGCTATGCGAAGGTGTTGGTGCGGCGCCCCGCTGCTGCTCTCCTTTGTTTTGGAAGGCTGGTGCTCCTTTTCCTCGCCAGACACCGGATGTGGCTCTCCTTTCTACGATGTTGGAAATATGCCCTAGAGGCAATAATAAATTGGTTATTATCATATTTCCATGTTCATGATAAACGTTTATTATCCATGCTAGAATTATATTGACCAGAAACTAAATACATGTGTTGATATATAAACAACACCTTGTCCCTAGTCAACCTCTACTAGACTAGATCATTGATCAAAGATAGTTAAGGTTTCCTAACCATAGACATGAGTTGTCATTTGATAACGGGATCACATCATTAGGAGAATGGTGTGATGGACAAGAGCCAACTGTAAGCATAGCATTTGATCGTATCACTTAGTTTATTGCTATGAATTTCTTCATGTCAAGTATCTATTCCTAAGATCATGAGATTATGCAACTTCCTATCACCGGAGGAATACTTTGTGTGCTACCAAACGTCACTTCATAACTGGGTGATCATAAAGGTGCTCTACAGGTATCTTTGAGGGTGTCTGTTGGGTTGGCATGAATCGAGACTGGGATTGGTCACTCCATATGACGGAGAGGTATCTCTGGGCCCTCTCGGTAATACAACTGTAGGTTAACGCAGCAGAAAACAAAAAATGTTCGACCTACGCACCAGCCCAGTACCACTATGGAGACTGCATACAAGGTTTGATCTTTTCGTTACCGACTCGTAGCGCAGCAGAAGTAGAGTCGATGACGATCGGCGGTGCAGATCCCCGCAGCTAGGATTTACAACCTCCCAACCGCGAGGATGTATACCCTCATCCGCCCCTCGGACAGCCCTCCGGGAGGCGGTCGGACAGTCCCCCGCACGGTGTCGCGGACAGCCCTTCGGGAGGACCAACGAAACTCAGACAGTCACTCGGACAGCCCTTCGGGAGGACCCACAAAACTCAGACAGTCACTCGGACAGCCCTTCGGGAGGACCCACAAAACTCGGATAGTCACTCGGACAGCCCTTCAGGAGGCACTCTCGAACTAAGACCGAAACTACGATCTCTCTACAGAGTTGCACACATACGGTGTCATCTATTCGGCAGGGCTTCGCCGTCCAGAACTAGTTCCCACCGGAACCCAGACAGCCTTTCGGCTCTACGAAACTATTTCGCTGGGAGGGAGAGAGAAGCCAGATAACATCAGATGGCATGTGTATGTGAGAAAGAGTGAGTGTGGAGAGTGCATCTCCACCTCTATTTATAGGAAAACCCAAGGGGTAGGGTGACACTTGAAATACCCAAAATGCCCTTCACAAGGGCACAAAGGTAAAAGCAAGTGGTCAGCCCTTATCCTTCCATGTCATCCCTAAAGGTATTTGTGAGTAAAGCCCCAAAAGGTGGCTTTCCATAAAGTAATCCAAAAAGCACTTTCACTATTCACGACGACATATTTCAGCGTCCGTTCGAACTGAAAATATTCATGTGGGCTTAGAACATTTCCAGTACCCACTAAAATAATTTTCAACGCGATCCGAAACAATTCCGGTTTAGTGATTTTCATCTGCGAAAAGCAGCTGAAGCGGCTCCGGCAGCTCCGGAACATTTCCGGTTTTCATCCCGGAAAATTACAGAAAGTTTCCAGAACGATTCTGGCACCCTCCAAGAATTATCAGGCATGTGCCGAAACCAATTTGACTTTATGGTGTACTCCGAAACAACTTTTCGGTTTAGTGATTTTCATCTGTGAAAAGCAACTAAAGCAGTTCCGGCAGTCCGGAACATTTCCGGTTTTTGTCTCAGAAAAATCTCAGAAGTTACCGAAACAATTCTGGTACCTTCCAATAATTTCCAGGCATGTGCCGAAACCAATTTGACTTTATGGTACACTCCGAAACAACTTTTCGTTTTTACCAAAACTCTTCCGGTGTTCTCTCTCCGGAACTCTTCCGTTGTCTCCGAAACTTTTTCGGTGAATTTCTCTCAGACTCCCCGTCTGGTATTTAATAGATAGATGACCCTTAAGCGTGTGACCCTATAGGTTCGGTGAAGTATAGACATGACCCGGAACCCCTTCCGATCAATGATCAACATCGGAGCCGTGGACACCCATATTGACCCCTATACCTACATGAATGAATATTCGAGTGAACCTCCAGTTGCCGTGTGCTATTCCTTTTGCTTTGCGATATGTTACAAATACTCGAGGTGAGACATGTTGGCATCCCCGTGGATCAACAACTTGTCCACTATGCCAGTTACCTCGTTACCGGTATTGTTCTCTTTTCTCGTTCCCGTGTTCCGGCATCCCCGTGATCAAATCACAAAGTGTCTGGCCAGACGATGATGGATACCGTAACACCGAGAGGTCCCAAAGATATCTCTCCATCATCGGAGGAGCAAATCCTAATCTTGAGCTATCAAGTTACTTGACATACTTTTCCGTGAACCCGTAAGCCGCCGTAATAGCCACCCAGTAACGGATGACGTTTAACAAACCCTAAAGTTCACGAAGCAAGCACGAAGGAACTCGATACTCTCATGGTCTAAGGAATTATGCAAACATTAACTATCTCTGTGTTATTAACCATTAACTTGTGACAAATGTATCTCATAGCATAACATCAATTCGGGTCGATTCAACACAAATGTTCTTCTAACATTGTGCCCTCAAAATTGCCGGCATAGCCATGCCCATGATCAGGAAAACAGGATCATCATGCAACACTTGAGCTAGTCTTAGAGGCCAGACTAGGAATATATTTTACCGTTTATTATTCCACACGTGCATATGAGTCTTCCTCCGAGCCTCGTGGTTATTGCAGACTCGAGAACCATAGCAGTTATAGCATGGAACATAAACCTAATTATGAACAGGGAGATAATCAATAACATTTATTATTGCCTCTAGGGCATATCTCCTACAGACTCCCACTTGCACTAGAGTCAATAATCTAGTCAATGCTAATGCACTTTACATCTATGGCATACTGGTGTAAAATATGCTTCGCTTGTGGTATAGCCTGATGTCCAATGGATCTGACAACTTCAGCTCCGTGTGTAACTTTGCATATCCTTGCGTTTTCACGCTTTCACAAAATTCATATTTTGTGTGGATTTGGCTTTGTATATATGTGAATCACAGGTCAAACCTTGATTCCTCAGACTGAGCTATGGAGCAACTATCTGCAATAGTGTCCCATCGACCAAAGCCATCTTGGAACCATACTAAGTTCACGAATGAACTATATGATTCAACATCTTGTTTGTCACTTCTAAAGCGTCAACATACTTAGCCTTTGTTATAGAATTCGCCACAATATCTTGTTTGGAACAATTTCCAACTAACTGTGCCACCACATTGTGTGTATTACACAAAACCCTTAACTTAAATCGAAAATCGCATGGAGCATTGATGAAGACTGTATCGACATAATTACTTACAACGAGCACTTCATAATCTCTGCTAGCGAGAAAACATGTCATCAGTACTACTCTGGTACTCAATGACATCTTTCACTGTCGTCCCATGATCAGTGCTTTTGATCACTTTGGTATCTATACTCGCAACAACTTTGTAGTATTGGACATATCTGGTTGTTTTTACATACCATGGAATACATGATTAATCCAAACACAAGAGTGTGTGGAATCTCCATCATGTATTTTACTCATCAGTGTTTTGGGACACCGAGTCTTGTAAAAACTCTTTCCATGTGACTTCGGCAAGAATCACTCCTTGGCGTTTTAAATGCTAAAAAGTTTTAGCATCTTGTCAATATGTATTCATTGCTTAGCCCCATTAGGTAAATCTATCTCCATAGATCATCATGCCTAATATTAAGGCTATTTAGCCCAAGCACTTCATCGAAAAAACCCTTTACAAATGAAGTCCTAATTCGTGTCAAGAAATTTATTTCCAATTAACAATGTGTCAAGTACACAAGGTTTTTAGAAATATTATTATGCTCCCACTTACTTTCTTGAATCACAAGCATCTTCGATACCCATTTGATGAAGTCAAACCCCTTTGACCATTCCATCAAAAACGAAGATTCCAACTCCACTTTGCTCTCTTCTGTCCATCGCTGGAACTCTGAAGTTTGCATACTTACTAGCATCCTCTGGATCGACAAATTACTTTGGACTGTATCACATACAAGTCCTAGGTTTCATTTCCATCAGATGGAAATCCCTTTGTCATCCATGTTTCATATCTCATGATTGAAATATGTATTAATTGCTAGTTCAACCCGAACCGACTTCAAGCATCGCTACGATGAGACAATCTCATCGTAGTCAACTCCTTGAACTTGTTATTGCAACAAGTCGAGCTTTATGGATAAAACATTTTATCCGTATCAGTTTTTAGTTCCATAAATATTCGTTAGACTCTAAGTCTTCCGAAAGGTGTATCAAGATTTTAATCTCGAATCACATATATGGAAACTATGTCGGATTGTATTGGCATTAAGCAAATTCCGGAGTCAGGGCCCATCAACGCTTCCTTGTGTATTGTAGGTATACTGTTGTCTAACAACAATATCTCGTTTGTGCACCTGATAGGTTTGCACGAGCTTTGCCTATGTGGTTCAGCTGCAAGTTCGACCGAAGTCCATACATTTTATTGTAGAGACTTCCGTATCAGTCGCAGTAGGAAACTCCGGAATAACTTCCAAGGTTTCTTTCCTTTGATCTGATGACGAAGATACTGGTTATCTCATCGAGTTGCACTGTCCTCCCACTCACCTTTTGTAAGAACTATTCTCTTTAAAAGCATACCTTTTGCGGCAAAAATCCTTTGCCTCGGTATAGTGGTGGGGGAATACCCAATGACTTGGAATAACCTTACAAAGTAGCACTTGTCTGATATGAAATAGGTTTGTAACCTTTTACACAAGCCCCATATTCCAAATGTTAAGAAAAGATATAACATGGTTGGGCGTACCATACGATGGCGTCATTTCAACAGACCCGATGGAGCTCTTTTTAGTGTAAAAGCCGCAGTCTCTAAAGCATCACTTTAAAAGGGATAATGGCAAATCTATTTATGTCATCTTTGATCTTACCATGTCATAAATGGTTCGATTACATCTTCATGGACTTTCCACTTGCAGTGGTGTTTCGGGAGGTGCAAGTTATGAAACCCCTTTCACAACTCATCAGACATTCGCTAAACTTGTAACTCAAATATTCCTTTCTGCAATCGAATTGTAGAAACATAATTTTCTTGTTACAATATTTTCTTCTTCATTTTGAAAACCTTTCGAATGATTTCAAAAGATCCAGACTGACGTCTCATCAAGTAAATATCCATATATCTACTTGAGTCATTTCTGAAGATAGATAAATCCACTACTTGCAACAACATTTATTGGACTACACACATCATAATGTATGATCACCAATATGTTCTATGCTCGTTCCTTATGGCCTGTGAACGGTATTTCAGTCACTTCACTTTTCAGAGGAAAGTTGCAAGTGTCAGATGATTCAAAATCAAACGACGTCATAATCCATCATAATGGAATTTTCCATGCGGGTTTCTCCAATGTGACCAAATGCAGTGCCACACTTGTGTGGTATTTTTTTAGTCTTGCGACATTTAGCGTCAGTGTTATGGATGTATCATATTTCCATCAATATTCATAACATACATCCCATCTAGGATGGAAGCATGTCCCTTCATGTTATTCATAATACTGAACAACAATTGTTGTTTTTATGAACAACTCTTTTGCGACAAACATTGTGCAATGGGCTAGAGTGTATGAAACTCTAAAATGAATTATGAAAGTAAACCCAGAGGTAATGTATTATTATCAATATTCATAACATACGTCTCATTCATAATGAAAGTATGGCCCTTATGTTATTGATAACACCGAACATCAAAAGTTCTCTTGTGAACAACCTTCTTGCAAGATACCTTATGCAAAGGGCTAGTGTGTGAAACTCTAAAATGAATTATGAAAGTAAATACATAGGGAATACACCGATGGAAGGCATAGTAACATTTACTATGTCCCTGCGTGTATCTAAAACCTCATTCTTGGCTAGTCTTTCAGGCCATAGTAGTTCTTACATCGAGTTGCAACAGAATGCAATCGAGCGGGTATCTTTGTGATTAACTCACAATACCCAAGAATTAGTGATTAACATGTTTAACCATAATTCCCAAGAACTATATCTCTGACCAGCCTTCTATACATCAAAAACTTGTATGACATTCATACATGAGCTGGATATTCCAGTCTTCTTTCCTTTTGCCTTTATACTCCTAACAGTTTAACTTTTAGTATTTCTCCTACTCTCAGAAGAAGCATCCAACTTAAGAGTGGCGTTAGCCCCGGACTTCCTAGGCGTGAAAGTCTTACTAACACCCTTCGGACACTTCCTTTCTCTTTAAGTTGTTGTTTTATTCACCTTTCATCATATGACAGGCGTTCTCCTGGATCCCTCTCTTATCAGTCTAATGCATAGTAAACTCCTTTACTAATAGTTTGCAAACAAACATTGCTTTGGATATCTCATATTTTTTAGCCTTTGTCTTTCTCTGAAAATGATTTTCAGATTCCATGAATATCACATAACTATCCAAACTTTCGAAGTTCGGGTCTCATGGAAGAAAACATATTGCACTTTGACTGAAAAGGAATTCTAGCTTTTCGATCGAAGGACGAGAGTCACATGATCCATAGCATTAGCGGGAGAATACCGAAAGCATGCGATAGGACAAAGTCCTTCTCGGCATTCCGGAGGACAATCCTCACATTACGTTACCAACCGTAAAGTTTTAACCAAATATATAACAGCTATTCAATTTTAACAGGGAAGGTGGAAACGCGAGCCATTATTCTACAATTATTATGCAAATCACACTTAGACAGTGTTCAAAATTAATTGCACTAAGAATTAAAAGAATTAATTCTAAAGTGCGCTCCCACTCAAATCAATATCTCTCATAATTGATTGTGAGTGATACAAGACCCGCATTTAAATTGTTCGCCATTGGTGTAACACCACTGATGACGAAAATCTCAACCGGTAGGCCAACTTGCCAATCACATCTCTATGTGACTCTTGTTCATCTTTCGATGCGTGTGTTCCGAGCTCATGACAGTCATGCCTGAACGTCAAGACAACCAAGTGATCTCGCTGCGAGGTCTCAACTCACCCGCCTCACACTTCTCTAATCGTTCGTACCCGTGTGACACGGCGCACCCCGAAAAGATAGGTGCCGTGACGGTGCTACACTTGGGAGAACACTAACTACTTGATATTTTTTGTGAGAGATCACCCTAATAAAAGAGACTACCGCGCAATCAAGAAGGGTGCATCATAAGGGATAAACATCGCAGGCAATTCATAATAGCATGATATGGTATAGCCCTTTCTGACGGAGAAGTCTTTCATTTCTTCGTCTTCGGCATTCGCGTCGGTGTTCACCTTCGCGAAGATTGCCACCACCTTGTCGATGCACCACATAATATTGCTATTTCTTTAGCTAATAAGTGCATTACTTAAGGTTGACACGCAGGTCATTAAAGTGCAATCATATGGCTCCAGCCATCATGCCGAATCATGACACGCAGGTCATGTTAATCAAATTACATCATATAGTCATCTCATACATAATCAAATTATTATGAGCACTGCTATACCACATCATATGCACATGCAAACCATCCTGCAAAACCAAGTTAGACGCTTCTAATCGGTTCATGCAAAATTTTATTTTACGTGGCTTCTAAGGTTTCGAAACAAACCGAAGCTACCAACGTTCATCATCAAGTATGATAATTCAAGTTGCTAGATTAACTTTCCAGGGTGTATGAAAAACGAGATAATAAAATCTCGAGCCCCATACTAAACTTCGTCATACGCGTGACCCCCGTGCAGATCACATCTGCATTGCCCTTTCGTCTGCGAAACATCCATCTTTCTCAACTATGGTGGAACCCAAAGAACTGTTAGCACTTCGTTGATCTGTCAATCAGCATACTCAGGAGCAGCATGAAAGGATCGCGGATTGCCAGAACTTTGTGAGATTCCACCATGCCGTCAAGATCAGGACTACGCAAATTCAGGGGAAGCAACAGGAACATCGGGTAACAGATTTCATCTGCTACCCGCACAAATAATTTTCAGTAATAGAACTCATCTACTACCTAATTATATTGTGCAACACCCATACATCTCTATGTATTCTAGATCGCAACCTGCATCTACGCATAGCACGGCTCTTGATGCCACTGTAGGGTAACGCAGTAGAAAACAAATTTTTTTTTACCTACGCACCAGCCCAGTACCACTATGGAGACTGCATACAAGGTTTGATCTTTTCGTTACCGACTCGTAGCGCAGCGGAAGTAGAGTCGATGACGATCGGCGGTGCAGATCCCCGCAGCTAGGATTTACAACCTCCCAACCGCAAGGATGTATACCCTCAGCCGCCCCTCGGACAGCCCTCCGGGAGGCGGTCGGACAGTCCCCCGGACGGTGTCGCGGACAGCCCTACGGGAGGACCAACGAAACTCAGACAATCACTCGGACAGCCCTTCGGGAGGACCCACAAAACTTAGACAGTCACTCGGACAGCCCTTCGGGAGGCACTCTCGAACTAAGACCGAAACTATGATCTCTCTACAGAGTTGCACACATACGGTGTCATCTATCCGGCAGGGCTTCGCCGTCCAGAACTAGTTCCCACCGGAACCCAGACAACCTTTCGGCTCTACGAAACTATTTCACTGGGAGGGAGAGAGAAGCCAGATAACATCAGATGGCATGTGTATGTGAGAAAGAGTGAGTGTGGAGAGTGCATCTCCACCTCTATTTATAGGAAAACCCAAGGGGTAGGGTGACACCTGAAATACCCAAAATGCCC
The DNA here is from genome assembly GCA_039707655.1 of Elymus sibiricus. Lineage (NCBI taxonomy): Eukaryota > Viridiplantae > Streptophyta > Magnoliopsida > Poales > Poaceae > Elymus > Elymus sibiricus. Next base: position 524,601,796 of record CM077675.1, read on the forward strand.
TTCACAAGGGCACAAAGGTAAAAGCAAGTGGGCAGCCCTTATCCTTCCATGTCATCCCTAAAGGTATTTGTTAGTAAAGCCCCAAAAGGTGGCTTTCCATAAACTAATCCAAAAAGCACTTTCACTATTCACGACGACATATTTCAGCGTCTGTTCGAACTGAAAATATTCATGTGGGCTTAGAACATTTCCAGTACCCACTAAAATCATTTTCAACGCGATCCGAAACAACTCCGGTTTAGTGATTTTCATCTGCAAAAAGCATCTGAAGCGGTTCCGGCAGCTCCGGAACATTTCCGGTTTTCATCCCGGAAAATTCCAGAAAGTTTCCAGAGCGATTCTGGCACCCTCCAGGAATTATCAGGCATGTGCCGAAACCAATTTGACTTTATGGTGTACTCCGAAACAAATTTTCGGTTTAGTGATTTTCATCTGTGAAAAGCAACTAAAGCGGTTCCGGCAGTTCGGAACATTTCCGGTTTTTGTCTCTGAAAAATCTCAGAAGTTACCGGAACAATTCTGGTACCTTCCAATAATTTCCAGGCATGTGGGGAAACCAATTTGACTTGATGGTACACTCCGAAACAACTTTTCGGTTTTACCGAAACTCTTCCGATGATCTCTCTCCGGAACTCTTCCGTTGTCTCCAAAACTTTTTCGATGAATTTCTCTCAGACTCCCCGTCTAGTATTCAACAGATAGATGACCCTTAAGCGTGTGACCCTATACGTTCGGTGAAGTATAGACATGACCCGGAACCATTCCGATCAATGATCAACATCGGAGCCGTGGACACCCATATTGACCCCTATACCCACATGAATGAATATTCGAGTGAACCTCCAGTTGCCATGTGCTATTCCTGTTGCTTCGCGATATGTTACAAATACCCGAGGTGAGACATGTTGGCATCCCCGTGGATCAACAACTTGTCCACTATGCCAGTTACCTCATTACCGGTATTGTTCTCTTTTCTCGTTCCCGTGTTCTGGCATCCCCGTGATCAAATCACAAAGTGTCTGGCCAGACGATGATGAATACCGTAACACCGAGAGGGCCCAGAGATATCTCTCCATCGTCGGAGGAGCAAATCCCAATCTTGAGCTATCAAGTTACTTGACATACTTTTCCATGAACCCGTAAGCCGCCGTAATAGCCACCCAGTAACGGATGACGTTTAACAAACCCCAAAGTTCACGAAGCAAGCACGGAGGAACTCGATACTCTCATGGTCTAAGGAATTATGCAAACATTAAATATCTCTGTGTTATTAACCATTAACTTGTGAGGAATGTATCTCATAGCATAACATCAATTCGGGTCGATTCAACACAAATGTTCTTCTAACATTGTGCCCTCAAAATTGCCGGCATAGCCATGCCCATGATTAGGAAAACGGGATCATCATGCAACACTTGAGCCAGTCTTAGAGGCCAGACTAGGAATATATTTTACCGTTTATTATTCCACACGTGCATATGAGTCTTCCTCCGAGCCTCGTGGTTATTGCAGACTCGAGAACCATAGCAGTTATAGCATGGAACATAAACCTAATTATGAACAGGGAGATAATCAATAACATTTATTATTGCCTCTAGGGCATATCTCCTACAACAACATCACAAGAAGCTTGCAAGCAATGTGACTAAGGGGTTAGTCACGGGATTTTATATTACAGAACGAGTAAAGAGAGTTGGAGGTAACGAGATTGAACTAGGTATGGAGATACCGACGATCGAATCTCACGCAAGTAACATACCGCTGGACAAAGGGAACTGCTTACGGGATTGACTGAATCCTTGACATCGTGGTACGACCAATAAAGATCTTCGTGGAATAACTAGGAACCAATATGGGCATTCAGGTCCCACTATTGGTTATTAACCGGAGAGGTGGCTCAGTCATGCCTACATGATTCTCGAACTCGTAGGGTCCGCACGCTTAACGTTCGTTGACGCTAGAGTATTATTGCGATATATACGTTGGTGATTGAATGTTGTTCGGAGTCCTGGATGTCACGAGGAGCTCCGGAATAGTCTGGAGGTAAAGATTTATATATTGGAAGTCATATTTTGGCTACCGGAAAAGTTTCGGTTTTTGTCAGTATTGTATCGGGAAGGTTCCGCAAGGTTCCGGGGGGGAAAACCCTATTCACCGCTCGCTGCGACGAATTGTCGGGGATTCGCACAGGGCAGGAATCCTAGCGACGAGAGATGGGCCGGCCCAGTTTCAGCTTTACTCAGTGCGTCCAACCGGTTTTGGAACCTTCTAGCAGGTCCCTGAACCGGGTTTTTCCTATGTATTTTGTACCTTCGATTTTTTCGCGTTTTCTTTTGTCGTTTTTTATACTTCTTTTTTTGTTTCTCCTTTTCCTTTCTTTCTTTTCATTTCTTTTAATTTTTTTAAGTTCTTTTTCAAAATATGTTCGAAAATATTTTAATATACTAATTTTTTTTGAGGATTTATAAAAAGTTCCTGTTTTGAAATAATGTTCAGAAATTTAGAAATTGTTAAAAATTCCGAATTCTCCAAAAATAGTTAGCTTTTTCAAATAAGTATAGTAATTTTAATTCCTTTTCTTCTCTGTTTTTATATCTATTTTTTTAAAAGTAAAATAATTTGAAATTTCAAAATTTTGTTCAGAATGTCCAAAAATGATCCTGTTTTAAATTTTTGGTCACAATTCAAAATATGTTCATAATATTTTATAAAATGATTGCTATTCGAAAAAGGTCAATAAGTTCAATAATTCAAAAATAATCCTGTTTGCAAAAAAAATTCACAAATTCAAAAAATGTTCAAGATTTTTTCACAAATGTTCAACTATTGAAAAAATGTTGTCCTATTCGTTAAATATAAATAACTAGAAACAATGTTCCTAATTTTAAATATTGTTCACTGATAACGAAAACTTTTTTTAAGCGCCAATCTTTTCAATACTGCGAATTACTTTTAATACCACGAATATTTTTCTAAAACCCAAAGAAAATAACAACTGCTTTTTAAAAACATTATTTTTTAATAACCTGTATTTTTTTGAAACGGGAGCATATTTTGAAAATCCAAGAAAGTTTGAAAACCGGAATATTTTTTTAAGCTATAAATAAATTCAAAAGCAACTACATTTTGAGGATTTGTGAATAAAACTGAAATTATGAACATTTTGGAAAATTCCTAGAAAAATAAAAAAACCCAAACATTTTTTTGAGAATGTGAACATTTTTTTTACTCGCAAATAACATTAAAAACGAGAAAAAAAATTGAAACACCCGAACAAAACTTAAAAACACGAACAAATTTTAAAAACTTGAATATGTTCTTAAACTCGCGAAAATAAAATAAAAAAGGCAAACAGTTTTTGAAAACAGGACATTTTTTTAAACTTCTGAACAAAATTAAAACGCGGACATATTTTAAAAATGGAAACATTTTGAAAACTCCCAACCAAAATTGTGAACATTTTTTGAAGCATGAACATTGTTCTGAAATTGTGATTTTTTTTTAATTGAAAACATATTTCGAAAATCCTGTATATTTTCTGAAACATGAACATTTTATGAATGACATTCTGAACAGATTTTGATAAGGAGAACTTTTTTGAAATTCCTAAACAATTTTGAAAACATGAACGTAAGAAAATTTAAAAACAAGAATAATTTTTTGAAATTACTGAACATTTTTTAAAACAACAACATTTTTTGAAATTGTCAACAAAAATTGAAATAGGAACATTTTTTGAATTCTTGGAAGACATTTTGAAACATGAACATTTTATGAAATTTTGAACAAAATTTGAAAATGAGAGAAAAAGAAACATGATAAATAAAAAAACGAATGAGCAAAGAAAAGAAAAGAAAATAGAAAAAAAGAAAAATGAAAATGAAAATGAAAAAAATGAAAAAGGGAAAAGGGGAAATAGAATGGGTCGGCCCAGGTCAGCCGCCCCCTGTGCGAAACGTGAGTTGTTTGACGCAAGGAGCGTCACATATGGGGACCCCTGTGCATTCTCCGGACCGGGCCGGGTTTCGGGCGGGGCCTGTCAAAGCCCGACTTGCAAAGTCTAGGCTCGAGCCCAGCCCGCCCGGCCAAAAAAACATATAAAAGCCCGAGCCTGCCCGAAGGGACAAAATGGAGCAATTTCGGGCTGGGTGTTGGGGAACGTTGCATGGGAAACAAAAAATTTCCTACGCTTCATCAAGATCAATCTTGGAGATGAACATCTACGAGAGGAGAGATCGGATCCACATACCCTTGTAGATCGCTAAGCGGAAGCGTTAAGAAACGCGGTTGATGTAGTCGAACGTCTTCGCGATCTAAATCGCAAGCCGTCCCACGATCCAATCACGATCTAGCGCCGAACGGACGGCACCTCCGCGTTCAACACACATACAACTTGATGATGTCCTTGCCTTCTTGATCCAGCAAGAGGGGCGAAATTGTAGATGTGTTCCGGCAGCACGACGGCGTGGTGACGGTGGTGGTGAAGAACAATTTCCGCAGGGCTTCGCCAAGCACAACGAAAACAATGACGGAGGATAAACTAAAGGGGGCGGGGTTGCCGGCACACGGCTTGGGGAAATCTTGATGTGTTCCGGGTGCTAGCCCTGCCCCTCTATTTATATGTTGAGCCCTGGGGTCGTTTCTTGGAGAAAGAGCCTCCTCAAAGTCGGTTTGGCCCGCAAGGTAAGAGCCCTCCTCGGACTCCAGGACCACCAGACGCCAGGGTCCTTGGCGTCTGGCCCCAGACGCCAGGGTCCCCGGCGTCTGGCCCCTGGCCTCCGCAAAACTACTTTTGCACCTTCCTAAAGCCTCGTGGGCTTTACCCCTTGGCCCAAATAAAGTGTTCTCGTACCCAAACATTTCGGGAAACATCCGAAACCCCTTTCGGTGAATTCCGAAACCCTTCCGGAGTCCAAACACTATTATCCCATATATCAATCTTTACCTCCGGACTATTCCAGAGCTCCTCGTCATGTCTGGGATCTCATCCGGGACTCCGAACAACCTTCGGTCACCAACATAATAACTCAACTATACTTATACCGTCACCAAACGTTAAGTGTGTAGACCCTGCGGGTTTGAGAACTTTGCAGACATGACCGAGACACCTCTACGGTCAATTACCAATAGCGGGACCTGGATGCTCATATTGGTTCCAACATATTCTACGAAGATCTTTATCGGTTAAACCTCTATGTCAAGGATTCAGTTAATCCAGATGCAGTTCCCTTCGTTCATCGGTATGTTACATGCCCGAGATTCGATCGTCGGCATCTCCATACCTAGTTCAATCTCGTTACCGGCAAGTCTCTTTACTCGTTAAGTAATACAAGATCCCGTGGCTAACTCCTTAGTCACATTGCTTGCAAGCTTCTTGTGATGCTATATTACCGAGTGGGCCCAGAGATACCTCTCCGTCATACGGAGTGACAAATCCCAGTCTCGATCCAGGCCAACTCAACAGATACCCTCGGAGATACCTGTAGAGCATCTTTATAGTCACCCAGTTACGTTGAGACGTTTGATACACACAAGGTACTCCTCCAGTGTCAGTGAGTTACATGATCTCATGGTCATACGAACATATACTTGACATGCAGAAAACAATAGAAATAAACTTGACGCTATCATATGCTACGTTCATAGTTTGGGTCTTGTCCATCACATCATTCTCCTAATGATGTGATCCCGTTATCAAATGACAACTCATGTCTATGGTCAGGAAAACTTGACCATCTTTTGATCAACGTGCTAGTCTAGTAGAGGCTCACTAGGGACACAGTGTTGTCTAAGTATCCACACATGTATCTGAGTTTCTGGTCAATACAATTATAGCATGGATAATGAACGATTATCATGAATGACGTGGCCTGAGACTGCGTCGGTATTTTCCCAAAGAGGAAGGGATGATGCAGCACAGCGACGGTAATTATTTCCCTCAGTTATGAAACCAAGGTTATCAAACCAGTACGAGGATCACCAACACCCAATAAGCAGCAGCTGCACACAAACAAGAAATACTTGCAACCCGACGCGAAAGAGAGGTTGTCAATCTCTCTACGGTAATAAGATAGATTAGGTAGTGATAGATAGGAGATATAGATTTCTCAAGAACACAAAATAAAAAGAGTAAATATGCAGCATATATTTTTGGATTTTTGGTTTTGTAGATCTGAAAACAAAGAGTGCAAAAACGTAGATCGGAAAGCAATATGATGGAAAAGTAGACCCGGGGGCCGTAGGGTTCACTAGTGGCTTCTCTCATGAGTATAGCGCACGGTGGGTGAACAAATTACTATTGGGCAATTGATAGCAAAATCGAATTGTAATGACGATATCCAAGGCGATGACCATTATATAGGCATCACGTCCAAGATAAGTAGACCGACTCCTGCCTGCATCTACCACTATTACTCCACACATCGACCGCTATCCAGCATGCATCTAGTGTACTAAGTTCATGAAAAAATGGAGTAATGCAATAAGAACGATGACATGATGTAGACAAGATCTATTCATGTAGGAATAGACTCCATCTTGTTATCCTTAATAGCAATGATACATGCGTGTCTTGCTGCCCCTTCTGTCACTGGGAAAGAACACCGCAAGATCGAACCCATCACAAAGCACCTCTTCCCATGGCAAGAAAAATCGATCAAGTTGGCCTAACTAAACCAAAGATTCGAAGAAGAAATACGAGGCTATAAGTAATCATGCATATAAGAGATCAAAGAAGACTCAAGTAATATTCATGGATAGAAACTGATCATGAACTCAAAATTCATCGAATCCCAACAAACACACCGCAAAAGTTTACATCAAATAGATCTCCAAGAGACCATTGTATTGAGAATCATAAGAGAGAGAGAAGAAGCCATCTAGCTACTGCCTACGGACCCGTAGGTCTATGGTGGACTACTGACGCATCATCGGAGAGGCACCTATGAGGAAGATGAACCCCTCCGTGATGGTGTTTAGATTATAACTTGCGGTGGCTGGAACTGTGTATCGTCAACTCCTCTAGGGTTTTCCAAATATTTGAGAATTTATAGGCATCAGAGGCGGTTCAGAGGGGGCCCGAGGTGGGCACAGCCCACCAGGCCGCGCCAGGGGGCCCCTGGCGCGCCCTGGTGTCTTGTGCCCCCCTCGGGCTTCTTCTCCGGTACTTCTTTGGCCCATCAGGTGTTTTCTGGTCTAGAAAAAATCTCCAAAAAGTTTTGTTGCGATTGGAATTCGTTTGGTATTGATTTTCTGCGAAGTAAAAAACAAGCAGAAACATCAACTGACACTTTGGCACTATGTCAATAGGTTAGTCCCAAAAAATGATATAAAGTGTTAATCAAATGATGGTAAAACATCCAAGAATGATAATATAACACCATGGAACAAGAACAAATTATAGATACGTTGGATACGTATTAGCATCCCCAAGCTTAATTCCTACTCGTCCTCGAGTAGGTAAATGATAAAAACAGAATTTTTGATGTGGAATGCTACCTAACATGTTCATCACATTCTTTCCTTTTGTATAGCATGGACATTTGGACTTGTAAATGATTCAAAGCAATAGTCTAGTTTTAACATAATGACTTCAATACTCAAGCATGTCAACAACCAACCATGTCTTTCAAAATATCAACACTAAAGAAAGTTATCCCTAGCCCATCATGCTCAATCATTGATCCATTCATGAAACACACTCAAATATTAGCTATGCCCAATGGTCAAGTACGATCATAGTGCCCCCTAGTTGGTGCTTTATAAGAGAAGATGGAGACTCAAAGTCAAAATAAAAATTGCATAAAGTAAATAGATAGGCCCTTCGCAGAGGGAAGTAGGGATTTGTAGAGGTGCCAGAGCTCAAGGTTTAAATTGAGAGAGAGAAATATTTTGGGTGGCATGCTTTTCCTGTCAACGAAAACGACAAAGTAGTTTACAATACTTTCCATGCTAGATATATCATAGGCGGTTCCCAAACAGAAAATAAAGTTTATTCCTTTTCCACCAAACATTCACTTTCCATGGCAGGCTGTATCCACGGTTGCCTTCCATACCAACACTTTCCAAGGAATTTATTATTTGACAACATAAAGTAAATATTTTTTATTTTTTATTTCGGGAATGGGCATCCCTATTACCGCCGCCCTCTCGTGCAATGACAAGTGAATAAACACTCATCTTGAGAATAACACATCTAGCATGGAAAAATATTGGACACTCCCCACCGTTTCATTAGCGGTACGGGCGCACAACAGAGAAAATTTATTTTGAAAATTGAGAGATGGCACATACAAATTTGCTTGGAATGGCATGGAAATACCGCATATAGGTGGGTATGGTGGACTCATAAGGCTAAACTTGGTTTAAGGATTTTGGATGCACAAGTAGTATTTCTACTTAGTACAAGTGAAGGCTAGCAAATAGATTGGGAAGCAACCAAACCAAAAGACAAAAATTCACATAAGTGAGCATTGAACATAACTAACACCGAATAATACACCACAAGTAGGATGTAACTTCATTGCATAACTATTGACTTTCGTGCATGCATAGGGAATCACAAACCTTAACACCAATATTCCTACTAAGCATAATTACTCATCAACATGACTCACATATTACTATCATCATGTTTCAAAACTATTACAAGGAATCAAGTTTAATTTGTCCAATGATCTTCATGAAAGTTTTTATTATATCCTCCTTGGATATCTATCACTTTGGGACTAGTTTCATATATTGCCATTGCTTTTTGGCAAGCTCAAGCAAATTTAAGTGAAGCACATGAGCATAAGGATTTCATCTCTCAAAAAGGTATAAGTGAAGCATGAGAGGATTTCTTCAAAATTTACTAACTCTCAAATTAATCTAAGTGAAGCATGAGTGTATTTCTACAAAAATTTCCAAGCACACCGTGCTCAAAAAGATATAAGTGAAGCACTAGAGCAATTTCTATAGCACAAAAAGTTTAAGTGAAGCACATAAAGCAATTCTAACAAATCATAGCATGATTTTGGCTTTCTAAAATAGGTGTGTACAGCAAGGATACAAAGGAACAACTAACAAACAAAGCAAGCAAAGATACAAGACGCTGCAAGCAAAACACATGATATGTCACGAATAAAAATATAGCCCCAAGTAAAATACCGATGGTCGTTAGAAGAAAGAGGGGATGGCACTTGAGGGCATCCCCAAGCTTAGTTGCTTGTTTCTCATTGGATATATCTTGGGGGTACGGTAGCATCCCCAAGCTTAGACTTTTGCTACTCCTTATTTCTTCATCCATCGTGATCTCACCCAAAACTTGAAAACTTCAATCACACAAAACTCAACAAAACCTTCGTGAGATCTGTTAGTATAAGAAAGCAAATCACTACTTTAGGTACTATTGCAAACCCATTCATATTTTGTTATTGCATTATACCTATTGTATTTTAACTTTACCATGGCTTATACCCCCCAATACAAATCATAGATTCATCAAAACAAGCACACAATGCAACGAAAACAGAATCCATCTTAAACAGAACAGTCTGTAGTAATCTGTACTATATCCATACTTCAGTAACTCTAAAAATTCTGAAACAATAGGAAAACGTAAGGAATTTGTGTAAAAACACTGTGTTAAAATTTCAGATCAATATCACGTTCTAGCAAAAACTGAAAATATATATACTGGATGCAAAGTTTCTGTTTCAGATTCAGCATCACTTCTACTCATCCTATGAATCATCCTAAAGGCTTTACTTGGCACAAAAACAAAATAAACCATAAAAACACAATCATAACAGAGGAATAATTGTGTCAACACACAAAAACAGAAAGGAAAAAGCAAAAAATTATTTATTCATTGGGTTGCCTCCCAACAAGCGTTATCGTTTTACGCCCCTAGCTAGGCATAATGGGTAGATTCAAGTATTGTCATCCTTGGTTTTGGATGAGGAGCTTGTGTCAAGAGGTTTTGCAAATAGAACTTGAAACACATCATGCATAGCAACCTTAGCACTATCAAGTTGTCCCTCTACATGTCCCCTTTGATTACCGGCTACGATCCAAGAATATTGTTGGTTCACATCATTGAAAACTTGTTCGATCATGTCTAAAACAGGGACTTCCTTTTTGAGATTCTCATCAAAGATTTGATTATTTCCAAGCAAATACCTCATCATATAATCACTATTGTAAAGGATTTCTCCTATTATCGGTTTTTCACGGCACATACCATAAAAGTCAAAGATTTCCCTAGTTTCCCGTACTATGTGATCAAATTCATTCATAAGAACAAGGGTATCTAACTTCTTAGCTTTGGGATTCTTTATGACGGGTAGCTCATAAAACAATCTTTGCAAGGTAGGATGGGTACGAATAAATCTATTTTCAAGTTTTAAAACTAGCGCCGAGATAGCTTCCGCATAAGATTTAGTTCTTTTCAATATATATAGGAGTATCATCGAGAGTCAAATTCCCAACGCAATTGAAAAACTCTTGGATAGTTTCTTTTCGTATAATGTTCCCTTGCCCCAAAACAAAAGTTTTAGAATCGAGATTAGCAGAACGTCCAATTTTAGGAGTCCTACCATCATCCGTTTCTGCCATACCAAAATCACTCATGGTGACAAGCAAACAAGAGGTCCGACGAAAAAGAGGGCAAACAAAAAAGAGGGCGAATAAAACGGCAAATTGGTGAAGTGGGGCAGAGGAAAACGAGAGGCAAATGGCAAATAATGTAATTGCAAGGAGATGAGATTTGTGATTAGGAACCTGGTAGATGATGGTGGAGTCCCCTCGGCGCCTACGATAGGTACGTAGAACAGACTGCTTCCTCCCCGGCAACGGCGCCAGAAATTCCTTTGACGTGGCTTGAGACTGCGTCGGTATTTCCCCAAAGAGGAAGGGATGATGCAGCACAGCGACGGTAAGTATTTCCCTCAGTTATGAAACCAAGGTTATCGAACCAGTAGGAGGATCACCAGCACCCAATAAGCAGCACCTGCACACAAACAACAAATACTTGCAACCCGACGCGAAAGAGAGGTTGTCAATCTCTCTACGGTAATAAGATAGATTACGTAGTGATAGATAGGAGAGATAGTTCTCTCAAGAACACAAAATAAAAAGAGTAAATATGCAACAATATATTTTTGGGTTTTTGGTTTTGTAGATCTGAAAACAAAGAGTGCAAAAATGTAGATTGGAAAGCATTATGATGGAAAAGTAGACCCGGGGGCCGTAGGGTTCACTAGTGGCTTCTCTCATGAGTATAGCGCATGGTGGGTGAACAAATTACTGTTGGGCAATTGATAGAAAATCGAATAGTCATGACGATATCCAAGGCGATGATCATTATATAGGCATCACGTCCAAGATAAGTAGACCGAATCTTGCCTACATCTACCACTATTACTCCACACATCGACCGCTATCCAGCATGCATGTAGTGTATTAAGTTCATGGAAAAACGGAGTAATGCAATAAGAACGATGACGTGATGTAGACAAGATCTATTCATGTAGGAATAGACCCCATCTTGCTATCCTTAATAGCAACGATACATGCGTGTCTTGCTGCCCCTTCTGTCATTGGGAAAGAACACCGCAAGATCGAACCCATCACAAAGCACCTCTTCCCATGGCAAGAAAAATCGATCAAGTTGGCCTAACTAAACCAAAGATTCGAAGAAGAAATACGAGGATATAAGTAATCATGCATATAAGAGATCAAAGAAGACTCAAATAATATTCATGGATAGAAACTGATCATGAACTCAAAATTCATCGGATCCCAACAAACACACCGCAAAAGTTTACATCAAATCTCCCAGAAACCATTGTATTGAGAAGAAGCCATCTAGCTACTGCCTATGGACCCGTAGGTCTATGGTGGACTACTCACGCATCATCGGAGAGGCACCTATGAGGAAGATGAACCCCTCCGTGATGGTGTTTAGATTGGATCTCGCGGTTCTGGAACTTGCAGCGGATGGAATTGTGTTTCGTTGACTCCTCTAGAGTTTTCCGAATATTTGAGAATTTATTGGCATCAGAGGCGATTCAGAGGGGGCCCGAGGTGGGCACATCCCACCAGGCCACGCCAGGGAGCCCCTGGCGTGCCCCGGTGTCTTGTGCCCCCCTCGGGCTTCTTCTCCGGTACTTCTTTGACCCATCGGGTGTCTTCCGGTCCAGAAAAAATCTCCAAAAAGTTTTGTTGCGATTGGACTCCGTTTGGTATTGATTTTTTGCGAAGTAAAAACAAGCAAAAACATCAACTGGCACTTTGGCACTATGTCAATAGGTTAGTCCCAAAAAATGATATAAAGTGTTAATCAAATGATGGTAAAACATCCAAGAATGATAATATAACAACATGGAACAAGCAAATATTATAGATACGTTGTAGACGTATCAATGAACAACGAAATATTATAATAACCAATTTATTATTGCCTCTAGGGCATATTTCCAACAGTCTCCCACTTGGACTAGAGTCAATAATCTAGTTCACATCACTATGGGATCAACACCTAATGAGTTCTGGGGTTTTATCATGTTTTGCTTGTGAGAGAGGTTTTTAGTCAACGTGTTTGCAACATTCAGATCCGTGTGCACTTTGCAATCTCTATGTCATACTGTAGATGTTGCTACCACGCTCCACTTGGAGCTATTCCAAATGGCTTCTCCACTATACGTATCCGGATTGCTACCCAGAGTCTTCCGGATTGGTTTCAAAGCTTGCGTCGACGTAACCCTTTACGACGAACTCTTTATCACTTCCATAATCGAGAAAAAATTCCTTACTCCTCTAGTTACTAAGGATAATATTGACTACTGTCCAGTGATCCACTCCTGGATCACTCTTGTACCCCTTGACAGACTCATGGCAAGGCACACACCAGGTGCGGTACACAGCATGGCATACTATATAGAGCCTACGGCTAAGGCATAGGGGACGACCTTCGTCCTTTCTCTTTTTTCTGCCGTGGTCGAGCTTTGAGTCTTACTCAACTTCACACCTTACAAATCAGGCAAGAACTCCTTCTTTGACTGATCCATTTTGAAATCCTTCAAAAATCTTGTCAAGGTATGTACTCATTGAAAGTCTTATCAGGCGTCTTGATCTATCTCTATAGATCTTGATGCCCAATATTTAAGTAACCTTTTATCCAGGTCTTGCTTTGAAAAACACCTTTCAAACAACCTTGCTTTCCAGAAAATTCTACATCATTTCCGATCAACAATATGTCATCCACATATACTCATCAGAAATTCTATAGTGCTCCACCTCGCTTTCTTGTAAATACAAGTTTCTTATAAACTTTGTATAAACCAAAATTCTTTGATCAACACATCAAAGCACATATTCCAACTCCGAGATGCTTGCTCCAGTCCATAGACAGATCGCTGGAACTTGCATACTTTTTGGCATCCTTAGGACCGACAAAACCTTCTAGTTGTATCACATACAACCTTTCCTCACGGAAAACGTTTAAGGAAACTCTGTTTTGACATCCATATGCCAGATTTCGTGATCGAAAAATGCAGTGACTGCTATCATAATTCCAACAAACTTTAGCATCGCTACAGGTGAGAAAGTCTCATCGCAGTCAACTCCTTGAACTTGTTGGAAACCTCTTTGCGACAAGTCAAGCTTTATAAACGGTGACATTTACCATCAGCGTATGTCTTCTTCTTGAAAATCCATTTGTACTGAACGGCCTGCCATTCATCGGGCAAGTGTACCAAAGTCCATACTTGGCTTTCGTACATGGATCCTATCTCGGATTTCATGGCTCCTAGCCATTTTTTGGAATACGGGCCCACCATCGCTTCTTCATAGCTCGTAGGTTCACTATTGTCTAACAACATGACCTCTGAGACAGGATTGTCGTACCACTCAGGGCAGTACGATTCCTTGTCGACCTACGAGGCTCAGTAGTAACTTGATCTGAAGTTTCATGATCATCATCATTAGCTTCCTATTCATTTGGTGTAGGCGCCGCAAAAACATCTTTCCGCGTCGTGCTACCATCCAACTGAAGTGACGGTTCAATAACCTCAGCAAGTTCTACCTTCCTCCCACTCAATTCTTTCGAGAGAAACTCTTTCTCAAGAAAGGACCCGGTTTTAGCAACAAACACTTTGTCCTCGGATCTGAGATAGAAGGCATACCCAACTGTTTCCTTAGGGTATCCTATGAAGACGCATTTGTCCACTTTGGGTTCGAGCTTATCAGGCTGAAGTCTTTTCACACAAGCATCGCATTCCCAAACTCTAAGAAATGACAGCTTAGGTTTCTACCAAACCATAATTCATACGGTGTCATCTCAACGGATTTAGATGGTGCACTATTAAAGTGAATGTAGTTTTCTCTAATGCATAACCCCAAAACGATAGTGGCAAATCAGTAAGAGACATCATAGTACGTACCATATCCAATAGAGCACGGCTACGACGTACAGACACACCATCACACTATGGTGTTCCAGGCGGCGTGAGTTGTGAAACAATTTCCACATTGTCTTAAGTTGCATACCAAACTCGTAACTCAGATATTCACCTCCATGATCATATCATAGACATTTTATCTACTTGTCACGATGATCTTCAACTTCACTCTAAATTTGCTTGAACTTTGCAAACATTTCAAACTTGTGTTTCATTAAGTAAATATACCCATATCTGCTCAAATCATCAGTGAAGGTAAGAACATAACGATATCCACCGCATGCTTCAACACTCATTGGACTGCATACATCAACATGTATCATTTACAATAAGTCACTTGCCCGCTCCATCAAACCGGAAAACGGGATCTTAGTCATCTTGCCCATGAGGCATAGTCTGCATGTCTCAAGCGATTCGAAATCGAGTGAGTCCAAAGATCCATCAGCAGGGAGTTTCTTCATGCGCTTTACACCAATATGACCTTAGCGGCGGTGCCACAAGTATGTCGTACTATCATAATTAACTTTGCATCTTTTGGCATCAATACTACGATCGAGATTCAATAAACCATTCACATTGAGTTTATGACCATTGAAGGTATTATTCATGTAAATAGAATAACTATTATTCTCTGACTTAAATGAACAACCGTATTGCAATAAACACGATCTAATCATGTTCATGCTCAACACAAACACCAAATAACATTTATTTAGGTTCAACACTAATCCCGAAGGTAGAGGCAGCGTGCGATGGTGATGACATCAACCTTGGAAACACTTCCAACACACATCGTCACCTCGCCCTTCAGCTAGTCTCCGTTCATTCCGTAGCTTTTATTTCGAGTTACTAACACTAGCAACTGAACTGGTATCTAATACCCAGATACCACTAGGAGTACTATTAAGGTACACATCAATAACACGTATATCAAATATACTTCTGTTGACGTTGCTAGCCTTCTTATCTACCAAGTATCTGGGGTAGTTCCGCTACCAGTTGATACGTCCATTTTGCATCATGATTTCCTACTGTTATTTACTTTGTTTTGTTGAACAATAATGCTTTGGGGAGTGATTCTAATGCCTTTTCTCTCATAATATGCAAGGTTTACACAAAGAGAGAGAATACCGACAGCTGGAATTCTGGACCCAAGAAAAGCACGTCAGAGATACCTACTCTGCACAACTCCAATGAAGCTGAAATTTTACGGATATTATTTTTGCATTTAATAAAAAAATACTGGACATGAAAACTACCGGAGGGGGCCTCCCAGGTGTGCACAACCCACCAGGGCACGCCAGCCCCCCTGGGCGTGCCTTCATGGGTTGTGGCCACCTCGGCCCACCTTCGGTGCCCATCTTCTGGTATAAGGTCACTCTTGGCCTACAAAAAATCAGAGGAGAACTTTTGGGACGAAGCGCCACCGCCTCGAGGCGGAACCTGGGCAGGAGCACTTTTGCCCTCCGGCGGAGCGATTCCGCCGGGGGAACTTCCCTCCCGGAGGGGGAAATCGAAGCTATCGTCATCACCAACACTCCTCTCATCTTTGGGAGGCCAATCTTCATCAACATCTTCAACAGCACCATCTCCTCTCAAACCCTAGTTCATCTCTTGTGTTCAATCTTTGTACCGGAACCTCAGATTGGTACCTGTGGGTGACTAGTAGTGTTGATTACCTTGCATAGGTGATTACTCTATGGTTTATTTGGTGGAAGATTATATGTTCAGATCCATTATTCTATTCAATACTCCTCCGATCTTGAGCATGATTAATATTTGTGAGTAGTTACCTTTGTTCTTGAGGTCACGGGAGAAGTCATGTTGCGAGTAATGATGTGAATTTGATATGTGTTCGATATTTTGATGATATGTATGTTGTGATTCCTTAGTGGTGTCATGTGAACGTCGACTACATGACACTTCACCATTCATGGGCCTAAGGGAAGGCATTGTGGAGTAGTTATTAGATGATGGGTTGCTAGAGTGACAGAAGCTTAAACCCTAGTTTATGTGCTAATTCGTAAGGGGCTGATTTGGATCCACATGTTTAATGCTATGGTTAGACTTTGTCTTAATACTTTTCTAGTAGTTGCGGATGCTTGCGAGGGGGTTAATCATAAGTAGGTTGTTAGTTCAAGTAAGAACAGCACCTTAGCACCGGTCCACCCACATATCAAATTATCAAAGTAGCGAACACGAATCAAACCAACATGATAAAAGTGACTAGACGAAATTCCCGTGTACCCTCAAGAACACATTGCCTATTACTAGTGATTGTTCTGGCCTGTCCTTTGCCTCAAAAGGATTGGACTACCTTGCTGCACCTTGTTTACCGTTACCGTTACTTGCTCGTTACCAATTATCTTGCTATCAAACTATCTGTTACCTACAATTTCAATGCTTGTCGAAATTACCTTGCTGAAAACCGCTTGTCATTTCTTCTACTCCTCGTTGGGTTCGATACTCTTACTTATCGAAAGGACTACGATTGATCCCCTATACTTGTGGCTCATCACCAGTGATCGTTCCCCTTATTATAGAAGCACTTAGTCTCGGGTTTGGGTTCAACCTCGGGTTTCTTCACTGGAGCGGCAACTGGCTTGCCATTCATGATGTTTCCCTTCTTGCCCTTGCCCTTCTCGAAACTAGTGGTTTTACTAACCATCAACACTTGATGCTCCTTCTTGATTTCTACCTTCGCGGTGTCAAACATTGCGAATAGCTCAGGGATCATCTTCTCCATCACTGGCATGTTATAGTTCATCACGAAGCTCCAGTAGCTTGGTGGCAGTGACTTGGAGAACTATGTCAATCACTATCTTATCTGAAAGAACAACTCCCACTTGATTCAAGCGATTGTACCACCGAGACAATCTGAGCACACGCTCACCGATTGAGCTATTCTCCTTCATTTTGCAGGCCAAGAATCTTGTTGGAAGTCTCATACCTATCAACACGGGCACGAGCCTGAAATCCCAATTTCAGCTCTTGGAACATCTCATATGCTCCGTGACGTTCAAAACGTCTTTGGAGCCTCAATTCTAAGCCGTAAAGCATGACGCACTGAACTATCAAGTAATCATCAAAAACGTGCCTATCTGATGTTCTCAACACCCACAGACGATGCTTGAGGGGGTGGCGCACTAAGCGGTGCATCAAGGACACAAGCCTTCTGTGCAGCAATGAGGATAATCCTCAGTTTACGGACCTAGTCCGCATAGATTCTACTACCAACTTTCAGCTTAGTTTTTCTCTAGGAACGTATCAAAATCTAGGGGAGCTACAGCGTGAGCTATCGATCTACAACATAATTTGCAAGGATATTTTTGACTATGTTCATGATAATGAGTTCAACTAATCATATTACTAAAGAACTCCCACTCAAATTGACATCCCTCCGGTCATCCAAGTGCTACATGATCCAAATTCACCAACCCAAGTTCAATCATCACGTGAGATGAGGTGGTTTCAAAGGTGAACATCTCCATGTTGATCGTATCTACTATATGACTCATGTTCAACCTTTCGGTCTCTTGTGTTCGGAGGCCATGTCTGTACATGCTAGGCTCGTCAAGTTTAACCCGAGTGTTCCGCATGTGCAAACTGGCTTGCACCCATTGTATGTGAACGTAGAGTCTATCACACCCGATCATCACGTGGTGCTTCGAAACGAGGAACTTTCACAACGGTGCACACTTGGGGAGAACACAATTTTATCTTGAAATTTTAGTGAGGGATCACCTTATAATGCTACCGTCGTCCTAAGCAAAATAAGATGCATAAAAGGATTAACATCACATGCAAATCATAAGTGACATGATATGGCCATGAACTTGTGCTTTTGATCTCCATCTCCAAAGAACCGGCATGATCTCCATCGTCACCGGCATGACACCATGATCTCCATCAATGTGTCGCCATGAGGTTGTCGCCCCAACTATTGCTTCTATAACTATTGCTAACTCACAGTGATAAAGTAAAGAAAATGACACAAATTAATTAAAGAAAACCTTATGGCTCCTGCTGGTTGCCGTACTCATCGACATGCAAGTCGATATAAACTATTACAAAACATGATCATCTCATACATCACATATATCACATCATGTCTTTGGCCATATCATATCACAACATACCCTGCAAAAACAAGTTAGACATCCTCTAATTTGTTGTTGCATGTTTTACGTGGCTGCAATGGGTATCTAGCAAGAACGATTCTTACCTACGCAAAACCACAACGGTGATATACGAATTGCTATTCAACCTTCTACAAGGACCGCCTTTGTCAAATCTGATTCAACTAAGGTGGGAGAGACAGACACCCGCCAGCCATCTTATGCAACAAAGTCACATGTCAGTCGATGGAACTGGTCTCTCGTACGTGGACGAGTAAGGTTGGTCCGAGCTGCTTCATCCCACAATACTGCCGAATCAAGAAAAGATCTAGGAAGGAAGCAATCTGAATATCAAAGCCCACAAACTCCTTTGTGTTCTACTCGTGATGTCATCTACGCATAGACCTAGCTCATGATGCCACTGTTGGGGAACGTTGCATGGGAAACAAAAAATTTCGTACGCTTCACCAAGATCAATCTAGGAGATGAACATCTATGAGAGGAGAGATCGGATCCACATACCCTTGTAGATCGCTAAGCGGAAGCGTTAAGAAATGCGGTTGATGTAGTCGAACGTCTTCGCGATCTAAATCGCAAGCCGTCCCACGATCCAATCACGACCTAGCGCCGAACGGACGGCACCTCCACGTTCAACACACATACAACTTGATGATGTCCTCACCTTCTTGATCCAGCAAGAGGGGCGAAGTTGTAGATGTGTTCCGGCAGCACGACGGCGTGGTGATGGTGGTGGTGAAGAACAATTTCCGCAGGGCTTCGCCAAGCACAACGGAAACTATGACGGAGGATAAACTAGAGGGGGTGGGGTTGCCGGCACACGGCTTGGGGAAATCTTGATGTGTTCCGGGTGCTAGCCCTGCCCCTCTATTTATATGTTGAGCACTAGGGTCGTTTCTTGGAGAAAGAGCCTCCTCAAAGTCGGTTTGGCCCGCAAGGCAAGAGTCCTCCTCGGACTCCAGGACCAGACACCAGGGTCCTTGGCGTCTGGCCCCTGGCCTCTGCAAAACACCTTTTGCACCTTCCTAAAGCCTCGTGGGCTTTACCCCTTGGCCCAAATAAAGTGTTCTCGTACCCGAACATTTCGGGAAACATCCAAAACCCCTTCCGGTGAATTCTGGAACCCTTCTGGAGACCAAACACTATTATCCCATATATCAATCTTTACCTCCGGACTATTCCGGAGCTCCTCGTCATGTCCGGTATCTCATCCGGGACTCCGAACAACCTTCGCTCACCAACATAATAACTCAACTATACTTATATCGTCACCAAACGTTAAGTGTGTAGAACTTGCGGGTTCGAGAACTATGCAGACATGACCGAGACACCTCTACGGTCAATAACCAATAGTGGGACCTGGATGCCCATATTGGCTCCTACATATTCTATGAAGATCTTTATCGGTTGAACCTCTATGTCAAGGATTCAGTTAATCCCGTATGCAGTTCCCTTTGTTCATCGGTATGTTACATACCCGAGATTCGATCGTCGGTATCTCCATACCTAGTTCAATCTCGTTACCTCCAACTCTCTTTACTCGTTCCGTAATACAAGATCTCGTGACTAACTCCTTAGTCACATTGCTTGCAAGCTTCTTGTGATGTTGTATTATCGAGTGGGCCCAGAGATACCTCTCCGTCATACGGAGTGACAAATCCCAGTCTCGATCCATGCCAACTCAACAGATACCCTCGGAGATACCTGTAGAGCATCTTTATAGTAACCCAGTTATGTTGCGACGTTTGATACACACAAGGTACTCCTCCGGTGTCAGTGAGTTACATGATCTCATGGTCATAGGAACATATACTTGACATGCAGCAAAAAATAGCAATAAACTTGACACGATCATATGCTACATTCATAGTTTGGTTCTTGTCCATCACATCATTCTCCTAATGATGTGATCCCGTTATCAAATGACAACTCATTTCTATGGTCAGGAAACCTTGACCATCTTTTGATCAACGAGCTAGTCTAGTAGAGGCTCACTAGGGACACAGTGTTCTCTATGTATCGACACATGTATCTGAGTTTCTGGTTAATACAATTATAGCATGGATAATAAACGATTATCATGAACAAGGAAATATGATGATAACCAATTTATTATTGCCTCTAGGGCATATTTCCAACACTGGGCTGAGTTGGGCCTCTATGTAAACTGTGTGATTTCCTACCCCCGAGCCCAACCCGAAATACGCAATGGACTGCATTTTCAGGCCCGAGCCCGGCCCGAAGGCAAAGCCCGACCCGACCCGGCCCGGGTTTTTTGGGCCGCGTTCAGGCTAGGTCGTCGGGCCGGGTTGCCCATGCCCAGGTTTACATAGGAGCTCCCTTCCGAAGGAGTCCATAAGGGTCCCTCCAGCCCCTAGGGCGTGCATGGGCTATAGGGGGTGCCCTAGCCTTATTGGGCCGGGCGCACCAACACCCTAAGGCCCATGCGCCTAGGGGAGGGGAAACCCTAAGGGTAAGGGCCCTCGACTTGGCTTGGAGGGCACTCCTCCTCCCTATGTCCGCCGCCCCCTCCTTGGAGGAGGGGCAAAGGGGGGCTGCGCCCCTCCCCCTTGCTCCTATAAATAGAGGAGGGGTGGGGAGGGTAGCCTTACACTAATTCCTTCCCCCCTCCCTTGGGAAGACCCTATGATGTCTCCCCGAGTTCTTCCTCGTTCATAGTTCCGGAGGTGCTTGGCGAAGCCCTGATATGTCTCCAACGAATCTACAATTTATGAAGTATTCATGCCATGTTTACAATAATTCTATATGATTTTGGTATGATTTTATTAGAACTAACCCGGACTGACGCTGTTTTCAGCAGAACTACCATGGTGTCGTTTTTTTGTGTAGAAATAAAAGTTCTCGGAATGGGCTGAAAATTTACGGAGAATATTTTTGGAAAATATAAAACATACTGGAGCAAAAAGATACTGGAGAGGAGTCCCGAGGCAGCCACAAGCCTAGGGGGCGCCCCCCCTAGGGCGCGCCCCCCTGGCTTGTGGGTCCCTCGGGAGTCCCCTTGACGTGAGACCGACGCCAAAAATTCTATAAATACCAAAACCCCTAGAAAGAAACCTAGATCGGGAGTTCCGCCTCCGCAAGCCTCTGTAGCCAGGAAAAACCAATCGGGAGCCCGTTCCGGCACCCTGCCGGAGGGGCAAACCATCACCGGATGCCATCTTCATCATCCCGGCGGTCTCCATGACGAGGAGGGAGTATTTCACCCTCGGGGCTGAGGGTATGTACCAGTAGCTATGTGTTTGATCTCTCTCTCTCGTGTTCTTGAGATGACACGATCTTGATGTACCGCGAGCTTTATTAATATAGATGAATCATATGGAGTTTTCCCCTGTCTATCTTCTTGTGATGAATTGAGTTTTCCCTTTGAAGTTTTCTTATCGGATTGAGTCTTTAAAGGATTTGAGAACACTTGATGTATGTCTTGCGATGGGATATCCGTGGTGACAATGGGATGTTCTATTGACCCACTTGATGTATGTTTTGGTGATCAACTTGCGGGTTCCATGACCTTGCGAATCTAAGCATAGGGGTTGGCACACGTTTTCGTCTTGACTCTCCGATAGAAACTTTGGGGCACTCTTTGAAGTTCTTTGTGTTGGATTGAACATGATGAATCTGAAATTGTGTGATGCATATCGTATAATCAAGCCCATGGGTACTCGTGGTGACATTGGAGTATCTAGGTGACATTAGGGTTTTGGTTGATCTGTATCTTAAGGTGTTATTTTAGTACGAACTCTAGGGTTGCTCGTGACACTTATAGGGATAGCTCATATGATTGATTGGAAAAGATAACTTTGAGGTGCTTTCATACCCTACAATAATTTCTTCGTTTGTTCTTCGCTATTTGTGACTTTGGAGTGATCTCTTTGTCGCACGTGAGTGATTTACATATGATTCAACTATGTCAGTATTGTTGAGAGAACTTGCACTAGTGAAAGTATGTGTAGGAGATATGCCCTAGAGGCAATAATAAATGTTATTGATTATCTCCCTGTTCATAATTATGTTTATGTTCCATGCTATAACTGCTATGGTTCTCGAGTCTACAATAACCATGAGGCTCGAAGGAAGACTCATATGCACGTGTGGAATAATAAACAGTAAAATGTATTCCTAGTCAAGCCTCTATAACTGGCTCAAGTATTGCATGATGATCCTGTTTTCCTGATCATGGGCATGGCTATGCCGGCAATTTTGAGGGCACAATTGTTGGTAGAACACTTGTGTTGAATCGACCCGATTGATGTTATGCTATGAGATACATTCGTCATAAGTTATTGGTTAATAACACAGAGAAGTTAATGTTTGCATAATTCCTTAGACCATGAGAGTGTCGAGTTTCTTCATGCTTGCTTCATGAACTTTGGGGTTTGTTAAACGTCATCCGTAAATGGGTGGCTATTACGACGGCTTACGGGTTCATGGAAAGGTATGTCAAGTAACTTGATAGCTCAAGATTGGGATTTGCTCCTCCGACGATGGAGAGATATCTCTGGGCCCTCTCGGTGTTACGGTATCCATCATCGTCTGGCCAGACACTTTGTGATTTGATCACGGGGATGCCGGAACATGGGAACGAGAAAAGAGAACAATACCGGTAACGAGGTAACTGGCATAGTGGACAAGTTGTTGATCCACGGGGATGCCAACGTGTCTCACCTCGGGTATTTGTAACATATCGCGAAGCAATAGGAATAGCACACGGCAACTGGAGGTTCACTCAAATATCTATTCGTGTGGGTATAGGGGTCAATATGGGTGTCCACGGCTCCGATGTTGATCATTGATCGGAAGGGGTTCCGGGTCATGTCTATGCTTCACCGAACCTATAGGATCACATGCTTAAGGGTCATCTATCTGCTGAATAATAGACAGGGAGTCTGAGAGAAAGTTTCCGGGAAAAAGTTTTTCGGAGACAGCGGAAAAGTTTCGAAGAGAGAGGTCACCGGATGAGTTCCGGTGAAACTGCAAAGTTGTTTCAGAGGATACCATAAAGTCAAATTGGTTTTGGCACATGCCTGATAATTCTTGGAGGGTGCCAGAATCATTCTGGAAACTTTCTGGAATTTTCCGGAATGAAAACCGGAAATGTTCCGGAGCTGCCGAAACCGCTTCAGATGCTTTTCGCAGATGAAAATCACTAAACCGGAATTGTTCCGGCTCATGTTGAAAATTATTTTGGTGGGTACTGGAAATGTTCCAAGCGCACATGAATATTTTCAGTTCGATCAGACGCTGAAAAATGTCGTCGTGAATAGTGAAAGTGCTTTTTGGGAGAAAATATCTCGTGAATAGTGGAAACACTATTATGAATAGTGGGAAACACTATTGGGAGAAAATATCTCATGACTAGTGGAAACACTATTTCGAAATAGTGGAAAACACTATTGTGAATAGTGGGAAACACTATTTATGAATAGTGGAATCACTATTATGAATAGTGAAAATATCTGAGGGCATTTTGGTATTTTTACCATAGTCTCTCACCCTATAAATAGGGGGAGGAGGCAGCCCAAAAGATCACTCTTACTCTCATACACAAGACATGCATGATCTGGCATTCTCTCTCCCTCCAAGCGAAATAGTTTCGTAGAGCCGAAAGGCTGTCTGGGTTCCGGTGGGAACTAGTTCTGGACGGCGAAGCCCTGCCGGATAGATGACACCGTATGTGTGCAACTCTGTAGAGAGATCGTAGTTTCGGTCTTAGTTCGAGAGTGCCTCCCGAAGGGCTGTCCGTGTGACCGTCCGAGGTTTGGAGGTCCTCTCGAAGGGCTGTCCGAGTGACAGTCCGAGTTTCGGAGGTCCTCCAGAAGGGCTGTCCGCGACACCGTCCGGGGGACTGTCTGACCGCCTCCCGGAGGGCTGTCCGTGGGGCGGATGAGGGTATACATCCTCGCGGTTGGGAGGTTGTAAAAATCCTAGCTGCGGGGATCTGCACCGCCGTTCGTCATCGACTCTACTTCCGCTGCGCTACGAGTCGGTAACGAAAATGATCAAACCTTGTATGCAGTCTCCATAGTGGTCCTGGGCTGGTGCGTAGGTCGGAAATTTTTTGTTTTCTGCTGCGTTACCCTACAGTGGTATCACAGCCGTGCTATGTGTAGATGCAGGTTGCGATCTAGAATACATAGAGATGTATGGGTGTTGCACAATATAATTAGGTAGTAGATGAGATCTATTGCTGAAAATTATTTGTGCGGGTAGCAGATGAAATCTATTACCCGATGTTCCTGTTGCTTCCCCTGAATTTGTGTAGTCCTGATCTTGACGGCATGGTGGAATCTCACAAAGTTCTGGCAATCCGCGATCCTTTCATGCTGCTCCTGAGTATGCTGATTGACAGATCAACGAAGTGCTAATAGTTCTTTGGGTTCCACCATAGTTGAGAAAGATGGATGTTT
Organism: Elymus sibiricus; assembly: GCA_039707655.1. Lineage (NCBI taxonomy): Eukaryota > Viridiplantae > Streptophyta > Magnoliopsida > Poales > Poaceae > Elymus > Elymus sibiricus. The sequence goes on from CM077675.1 coordinate 524,626,798, forward strand.
TGCAGATGAAAGGGTAATGCAGATGTGATCTGCACGGGGGTCACGCGTATGACGAAGTTTAGTATGGGGCTCGGGATTTTATTATCTCGTGTTTCATACACCCTGGAATGTTAATCTAGCGACTTGGATTATCATGCTTGATGATGGACGTTGGTAGCTTCGGTTTGTTTCGAAACCTTAAAAGCCACGAAAAACAAGTTTTTGCATGGACCGATTAGAGGCGTCTAACTTGGTTTTGCAGGATGGTTTGCATGTGCATGTGATGTGGTATAGCAGTGCTCATTATAATTTGATTATGTATGAGATGACTATATGATGTAAATTAATTAACATGACCTGCGTGTCATGATTCGGCATGATGGCTGGAGCCATATGATTGCACTTTAATGACCTACGTGTCAACCTTATGTAATGCACTTATTTTATTAGCTATAGAGATAGCAATATTATCTTGTGCATCAACAAAGTGGTGGCAATCCTCGCAAAGGTGAACACCGACGCGAATGCCGAAGACGAAGAGATACTTGACTTCTCCGTCAGAAACGGCTATACCATATCATGCTAATTATGAATTGCCTGAGATGTTTATCCCTTTGTTGCACCCTTCTTGATTGCGTGGTAGTCGCTTTTTATTAGGGTGATCTCTCACTAAAATATCAAGTAGTTAGTGTTCTCCCAAGTGTAGCACCTTCACGGCACCTAACTTTTCGGGGTATCATAGGATCTCCCTGGGTACGAACGATTAGGGATGTGTGAGGCGGGTGAGTTGAGACCTCGCAGCAAGATCACTTGGTTGTCTTGACGTTCTGGAAGGATCTCCCTGAGCTCGGAACGCGCCCATCGAAAGATGAACAAGAGTCACATAGAGATGTGATCGGCAAGTTTGCCTACCGATTGAAGTTCGCGCCATCAGTGTTCATCTCGTTCAATGGCGTTGAATGGATATGCGGATCTTGCATTACTCACAATCAATTATGAGAGATATTGATTTGAGTGGGAGCGCACAGCAGAATTAACTTCTTTTAATTCTCAGTGCAATTAATTATGAACACTGTCTAAGTGTGGTTTGCATAATAGTTGTAGAATAATGGCTCGCGTTTCCACCTTCCCTATTAAAATTGAATAGCTGTTAAATATCTGGTTAAAACTTTACGGTTGGTAACGTAATGTGAGGATTGTCCTCAAGAGTGCCGAGAAGGACTTGTCCTATCGCATACTTTCGGTATTCTCCCACTAATGCTATGGATCATGTGACTCTCGTCCTTCGATCCAAAAGCTAGAATTCCGTCTCAGTCAAATGCAATACGTTTGCTTCCATGAGACCCGAACTTCGTAAGTTTGGATAGTTATGTGATATTCATGGAATCTGAAAATCATTTTCAGAGACAGACAAAGGCTAAAAGATATGAGATATCCAAAGCAGTGTTTGCAAACTACTAGTAAAGAAGTTTACTATGCATTAGACTGATAAGAGAGGGATCCAGGAGAACGCCTGTCATATGATGAAAGGTGAATAAAACAACAACTTAAAGAGAAAGGAAGTGTCCGAAGGGTGTTACTGAAATTTTCACGCCTAGGAAGTCCGAGGCTAACGCCACTCTTAAGTTGGGTGCTTCTTCTGAGAGTAGGAGAAATACTAAAAGTTAAACTGTTAGAAGTATAAAGGCAAAAGGAAAGAAGACTGGGATATCCAGCTCATGTATGAATGTCATACAAGTTTTTGTTGTATAGAAGGCTGGTCAAAGATATAGTTCTTGGGAATTATGGTTAAACATGTTAATCACTAATTCTTGGGTATTGTGAGTTAATCACAAAGATACCCGCTCGATTGCACTCTGTTGCAACTCGATGTAAGAACTACTACGGCCTAAAAGACTAGCCAGGAATGAGTTTAGATACACACAGGGAACATAGTAAATGTTACTATACCTTCCATTAGTGTATTCCCTATGTATTTACTTTCATAATTCATTTTAGAGTTTTACACTCTAGCCCATTGCATAAAGTATCTTGCAAGAAGGTTATTCATAAGAGAACTTTTGATGTTCGATGTTATGAATAACATAAGGGCCATACTTTCATTATGAATGCGATGTATGTTATGAATAGTGATAATAATACATTACCTCTATATTTACTTTCATAATTCATTTAGAGTTTCATACACTCTAGCCCTTTGCATAAGGTATTTTGCAAGAAGGTTATTCATAAGAGAACTTTTGATGTTCGGTGTTATGAATAACATGAAGGGCCATGCTTCCATACAGGATGGGATGTATGCTATGAATATTGATGGTAATATGATACATCCATAACACTGACGCTAAATGTCGCAAGACTAAAAGAATACCACACAAGTGTGGCACTGCATTTGGTCACATTGGAGAAACCCGCATGGAAAATTCCATTATGATGGATTTTGAAGTCGTTTGATTTTGAATCATCTGACACTTGCAACTTTCCTCTGAAATTGGTGATCATACATTATGATGTGTGTAGTCCAATAAATGTTGTTGCAAGTAGTGGATTTATCTATCTTCAGAAATGACTCAAGTAGATATATGGATATTTACTTGTTGAGACGTAAGTCTGGATCTTTTGAATTCATTCATAAGGTTTAAAAAAATTGAAGTAGAAGTTATTGTAACAAGAAAATTATGTTTCTACAATTCGATTGCAGAAAGGAATATTTGAGTTACAAGTTTAGCGAATGTCTGATGAGTTGTGAAAGGGGTTTCATAACTTGCACCTCCCGGAACACCACTGCAAGTGGAAAGTCTGTGAAGATGTAATCAAACCATTTATGACATGGTAAGATCAAAGATGACATAAATAGATTTGCCATTATATCTTTTAAAGAGTAATGCTTTAGAGACTGCGGCTTTTACACTGAAAAGAGATCCATCATGTCTGTTGAAATGACACCATGGTATGGTACGCCCAACCATGTTAAATCTTTTCATAACATTTGTAATATGGGGCTTGTGTAAAAGGTTACAAACCTATTCCAAATCAGACAAGTGCTACTTTGTAGGTTATCCCAAGTAATTGGGTATTCCTCCCTCACTATACCGAGGCAAATAGGTTTGCCACAAAACGGTATGCTTTTGAAGAGAATAGTTCTTACAAAAGGTGAGTGGGAGGACAGTGCAACTCGACGAGATAACCGGTATCTTCGTCATCAGATCAAAGGAAAGGAACCTTGGAAGTGATTCCGGAGTTTCCTACTGCGACTGATACAGAAGTCTCTACAATAAAATGTATGGACTTCAGTTGAACTTGCAGCTGACCCCGTAGGCAAGGCTCGTGCAAACCTCTCAGGTGCGCTAACGAGATATTGTTGTTGGACAACATTATACCTACGATACACAAGGAAGCGTTGATGGTCCCTGACTCCGGAATTGGCTAAATGCCAATACAATCCGAGATAGTTTCCATATAAGTGATTCAAGATTAAAACCTTGATACACCTTTCGGAAGACTTAGAGTCTAAACGAATATTTATGGAACTAAAAACTGATGCGGATAAAAATGTTTTATCCATAAAGCTCGACTTGTTGAAATAACAAGTTCAAGGAGTTGACTACGATGAGGTTGTTTCACCGTAGCGATGCTTAAAGGTCGGTTCGGGTTGAACTAGCAATTAATACATATATCAATCATGAGATATGAAACATGGATGACAAAAGGATTTCCATCTGATGGAAATGAAACCTAGGACTTGTATGTGATACAGTCCAAAGTAATTTGTCGATCCAGAGGATGCTAGTAAGTATGCAAACTTCAGAGTTCCAGCAATGGACAGAAGAGTGCAAAGTGGAGTTGGAATCTTCGTTTTTGATGGGATGGTCAAAGGGGTTTGACTTCATCAAATGGGTATCGAAGATGCTTGTGATTCAAGAAAGTAAGTGGGAGCATAATAATATTTCTAAAAACCTTGTGTACTTGACACATTGTTAATTGGAAATAAATTTCTTGACACGAATTAGGACTTCATTTTGAAAATAATTTTTCAATGAACTGCTTAGGCTAAATAGCCTAAATATTAGGCATGATGATCTATGGAGATAGATTTACCTAATGGGGCTAAGCTATGAATACATATTGACAAGATGCTAAAACTTTTTAGCATTTAAAACGCCAAGGAGTGATTCCTGCCGAAGTCACATGGAAAGAGTTTTTGCAAGACTCGGTGTCCCAAAACACTGATGTGTAAAATACATGATGGAGATTCCACACACTCTTGTGATTGGATTAATCATGTAGTCCATGGTATGTAAAACAACCAGATATGTCCAATACTCCAAAGTTGTTGCGAGTATAGATACCAAAGTGATCGAAGTACTGATCATGGGACAACAGTGAAAAATGTCATTGAGTACTAGAGCAGTACTGATGACATGTTTTCTCGCAAGCTGAGAATATGAAGTGCTCATTGTAAGTAATTACATCGATACAGTCTTCATCAATGCTCCGTGCGATTTTCGATTTAAGTTAAGGGTTTTGTGTAAAACACAATATGGTGGCACGGTAGTTGGAAATTGTTCCAAACAAGATACTGTGGCGAATTCTATAACAAAGGCTAAGTATGTTGACGCTTAAGAAGCGACAAATAAGTTGTTGGATCATATAGTTCATTCATGAACTTAGTATGGTAACAAGATGGCTTTGGTCTATGGGACACTATTGCAGATAGTTGCTCCATAGCTCAGTCTGAGGAATCAGGTTTCGACCAATGATTCACACATATGCAAAGCCAAGTCCACACAAAATATGAATTTTGTGAAAGCGTGAAAAACGCAAGGATATGCAAAGTTACACACGGAGCTGAAGTTGTCAGATCCGTTGGACATCTGGTTATACCACAAGCGAAGCATATTTTACACCAGTATGCCATAGGTGTAAAGTGCATTAGCATTGACTAGATTATTGATTCTAGTGCAAGTGGGAGTCTGTAGGAGATATGCCCTAGAGGCAATAATAAATGTTATTGATTATATCCCTGTTTATAATTATGTTTATGTTCCATGCTATAACTGCTATGGTTCTCGAGTCTACAATAACCACGAGGCTCGAAGGAAGACTCATATGCACGTGTGGAATAATAAACAGTAAAATGTATTCCTAGTCAAGCCTCTATGACTGGCTCAAGTATTGCATGATGATCCTGTTTTCCTGATCATGGGCATGACTATGCCGGCAATTTTGAGTCCACAATTGTTGGTAGAACACTTGTGTTGAATCGACCCGATTGATTTTATGCTATGAGATACATTCGTCATAAGTTAATGGTTAATAACACAGAGAAGTTAACGTTTGCATAATTCCTTAGACCATGATAGTGTCGAGTTTCTTCATGCTTGCTTCATGAACTTTGGGGTTTGTTAAACATCATCCGTAAATGGGTGGCTATTACGGCGGCTTACGGGTTCATGGAAAGGTATGTCAAGTAACTTGATAGCTCAAGATTGGGATTTGCTCCTCCGACGATGGAGAGATATCTCTGGGCCCTCTCGGTGTTACGGTATCCATCATCGTCTGGCCAGACACTTTGTGATTTGATCACGGGGATGCCGGAACATGGGAACGAGAAAAGAGAACAATACCGGTAACGAGGTAACTGGCATAGGGGACAAGTTGTTGATCCACGGGGATGCCAACGTGTCTCACCTCCGGTATTTGTAACATATCGCGAAGCAACAGGAATAGCACACGGCAACTGGAGGTTCACTCAAATATTTATTCGTGTGGGTATAGGGGTCAATATGGGTGTCCACGGCTCCGATGTTGATCATTGATCGGAAGGGGTTCCGGGTCATGTCTATGCTTCACCGAACCTATAGGGTCACATGCTTAAGGGTCATCTATCTGCTGAATACTAGACAGGGAGTCTGAGAGAAAGTTTCCGGGAAAAAGTTTTTCGGAGACAGCGGAAAAGTTTCGAAGAGAGAGGTCACCGGATGAGTTCCGGTGAAACTGAAAAGTTGTTTCAGAGGATACCATAAAGTCAAATTGGTTTTGGCACATGCCTGATAATTCTTGGAGGGTGCCAGAATCATTCTGGAATTTTCCGGAATGAAAACCGGAAATGTTCCGGAGCTGCCGAAACCGCTTCAGATGCTTTTCGCAGATGAAAATCACTAAACCGGAATTGTTCCGGCTCGCGTTGAAAATTATTTTGGTGGGTACTGGAAATGTTCTAAGTCCACATGAATATTTTCAGTTCGATCAGACGCTGAAAAATGTCGTCATGAATAGTGAAAGTGCTTTTTGGGAGAAAATATCTCGTGAATAGTGGAAACACTATTATGAATAGTGGGAAACACTATTGGGAGAAAATATCTCATGACTAGTGAAAACACTATTTCGAAAATAGTGGAAAACACTATTGTGAATAGTGGGAAACACTATTTATGAATAGTGGAATCACTATTATGAATAGTGAAAATATCTGAGGGCATTTTGGTATTTTTACCATAGTCTCTCACCCTATAAATAGGGGTGAGGAGGCAGCCCAAAAGATCACTCTTACTCTCATACACAAGCCATGCATGATCTGGCATTCTCTCTCCCTCCCAGCGAAATAGTTTCGTAGAGCCGAAAGGCTGTCTGGGTTCCGGTGGGAACTAGTTCTGGACGGCGAAGCCCTGCCGGATAGATGACACCGTATGTGTGCAACTCTGTAGAGAGATCGTAGTTTCGGTCTTAGTTCGAGAGTGCCTCCCGAAGGGCTGTCCGTGTGACCGTCCGAGTTTTGGAGGTCCTCCCGAAGGGCTGTCCGTGTGACAGTCCGAGTTTCGGAGGTCCTCCCGAAGGGCTGTCTGCGACACCGTCTGGGGGACTGTCTGACCGCCTCCCGGAGGGATGTCCGTGGGACGGATGAGGGTATACATCCTCGCGGTTGGGAGGTTGTAAAAATCCTAGCTGCGGGGATCTGCACCGCCGTTCGTCATCGACTCTACTTCCGCTGCGCTACGAGTCGGTAACGAAAATGATCAAACCTTGTATGCAGTCTCCATAGTGGTCCTGGGCTGGTGCGTAGGTCGGAAATTTTTTGTTTTCTGCTGCGTTACCCTAAAGTATGAACCCTAGGCCTTGTTTTCAAGCATTGCAATACCGTTTTTGCTCACTTTTATCATTAGTTACCTTGCTGTTTTTATATTTTCAGATTACAAAAACTTATATCTACCATCCATATTGCACTTGTATCACCATCTCTTCGCCGAACTAGTGCACCTATACAATTTGCCATTGTATTGGGTGTGTTGGGGACACAAGAGATTTCTTGTATTTGATTGCAGGGTTGTTTGAGAGAGACCATCTTCATCCTACACCTCCCACGGATTGATAAACCTTAGGTCATCCACTTGAGGGAAAATTGCTATTGTCCTAGAAAACTCTACGCTTGGAGGCCCAACAAAGTCTACAAGAATAAAGTTGCGTAGTAGACATCAAGCTCTTTTCTGGCGCCGTTGTCGGGGAGGTGAGTGCTTGAAGGTATATCTTTAGATCTTGCAATTGAATCTTTTAGTTTCTTGTTTTATCACTAGTTTGGTTTTATAAAAGAAAACTACAAAAAAAATGGAGTTTAGGTTGCATCAATTGGTTCGTCTTTTTAATGTCTTTCGTGAAAATGATGGTTTGGAAAATTGTGCTCAATTGGTAGAGGAAGAATTTATGAAAATACTTAATGAGAATTCCTTTAATGATGAGCATGATTGTAATATTGCTAGTATGAATTCTCTGAATATCCATGATGCTAATGATATGCAAAGCCACAAGCTTGGGGATGCTATGTTTGATGAAGATGATATTTTTAGTCCCCCAAGTTTTGATGTGAAAATTTGTTATGATAATGACATGCCTACTATCTATGATGATTATGATGATGACATGTATGCTATAGAGAGTGATAGTAACCATGAAACTTGTCATCATGATTTTAATTTTCAATTGGATTATGCTTCACATGATAGTTATTTTGTTGAGTTTGCTCCCACTACTATTGATGAGAATAAATTTGCTTATGTGGTGAGTAGTAAAATTTCTATGCTTATGAATCATGAAAAGAATGCTTTATGTGATAGTTATATTGTTGAATTCATTCATGATGCTACTGAAAATTATTATGAGAGAGGAACATATGCTTGTAGGAATTGCAATAATACCAAGTTTCATCTCTATGTGTTCAAAGTTTTAAAGTTGTGCTTGTTTTGCCTTCCTATGCTAGTTGATTCTTGCTCCCATAAATTGTTTGCTCACAAAATCCCTATGCATAGGAAGTGGGTTAGGCTTAAATGTGCTAGTCATAAGCTTCATGATGCTCTCTTGCATGTTTCAATTCTTATCTTTTATGTGAGCATCATTGAAATCATCATGCCTAGCTAAAAGGCTTCAAAGAAAAGCGCTTGTTGGGAGACAACCCAACACTTTTCCTTTCTGTTTTTGAGTGTTCACATGATTAAGCTACTGTATTCATCATGTTTTGTGTCTTTTATTTCAATAAAGTGCCAAGTAAAGCCTTTGGGATGACTCACAAGATGAGTAGAATTGATGCTGAACCAAAACAGAAACTTTTGACTCCAGTACAGGAATTTTCATTTTTTACTGGAGCCTGATAATGATCTGAAATTTGTACACAGTCTTTATATACAAATTATTCAGGTTTTCCTAATTGTTTAGAATTTTTAGAGACAGGTAAGTATGGTTACGCTACAGATCTTCACAGACTGTTCTGTTTTTGACAGATTCTGTTTTGCATGCATAGTTTGCTTGTTTTAGTGTTTCCATAGCTTATATTTAGTGGTATAAATTATGGGAATGGTAGAATACAGTAGATATCATGTGGGAACAATTCTCAATCTTATCTTGACAGTACCTAAGTGAATGATCTATCTTTATTATACTAACCCATCTCACGAAGTTCCGTTAAGTTTTGTGTGATTGAAGTTTTCAAGTTTTGGGTGAGACACTGATATGAGGAGAACAAGGAGTGACAAGAACCTAAGATTGGGGATGCCCAAAGCACCCCCAAGGTAATATACATGGAAGACTCAAGCACCTAAGCTTGGGGATGCCCCGGAAGCATCCCCTCTTTCATCTTCAATATTATCGGTATATCTTACTTAGAGCTATATTTTTATTCGTCACATAATATGTGTTTGCTTGGATCATCATTATATTTTGTTATTTTGTGTTAGGTATTATTTATAATCTTATTTTTCAATAAAAAGTTCCATGAATTGCCTTAGGATGCTTGCATTGCATGTTTGATGTGTGCTGTGTAAAAAACAGAAACTTTTGCTGTAGTGTTTGAATTTTCATATTTTACTGGAACGTGGAAAGTTTCTGAAAGTTTTACACAGTATTTTCATATAAATTATTTAGCATGTCCTAAATTTTCATAATTTTTGGAGTTACAGAAGTACACTGGTTTAATAGATTGCTACAGACTGTTCTGTTTGGACAGATTGCTGTCATAGTTTTGTTATCTACTTATCCTATAGTTTCCATAGCCTATATTGGTAGATATAAATTGTGGAAACGATAGTAAACAGTAGATGATGTTTGCAAATTATTGTGCAACATGTCTTGTCAGTACATAAAGAGTTGATTTATTATTATGTGTACTAACCTATCTCACGAGTTCTTTTCGAGTTTTGTGTGGATGAAGTTTTTGAGAATAGGTGAAACCATGATATGAGAGGATTGAACGAGATACAAAAGCTCAATCTTGGGGATGCCCAAGGCAACCCAAGTAAATATTTCAAGAAGTCTCAATCATCTAAGCTTGGGGATGCTACGCATCCCACCTCTCTTCATCAACAATTATCGGTTAGCCTATGTTGAGCCTAAATTTTTATTCGTTCACATGATGCGTGCTATTCTTGGAGTGCTATTTTTCTTTTGCTTGCTGTTTAATAAAATGCTTAAGATCTGAAATTCTTAGATGAGAGAGTCCTTACATAGTTATTTAATTGTTGGCTACTCATTGATCTTCACTTATATCTTTTTGGAGTAGTTTGTCATTCACTCTCGTGCTTCAGTTATATCCTATGAGTAAATGGTTGAATGAATTGAATATCATAAATATGAAATTAAATATGCTTCATATACTTATCTCATGGGGAGTAATGACTTCACACATAATAAGTATAGGTGGTAAAATTTATTGAAAGTTAGCAAACACCGCATTGGTCACTTGAACAATTCATGAAAGAATATTGAAGGAAGAGAGATTCCACATATAAATATACTATCATGGACATCTTCTATGATTGTGAGCTCATTAATTATTTTCAAACTCGAGCAAATTAGTTAAAATTGGACAAGGAAGACAACTTAATGAGTTATGTTTGGGTATATTTGTATAGAAGTTATTTTGTTATGGATCCTCCAACATGTGGTGCTTGCTTCCACCTCATACTAGCCAAAACTTCCGCACCAAGTAGAAATACTACTTGTGCATCCAAACACCCTTAAACTAGTTTTGCCATGAGAGTCCACTATACCTACCTATGGATTGAGTAAGATCCTTTAAGTAAGTTGTCATCGGTGCAAAAAGCAATAAAAATTGCTCCTAAATATGTATGATCTTTTATTATAAGGGAAAATAAGCGTTGTACGAACTTTTGATGGTAAAGAAATAAAAGCGACGGACTGCATAATAAAGGTTGCTATCACAAAGGGCAATACAACATGACATTCCTTTGCATTAAGGGTTTGCACATCCAAAAACAAAAAGCGCATGACAACCTCTGCTTCCCTCTGCGAAGGGCCTATCTTTTACTTTCTAGTACTTACCTTTATGCAAGAGTCATGGTGATCTTCACCACTTCCTATATTTCGCCTTTTTCTCTTGGCAAGCATCATGTGTTGGGGAATGATCTAGACATATATGTCCACACAAATATATTTGATCATGAATTATTATTGTTGACTATTATCTATATGATAAATAAGTTGGGAGGCAAAACATTAAGCCCCTATCTTTCTCTGTGTTCGATGGATCCTATTTGTTCTAAAAATATGCTTTGAGTGTCAATAATCATGGAAGACTATATGATAGTTGAGTATGTGGAATTTGCTAAATCAAAGCTCTTACATAGACCCTTCCTGAATATAAGATGAATTGCAATTGTTCGATGACTAGGAATATGGTTTGTTAGTTTTCAAGAAACTTTCTGGTTTATACTTTAACATGTGAATAGCTTGTTACTTGATCATGAGAAGTTTTATGAGATGAGCTACTGTTTATGGTTTATATTGATGCTAGAAAAAGTGATTGGAATTATCATTGATCAAACTTGTGCACTTGCTAGCATTCACACTTCATAAATTATTTCTTTTATCATTTACCTACTCGAGGACGAGCAGGAATTAAGCTTGGGGATGCTAATACGTCTCCAACGTATCTATAATTTATGAAGGATTCATGCCATGTTTACAATAACTCTATATGATTTTGGTATGATTTTATTAGAACTAACCCGGACTGACGCTATTTTCAGCAGAACTACCATGGTGTCGTTTTTTTTGTGCAGAAATAAAAGTTCTCGGAATGGGCTGAAAATTTACGGAGAATATTTTTGGAAAATATAAAAAATACTGGAGCAAAAAGATACCGGAGAGGAGTCCCGAGGCAGCCACAAGCCTAGGGGGCGCCTCCCCTAGGGCGCACCCCCCCGGCTTGTGGGTCCCTCGGGAGTCCCCTTGACGTGAGACCGACACCAAAAATTCTATAAATACCAAAACCCCAAGAAAGAAACCTAGATCGGGAGTTCCGCCGCCGCAAGCCTCTGTAGCCAGGAAAAACCAATCGGGAGCCCGTTCCGGCACCCTTCCGGAGGGGCAAAGCATCACCGGATGCCATCTTCATCATCCCGGCGGTCTCCATGACGAGGAGGGAGTATTTCACCCTCGGGGCTGAGGGTATGTACCAGTAGCTATGTGTCTGATCTCTCTCTCTCGTGTTCTTGAGATGACACGATCTTGATGTACCGCGAGCTTTATTAATATAGATGAATCATATGGAGTTTTCCCCTGTCTATCTTCTTGTGATGAATTGAGTTTTCCCTGTGAAGTTTTCTTATCGGATTGAGTCTTTAAAGGATTTGAGAACACTTGATGTATGTCTTGCGATGGGACATCCGTGGTGACAATGGGATGTTCTATTGATCCACTTTATGTATGTTTTGGTGATCAACTTGCGGGTTCCGTGACCTTGGGAATCTATGCATAGGGGTTGGCACACGTTTTCGTCTTGACTCTCCGATAGAAACTTTGGGGCACTCTTTGAAGTTCTTTGTGTTGGATTGAACATGATGAATCTGAAATTGTGTGATGCATATCGTATAATCAAGCCCATGGGTACTCGTGGTGACATTGGAGTATCTAGGTGACATTAGGGTTTTGGTTGATCTGTATCTTAAGGTGTTATTTTAGTACGAACTCTAGGGTTGTTTGTGACACTTATAGGGATAGCTCATATGATTGATTGGAAAAGATAACTTTGAGGTGGTTTCATACCCTACAATAATTTCTTCGTTTATTCTCCGCTATTTGTGACTTTGGAGTGTTCTCTTTGTCGCACGTGAGTGATTTACATATGATTCAACTATGTCAGTATTGTTGAGAGAACTTGCACTAGTGAAAGTATGAACCCTAGGCCTTGTTTTCAAGTATTGCAATACCGTTTTTGCTCACTTTTATCATTAGTTACCTTGCTGTTTTTATATTTTCAGATTACAAAAACTTATATCTACCATCCATATTGCACTTGTATCACCATCTCTTCGCCGAACTAGTGCACCTATACAATTTGCCATTGTATTGGGTGTGTTGGGGACACAAGAGATTTCTTGTATTTGATTGCAGGGTTGTTTGAGAGAGACCATCTTCATCCTACACCTCCCACGGATTGATAAATCTTAGGTCATCCACTTGAGGGAAAATTGCTACTGTCCTACAAAACTCTGCGCTTGGAGGCCCAACAAAGTCTACAAGAATAAAGTTGCGTAGTAGACATCAAGCCCTGCTAGCAGCGCTTCACCACCGTCTCCCCCACGCCTCGTGCTGGTCAAGATCTCATCTACTTCTCCCTCTCGATTGCTGGATCAAGGAGGAGGAGACTTCACCGAGCCGCACGTGTGCTGAACGCGGAGGTGTCGTCCGTCTGCTCACTGGAGCATCTAATTGGAAGCATACTTCACTTGTGAGGACTAATCCGTAGCCCCGAAGCCTCTCCAGAGTCACCCAGAATAGCCGAACAAACTTCCATCTCCCCCTTAATTGGTTTCATAAATAGCATCACATTGACCGCAAATATTGATAGGAGGTGTGCCAATCTCCTAGAACCCAATGGGGAGATCATACTGTGGCTCCCTGCATACCTGAACATAAATGCAACACCTCCATGATGAGGATGAAGATCATGGGTGAGAGCGGGTCCCCTTGTCGCAAGCCCCTAGTGCAAACCAGTGATGATCCCGAAGTGTCGTTGACAAGAACCCTCCTAGTGGCCGAGAAAGGGGAAATATTGAATACGTGTGAGTCGACCCTAACTCACACGACTTTATAAGAAAGGGGAGAAAATGTTTCATAGACCCAAGTGGAATGAATAAAAATGGGATGATGCTGCAAACACAAATAAATTTGTCCATTGGTGTTTGCAAAATTACTCCACCATAGATGTCTCGTCGAATAGGGTGTGAGAGAGAACGACATATTACAATTTTTCCATATCATAGAAAATGACCTAGCGGTGCAGCAGCAACTTGGCTCTCTGGAGGGAGCGAAGGGGTGGAGAGAAGTACTCCTGGCGGATTCATTTCTTTCAGGCTAGAAAAAAAGACACAAGAAGGCAAAAACAGGTTGACGTGACTCGATAGTTTTAGCGCCCAACACACAGGAGCTTGTGAGGAAAGAAAAAAATCGAAGCTTGTAAGAAGGGAAGGCTTTTGGATGTTTTGGACGAAACTTTTGGTCCTTGTCTTGTAACGGAAGCTTGTACGCAGGAAAGGCTTCTTTTATCTAGCCTGAAAGAAACGAATATGCTAACAATACTTCACTCGTTTTACTCCCCTTCTTCCACGAGCTCCTATCTGGGGTATCTGGTACTCCAACGGGCCCGATGAATCTATCCAGGTCGATTAAAGAGGCGTTCCGACTGGCGTTTAAATGAAAGTCGAGATATGGTCCTTAAAGTCTTGAACTTTCGGATTTCCTACACGAACATTCTTAAGTTTTCCTTGATTGATCTTGGGGAAGTGTACCCGAGTAAGAGCAAGAGGAACAAAATTTCCAAACAAGCACCAGATTTCTTCCACGTCGACACTCGGTCGAGTAGTTGCAGAAGATGTTGCAAAATAAACAAGCTTACGTCCACCAACCTCTTCTCCAAGACACAAGGCTGCATTGATCTTCTTGGTGGACTCTTTCACTTGGGTTACACTAGTTTTTGTTAATTCAGTACACTCTTCCAATGGGGTTTTTGATTCAGCAACCGGAGTTGATGCTCAAGGAGTTTATTTTATGTCCATACCATATTCTTCAAGCTTCTTTTGCATCTTCTATTCCTCCGCAGTCTGATCAGGGCAAAATACTACATAAATGAAATTTAGAACAGTCAGTAAAATCAGAATTAGGTCATGGGTTTAGTATGACTGATTTCAATCGGGTAGAACATTGATGCTTAACTTCAAGCCTTTGATTAATCGCATCTAGTAGGCCCACCAAGAAGTTTTTGGTAGCTATTCCCCGATTGAGATCGACAAGGTCCTTTTCATACTTTATTTTGTTCTTCTCCACGATGTCAGACATACTGAAGTATTTTGTGCGCTAGTTGGACACAAACACTTTGAGATCGTTAATTTGCTTCTTTAGGACTCTGACCTATTTCTGGAAATGATCATTGAGGTCTCTGGTTTCTTGAGGTTGCATCAACCCATCATCGAATCTTTTCATTTTCGCTTCAGCTTCCTCCCAAGATTTGGCAATCGTTGTGTCGTTGTATTCCAAGGATTTCTTTGTAGACTCTATTGAAACGTTGTTCCTCAATCGTTTGGTCAGAAGGATATTTTCAGGATGTGCATCTATTGAAATCAATTTCATTTGGAATCAGATTAGGGGCAAAATTCAAGTTCACTTGGTTTGCAAGATTTATTTCCTTCCACTCGAATTTATTCCAAATCAAATTTTCCTTGCTCACAAGCTTGCTAGTATTCGGTGCCAAAACTAGGGGGTAAGGGAATCTCTAGCGCTGAGTCCTAAACCGTGCGCATCCGTCCGGCCCGGTTGGTTAAGACGTGATTTTCCATCCAACATGTTACCCCATCCATCCGCGAATATATCCGAACGTCTGTTTCCCCGCAAGTCGCATGTAAACAATAAATGTTTGTACCGAAAATACATAGTTCTTACATAAAATTTATTTTAAGTGCACAACTCAAACATTAGCTCATTGGTTTCCATTGTGGTTCCACATGTGCTCCACAAGATCACTAAGTAGATAGGCATGCACCTGATGATCTAGAAGATTTTGATGCATCTGCTGAAAGTTCATAAGCTGACTTGCATCTGGATCTTCCAGGATTTGAGCTTGTTCTCCAGTCGCTTCAAAATCATTTGTTTGGGCAACACCATCACCCTTATCCTCGACTATCATATTATCCAAAATAACCACATCATTGCAGCTCCATGAACAATTCCCCAACAAGCATGAAGCACTCTGAATGCCCTCTCCACATCCTTCCTAGCTGCTTCCTGCATTGATGCAAAGTGTCTTCGTTTGCTGTCGTGTGGTTTGGATATGGTCTTCACAAACGGCGACCACTGAGGATGCCATCGGCAAGATAGTATCCCATGTTGTAGTCACGATCGTTGATAGCATAGTTGCATGGCGATGATTCCTCACTATAAGGCCTCCTGAACATGGGAGATTATTGAAGCACGTTGATGTCGTTGTGAGCACCCGACATTCTAAAGAAAACATGTAAAATCCATAAGTTATGTGATGACACTTCTTCCACTACGATGGTGGCCTCTTTGGTGTGACCTTGATACATTCCCCGCAAACCTATGGGGCAGATTTTCCATTGCCAATGCATACAATCAATTGATTTGAGCATTACTGGAAACCCTCTGGCATGTTCAATAGCCAACAACTTTTCTGTGTGTTGCCCATTTGCATCTCTCAGATACTTTGCTCCAAACACCTATGCCACGGCGCAGGCAAATTTGACGGTAGTCTTCAGACATGTGCTCTCCCCCAACCGGACCATCTCACCAACAGCATTTGCAGTTGTACCAAGTGCAAGCATCATTAGAGTAGCCGTGCATTTTGCTTAGCAGATAAAGAAAATTGGCCGCAACAATCCCTTGTGAGATTGAAGTGGTCATCGTGTGCCTCCAATCCCTCCACAATGCGCAAAAACAATGGTTTTCGCATGCCAAAACGGCGACGATACTGTGGATCATCCGAAAATCTTGGATCCGGGGCAAAGTAGTTCTTCTGCAGTAGCCGTGCTCCATAGACCCTATCCCGATTGATCGCCTTTCTCCCTTTGATTGAGCCCTTGAAGTTCAGAATATGCTCCACCTGCTCGTCCATTTTTTTCTTGTGTGCTCATGAGCATGATCATGTCCACTTCTTCGTCTGAATCCGACGAATTAAAGAACTCATCTTCAATCAGGCGAAACATCTGAATTCATGGCTTTCCCTACAAATAAATCACAAAATTCCAGGTCGGATATTTTGTCGAACACATAGAAGGCAAGGCGCAGCCCGAGAGTTGCTGGACATACCGCGAGCGTCCGAGGCGGAGACGGTGTCCGTGGCGGCAAGCACGGGAGAGAGGACAGTTGTGCCAGTGCTGAGGCTCGGAATGGCTGTGGAGAAAGAGTGGTGATAGATTGTGAGACGTATGTCACGAAGGAGAAAGAAGAGAGGAGAGAGCAAATAGATACCACATGAGCCCGTGAGCAACAACACATAGATTCGGAGTTAGTCCGAGTCAAAGGAAATAATAAATACAACAAAAAGAGATTCGGAATTAGTCCGAGTCAAAGGAAATAATAAATACAACAAAAAGAGATTCGGAGTTAGTCCGAGTCAAAGGAAATAAATGGTTTGGTACCGGTCCGAGTGAAATGAAGAGGAATTTTTTTTTTTTTGAAATATACCGGTCAGAGTGAAACGAAGAGAAAAAATGAAATTAATTTTTTGACATTAGTCTGTGTGAAAAAGGAAAATGTGCATCACGTCCGGTCGGTAAAAAAGGCTGACGTCGCTCCGCGCTTCTGGCCCCCAACACGCACGAGTTAACAGCGACCTAGGGTAACAGGCTGCTGGGCCAAAACCAGCCAGAAGTACGTCACGACCGCTTTTTGACTCGGCAGACCAAGCGTAGCTAGTGCTAGCCTTGCGTCGTCGGCGATACGTGGCTCATCGTCTCGCTATTTAAGTCGCCTAGTGTAAACTGAATTTAGCGATGTGGTACTAAACTGCGGGGAGGCAGCAACCGAGCGGTGTCTTCGGCACACCGGTGACTAAGCGCCCTCTTCTTTGCGTCTTCGGAACACATCGTGACGTGCGCGCCGAGGCTCTCATCTTTCTCAGCTGCCACTCCGTTGGCATCGACGGCATGCAGCCAGTACTATGTGTGTGTCAATACATGCTACTATTTTTAATTAGAGTATTTGACTCACCATATCATGCGTGCAATGTAATTCTGACACGTACATAACCAAGTCGAGTTCCCCTAAAATAAAACCAAGCTCAGTTCTGTACTAGTGGTAGCACGTTCACCAATAGATGCTCTCATCGTATGGAACTTCAAATTTTTCATCCAGCAACCAACGACCAACTTGTAGCTAGGGTTCCTCTGCATCCCCGCAGCGCCGTCGCCCATCCGCCTAGTCTCCGTTGGTTCTAGTACCATGGGGGCACGGTGGATCTCGGTCCTTGTCGACGGGAGGGCTCTGTTTTTAGATGTTTGTTTCTGTTTTGTTAGGGTTTCTGTCATGCTCAGGAAGTCGAGACGGCAGCGACTCCTTGAAGATGGTATAATATTGTTCCCGCGTAGCCCCGGTGGTGCGTCTAGCGTTGTGTGAAAGCATGTGGAGGTGTGTCTCCGGCACTTCTCACGGGATTCGGTCGGTTATTGTCTTTGGTCAATCTACTTGGATCCGGTCTTCATTCGTTTTGTTTCAGGTTGGAACCTTCAAATCTACGCATATTTTCATCGGTGGCGGCTGATGTTGTGGAGCGTTGGTCTTATGGGGCCTTAGCATGACGACTTCTCGACTGTCTATTTCAGCAAGTTTTGCCCGGCTTCGGCGAGGGTTGGGCGATGACAACGCTACTCGTCGCTAGGTGGTCTACGGATCTGATGTTTTTTAATATTTCTAGTGTTCATTGGACTATCGTAATTGAAGATGAATAGGTCGGAAGTTTTCCAGCAAAAAACTGCCCAGACGTAGCAACAATTTCAACCTTTCAATTATATAGTCACAAATTTGAAACTTTCAATAAGATAGCAGCCCAGTTGTTAATGATACAACTCACTAAACTATTCATATGGTCAGCACAGTCTCGATGAACTGTTTCTGTACCACATAAGCATCATCACAATGGTACGTAGGGTTTGTTAGTTCTCCTTGGAACTTCCCTGATCCCAACTAATGACATCGATCAAACATTCAAAATAAGTTCCAGTATAATACAGTAAGAAGTACAGTCCGTGCTTACACCACAATCCACAAAAAACGGAAAATTCTCTGAATTCATCTCCTGTAGCAACGTTGTCTTCAGTGGTCATCTCTTCCCCTATCCCTCTATGATTGTCTTCAGTGCCAGGTCGATCAGCCTCGTTGTCCGTATCCACACAACATGGTTGGCATGAAATTCATCTCTTCCCAGCATCACTTCCCCTAGAAGTTGGCGCCCCTTAAATGCGGCCATTTCTTGCCTGAAAGGGAAGATATTCACACTTCCTAGCATGATAAGTAGCGATCCTCAAATACCATAATAGAAAACCTATGAACGTAATTAGGTTTTCACGTGAGTCTATGGACAGAGTTGTGACTGCGTGAGCATGAAGACACGACGAAGCCCACAAAAGCTTGTGTCTAGGGAAAGTCCCACAGTCCGGCATATTCATCAATAATGGTGAGCTCAATGATTAAACAATAGGTGTTCATATTATTATATTCCTATTAAGTGCAACTAAACATCACAAACCAAAAGGTTAACTGGAACATTATAATCTAGCTCTCCGTAAAATATAAATGGTCATCAGCTGGTGCTAAAGTTAGGTCGTCGATTAGCATCAAGAAGAACAAAACTAAGGTAGTTTACTTTTTGATGAAGTCGAATACACACTGAAAAAATCAGCAACAAAATATGCTTGGCAGTGCCATTGATTTCATGAAACCAATGGTCAAGCAACTCCATGCAAGGTTGGCACATTAGGCATGTCGTTTTGAGAGTTGAGGCATGTAAACTAGGTAGTGATACTAGATAGTTTTGTAGCAAGATAACTTGGAACAAGTAACGATTGTAACAAGAGTGTAGCAAGGTTTCTCAATCCTTTTTATAGCAACCCTCTTATGGTTACCCTCTCCCTCAAGCATCCTGAACTAAATCAGAAGAATTAAGATAAATCTAACCATAGCATGAAACATATGAATTCAAATCAGTCCCTTACGAAATAATGCATAAACTAGGGTTTAAACTTTTGTCACTCTCACAACCCATCATCTACTTATTACTCCCCAATGCCTTCCCCTAGGCCCTAATATGGTGAAGTGTCATGTAGTCGACGTTCACACAACACCACTAGAGGAAAAACAACATACATATCATCAAAATATTGAACGAATACCAACTTCACATAATAATTTATAACAAGACTTCTCCCATGTCCTCAAGAACAAAAGTAACTACTCACTAATCATGTTCATGTTCAAGATCAGAGGAGTATTGAATATGATTAAGGATCTAAACATATAATCTTACACCAAATAAACCAACTAGCATCAACTACGCGATGTAATTAACACTACTAGCAACCCACAGGTGCCAATATGAGGTTTTGGGCCAAAAATTGAATACAAGAAATGAACTAGGGTTTGAGATGAGATGGCTGGTGAAGATGTTATTGAATATTGATCCTCCCACGATGAGAGGATCGTTAGTGATGTCGATGGCTTTGATTTGCCCGTCCCGGAGGGAAGTATCCCCGGTGGAATCACTTCGCCAGAGAGGAAAAGTGTTCCTGCCCAGGTTCCTCCTCGAGATGGCGGCACTTTGTCTCGAAAGTCCTCCTCTCAATTTTTTCTAGGGTAAAGGGCTTCATATAATAATAGGGGGGCACCGGTGGGCTGTTGTGGGCCCCACAAGACATCAGGGTGCGCCCTGGGGGGTGGTCGCACCATGTTGTCTTGTTGATAGCATGTGAGTGCCCTATGTGGGTCTCCACTCCAGTATTTTATATATATTCAATAAAAAATCTCTGTGAAATTACAGATCATTTGGAGCTCTGTATAATAGCCATCTCTGATGTGGCTCTTTTAGGTCCAGAATTCCAGCTGCCGGTAATTTCCCTCTTCATGTAAATTTTGCAAATTAAGAGAGAAAGGTCATTAGAATTACATCATAAAGTGAAATAATGACAAAAACATTATAAATAACAGTAGGAAAATATGATGCAAAATTAATGTATCAGGCGGTTGTGGCTGGGTACCGGAGGGAGAGATGAGGATGGGCTACAGTGAAGACAAGTCGGGAAAGTTCGCCCAGCTACTAGCTCTAGCATGCCTAATCGCGTGTCTCGCAATATTAGGGGCACTGGAGTAGGGTTAAAGCCAATGAAGGAGAAGTCATGGCGGCTCTGGAGGCTCCTGGCTGCTGCCACCTAACCACCTCCACATTCTGTCGTCGATGGAGGTCGCTAGGCTAAGCCCTACATAACGGACGATGGCGACGGAGCCTCTCCCATGCGAGCTCCCCTCCCCCCCAGCCTGAGATCCGTTCATCCTGAACCCCCCTCGTCCGGTTGCTACCAATCCTCCAGTGCAAGTTGCGGCCTGGCCATGCCCCAATTTGGCGGTTTCTCCTCTCGCGGCTAGGACCAGCCCCTGTGGATGTGCGTGCTGTGCTGGCTGGGGGATCATGAAGGTTGCGATGGCACGAGCAATGCATCCGGTCGAAGCACGATGCCTGCTCCCGGGCTGGGGTGAAGGTGGCTCTCCCGATGGTGGCTGCTACGGGGCAGCGTGCGTCCCTTCCTCACTGTCATTAGCAGCTCTATCTCCCTCGGATCCAAATCTTGTGGCCCAGTTCGCCAATGGCATCTCCCGGTGCTATGCGAAGGTGTTGGTGCGGCGCCCCGCTGCTGCTCTCCTTTGTTTTGGAAGGGTGGTGCTCCTTTTCCTCGCCAGACACCGGATGCGGCTCTCCTTTCTACGATGTTGGAAATATGCCCTAGAGGCAATAATAAATTGGTTATTATCATATTTCCCTGTTCATGATAAACGTTTATTATCCATGCTAGAATTATATTGACCAGAAACTAAATACGTGTGTTGATATATAAACAACACCTTGTCCCTAGTGAACCTCTACTAGACTAGATCGTTGATCCAAGATGGTTAAGGTTTCCTAACCATAGACATGAGTTGTCATTTGATAACGGGATCACATCATTAGGAGAATGGTGTGATGGACAAGAGCCAACTGTAAGCATAGCATTTGATCGTATCACTTAGTTTATTGCTACGACTTTCTTCATGTCATGTATCTGTTCCTAAGATCATGAGATCATGCAACTTCCTGTCACTGGATGAATACTTTGTGTACTATGAAACGTCACTTCATAACTGGGTGATCATAAAGGTGCTCTACAGGGTATCTCTGAGGGTGTCTATTGGGTTGGCGTTAATCGAGACTGGGATTGTTCACTCCGTATGACGGAGAGGTATCTCTGGGCCCTCTCGGTAATACAACATCACAAGAAGCTTGCAAGCAATGTGACTAAGGGGTTACTCACGGGATTTTGTATTACGGAACGAGTAAAGAGAGTTGGAGGTAACGAGATTTAACTAGGTATGGAGATACCGACGATCGAATCTCACGCAAGTAACATACCGCTAGACAAAGGGAACTGTTTACGGGATTGACTGAATCCTTGACATCGTGGTACGAGCGATAAAGATCTTCGTGGAATAACTAGGAACCAATATGGGCATCCAGGTCCCACTATTGGTTATTAACCGGAGAGGTGTCTCAGTCATGCCTACATGATTCCCGAACTCGTAGGGTCTGCATGCTTAACGTTCGGTGACGCTAGAGTAGTATTGCGATATATACGTTGGTGACTGAATGTAGTTCGGAGTCCTGGATGTCACGAGGAGCTCCAGAATAGTCTGGAGGTAAAGATTTATATATTGGAAGTCATATTTTGGCTACCGGAAAAGTTTCGGTTTTTGTCAGTATTGTACCGAGAAGGTTCCGCAAGGTTCCGGACGGGAAAACCCTATTCGCCGCTCGATGCGACGAATTGTTGGGGATTCGCACAGGGCAGGAATCCTAGCGACAAGAGATGGGCCGGCCCAGTTTCAGCTTTACTCAGTGCGTCCAACCGGTTTTGGAACCATCTAGCAGGTTCCCTGAACCGGGTTTTTCCTATGTATTTTGTACCTTCGATTTTTTCGCGTTTTCTTTTGTCGCTTTTTATTCTTCTTTTTTTGTTTCTCATTTTCCTTCCTTTCTTTTCTTTTATTTTAATTTTTTTTAAGTTCTTTTTCAAAATATGTTCGAAAATATTTTAATATACCAAAATTTGTTTAGTATTTATAAAAAGTTCCTGTTTTCAAATAATGATCAGAAATTTAAAAATTGTTAAAAATTCCGAATTCTCCAAAAATAGTTAGCTTTTTTAAATAAGTTTAGTAATTTTAATTCCTTTTCTTCTCTGTTTTTGTATCTATTTTTTTTTAAAAAGTAAAATAATTTGAAATTTCAAAATTTTGTTAAGAATGTCCAAAAATGGTCCTGTTTTAAATTTTTGGTCACAATTCAAAATATGTTCATAATATTTGAAAAAATGATTGCTATTCGAAAAATGTCAATAAGTTCAATAATTCAAAAATAATCCTGTTTGCAAATTTTGTCCACAAATTCAAAAAATGTTCAAGATTTTTTAACAAATGTTCACCTATTTGAAAAAAATGTTGTCCTATTCGTTAAATATACATAACTAGAAAAAATGTTCCTAATTTTAATTTTTTTTCACCGATAAAGAAAACTTTTTTAAGCGCCAATCTTTTCAAAACTGCGAATTACTTTTAATACCAGGAATATTTTTCTAAAACTCAAAGAAAATAAAGACTGCTTTTTAAAAACATTATTTTTTAATAACCTGTATTTGTTTTGAAATGGGAACATATTTTGAAAATCCAAGAAAGTTTGAAAACCAGAATATTTTTTGAAGCTCTAAATAAATTCAAAAGCAACTACATTTTGAGGAATTTTGAATAAAACTGAAATTAAGAACATTTTGTAAAATTCCTAGAAAAATACAACAATGCGAACATTTTTTTGAGAATGTGAACATTTTTTTATACTCGCAAATAACATTAAAAACGAGAAAAAAAATTGAAACACCCGAACAAAACTTAAAAACACGAATAAATTTTAAAAACTTGAATATGTTCTAAAACTCCCGAACAAAAAATAAAAAAGGCAAACAGTTTTTGCAAACAGGACATTTTTTAAAACTTCTAAACAAAATTAAAACGCGGACATATTTTGAAAACTCCCAAATAAAATTGTGAACATTTTTTGAAGCATGAACATTGTTCTTAAATTGTGAATTTTTTTTCAATTGAGAACATATTTCGAAAATCTTGTATATTTTCTGAAACATGAACATTTTATGAATGGCATTCTGAACAGATTTTGATAAGGAGAACTTTTTTAAAATTCCTAAACAATTTTGAAAACATGAACGTAAGAAAATTTAAAAACAAGAATAATTTTTTGAAATTACTGAACATTTTTTAAAACAACAACATTTTTTGAAATTGTCAACAAAAATTGAAATAGGAACATTTTTTGAAATTCCTGAAAGACATTTTGAAACCTGAACATTTTATGAAATTATTAACAAAATTTGACAATGAGAACAAAAGAAACATGATAAATAAAAAAACGAAGGAGCAAAGAAAAGAAAAGAAAATAGAAAAAATGAAAAATGAAAATGAAAAAAAAAGAAAAAGGGAAAAGGGGAAATAGAATGGGTCGGCCCAGGTCAGCAACCCCCTGTGCGAAACGTGAGTTGTTGGACGCAAGGAGCGTCACATAGGAGGACACCTGGGCATTCTCCGGACCGGGCCGGGTTTCAGGCGGGGCCTGTCAAAGCCCGACTTGCAAAGTCTAGGCCCGAGTCCAGCCCGCCCGGCAAAAAAAACATATAAAAGCCCGAGCCCGCCCGAAGGGACAAAATGGAGCAATTTCGGGCTGGGTATTGGGGAACGTTGCATGGGAAACAAAAATTTTCCTACGCTTCATCAAGATCAATATAGGAGATGAACATCTACGAGAGGAGAGATCGGATCCACATACCCTTGTAGATCGCTAAGCGGAAGCGTTAAGAAACGGGGTTGATGTAGTCGAACGTCTTTGCGATCCAAATCGCAAGCCGTCCCGCGATCCAATCACGATCTAGCGCCGAACGGACGACACCTCCGCGTTCAACACACGTACAGCTTGATGACGTCCTCGCCTTCTTGATCCAGTAATGTTGGGTAACGCAGCAGAAAACAAAAATTTCCGACCTACGCACCAGCCCAGGACCACTATGGAGACTGCATACAAGGTTTGATCTTTTTCGTTACCGACTCGTAGCGCAACGCAAGTAGAGTCGATGACGATCGGCGGTGCAGATCCCCGCAGCTAGGATTTACAACCTCCGGGAGGCGGTCGAACAGTCCCCCGGACGGTGTCGCGGACAGCCCTTCGGGAGGACCTTCGAAACTCGGACGGTCACTCGGACAGCCCTTCGGGAGGACCCTCGAAACTCGGACAGTCACTCGGACAGCCCTTCGGGAGGCACTCTCGAACTAAGACCGAAACTACGATCTCTCCACAGAGTTGCACACATACGGTGTCATCTATCCGGCAGGGCTTCGCCGTCCAGAACTAGTTCCCACCGGAACCCAGGCAGCCTTTCGGCTCTACGAAACTATTTCGCTGGGAGGGAGAGAGAAAGCCAGATCATGCATGGCACTTGTATGTGAGAAAGAGTGAGTGTGGAGAGTGCATCTCCACCTCTATTTACAGGAAAACCCAAGGGGTAGGGTGACACTTGAAATACCCAAAATGCCCTTCACAAGGGCACAAAGGTAAAAGCAAGTGGGCAGCCCATATCCTTCCATGTCATCCCTAGAGATATTTATGAGTAAAGCCCCAAAAGGTGGCTTACCATAAAGTAATCCAAAAAGCACTTTCACTATTCACGACGACATATTTCAGCGTCCGTTCGAACTGAAAATATTTATGTGGGCTTAGAATATTTCCAGTACCCACTAAAATAATTTTCAACGCGTTCCGAAACAATTCCGGTTTAGTGATTTTCATCTGCGAAAAGCATGTGAAGCGGTTCCGGCATTTCCGGAACATTTCCGGTTTTCATCCCGGAAAATTCCAGAAAGTTTCCAGAACGATTCTGGCACCCTTCAAGAATTATCAGGCATGTGCCTAAACCAATTTGACTTTATGGTGTACTCCGAAACAACTTTTCGGTTTAGTGATTTTCATTTGTGAAAAGCAACTAAAGCGGTTCCGGCAATCCGGAACATTTCCGGTTTTTGTCTCTAAAAAATCTCAGAAGTTACCGGAACAATTCTGGTACCTTCCAATAATTTTCAGGCATGTGCCAAAACCAATTTGACTTTATGGTACACTCCGAAACAACTTTTCGGTTTTACCGAAACTCTTCCGGTGTTCTCTCTCCAGAACTCTTCCGTTGTCTCCGAAACTTTTTCGGTGAATTTCTCTCAGACTCCCTGTCTAGTATTCAACAGATAGACGACCCTTAAGCATGTGACCCTATAGGTTCGGTGAAGCATAGACATGACCCGGAACCCCTTCCGATCAATGATCAACATCGGAGCCGTGGACTCCCATATTGACCCCTATACCCACACGAATGAATATTCGAGTGAACCTCCAGTTGCCGTGTGCTATTCCTGTTGCTTCGCGATATGTTACAAATACCCGAGGCGAGACATGTTGGCATCCCCGTGGATCAACAACTTGTCCACTATGCCAGTTACCTCGTTACCGGTATTGTTCTCTTTTCTCGTTCCCGTGTTCCGGCATCCCCGTGATCAAATCACAAAGTGTCTGGCCAGACGATGATGGATACCGTAACACCGAGAGGGCCCAGAGATATCTCTCCATCGTCGGAGGAGCAAATCCCAATCTTGAGCTATCAGGTTACTTGACATACTTTTCCATGAACCCGTAAGCCGCCGTAATAGCCACGCATTTACGGATGACGTTTAACAAACCCCAAAGTTCATGAAGCAAGCATTAAGAAACTCGATACTCTCATGGTCTAAGGAATCATGCAAACGTAAACCATCTCTGTGTTATTAACCATTAACTTGTGACGAATGTATCTCCTAGCATAACATCAATTCGGGTCGATTCAACACAAATGTTCTTCTAACATTGTGCCCTCAAAATTGCCGGCATAGCCATGCCCATGATCAAGAAAACAGGATCATCATACAATACTTGAGCCAGTCTTAGAGGCAAGACTAGGAATACATTGTACCGTTTATTATTCCACACGTGCATATGAGTCTTCCTCCGGGCCTCGTGGTTATTGCAGACTCGAGAACCATAGCAGTTATAGCATGGAACATAAACATAATTATGAACTTGGAGATAAATAATATCATTTATTATTGCCTCTAGGGCATATCTCCTACAGACTCCCACTTGCACTAGAGTCAATAATCTAGTCAATGCTAATGCACTTTACACCTATGGCATACTGGTGTAAAATATGCTTCGCTTGTGGTATAGCCTGATGTCCAACGGATCTGACAACTTCAGCTCCGTGTGTAACTTTGCATATCCTCGCGTTTTCACGCTTTCAAAAAATTCATATTTTGTGTGGACTTGGCTTTGCATATGTGTGAATCTTTGGTCGAAACCTGATTCCTCAGACTGAGCTATGGAGCAACTATCTGCAATAGTGTCCCATAGACCAAAGCCATCTTGGAACCATACTAAGTTCATGAATGAACTATATGATTCAACAACTTCTTTGTCGCTTCTAAAGCGTCAATATACTTAGCCTTTGTTATAGAATTCGCCACAGTATCTTGTTTGGAACAATTTCCAACTACCGTGCCACTATGTTGTGTATTACACAAAACCCTTTACTTAAATCGAAAATCCCATGGAGCATTGATGAAGACTGTATCTATGTAATTACTTACAACGAGCACTTCATAATCTCTGCTTGCGAGAAAACATGTCATCAGTACTACTCTAGTACCTAATGACATCTTTCACTGTTGTCCCATGATCAGTACTTTTGATCACTTTGGTATCTATACTCGCAACAACTTTGGAGTATTGGACATATCTGGTTGTTTTTACATACCATGGAATACATGATTAATCCAAACACAAGAGTGTGTGGAATCACCATCATGTATTTTGCTCATCTGTGTTTTGAGACACCGAGTCTTGCAAAACTCTTTCCATGTGACTTCGGCAAGAATCACTCCTTGGCATTTTAAATGCTAAAAAGGTTTTAGCACCTTGTCAATATGTATTCATTGCTTAGCCCCATTAGGTAAATCTATCTCCATAGATCATCATGCCTAATATTGAGGCTATTTAGCCTAAGTACTTCATCGAAAAACTATTTTCAAATGAAGTAATAATTCGTGTCAAGAAATTTTATTTCCAATTAACAATGTGTCAAGCACACAAGGTTTTTAGAAATATTATTATGCTCCCACTTACTTTCTTGAATCACAAGCATCTTCGTTATCCATTGATGAAGTCAAACCCCTTTGACCATTTCATCAAAACATGAAGAATCCAACTCCTCTTTGCTCTCTTCTATCCATCGCTGGAACTCTGAAGTTTGCATACCTACTAGCATCCTCTGGACTGACAAAATACCTTGGACTGTAACACATGCAAGTCCTTGGTTTCATTTCCATCAGATGGAAATCCTTTCGTCATCCTTGTTTCATATCTCATGATTGAAATATGTATTAATTGCTAGTTCAACCCGAACCGACTTTAAGCATCGCTACGGTGAGACAATCTCATCGTAGTCAACTCCTTGAACTTGTTATTGCAACAAGTCGAGCTTTATGGATAAAACATTTTTATCCGTATCAGTTTTTAGTTCCATAAATATTCGTTAGACTCTAAGTCTTCCGAAAGGTGTATCAAGATTTTAATTTTGAATCATTTATATGGAAACTATCTCGGATTGTATTGGCATTTAGCCAATTCCGTAGTCAGGGCCCATCAACGCTTCCTTGTGTATTGTAGGTATACTGTTGTCCAACAACAATATCTCGCTTGCGCACCTGATAGGTTTGCACGAGCTTTGCCTACGTGGTTCAGCTGCAAGTTCGACCGAAGTCCATACATATTATTGTAGAGACTTCCGTATCAGTCGCAGTAGGAAACTACGGAATCACTTCCAAGGTTTCTTTCCTTTGATCTGATGACGAAGATACTGGTTATCTTGTCGAGTTGCACTGTCCTCCCACTCACCTTTTGTAAGAACTATTCTCTTTAAAAGCATACCGTTTTGTGAAAAATCCTTTGCCTCGGTATAGTGGTGGGGGAATACCCAATGACTTGGGATAACCTACAAAGTAGCACTTGTCTGATTTGGAATAGGTTTGTAACCTTTTACACAATCCCCATATTCCAAATGTTAAGAAAAGATATAGCATGGTTGGGCGTACCATACCATGGTGTCATTTCAACAGACCCGATGGAGCTCTTTTCAGTGTAAAAGCCATAGTCTCTAAAGCATCACCTTAAAAGGGATAATGGCAAATTTATTTATGTTATCTTTGATCTTACCATGTCATAAATGGTTCGATTACATCTTCACGGACTTTCAACTTGCAGTGGTGTTCAGGGAGGTGCAAGTTATGAAACCCCTTTCACAACTCATCAAACATTCGCTAAACTTGTAACTCAAATATTCCTTTCTGCAATCGAATTGCAAAAACATAATTTTCTTGTTACAATAACTTCTACTTCATTTTGAAAACCTTTCGGATGATTTCAAAAGATCCAGACTTACGTCTCATCAAGTAAATATCAATATATCTACTTGAGTCATTTCTGAAGATAGATAAATCCACTACTTGCAACAACATTTATTGGACTACACACATCATAATGTATGATCACCAATATGTTCTTTGCTCGTTCCTTATGGCCTGTGAACGGTATTTCAGTCACTTCACTTTTTAGAGGAAAGTTGCAAGTGTCAGATGATTCAAAATCAAACGACTTCAAAATCCATCATAATGGAATTTTCCATGCGGGTTTCTCCAATGTGACCAAATGCAGTGCCACACTTGTGTGGTATTCTTTTAGTCTTGCGACATTTAGCATCAGTGTTATGGATGTATCATATTTCCATCAATATTCATAACATACATCCCATCTAGGATGGAAGCATGGCCCTTCATGTTATTCATAATACTGAACAACAATTGATGTTTTTATGAACAACTCTTTTTCAACAAACATTGTGCAATGGGCTAGAGTGTATGAAACTCTAAAATGAATTATGAAAGTAAACCCAAAGGTAATGTATTATTATCAATATTCATAACATACGTCTCATTCATAATGAAAGTATGGCCCTTATGTTATTCATAACACCGAACATCAAAAGTTCTCTTATGAACAACCTTCTTGCAAGATACCTTATGCAAAGGGCTAGAGTGTGAAACTCTAAAATGAATTATGAAAGTAAATACATAGGGAATACACCGATGGAAGGCATAGTAACATTTACTATGTTCCCTGCGTGTATCTAAACCTCATTCCTTGCTAGTCTTTCAGGCCATAGTAGTTCTTACATCGAGTTGCAACAGAATGCAATCGAGCGGGTATCTTTGTGATTAACTCACAATACCCAAGAATTAGTGATTAACATGTTTAACCATAATTCCCAAGAACTATATCTTTGACCAGCCTTCTATACATCAAAAACTTGTATGCCATTCATACATGAGCTGGATATTCCAGTCTTCTTTCCTTTCGCCTTCATACTTCTAACAGTTTAACTTTCAGTATTTCTCCTACTCTCAGAAGAAGCACCCAACTTAAGAGTGGCGTTAGCCCCGGACTTCCTAGGCATCAAAAGTTTCACTAACACCCTTCGGACACTTCCTTTTTCTTTAAGTTGTTGTTTTATTCACCTTCATATCATATGACAGGCGTTCTTCTGGATCCCATTTTTATCAGTCCAATGTATAGTAAACACTTTACTAATGTTTTACAAACAAACATTGCTTTGGATATCTCATATCTTTTAGCCTTTGTTTGTATCTGAAAATCAATTTTCAGTTCCATGAATATCATATAACTATCCCAACTTTCGAAGTTTGGGTCTCATGGAAGCAAACATATTTCACTTGACCGTAATGGAATTTTAGCTTTTGGATCGAAGGACGAGAGTCATATCATCCATAGCATTAGCGGGAGAATACCGAAAGTATGCGATAGGACAAAGTCCTTCTCGGCACTCTTGAGGACAATCCTCATATTATGTTACCAACCGTAAAGTTTTAACCAGATATTTAACAGCTATTCAATTTTAATAGGGAAGGTGGAAACGCGAGCCATTATACTACAACTTTTATGCAAATCACACTTAGACAGTGTTCAAAAGTAATTGCACTGAGAATTAAAAGAAGTTAATTCAACAGTGTGCTCCCACTCAAATCAATATCTCTCATAATTGATTGTGAGTGATTCAAGACCCGCATTTCAATTCGACGCCATTGACGAGTTCATCACTGATGACGTGAACTTCAATCGGTAGGCCAACTTGCCAATCACATCTCTATGTGACTCTTGTCCATCTTTTGATGCATGTGTTCCGAGCTCAGGACTGTCCTGCCTGAACGTCAAGACAACCAAGTGATCTCTCTGCGAGGTCTGACCTCACCCGCCTCACACATCCCTAATCGTTCGTACTCATGTGTACATGTCGTACCCCAAAATGTTAGGTGCCATGACGATGCTACACTTGGGAGAACACTAACTACTTGATATTTTTGTGAGAGATCACCCTAATAAAAAGTGACTACCGCGCAATCAAGAAGGGTGCATCATAAGGGATAAACATCTCAGGCAATTCATAATTAGCATGACATGGTATAGCCCCTTCTGACGGAGTTGTCAAACATTTCTTCGTCTTTGGCATTCGCGTTGGTGTTCACCTTCGCGAAGATTGCCACCACCTTGTCGATGCACCAGATAATATTGCTATCTCTATAGCTAATAAAATAAGTGCATTACTTAAGGTTGACACGCAGGTCATTAAAGTGACAATCATATCGCTCCAGCCATCATGCCGAATCATGACACGCAGGTCATGTTAATATTACATCATATAGTCCTCTCATACATAATCAAATTAATATGAGCACTGCTATACCACATCATATGCACATGCAAACCATCCTGCAAAACCAAGTTAGACGTCTCTAAAAGGTTCATGCAAAAACTTGTTTTACGTGGCTTCTAAGGTTTCGAAACAAACCGAAGCTACCAACGTCCATCATCAAGCATGATAATCCAAGTCGCTACCTTAACATTACGGGGTGTATGAAACAGGAGATAATAAAATCTCGAGCCCCATACTAAACTTCGTCATACGCATGACCCCCGTGCAGATCATATCTGCATTGCCCTTTCGTCTACGAAATTTCATCTTTCTTTTTAACTATGGTGGAATTCAATGAACTGTTAGCACTTCGTTGATCAATCAGGATCACGGATTGCCAGAACATTGAAACTCCACCATGCTGTTATCAAGATCAGAAATATGCAAATTCTAGGGAAGCACCAAGAACATCGGGTAACAGATTTCATCTGCTACCCGCACAAATAATTTTCAGTAATAGAACTCATCTACTACCTAATTATATTGTGCAACACCCATACATCTCTATGTATTCTAGATCGCAACCTACATCTACGCATAGCACGGCTCATGATGCCACTGTTGGGTAACGCAGCAGAAAACAAAAATTTCCGACCTATGCACCAGCCCAGGACCACTATGGAGCCTGCATACAAGGTTTGATCTTTTTCGTTACCGACTCGTAGCGCAGCGCAAGTAGAGTCGATGACGATCGGCGGTGCAGATCCCCGCAGCTAGGATTTACAACCTCCCAACCGCGAGGATGTATACCCTCATCCGCCCCTCGGACAGCCCTCCGGGAGGCTGTCGGACAGTCCCTCGGACGGTGTCACGGATAGCCCTTCGGGAGGACCTTCGAAACTCGGACGGTCACTCGGACAGCCCTTCAGGAGGACTCTCGAAACTCGGACAGTCACTCGGACAGCCCTTCGGGAGGCACTCTCGAACTAAGACCGAAACTACGATCTCTCTACAGAGTTGCACACATACGGTGTCATCTATCCGGCAGGGCTTCGCCATCCAGAACTAGTTCCCACCGGAACCCATACAGCCTTTCGGCTCTACGAAACTATTTCGCAGGGAGGGAGAGAGAAAGCCAGATCATGCATGGCACTTGTATGTGAGAAAGAGTGAGTGTGGAGAGTGCATCTCCACCTCTATTTATAGGAAAACCCAAGGGGTAGGGTGACACTTGAAATACCCAAAATGCCCTTCACAAGGGCACAAAGGTAAAAGCAAGTGGGCAGCCCATATCCTTCCATGTCATCCCTAGAGATATTTGTGAGTAAAGCCCCAAAAGGTGGCTTACCATAAAGTAATCCAAAAAGCACTTTCACTATTCACGACGACATATTTCAGCGTCCGTTCGAACTGAAAATATTTATGTGGGCTTAGAACATTTCCAGTACCCACTAAAATAATTTTCAACGCGTTACGAAACAATTCCGGTTTAGTGATTTTCATCTGTGAAAAGCATGTGAAGCGGTTCCGGCAGCTCCGGAAAATTTCCGGTTTTCATCCCGGAAAATTCCAGAAAGTTTCCAGAACGATTCTGGCACTCTTCAAGAATTATCAGGCATGTGCCGAAACCAATTTGACTTTATGGTGTACTCCGAAACAACTTTTCGGTTTAGTGATTTTCATCTGTGAAAAGCAACTAAAGCGGTTCCGGCAGTCCAGAACATTTCCGGTGTTTGTCTCTGAAAAATCTCAGAAGTTACCGGAACAATTCTGGTACCTTCCAATAATTTCCAGGTATGTGCCGAAACCAATTTGACTTTATGGTACACTCCGAAACAACTTTTCGGTTTTACCGAAACTCTTCCGGTGTTCTCTCTCCGGAACTCTTCCGTTGTCTCCGAAACTTTTTCGGTGAATTTCTCTCAGACTCCCTGTCTAGTATTCAACAGATAGATGACCCTTAAGCGTGTGACCCTATAGGTTCGGTGAAGCATAGACATGACCCGGAACCCCTTCCGAGCAATGATCAACATCGGAGCCGTGGACACCCATATTGAACCCTATACCCACACGAATGAATATTCGAGTGAACCTCCAGTTGCCGTGTGCTATTCCTGTTGCTTCGCGATATGTTACAAATACCCGAGGTGAGACATGTTGGCATCCCCGTGGATCAACAACTTGTCCACTATGCCAGTTACCTCGTTACCGGTATTGTTCTCTTTTCTCGCTCCCGTGTTCCGGCATCCCCGTGATCAAATCACAAAGTGTCTAGCCAGACGATGATGGATACCGTAACACCGAGAGGGCCCAGAGATATCTCTCCATCGTCGGAGGAGCAAATCCCAATCTTGAGCTATCAAGTTACTTGACATACTTTTCCATGAACCCGTAAGCCGCCGTAATAGCCACCCATTTACGGATGACGTTTAACAAACCCGAAAGTTCATCAAGCAAGCATGAAGAAACTCGATACTCTCATGGTCTAAGGAATCATGCAAACGTAAACCATCTCTGTGTTATTAAGCATTAACTTGTGACGAATGTATCTCATAACATAACATCAATTCGGGTCGAGTCAACACAAATGTTCTTCTAACATTGTGCCCTCAAAATTGCCGGCATAGCCATGCCCATGATCAGGAAAACAGGATCATCATACAATACTTGAGCCAGACTTAGAGGCAAGACTAGGAATACATTTTACCGTTTATTATTCCACACGTGCATATGAGTCTTCCTCCGAGCCTCGTGGTTATTGCAAACTCGAGAACCATAGCAGTTATAGCATGGAACATAAACATAATTATGAACTTGGAGATAAATGATATCATTTATTATTGCCTCTAGGGCATATCTCCTACAAGTAAGAGGGGCGAAGTAGTACATGTGTCCCGGCAGCACGACGGCGTGGTGACGGTGGTGGTGAAGAACAATTTCCGCAGGGTTTGCCAAGCACAACGAAAACAATGATGGAGGATAAACTAAAGGGGGCGGGGTTGCCGGCACACGTCTTGGGGAAATCTTGATGTGTTCCGGGTGCTAGCGCTGCCCCTCTATTTATATGTTGAGCCCTGGGGTTGTTTCTTGGACAAAGAGCCTCCTCAAAGTCGGTCTGGCCCGCAAGGCAAGAGCCCTGCTCGGACTCCAGGACCACCAGACGCCAGGGTCCTTGGCGTCTGGCCCCAGACGCCAGGGTCCCTGGCGTCTGTCCCCTGGCCTCCGAAAAACTCCTTTTGCACCTTCCTAAAGCCTTGTGGGCTTTACCCCTTGGCCCAAATAAAGTGTTCTCATACCCAAACATTTCGGGAAACATCCGAAACCCCTTCCGGTGAATTCCGGAACCCTTCTGGAGACCAAACACTATTATCCCATATATCAATCTTTACCTCCGGACTATTCCGGAGCTCCTCGTCATGTCCGAGATCTCATCCGGGACTCCGAACAACCTTCGGTCACCAACATAATAACTCAACTATACTTATATCGTCACCAAACGTTAAGTGTGTAGACCCTGCGGGTTTGAGAACTATGCAGACACAACCGAGACACCTCTACGGTCAATTACCAATAGCGGGACCTGGATGCTCATATTGGTTCCTACATATTCTACGAAGATCTTTATCGGTTAAACCTCTATGTCAAGGATTCAGTTAATCCAGATGCAGTTCCCTTTATTCATCGGTATGTTACATGCCCGAGATTCGATCGTCGGCATCTCCATACCTAGTTCAATCTCGTTACCGGCAAGTCTCTTTACTCGTTCAGTAATACAAGATCCCGTGGCTAACTCCTTAGTCACATTGCTTGCAAGCTTCTTGTGATGCTATATTACCGAGTGGGCCTAGAGATACCTCTCCGTCATACGGAGTGACAAATCCCAGTCTCGATCCATGCCAACTCAATAGATACCCTCGGAGATTCCTGTAGAGCATCTTTATAGTCACCCAGTTACGTTGAGACGTTTGATACACACAAGGTACTCCTCCGGTGTCAGTGAGTTACATGATCTCATGGTCATAGGAACATATACTTGACATGTAGAAAACAATAGCAATAAAGTTGACACGATCATATGCTACGTTCATAGTTTGGGTCTTGTCCATCACATCATTCCCCTAATGATGTGATCCCGTTATCAAATGACAACTCATGTCTATGGCCAGGAAACCTTGACCATCTTTTGATCAACGTGCTAGTCTAGTAGAGGCTCACTAGGGACATAGTGTTGTCTATGTATCCACACATGTATCTGAGTTTCTGGTCAATACAATTAAGCATGGATAATGAATGATTATCCTGAATGATGTGGCCTGAGACTGCGTCGGTATTTCCCCAAAGAGGAAGGGATGATGCTGCACAACGACGGTAAGTTATGAAACCAAGGTTATCGAACCAGTACGAGGATCACCAACTTCCAATAAGCAACACCTGCACACAAACAACAAATACTTGCAACCCGACGCGAAAGAGAGGTTGTCAATCTCTCTACGGTAATAAGATAGATTAAGTAGTGATAGATAGGAGAGATAGATATCTCAAGAACACAAAATAAAAAGAGTAAATATGCAGCAATATATTTTTAGGTTTTTAGTTTTGTAGATCTGAAAACAAGGAGTGCAAAAACGTAGATCGGAAAGCAATATGATGGAAAAGTAGACCCGGGGGCCGTAGGGTTCACTAGTGGCTTCTCTCATGAGTATAGCGCACGGTGGGTGAACAAATTACTGTTGGGCAATTGATAGCAAAATCGAATAGTCATGACGATATCCAAGGCGATTACCATTATATAGGAATCACGTCCAAGATAAGTAGACTGACTCCTGCCTACATCTACCACTATTACTCCACACATCGACCGCTATCCAGCATGCATCTAGTGTACTAAGTTCATGGAAAAAGTAATGCAATAAGAACAATAACATGATGTTGACAAGATCTATTCATGTAGGAATAGACTCCATCTTGTTATCCTTAATAGCAACGATACATGCGTGTCTTGCAGCTCCTTCTGTCACTGGGAAAGAACACCGCAAGATCGAACCCATCACAAAGCACCTCTTCCCATGGCAAGAAAATTCGATCAAGTTGGCCTAACTAAACCAAAGATTCGAAGAAGAAATACGAGGCTATAAGTAATCATGCATATAAGAGATCAAAGAAGACTCAAATAATATTCAAGGATAGAAACTGATCATGAACTCAAAATTCATCGAATCCCAACAAACACACCGCAAAAGTTTACATCAAATAGATCTCCAAGAGACCATTGTATTGAGAATCATAAGAGAGTGAGAAGAAGCCATCTAGCTACTGCCTACGGACCTGTAGGTCTATGGTGGACTACTCACGCATCATCGGAGAGGCACCTACGAGGAAGATGAACCCCTCCGTGATGGTGTTTAGATTGGATCTTGCGGTTCTGTAACTTGCGGCGGCTGGAATTGTGTTTCGTCGACTCCTCTAGGGTTTTCCAAATAATTGAGGATTTATAGGCATTAGAGGCGGTTCAGAGGGGGCCCGAGGTGGGCACAGCCCACCAGGCCGCGCCAGGGGGCCCCTGGCGCGCCCTGGTTTCTTGTGCCCCCCTCGGGCTTCTTCTCCGGTACTTATTTGGCCCATCGGGTGTCTTCTGGTCTAGAAAAAATGTCCAAAAAGTTTTGTTGTGATTTGACTCCGTTTGGTACTGATTTTCTGCGAAGTAAAAAACAAGCAAAAACAACAACTGACACTTTCGCACTATGTCAATAGGTTAGTCCCAAAAAATGATATAAAGTGTTAATCAAATGATGGTAAAACATCCAAGAATGATAATATAACAGCATGGAACAAGAAAAAATTATAGATACGTTGGATACGTATCAGCATCCCCAAGCTTAATTCCTACTCGTCCTCGAGTAGGTAAATGATAAAAACAGAATTTTTGATGTGGAATGCTGCCTAACATGTTCATCACATTCTTTCCTTTTGTATAGCATGGACATTTGGACTTGTAAATGATCCAAAGCAATAATCTAGTTTTAACATAATGACTTCAATACTCAAGCATGTCAACAAGCAACCATGTCTTTCAAAATATCAACACTAAAGAAAGTTATCCCTAGGCCATCATGCTCAATCATTGATCCATTCATGAAACACACTCAAATATTAGCTATGACCAATGGTCAAGTACGATCATAGTGCCCCCTAGTTGGTGCTGTAGGAGATATGCCCTAGAGGCAATAATAAATGTTATTGATTATCTCCCTCTTCATAATTAGGTTTATGTTCCATGCTATAACTGCTATGGTTCTCGAGTCTGCAATAACCACGAGGCTCGGAGGAAGACTCATATGCACATGTGGAATAATAAACGGTAAAATGTATTCCTAGTCTGGCCTCTAAGACTAGCTCAAGTATTGCATGATGATCCTGTTTTCCTGATCATGGGCATGGCTATGCCGGCAATTTTGAGGGCACAATGTTAGAAGAACATTTGTGTTGAATCGACCCGAATTGATGTTATGCTATGAGATTCATTCGTCATAAGTTAATGGTTTATAACACAGAGATGGTTAACGTTTGCATAATTCCTTAGACCATGAGAGTATCGAGTTTCTTCATGCTTGCTTCATGAACTTTGGGGTTTGTTAAACGTCATCCGTAAATGGGTGGCTATTACGGCGGCTTACTGGTTCATGGAAAAGTATGTCAAGTAACTTGATAGCTAAAGATTGGGATTTTCTCCTCCGACGATGGAGAGATATCTCTGGGCCCTCTCGGTGTTACGGTATCCATCATCGTCTGGCCAGACACTTTGTGATTTGATCACGGGGATGCCGGAACACGGGAACGAGAAAAGAGAACAATACCGGTAACGAGGTAACTGGCATAGTGGACAAGTTGTTGATCCACGGGGATGCCAACATGTCTCACCTCGGGTATTTGTAACATATTGCGAAGCAACAGGAATAGCACACGGCAACTGGAGGTTCACTCGAATATTCATTCGTGTGGGTATAGGGGTCAATATGGGTGTCCACGGCTCCGATGTTGATCATTGATCGGAAGGGGTTCCGGGTCATGTCTATGCTTCACCGAATCTATAGGGTCACACGTTTAAGGGTCATCTATCTGCTGAATACTAGATAGGGAGTCTCATAGAAAATCACCGAAAAAGGTTTCGGACACCGGAAAAGTTTCGGACAGCGGAAAATTTCCGCAGAGAGAACACCGGAATAGTTTCGGTAAAACTGAAAAGTTGTTTCAGGGGATACCATTGAGTCAAATTGGTTTTGGCACATGCCTGATAATTCTTGGAGGGTGCCAGAATCATTCTGGAAACTTCTAGGAATTTTTCGGAAGAAAAAACGGAAATGTTCCGGAGCTGCCGGAACCGCTTCGGATGCTTTTCGCAGATGAAAATCACTAATCCGGAATT
The DNA here is from genome assembly GCA_039707655.1 of Elymus sibiricus. Taxonomy (NCBI): domain Eukaryota; kingdom Viridiplantae; phylum Streptophyta; class Magnoliopsida; order Poales; family Poaceae; genus Elymus; species Elymus sibiricus. Next base: position 524,665,912 of record CM077675.1, read on the forward strand.
GTTCCGGATCGCATTGAAAATTATTTTAGTGGGTAGTGGAAATGTTTTAAGCCCACATAAATATTTTCAGTTCGACCGGACGCTGAAAAATGTCGTCGTGATTAGTGAAAGTGCTTTTTGGGATATTTATGGAAAGTCACCTTTTGGGATATTTCCAAAAGGTTTCTAGAAGGACTTGGAGGCTAAACATCCCCCTTGGGGGCCGCCATGAGATGGTGGCCGGCCACATATGGGGCTCCACCATGGGGCCCCACTTGTTCCATTAATTCCCTAATATGCCCTTGTGGAAGTGTTCCTTCATGGGCATTTTTGTGTTTTTTGGAAACGGCCACTTTACCCCTTGGTTTTCCTATAAATAGATGTGACTGGGCTGCCCACAAAACTCAATCCTTGCTCTCAGACACAAGCCATGCATGATCTGGCCTTCTCTCTCCCTCCCAGCGAAATAGTTTCGTAGAGCCGAAAGGCTGTCTGGTTTCCGGCAGGAACTAGTTCTGGACTGCGAAGCCCTGCCGGATAGATGACACCGTATGTGTGCAACTCTGTAGAGAGATCGTAGTTTCGGTCTTAGTTCGAGAGTGCCTCCCGAAGGGCTGTCCGTGTGACCGTCCGAGTTTCGAAGGTCCTCCCGAAGGGCTGTCCGAGTGACTGTTCGATTTTCGATGGTCCTCCCGAAGGGCTGTCCACGACACCGTCCGGGGGACCGTCCGACCGCCTCCCGGAGGGCTGTCAGAGGGGAGGATGAGGGTATACATCCTCGCGGTTGGGAGGTTGTAAATCCTAGCTGCGGGGATCTGCACCGCCGATCGTCATCGACTCTACTTCCGCTGCGCTACGAGTCGGTAACGAAGAAGATCAAACCTTGTATGCAGTCTCCATAGTGGTCCTGGGCTGGTGCGTAGGTCGGAAATTTTTGTTTTCTGCTGCGTTACCCAACAGGTGCTTTATAAGAGAAGATGGAGACTCAAAGTAAAAATAAAAATTGCATAAACTAAATAGATAGGCCCTTGGCAGAGGGAAGTAGGGATTTGTAGAGGTGCCAAAGCTCAAGGTTTAAATTGAGAGAGAAAAATATTTTGGGTGGCATGCTTTTGCTGTCAACGAAAACGACAAAGTAGTTCACAATACTTTCCATGCTAGATATATCATAGGCGGTTCCCAAACAGAAAATAAAGTTTATTCCTTTTCCACCAAACTTTCATTTTCCATGGCAGGCCGTATCCACGGTTGCCTTCCATACCAACACTATTTCTACTTAGTACAAGTGAAGGCTAGCAAATAGATTGGGAAGCAACCAAACCAAAAAACGAAAATTCACATAAGTGAGCATTGAACATAACTAACACCGAATAATACACCACAAGTAGGATGTAACTTCATTGCATAACTATTGACTTTCGTGCATGCATAGGGAATCACAAACCTTAACACCAATATTCCTACTAAGCATAATTACTCATCAACATGACTCACATATTACTATCATCATGTTTCAAAATTATTACAAGGAATCAAGTTTAATTTGTCCAATGATCTTCATGAAAGTTTTTATTATATCCTCCTTCGATATCAATCACTTTGGGACTAGTTTCATATATTGCCATTGCTTTTTGGCAAGCTCAAACAAATTTAAGTGAAGCACATGAGCATAAGGATTTCATCTCTCAAAAAGGTATAAGTGAAGCATGAGAGGAATTCTTCAAAATTTACTAACTCTCAAATTAATCTAAGTGAAGCATGAGTGTATTTCTACAAAAATTTCCAAGCACACCGTGCTCGAAAAGATATAAGTGAAGCACTAGAGCAATTTCTATAGCACAAAAAGTTTAAGTGAAGCACATAAAGCAATTCTAACAAATCATAGCATGATTTTGGCTTTCTCAAATAGGTGTGTACGGCAAGGATACAAAGGAACAACTAACAAACAAAGCAAGCAAAGATACAAGACGCTGCAAGCAAAACACATGATATGTGACGAATAAAAATATAGCCCCAAGTAAAATACCGATGGTCGTTAGAAGAAAGAGGGGATGGCACTTGAGGGCATCCCCAAGCTTAGTTGCTTGTTTCTCTTTGGATATATCTTGGGGGTGCGGTAGCATCCCCAAGCTTAGGCTTTTGCTACTCCTTATTTCTTCATCCATCGTGATCTCACCCAAAACTTGAAAACTTCAATCACACAAAACTCAACAAAATCTTCGTGAGATCCGTTAGTATAAGAAAGCAAATCACTACTTTAGGTACTGTTGCAAACCCATTCATATTTTGTTATTGCATTATACCTATTGTATTTTAACTTTACCATGGCTTATACCCCCCAATACAAATCATAGATTCATCAAAACAAGCACACAATGCAACGAAAACAGAATCTGTCTTAAACATAACAGTCTGTAGTAATCTGTACTATATCCATACTTCTGTAACTCTAAAAATTCTGAAACAATAGGAAAACGTAGGGAATTTGTATAAAAACACAGTGTTAAAATTTCAGATCAATATCACATTCCAGCAAAAAATGAAAATTCATATACTGGACGCAAAGTTTCTGTTTCAGCCTGATACGTCTCCAACGTATCTATAATTTATGAAGTATTCATGCCATGTTTACAATAATTTTGTATGATTTTGGTATGATTTGATTAGAACTAACCCAGACTAACGCTGTTTTTAGCAGAGCTACCGTGGTGTTGTTTTTGTGCAGAAATAAAAGTTCTCGGAATGGGCTGAAAATTTACGGAGAATATTTTTGGAAAATATAAAAAATACTGGAGCAAAAAGATACCGGAGAGGAGTCCCGAGGAGGCCACAAGCCTAGGGGGCGCCCCCCCCCAGGGCGCGCCCCCTGGCTTGTGGGTCCCTCGAGCACCCCCTGACGTGATTCTAACGCCAAGTACTCCTATAAATCGAGAAACCCCCAGAAGGAAACCTAGATCGGGAGTTCCTCCGCCGCAAGCCTCTGTAGCCATGAAAAACCAATCGGGAGGCCGTTCCGGCACCCTGCCGGAGGGGGAAACCATCACCGGAGGCCATCTTCATCATCCCGGCGGTCTCCATGACGAGGAGGGAGTAGTTCAACCTCGGGGCTGAGGGTATGTACCAGTAGCTATGTGTTTGATCTCTCTCTCTCTCTCTCTCGTGTTCTTGAGATGGCACGATCTTGATGTACCGCGAGCTTTATTAATATAGATGAATCATATGGAGTTTTCCCCTCTCTATCTTCTTGTGATGAATTGAGGTTTCCCTTTGGAGTTTTCTTATCGGATTGAGTCTTTTAAGGATTAGAGAACACTTGATGTATGTCTTGCGATGGGATATCGTGGTGACAATGGCATGTTCTATTGATTCACTTGATGCATGTTTTGGTGATCAACTTTCGGGTTCCGTGACCTTGGGAATCTATGCATAGGGGTTGGGACACGTTTTCGTCTTGACTCTCCGGTAGAACTTTGGGGCATTCTTTGAAGTTCTTTGTGTTGGATTGAACATGATGAATCTGAAATTGTGTGATGCATATCGTATAATCAAGCTCATGGGTACTCGTGGTGACATTAGAGTATCTAGGTGACATTAGGGTTTTGGTTGATGTGTATCTTAAGGTGTTATTTTAGTACGAACTCTAGGGCTGTTCGTGACACTTATAGGGATAGCTCATAAGATTGATCGGAAAAGATAACTTTGAGGTGGTTTCATACTCTACAATAATTTCTTCGTTTGTTCTCCGCTATTTGTGACTTTGGAGTGAACTCTTTGTCGCACGTGAGGGATTTACATATGATTCAACTATGTCAGTATTGTTGAGAGAACTTGCACTAGTGAAAGTATGAACCCTAGGCCTTGTTTTCAAGCATTGCAATACCATTTTTGCTCACTTTTGTTACTTGCTACCTTGCTGTTTTTATATTTTCAGATTACAAAAACCTATATCTACCATCCATATTAAACTTGTATCACCATCTCTTTGCCGAACTAGTGCACCTATACAATTTACCATTGTATTGGGTGTGTTGGGGACACAAGAGACTCTTTGTTATTTGGTTGCAGGGTTGTTTGAGAGAGGCCATCTTCATCCTACGCCTCCCACGGATTGATAAACCTTAGGTGATCCACTTGAGGGAAATTTGCTACTGTCCTACAAAACTCTGCACTTCGAGGCCCAACACGAGTCTACAAGAAGAAGGTTGCATAGTAGACATCACTGCCCCTTCTGTCACTGGGAAAGAACACCGCAAGATCGAACCCATCACAAAGCACCTCTTCCCATGGCAAGAAAAATCGATCAAGTTGGCCTAACTAATCCAAAGATTCGAAGAAGAAATATGAGGATATAAGTAATCATGCATATAAGAGATCAAAGAAGACTCAAATAATATTCATGGATACAAACTGATCATGAACTCAAAATTCATCGGATCCCAACAAACACACCACAAAAGTTTACATCAAATAGATCTCCAAGAGACCATTGTATTGAGAATCATAAGAGAGAGAGAAGAAGCCATCTAGCTACTGCCTATGGACCCGTAGGTCTATGGTGGACTACTCACACATCACCGGAGAGGCACCTATGAGGAAGATGAACCCTGCCGTGATGGTGTTTAGATTGGATATCGCGGTTTTGGAACTTGCGGTGGCTGGAATTGTGTTTCGTCAACTCCTCTAGGGTTTTCCGAATATTTGAGAATTTAATGGCATCAGAGGCGATTCAGAGGGGGGCCGAGGTGGGCACAACCCACCAGGCCGCGCCAGGGGGCCCCTGGCATGCCCCGGTGTCTTGTGCCCCCCTCGGGCTTCTTCTCTAGTACTTATTTGGCCCATCGGTTGTCATCTAGTCCAGAAAAAATCTCCAAATTTTTTTGTTGCGATTGGACTCCATTTGGTATTGGATTTTTGCGAAGTAAAAAACAAGCAAAAACATCAACTGGCACTTTGGCACTATGTCAATAGGTTAGTCCCAAAAAATGATATAAAGTGTTAATCAAATGATGGTAAAACATCCAAATATGATAATATAATAGCATGGAACAAGCAAATATTATAGATACGTTGGAGACGTATCAATGAACAACGAAATATTATAATAACCAATTTATTATTGCCTCTAGGGCATATTTCTAACAGTCTCCCACTTGGACTAGAGTCAATAATCTAGTTCACATCACTATGTGATCAACACCTAATGAGTTCTGGGGTTTTATCATGTTTTGCTTGTGAGAGAGGTTTTTAGTTAACGTGTCTGCAACATTCAGATCCGTGTGCACTTTGCAATCTCTATGTCATACTGTAGATGCTGCTACCATGCTCCACTTGGAGCTATTCCAAATGGCTGCTCCACTATACGTATCCGGATTGCTACTCAGAGTCATCCGGATTGGTGTCAAGGCTTGCATCGACGTAACCCTTTACGACGAACTCTTTATCACTTCCATAATCGAGAAACATTTCCTTACTCCTCTAGTTACTAAGGATAATATTGACCGCTGTCCAGTGATCCACTCCTGAATCACTCTTGTACCCCTTGACAGACTCATGGCAAGGCACACACCAGGTGCGGTACACAGCATGGCATACTATATAGAGCCTATGGCTAAGGCATAGGGAACGACCTTCGTCCTTTCTCTTTTTTTTGCCATGGTCGAGCTTTGAGTCTTACTCAACTTCACACCTTACAAATCAGGCAAGAACTCCTTCTTTGACTGATCCATTTTGAAATCCTTCAAAAATCTTGTCAAGGTATGTACTCATTGAAAGTCTTATCAGGCGTATTGATCTATCTCTATAGATCTTGATGCCCAATATTTAAGTAACCTTTTATCCAGGTCTTCCTTTGAAAAACACCTTTCAAACAACCATTTATGCTTTCCAGAAAATTCTACATCATTTCCGATCAACAATATGTCATCCACATATACTTATCGGAAATTCTATAGTGCTCCACCTCACTTTCTTGTAAATACAAGTTTCTTATAAACTTTTTATAAACCAAAATTCTTTGATCAACACATCAAAGCGCATATTCCAACTCCGAGATGCTTGCCCCAGTCCATAGAGAGATTGCTGGAGCTTGCATACCTTTTAGCATCCTTACGACCGACAAAACCTTCTGGTTGTATCACATACAACCTTTCCTCATGGAAACCGTTTAAGGAAACTCTGTTTTGACATCCATATGCCAGATTTCGTGATCGAAAAATGCAGCGACTGCTAACATAATTCCAACAAACTTTAGCGTCGCTACGGGTGAGAAAGTCTCATCGCAGTCAACTCCTTGAACTTGTCGGAAACCTCTTTGTGACAAGTCGAGCTTTATAAACAGTGACATTTACCATCAGCGTCTGTCTTCTTCTTAAAAATCCATTTGTACTTAACGGCCTGCCATTCATCGGGCAAGTCTACCAAAGTCCATACTTGGCTTTCGTACATGGATCCTATCTCGGATTTCATGGCTCCTAGCCATTTTTTGGAATACGGGCCCACCATCGCTTCTTCATAGCTCGTAGGTTCACTGTTGTCTAACAACATGACCTCTGAGACAGGATTGCCGTACCACTCAGGGCAGTACGATTCCTTGTCGACCTACGAGGCTCAGTAGTAACTTGATCTGAAGTTTCATGATCATCATCATTAGCTTCCTATTCATTTGGTGTAGGCGCTGCAAAAACATCTTTTTGCGTCGTGCTACCATCCAACTGAAGTGACGGTTCAATAACCTCATCAAGTTCTACCTTCCTCCCACTCAATTCTTTCGAGAGAAACTCTTTCTCAAGAAAGGACCCGGTTTTAGCAACAAACACTTTGTCCTCGGATCTGAGATAGAAGGCATACCCAACTGTTTCCTTAGGGTATCCTATGAAGACGCATTTGTCCGCTTTGGGTTCGAGCTTATCAGGTTGAAGTCTTTTCACACAAGCATCGCCTTCCCAAACTCTAAGAAATGACAGCTTAGGTTTCTACCAAACCATAATTCATACGGTGTCATCTCAACGGATTTAGATGGTGCCCTATTAAAGTGAATGTAGTTTTCTCTAATGCATAACCCCAAAACGATAGTGGAAAATCGGTAAGAGACATCATAGTACGTACTATGTCCAATAGAGCACGGCTACGACGTACGGACACACCATCACACTATGGTGTTCCAGGCGGCGTGAGTTGTGAAACAATTTCCGCATTGTCTTAAGTTGCATACCAAACACGTAACTCATATATTCACCTCCATGATCATATCATAGACATTTTATCTACTTGTCACGATGATCTTCAACTTCACTCTAAAATTACTTGAACTTTTCAAACATTTCAGACTTGTGTTTCATTAACTAAATATACCCATATCTGCTCAAATCATCAGTGAAGGTAAGAAAATAACGATATCCACCGCATGCTTCAACACTCGTTGGACTGCATACATCAACATGTATCATTTCCAATAAGTCACTTGCCCGCTCCATCAAACCGGAAAACGGGGTCTTAGTCATCTTGCCCATGAGGCATGGTCTGCATGTCTCAAGCGATTCGAAATCGAGTGAGTCCAAAGATCCATCAGCATGGAGTTTCTTCATGCGCTTTACACCAATATGACCTTAGCGGCAGTGCCACAAGTATGTCATACTATCATAATTAACTTTGCACCTTTTGGCATCAATACTATGAACATGTGTATCACTACGATCGAGATTCAATAAACCATTCACATTGAGTGTATGACCATTGAAGGTATTATTCATGTAAATAGAATAACTATTATTCTTTGACTTAAATGAACAACCGTATTGCAATAAACACGATCTAATCATGTTCATGCTCAACACAAACACCAAATAACATTTATTTAGGATCAACACTAATCCCGAAGGTAGAGGCAGCGTGCGATGGTAATCACATCAACCTTGGAAACACTTCCAACACACATCGTCACCTCGCCCTTCACCTAGTCTCCGTTCATTCCGTAGCTTTTATTTCGAGTTACTAACACTACCAACTGAACCGGTATCTAATACACATGTACCACTAGGAGTACTAGTAAGGTACACATCAATAACACTTATATCAAATATACTTCTATTGACGTTGCCAGCCTTCTTATCTGCCAAGTATCTGGCGCAGTTCCGCTACCAGTTGATACGTCCATTTTGCATCATGATTTCCTACTATTATTTACTTTGTTTTGTTGAATAATAATGCTTTGGGGAGTGATTCTAATGCCTTTTCTCTCATAATATGAAAGGTTTACACAAAGAGGGAGAATACCGACAGCTGGAATTCTGGACCCAAGAAAAGCACGTCAGAGATACCTACTCTGCACAACTCCAATGAAGCTGAAATTTTACGGAGATTATTTTTGCATTTAATAAAAAAATACTGGAGATGAAAACCACCGGAGGGGGCCTCCCAGGTGGGCACAACCCACCAGGGCGCGCCAGCCCCCCCTGGGCGTGCCCTGATGGGTTGTGGCCACCTCGGCCCACCTCCGGTGCCCATCTTCTGGTATAAGGTCACTCTTGGCCAAGAAAAAATCAGAGGAGAACTTTTGGGATGAAGCGCCACCGCCTAGAGGCGGAACTTGGGCAGGAGCACTTTTGCCCTCTGGCGGCGTGATCCCGCCGGGGGAACTTCCCTCCCAGAGGGGGAAATCGAAGCTATCGTCATCACCAACACCCCTCTCATCTTTGGGAGGCCAATCTTCATCAACATCTTCAACAGCACCATCTCCTCTCAAACCCTAGTTCATCTCTTGTGTTCAATCTTTGTACCGGAACCTCAGATTGGTACCTGTGGGTGACTAGTAGTGTTGATTACCTTGCATAGGTGATTACTCTATGGTTTATTTGGTGGAAGATTATATGTTTAGATCCATTATGCTATTCAATACTCCTCTGATCTTGAGCATGATTATTATTTGTGAGTAGTTACCTTTGTTCTTGAGGTCACAGGAGAAGTCATGTTGCGAGTAATCATGTGAATTTGATATGTGTTCGATATTTTGATGATATGTATGTTGTGATTCCCTTAGTGGTGTCATGTGAACGTCGACTACATGACACTTCACCATTCATGGGCCTAAGGGAAGGCATTGTGGAGTAGTTATTAGATGATGGGTTGCTAGAGTGACAGAAGCTTAAACCCTAGTTTATGTGCTACTTCGTAAGGGGCTGATTTGGATCCACATGTTTAATGCTATGGTTAGACTTTATCTTAATACTTTTCTCGTAGTTGCGGATGCTTGCGAGGGGGTTAATCATAAGTAGGTTGTTAGTTCAAGTAAGAACAGCACATTAGCACCGGTCCACCCACATATCAAATTATCAAAGTAGCGAACACGAATCAAAGCAACATGATAAAAGTGACTAGACGAAATTCCCGTGTACCCTCAAGAACACTTTGCCTATTACTAGTGATTGTTCTGGCCTGTCATTTTCCTCAAAAGGATTGGGCTACCTTGCTGCACCTTGTTTACCGTTACCGTTACTTGCTCGTTACCAATTATCTTGCTATCAAACTATCTGGTACCTACAATTTCAATGCTTGTAGAAATTACCTTGCTGAAAACCGCTTGTCATTTCCTTCTGCTCCTCGTTGGGTTCGATACTCTTACTTATCGAAAGGACTATGATTGATCCCCTATACTTGTGGGTCATCACCAGTGATCGTTCCCCTTATTATAGAAGCACTTCGTCTCGGGTTTGGGTTCAACCTCGGGTTTCTTCACTGGAGCGGCAACTGGCTTGCCATTCATGATGTTTCCCTTCTTGCCCTTGCCCTTCTCGAAACTAGTGGTTTTACTAACCATCAACACTTGATGCTCCTTCTTGATTTCTACCTTCGCGGTGTCAAACATTGCGAATAGCTCAGGGATCATCTTCTCCATCACTGGCATGTTATAGTTCATCACGAAGCTCCAGTAGCTTGGTGGCAGTGACTTGGAGAACTATGTCAATCACTATCTTATCTGAAAGAACAACTCCCACTTGATTCAAGCGATTGTACCACCCAGACAATCTGAGCACACGCTCACCGATTGAGCTATTCTCCTTCATCTTGCAGGCAAAGAATCTTGTTGGAGGTCTCATACCTCTCAACACGGGCACGAGCCTGAAATCCCAATTTCAGCTCTTGGAACATCTCATATGCTCCGTGACGTTCAAAACGTCTTTGGAGCCTCAATTCTAAGCCGTAAAGCATGACGCACTGAACTATCAAGTAGTCATCAAAAACGTGCATGTCTGATGTTCTCAACACCCACAGACGACGCTTGAGGGGGTGGCGCACTGAGCGGTGCATCAAGGACACAAGCCTTCTGTGCAGCAATGAGGATAATCCTCAGTTTACGGACCTAGTCCGCATAGTTGCTACTACCAACTTTCAGCTTAGTTTTTCTCTAGGAACGTATCAAAATCTAGGGGAGCTACAGCGTGAGCTATCGATCTACAACATAATTTGCAAGGATATTTTTGACTATGTTCATGATAATGAGTTCAACTAATCATATTACTAAAGAACTCCCACTCAAATCGACATCCCTCCGGTCATCCGAGTGCTACATGATCCAAATTCACCAACCCAAGTCCAATCATCACGTGAGATGAGGTGGTTTCAATGGTGAACATCTCCATGTTGATCATATCTACTATATGACTCATGTTCGACCTTTCGGTCTCTTGTGTTCCGAGGCCATGTCTGTACATGCTAGGCTCGTCAAGTTTAACCCGAGTGTTCTGCATGTGCAAAACTGGCTTGCACCCGTTGTATGCGAACGTAGAGTCTATCACACCCGATCATCACGTGGTGCTTCGAAACGACGAACTTTCGCAACGGTGCACACTTGGGGAGAACACAATTTTATCTTGAAATTTTAGTGAGGGATCACCTTATAATGCTACCGTCGTCCTAAGAAAAATAAGATGCATAAAAGGATTAACATCACATAAAAATCAAAAGTGACATGATATGGCCATGAACTTATGCTTTTGATCTCCATCTCCAAAGCACCGGCATGATCTCCATCGTCACCGGCATGACACCATGATCTCCATCATCTTGATCTCCATCAACGTGTCGCCATGAGGTTGCCGCGCCAACTAATGCTTCTATAACTATTGCTAACTCACAGTGATAAAGTAAAGCAAATGACACAAATTAATTAAAGACAACCTTATGGCTCCTGCTGGTTGCCGTACTCATCGACATGCAAGTCGATATAAACTATTACAAAACATGATCATCTCATACATCAGATATATAACATCATGTCTTTGGCCATATCATATCACAACATACCCTGCAAAAACAAGTTAGACATCCTCTAATTTGTTATGGCATGTTTTACGTGGCTGCTATGGGTATCTAGCAACCATGATTCTTACCTACGCAAAACCACAACGGTGATATATGAATTGCTATTCAACCTTCTACAAGGACCGCCTTTGTCAAATCTGATTCAACTAAGGTGGGAGAGACAGATACCCGCCAGCCATGTTATGCAACAAAGTCACATGTCAGTCGATGAAACTGGTCTCTCGTACGTGGACAAGTAAGGTTGGTCCGAGCCGCTTCATCCCACAATACCGCTGTCGGTGTCGAAACCGGCGGATCTCGGGTAGGGGGTCCCGAACTATGATGCTTGGATCGATGGTAACAGGAGACGAAGGGGACAAGATTTTACCCAGGTTCGGGCCCTCCTATGGAGGTAATACCCTACGTCCTGCTCGATTATATTGATTGTATAGAGGTTACAAGGTTGATCTACCACGAGATCGTATGACTAAACCCTAGATGAGTTCTCCTCTCTAATGACCTAAAACCCTCCGGCTTATATAGACGCCGGGGGTGCCTAGGGTTTACACATGGTCGGTTACACGTCGAGAGGATAAAACATGCCTATTCTACTTTTAAACGTGGAAGAACACGCCCTGCTTCTAGAAACTTCCTTGCTGGAGTCCGGTCCTTCGAGTAACTCAGTGTCCGGCGAACGGCCCACCTAGTCCGGCCCATATGAGATAGGCCGGCCTCCCGAGGACCCCCTAGTCCAGGACTCCCTCAGTAGCCCCCGAACTAGCCTCCAACGCCAAGGGTCCAAGCTCCAGCTGCTTCAAATGATCAGAGTCTTCGGCTTGCGAGGCGAGTTCCTTTCTCCGGATAGTAATCGGCAGTATCTGTAGTTCGGCTTCCTTCAACGTGTAGCTTTTCCGATCATAGATCATCCGAACACCATGTGCAACCCGGCCCATAAGGCCAAACATTAGGGAGCCAATAGGGCTCTTCGGTCAACCTTTCAGATGAAAGGTCGCGGCCCATCACAACCGATGAGCCAGTCGTACAGACTTATTTAGCGGCTCGAGGCCGTCTTTATCGGCACGATCCATCAATGCACAGATCGTGCTCCGTTTCATACGGGACATGCTTAATCATGCGCGTGTAACGCCGCGCACGTCTCGGGAAGGGGAGCGATTCACGGCGTGGCCGAGGGAGGCTAACCAGCAACGTCCCTTAATAAAAAGGGAAAAAACCCCAAGGCTTATCCCCACTCCTCCCTTCACATCTCCGCCTTCCTAGACTTCCGAGCTTTACCGAGACTAGATCTAGGTTTCCATTCTTCTCCCTCCGAGATCAGCCATGGCCAGCGGCAAGTGGGAGGCCTCCACAGTCACAGACAAGGATATCCGGGAGCTCAAGGACGCCGGATATATCCCTGCCAACGTCTTCCACCGCGCCGCTGAGAAGGGTCAGGTGATTCCCACCCCTAAACAAGGAGAAAGGGTGGTTTTCGTCCCCCATTTCATCCGGGGATTAAGCTTCCCACTTAACCCCTTTGTGAGGGGTCTGATGTTCTTTTACGGGCTCGATTTCCACGACCTTCCGCCGAACTCCTTCATGCACATATCTGCATTGATCACCGTCTGTGAGGATTTTCTGCGGGCGGAGCCGCACTTCGGATTATGGCTTAAGACCTTCAATATTAAGCCGAAGTGTGTTGCCGGCGCGCAGGCGGACTGCGGTGGGGCAGTCATCGGCAAACTTCCACACGCAGTGTGGCCATCTGGCACCTTCATCGACACCATTAAGACCTGGCAGAAGGAGTGGTTCTATATTACTGAGCCAAAGGAGGAAGAGGGCGGAACTGTTCCTGCTGAATGCGGAACTGTTCCTGCCGAATTCAGGTCCGGCCCCCCAACCAGATTGACCTCGTGGGTCAGAAAGGGCCTGGATTGGGGGTCGGCTACCGAAGTAGAGGACCTGCAGAGGCGCATTGCCTCCCTAGTCAGGGAAGGCATTGGCCTGACCAATGTGGTCCAGGTAATGCGCCAGAGTTCTCCTATGTGGGATTACCGGACCGACGACGACCCTACAGTTCGTCGACTCTTCCGCACCACGCGGGAGAAACTATGGAAGGCGCTGTTCAAGGCGTAGAAGGACTGGCCGGACAAGGAGGAAGACCAGGGCTTGAGTGCTGCCAAGCCTCCTTCCAAGGTATGTTATGATTCCAATAGATCGGCTTTATTCTTCCGTAGGTTACCTAAGGGTTGTCCGATCACTTCTGCAGGAATGGCTGAAAAAAGCCGAGGACTTCAAGAGTCCGGCTCCACAGCCCGAGGACCCTCGGTCCCCGCTGCTATTGGAGATGCTCGTCGTGGCGCCCTACAAGGCGCCGGAGAAGAAAGAAAAGAAGAACAAGACAGGCCGAGCCGGCCTGCGCACCAAGGACCAGCTAGAGGCTGAGTCCGAAGAGACTCACGCCTCCTTGAATCAAGAGGAGGAAGAGGAGGAGGAGCACGAGGTCGAGGGGGGAGGCGATTCCCCCCTCACAAGAAAGAGGGCGACGTCACCGGACGCCTTGGAGGATGAACTTCCTCCAGCCCAGAAGAAAGCACGTCGGTCACAGGTGATCCTGTCCGACGATAGTTCGGCCTCGGACACTGAGTCCGAGGGGTTCAAGAGGGTTCCGCGAAGGACCCTCAGGGTTAAGCCCCCACCTCGAAGGTATGGATCCGAAGACCTTGCAAATACCAAGTTTCGTTAATATATTTAACATGCGAGCGTCAGTTGACTTGCAGCCCGCCCCGCGTCCTTCCCACCGATCAAAACTCGGACGGGGAGACTCCGCCTGCCGATCTGGCGGAGAGCGGAAACGCATCGCACCCTTCCCCTCCAGATGCCAATAAGGAGGGCACGGAGGTGTCATCCCAACAGGCTCCCCTGGAGCCGAACACAGGAGGCGGGAGCGACGAGATAATGGTCGAGGTTAATACCTCGGCCACCGAAGACCCGGGGGAGAAGACCCTCCCGGACACCGAGGAGACCGGCCAGGGAACTGTCCAGTCACCTCCACGACTGTCTCCGGAGCACACCATGTGTCCGGAGACACAGCTTCAATCCCCGACTGGGGATCGGGCTAACCGACCCCCACCGGTGCCTCCGACCACCGAGTGGCCGGCCATGGGGGAGGCTCTATCCAGCGCCTCCATCTCCGAGGAGCACCGCACCCTTATGGGTACGGTGCTGCAAAGCATTCAGTCCGTGGATACCGGACTGAAGGCGGCCTTCAACGGCCTCTTGACGGGTTTCCAGGTAAATAATGCAATGCCCCGTTTTTCATAAATCATTAATATGTTTAAGCAGTTGTTTATATACATAGCAGCCCCCGAGCCCTAGGTAAGTTTGAAAAACTTACCTGGGGGTCAAGACAAAAATCCGTATCCGAACTATACATATGCTCAGATTGTTCGGTCATTCTTTAAGGAGACCAGGCGCAGGATTATGATAATTCGGAGGTCTACGAACTCATGTAATATGAGACTTTCGCATTTTTTGCAGGCATCGGCGGCGTCCGATAACGCTGCTAAAATAGAGGAGCTGAATCGGAAGCTTAAGAGCTCCGATGACGAGCTTAACGCTCTAAACCGAAGATTCGACGAGGCTCAAGGTAAGCGGTGTAAAGTATCTAAACTTCACGTTTCCGTTCTAGCAACACGGATGCTTAATATAAGTCAATGCTTACACAGCCTCGGCGAAAGAGATGGAGAAGCTCAAGGCCGAACTTGAGAAGGCCAAGCAGGAAACTGCTGTAGAAAAGGCGGCGGCCCAAGAGGCGGTAGCCGCACTATCTGCCTTGAGAGCTACCAGCGACAAGCACCAAGCTCGAGTGGAGGAGGTCCAACTGGAGCTCAAGGACGCCAGCAAGAAGTGCGAAGCCCTGGAGCTGAAAGAAAAAGAGCGGGCAGCCGAACTATCCACCCTAAAAACTGAACTTCAAAAGGAGCGGGTGGATAGGCGGACCTTTGAAGAGGAAGTCAGCCAGGCCCAGGCTATCCTGAGTGGTAAGCCATATTTACTGCAGTGTGTCTTCGGAGATGATAGGTTCAAAGCTCTTACCCAAGTATGGCGTTCCGTAGGCGCCGGCTTGGACCTCCAGAAGAGCGCAGCTGACGCGAAGCAGTTCTATGCTTCGCGGGGAGAAGGAGATGAAGCCCGTGTTTTCTGGGCACAATTCGAAGCCCCCGAGCGAACTCCTCTCCTGAATGAGCAACTTAAGCAGCTATTGGAGCTGCACAAGGTGGCAGAACCGGCCATGAAGGATCTATGTATCCGGCTGTGGCCCGATGAGCCAATTCCCGGCAGTTACTTCGGCCTGGTGCAGAAGCTGAGCGACGCCACTCCTCGGATCGACACATTGAGGAGGTCTTCGTGCATCGAGGGAGCAAGGATGACCTTTGCAAAGGCCAAGGTACACTGGCCGGGGCTGGATCCGATGAAGGTGGCCACCGCTCCTCCGCCGCCTGGAAAAGAGTATAGGTGCCCCGAGCGGTACTTCTCCGGAGTTATGGAGGGTGCTCGGGCCATAGAGTCACTGTGTCTAAGAGATACTGTGTATGAGTAAACGGTTATGTAATATGTCCGAAGACTTTTTGGAACGCGTTTTTATGTATATAAAGTTGCATGGTTTATCATGTCTTGTGTGTTTTGCATCCTTTATAACTTCTTTGTGGCCGATTAAATCTGAATGCTGCGAGTCGTCGGCTTCAGCCCCCAGGTAGATACTACGTGGGGTGTCGCTTCCAAAACGCACTATAACCCTTAGCCGAACTGTCGGTACCCGAAGGCGGAAGTGCGGGGTGGACTAGGCAATCGGACCAGAATGCTTTATTACCTTCACTTAGCCATAGAAGCGCGAGAAAGGAGTGCAGGAGGCTGATAAATAGCCCCCAGGAGTTTGTGATGTTCGGACGAGCCGTGGCCAAAGCCTATATCACATGGTTCGGACTAATACCGAACCCATCGTATTACACGGAGTAACCTCTGACGAGATTAAGTTAAGCTCGGAATCGCAGACCGGTTCTCGCATACCATGACAGTCAGTTTTCGGCTTTCTCCGCTGAGGCGCTTGACCAGACTAGCCGGAAGCACAATCGCAGTGGTGCTCCCTTTGCCCCTTTAGCCGAACGAGCAGAACATAAAGGGGCAAGCACAGGAACCGGGCAACCCAACATTTGACCCAAGACACAGTTCGGAACCAATGCATATAAAACGGAAGTCCAAGATGCCGAATACAAAATCAATTGTGCACAGGGCGATTTGAAGAGCGAGCCCCCAGTCTATTAGCCGGTTACTTCGCAAAATTATACCGAACAGGCTAGCAAGAAAAAAAGGGGGAGAAATAGAGGGAGTGCTAAAAAACGTCCGAACGAGCATGAATAACAAGTCTATATTGTACTCAACCACTCTTTTCATTCAAAGTGCTAATGCAACTGTTTACAGGTATATATAAAAGATAAAATATAAATCTTACAGGAGGGTGCTGTGCTAAGGGTCTTCGATTTGTGGCCTGACGTCCGCGATATGCCTTGCTGCGTATCCTCTCCTGCGACCACCAGGACGGTGTATACCTTGATAGGTGTGTTGTTCGGCGAACAGACTATTATGGAAGAGTCTTGAGAAGTCGCCGAAATTTGAACAAGCTTGACGCCTTAGTGGGTACTTGACGGTACCTGTCGTGTGTCCGAAGACATGTCTGAGGGTGATAGTTCGGTCTAGCCGAAGACTTACCCGACATCAATGTTCCCCCACCGCTGCCCATGGAATTTTAAGCGCAAAGTTATGCACCCTTGGCATGTATCGTGCGGGAAATAGGGCCATGTGGTGGGGGGCGAATCCCTATTTATTGGGAGGGGAAGCTTCTGGAATTTCGGTTTGAGACCGAGCTCGCTTCCCAGCCTTGGATGCCTTGACGGCGGACGTCGGCGTCTGCCGATCATCGGTGTAATGGAATTCGGCCGCCAGGGCCAATGCATGTTCCTCAGTTCGGAGTGACCGCTCTGTATTGCCATTGACAGTGATGACCCCTCGGGGGCCAGGCATTTTGAGCTTGAGGTATGCGTAGTGCGGAACGGCGTTAAAGCGGGCGAATGCTGTACGGCCGAGCAGGGCGTGATAGCCGCTGCGGAATGGTACTATGTCGAAGATCAAGTCCTCACTTCGGAAGTTGTCGGGCGAGCCGAACACAACCTCCAGGCTTATAGAGCCTGTACACCGGGCTTCAACGCCTGGGATCACTCCTTTAAAGGTAGTGTTACTGGGCTTGATCCTTGACAGATCTATGCCCATCTTTTTCACCGTATCTGAGTAGATCAGATTGAGGCTACTTCCACCATCCATGAGGACTTTGGTTAGGTGGTACCCATCTATGATCGGGTCGAGGACAAGTGCGGCCGAACCCCCGTGACGGATACTGGTCGGATGGTCACGTCGATCAAAAGTGATCGGATGTGCCGACCAGGGGTTATACTTCGGAGCTACAGGCTCTATGGCGTAGACATCCCGAAGGGCACGTTTCTTTTCCTTTTTGGGTATATGAGTGGCGTAAATCATGTTTACTATCTTCACCTCTGAGGGGAATTTCTTTTGACCGCCACAGATCGGACCCCGAGGTTCATCCTCGTCCTCGCCGCGTGGGCTCTTGCCTTGGTCCTCGGTAGCGAGCTTGCCGGCCTGTTTGAAAACCCAACAGTTACGATTGGTGTGATTGGCGGGTTTCTCCTGAGTTCCATGTATCTGGCAAGGCCTCTCCAGAATCTTGTCGAGCAGGGTAGGTCCGTCGTGTTTGCCTTTAGGAGGCTTCTTCCGCTGCCCAGAACGGTTGTTGCGGAATCCGGCATTTACAGCCGTGTCATCGGCATCACTATTATTATGCCGGCGCTTGTTTTTGTTGCGCTTTGGTTTCCCGTTTCCATCCCGTACTTCAGAGGTTCCGGGGTCTTCGGGGTTATGGCTGCGTCTAGCCAGCCAATTATCCTCGCCCGCGCAAAAGCTGGTCATGAGTGATGTGAGGGCGGACATTGTCCCGGGTTTGTCTTGGCCGAGCTGTCGAGCTAGCCATTCATCCCGAATATTATGCCTGAAAGAGGCTATAGCTTCGGCGTCGGGGCAGTCTACGATCTGGTTTTTCTTAGTCAGGAAACGATTCCAGAATAGCCTCGCAGACTCTCCAGGTTTTTGAACGACGTTACTTAGATCGGAGGAGTCCGGTGGCCGGACATAAGTGCCCTGGAAATTAGATCGGAATTCCTCTTCTAGGTCCTCCCAACATCCAATGGAGTTTTCGGGCAGGCTATTTAACCAGTGCCGAGCTGGCCCTTTGAGCTTTAGGGGCAGGTATTTGATGGCGTGGAGATCGTCTCCTCGTGCCATGTGAATGTGGAGGAGGAAATCCTCAATCCATACGGTTGGGTCAGTGGTCCCATCGTATTGCTCTATGTTTATGGGTTTAAACCCTTCTGGGAACTGATGCCGCATTACCTCATCTGTAAAGCACAGTGGGTGTGCGGCGCCTCTAACCCGAGCTATAGTGCGCCGATGATCGGCGACAACCCTAGCTCGGTTTTGTTCCCGATCTTCATTGTGGTCGAACCGAGACCGGTACCCTTCCCGTCTGTCGGGTGAGTATCTTCTGGGGCCGTAGATGGATCGTGTACGGCCTGCTCTATAGTCCAGGTCGTGGCGCAGGTCGAACCTGTCATCGGGCTCTAGTGGCTCCTTTCCATGTCTATGGGGTATCGTCGACCTATAGCCGGTATCGTCAGCCGTCCGATCTCGTCCTCGAGGAGGGCGATCTGGCTTGTCATATGGAGTATGTTCGGGAGACAGCGTATTAGAGAGCTCGTCATCGAACTGTGGCAGCAGCCGTCGGCGCGGGTAGCTCTTTGGTTGGTCCGATAGACCGGCATCGAACTCCTCCTCCGCTGAAAGGACTCGTGTCCATCGGTGATTGAGGTCGTCTTGTTCGGCTTTGAGCTGTCGCTCCTTTGCTCTCAGGCTGCGAGCTGTTGATATCAGCTGTTGTCTGAACAGTTCCTGATCTGAAGGATTGTTGGCGATGGCCAAGTCATCGGCATCCGCATTATCCTCCCCCTCGATAGAGCGGAGGTAGTCGTCGGCCAGAGGATCATCTCGATCATCGGGGGTGCGGTGGTCTTCGGGATCCTCCTGACCCTCCAACGGGTTAGCGGGGATTTCGGGGGGGCCGATGTCCTCTAGAGTATCATCGTTCCCCGTGCCCTCAATAGACTTGCGCCCCTTTTTCCCTTTGGACCGTTTATGCGATTTCCGGCGCCTTGACGGCGCTTCATCCGATTTATCGCCATTGCTTTTTGGAGTGTCCACCATGTACACGTCGTATGTGGAGGTGGCCGTCCACTGTCCGGTCTTGGCAGGGGTGAGGGATTGATCTTCCTCATCCATGTACCCTTCTTCCTCGGAACCGTAGTCTAGCATGTCGGTTAAATCCTCGACAGTGGCTATCAAGTGGGTGGTGGGTCGGAGGAAAATTCCGTCCCGACCCGTCTGAAAACCGGTCTGAGAGCAGATCGGGGTTGGGTCGTCGTTGATTTTCATCGACGAGATCCGATCTAGAGCTTCGTCGAGTATCGAGAGCTCGATCGGACCGGTCTGCCCAGAGCTTCCGGAGTCAACCTCCGATGCATCCGTGCAGGGAGTGTGTTCGGCAAGAACGGGTGTTCGGCTGTCAGGCGCTATGACCTGATCCGAACTTAAGATCGGGCCTCCACCAGGGCAGATCCCATAGGCGGAGCCAGAAGACGAGTCCGAGGTTAAAGCCTCAGGGTCCTCGGGCATGGCAGGCGAGACTGCAAGCCCGGTTATTGATAGATCGCCGCGGGAGTCTACGGAGAACTCTATGTTCTCGAATCTGAGTTCCTGATCAGGGGCGAAACTTTCGACGCGGCCAAGGCGGCCGGTCGGGTCGGCGTGCAGCACTATGCTGCCGAAAGCAAAGATCTGTCCAGGGACAAAAGTCCCTGTGTTGCGGACCTCTTCGTTGACGACTAGGCGAGCCATCGATTCCTTCCGGCGATCAAAGTGGAACTCTCAATGAAAGCACCAATGTCGGTGTCGAAACCGGCGGATCTCGGGTAGGGGGTCCCGAACTATGATGCTTGGATCGATGGTAACAGGAGACGATGGGGACAAGGTTTTACCCAGGTTCGGGCCCTCCTATGGAGGTAATACCCTACGTCCTGCTCGATTATATTGATTGTATAGAGGTTACAAGGTTGATCTACCACGAGATCGTATGACTAAACCCTAGATGAGTTCTCCTCTCTAATGACCTAAAACCCTCCGGCTTATATAGACGCCGGGGGTGCCTAGGGTTTACACATGGTCGGTTACACGTCGAGAGGATAAAACATGTCTATTCTACTTTTAAACGTGGAGAACACGCCCTGCTTCTAGAAACTTCCTTGCTGGAGTCCGGTCCTTCGAGTAACCCAGTGTTCGGCAAACGGCCCACCTAGTCCGGCCCATATGAGATAGGCCGGCCTCCCGAGGACCCCCTAGTCCAGGACTCCCTCAACCGCCAAATCAAGAAAAGACCAAGGAAGGAAGCAATCTGAATATCAAAGCCCACAAACTCCTTTGTGTTCTACTCGTGATGTCATCTACGCATAGACCTAGCTCATGATGCCACTGTTGGGGAACGTTGCATGGGAAACAAAAAATTTCCTACGCTTCACCAAGATCAATCTAGGAGATAAACATCTATGAGAGGAGAGATCGGATCCACATACCCTTGTAGATCGCTAAGCGGAAGCGTTAAGAAACGCGGTTGATGTAGTCGAACGTCTTCGCGATCTAAATCGCAAGCCGTCCCGCGATCCAATCACGATCTAGCGCCGAACGGACGGCACCTCCGCGTTCAACACACGTACATCTTGATGATGTCCTCGCCTTCGTGATCCAGCAAGAGGGGCGAAGTTGTAGATGTGTTCCGGCGGCACGACGGCGTGGTGATGGTGGTGGTGAAGAACAATTTCCGCAGGGCTTCGCCAAGCACAACGGAAACTATGACGGAGGATAAACTAGAGGGGGTGGGGTTGCCGGCACACGGCTTGGGGAAATCTTGATGTGTTCCGGGTGCTAGCCCTGCCCCTCTATTTATATGTTGAGCACTGGGGTCGTTTCTTGGAGAAAGAGCCTCCTCAAAGTCGGTTTGGCCCGCAAGGCGAGAGTCCTCAGACTCCAGGACCAGACGCCAGGGTCCTTGTCGTCTGGCCCCTGGCCTCTGCAAAACTCCTTTTGCACCTTCCTAAAGCCCCGCGGGGTTTACCCCTTGGCCCAAATAAAGTGTTCTCATACCCGAACATTTCGGGAAACATCCAAAACCCCTTCCGGTGAATTCTGGAACCCTTCCGGAGACCAAACACTATTATCCCATATATCAATCTTTACCTCCTGACTATTCTAGAGCTCCTCGTCATGTCCGGGATCTCATCCGGGACTCCGAACAACCTTCGATCACCAACATAATAACTCAACTATACTTATAACGTCACCAAACGTTAAGTGTGTAGACCTTGTGGGTTCGAGAACTATGCAGACATGACCGAGACACCTCTACGGTCAATAACTAATAGTGGGACCTGGATGCCCATATTGGCTCCTACATATTCTATGAAGATCTTTATCGGTTGAACCTCTATGTCAAGGATTCAGTTAATCCCGTATGCAGTTCCCTTTGTTCATCGGTATGTTACATACCCGAGATTCGATCGTCGGTATCTCCATACCTAGTTCAATCTCGTTACCTCCAACTCTCTTTACTCGTTCCATAATAGAAGATCTCGTGACTAACCCCTTAGTCACATTGCTTGCAAGCTTCTTGTGATGTTGTATTACCGGGTGGGCCCAGAGATACCTCTCCGTCATATGGAGTGACAAATCCTAGTCTCGATCCATGCCAACTCAACAGATACCCTCGGAGATACCTGTAGAGCATCTTTATAGTCACCCAGTTACGTTGCGACGTTTGATACACACAAGGTACTCCTCCGGTGTCAGTGAGTTACATGATCTCATGGTCATAGGAACATATACTTGACATGCAGAAAAAAATAGCAATAAACTTGACACGATCATATGCTACGTTCATAGTTTGGGTCTTGTCCATCACATCATTGTCCTAATGATGTGATCCCGTTATCAAATGACAACTCATGTCTATGGTCAGGAAACCTTGACCATCTTTTGATCAAAGAGCTAGTCTAGTAGAGGCTCACTAGGGACACAGTGTTGTCTATGTATCCACACATGTATCTGAGTTTCTGGTCAATACAATTATAGCATGGATAATAAATGATTATCATGAACAAGGAAATATGATAATAACCAATTTATTATTGCCTCTAGGGCATATTTCCAACACTGGGCTGGGTCGGGCCTCCATGTAAACTGTGTGATTTCCTACGCCCGAGCCTAGCCCGAAATACGCAACGGATTGCATTTTCAGGCCCGAGCCCGGCCCGAAGGCAAAGCCCGACCCGACCCGGCCCGGGTTTTTCGGGCCGCGTTCAGGCTAGGTCGTCGGGCCGGGTTGCCCGTGCCCAGGTTTACATAGGAGATCCCTTCCGAAGGAGTCCATAAGGGTCCCTCCAGCCCCTAGGGTGTGCATGGGCTATAGGGGGTGCCCTAGCCTTATTGGGCCGGGCACACCAACAGCCTAAGGCCCATGCGCCTAGGGGAGGGGAAACCCTAAGGGTAAGGGCCCTCGACTTGGCTTGGACGGCACTCCTCCTCCCTATGTCCGCCGCCCCCTCCTTGGAGGAGGGGCAAAGGGGGGCTGCGCCCCTCCCCCTTGCTCCAATAAATAAATGAGGGGTGGGGAGGGTAGCCTTACACTAATTCCTTTCCCCCTCCCTTGGGAAGACCCTATGATGTCTCCCCGAGTTCTTCCTCGTTCATAGTTCCGGAGGTGCTTGGCGAAGCCCTAATACATCTCCAACGTATCTATAATTTATGAAGTACTCATGCCATGTTTGCAATAATTCTATATGATTTTGGTATGATTTTATTAGAACTAACCCGGACTGACGCTGTTTTCAGCAGAACTACCATGATGTCGTTTTTTTTGTGCAGAAATAAAATTTCTCGGAATGGGCTGAAAATTTACGGAGAATATTTTTGGAAAATATAAAAAATACTGGAGCAAAAAGATACCGGAGAGGAGTCCCAAGGCAGCCACAAGCCTAGGCCCCCCCCAAGGGCGCGCCCCCTGGCTTATGGGTCCCTCGGCATTCCCCTTGACGTGAGACCGACGCCAAAAAATCCTATAAATACCAAAACCCCCAGAAAGAAACCTAGATCGGGAGTTCTGCCGCCGCAAGCCTCTGTAGCCACGAAAAACCAATCGGGAGCCCGTTACGGCACCCTGCCGGAGGGGGAAACCATCACCGAAGGCCATCTTCATCATCCCGGTGGTCTCCATGACGAGGAGGGAGTAGTTCACCCTTGGGGCTGAGGGTATGTACCAGTAGCTATGTGTTTGATCTCTCTCTCTCTCGTGTTCTTGAGATGACACGATCTTGATGTACCGCGAGCTTTATTAATATAGATGAATCATATGGAGTTTTCCCCTCTCTATCTTCTTGTGATGAATTGAGTTTTCCCTTTGAAGTTTTCTTATCGGATTGAGTCTTTAAAGGATTTGAGAACACTTGATGTATGTCTTGCGATGGGATATCCGTGGTGACAATGGGATGTTCTATTGATCCACTTGATGTATGTTTTGGTGATCAACTTGCGGGTTCCGTGACCTTGAGAATCTATGCATAGGGGTTGGCACACGTTTTCGTCTTGACTCTCCGGTAGAAACTTTGGGGCACCCTTTGAAGTTCTTTGTGTTGGATTGAACATGATGAATCTGAAATTGTGTGATGCATATCGTATAATCAAGCCCATGGGTACTCGTGGTGACATTGGAGTATCTAGGTGACATTAGGGTTTTGGTTGATGTGTATCTTAAGGTGTTATTTTAGTACGAACTCTAGGGCTGTCCGTGACACTTATAGGGATAGCTCATACGATTGATCGGAAAAGATAACTTTGAGGTGGTTTCGTACCCTACAATAATTTCTTCGTTTGTTCTCCGCTATTTGTGACTTTGGAGTGAACTCTTTGTCCCACGTGAGGGATTTACATATGATTCAACTATGTCAGTATTATTGAGAGAACTTGCACTAGTGAAAGTATGAACCCTAGGCCTTGTTTTCAAGCATTGCAATACCGTTTTTGCTCACTTTTATCATTAGTTACCTTGCTGTTTTTATATTTTCAGATTACAAAAACTTATATCTACCATCCATATTGCACTTGTATCACCATCTCTTCGCCGAACTAGTGCACCTATACAATTTGCCATTGTATTGGGTGTGTTGGGGATACAAGAGATTTCTTGTATTTGATTGCAGGGTTGTTTGAGAGAGACCATCTTCATCCTACACCTCCCACGGATTGATAAACCTTAGGTCATCCACTTGAGGGAAAATTGCTACTGTCCTACAAAACTCTGCACTTGGAGGCCAAACAAAGTCTACAAGAATAAAGTTGCGTAGTAGACATCAAGCCCTGCTGTCATCGCTTCACCACCGTCTCCCCCATGCCTCGTGCTGGTCAAGATCTCATCTACTTCTCCCTCTCGATTGCTGGATCAAGGAGGAGGAGACTTCACAGAGCCGCACGTGTGCTGAACGCGAAGGTGTCGTCTGTCCGCTCACTGGAGCATCTAATTGGAAGCAGACTTCACTTGAGAGGACTAATACGTAGCCCCGAAGCCTCTCCAGAGTCACCCATAATAGCCGAACAAACTTCCATCTCCTCCTGAATTGGTTTCAGAAATAGCATCACATTGGCCGCAAATATTGATAGGAGGTGTGCCAATCCCCTAGAACCCAATGGGGAGATCATACTATGGCTCCCTGCATACCTGAACATAAATGCAACACCTCCATGACAAGGATGAAGATCATGGGCGAGAGCGGGTCTCCTTGTCGCAAGCCCCTAGTGCAAACCAGTGATGATCCCGAAGTGTCGTTGACAAGAACCCTCCTAGTGGCCGAGAAAGGGGAAATATTGAATACATGTGAGTCGACCCTAACTCACACGACTTTATAAGAAAGGGGAGAAAATGTTTCATAGACCCAAGTGGAATGAATAAAAATGGGATGATGCTGCAAACACAAATAAATTTGTCCATTGGTGTTTGCAAAATTACTCCACCATAGATGTCTCGTCGAATAGGGTGTGAGAGAGAATGACATATTACAATTTTTCAATATCATAGAAAATGACCTAGCGGTGCAGCAGCAACTTGGCTCTCTGGAGGGAGTGAAGGGGTGGATAGAACTACTCCTGGCGGATTCATTTCTTTCAGGCTAGAAAAAAAGACACAAGAAGGCAAAAACAGGTTGACGTGACTCGATAGTTTTAGCGCCCATCACACAGGAGCTTGTGAGGAAAGAAAAAAAAATTGAAGCTTGTAAGAAGGGAAGGCTTTTGGATGTTTTGGACAAAACTGTTGGTCCTTCCCTTGTAACGGAAGCTTGTACGCAGGGAAGGCTTCTTTTATCTAGCCTGAAAGAAACAAATCTGCTAACAATACTTCACTCGTTTTACTCCCCTTCTTCCATGAGCTCCTATCTGGGGTATCTGGTACTCCAACGGGCCCGATGATCTATCCAGGTCGATTAAAGAGGCGTTCCGACTGGCGTTTAAATGAAAGTCGAGATATGGTCCTTAAAGTCTTGAACTTTCGGATTTCCTACACGAAAATTCTTAAGTTTTCCTTCATTGATCTTGGGGAAGTGTACCCAAGTAAGAGCAAGAGGAACATAATTTCCAAACAAGCAGCAGATTTCTTCCACGTCGACACTCGGTCGAGTAGTTGAAGAAGATGTTGCAAAATAAACAAGCTTACGTCCACCAACCTCTTCTCCAAGACACAAGGCTGCATTGATCTTCTTGGTGGACTCTTTCACTTGGGTTACACTAGTTTTTGTTAATTCGGTACACTCTTCCAATGGGGTTTTTGAATCAGCAACCGGAGTTGATCCTCAAGGAGTTTATTTTATGTCCATACCATATTCTTCAAGCTTCTTTTGCATCTTCTATTCCTCCGCAGTCTGATCAGGGCAAAATACTACATAAATGAAATTTAGAACAGTCAGTAAAATCAGAATTAGGTCATGGGTTTAGTATGACTGATTTCAATCGGGTAGAACACTGATGCTTAACTTCAAACCTTTGATTAATCGCATCGAGTAGGCCCACCAAGAAGTTTTTGGTAGCTGTTCCCCGATTGAGATCGACATGGTCCTTTTCATACTTTATTTTGTTCTTCTCCACGATGTCAGACATACTGAAGTATTTTGTGCGCTAGTTGGACAAAAACACTTTGAGATTGTTAATTTGCTTCTTTAGGACTCCGGCCTGTTTCTGGAAATGATGATTGAGGTCTCTGGTTTCTTGAGGTTGCATCAACCCATCATCGAATCTTTTCATTTTCGCTTCAGCTTCCTTCCAAGATTTGGCAATCGTTGTGTCGTTGTATTCCAAGGATTTCTTTGTAGACTCTATTGAAACGTTGTTCCTCAATCGTTTGGTCAGAAGGATATTTTCAGGATGTGCATCTATTGAAATCAATTTCATTTGGAATCAGATTAGGGGCAAAATTCAAGTTCACTTGGTTTGCAAGATTTATTTTTTATTATATATATATATATATATATATATATATATATATAAACACTATTATGATCACGGGATCAGAATATTATTCTAATCATGGGTTGAACTTCCTGAGTTACACAACCCTGAACTTCCCTCTATAGGAACCCGACCTTCGGGCTATCTTCGCAACCGTGTCTCCCCGCGCGAATTTTTCTGGTCGGTCGTGTTCTATGTGATGTAAGTGTAATCTGGGAATGGTTTTTAGCAACGAAATGCCCGTTTTAAATAGGAATCTCGCTCGTTGGCGGATTTGCTCTCGGGGATGTGATGAACTTGCTTCTGCTGCAATTTTACTGCCTGAGTTGTTCGACCTGAACTTCCCCGAGTGCTAGGTTGAACTTCTGGCAAAGTGCCCAAATGGGTCTTGCAATATACCTTTTGAAAGCTATGGACACCAGTATAATAGCCTTGGTTGAATTTTTGCAAAATGTACACAGTTTAAGAGCAGTTTTGAAAACCGTTTTTCTTCATACAAAAAAAATGTGAATCGTATTTCTAAACCATTCATCGGAATGAGGCAAATGAGATCGCGTTGGATAGCTGCTGCAAATCCGCTCATTTCACATGTTGAACGTTTTTCCAAATTCCTTACGGTTAAAGAGGAATTTCAAAAATGGCAGAATTTCTGAAACCGAACAGCCGGATTCGTATTTCGGGGTTAGTTTGAAAACGGCTAGTCCTATCGACGCATATGATATGGCATTGTAAAGCTTAGGAAAATGCGCATCTTTCCATATAAAAAGTTTTTTCTAACTATGAATGGTTCAAAAGTAATTTAGAAAATGGCCGAATCTGTACCGAGTACGTATTTTCACGTTATTTTCTCAACGGTTCGTCGGAATGAGGCAAGTTATATGGCGTTGGAAATCTTGAAGAAATGCGAAACTTCTATATGTAGATTGTTTTTTCCAATTCTTTACGGTTTTAAGTCAATTTCGAAAATGGCTGAAAAATTATTTTGGCCGTAATTTCTAGAAATATTATCGGAATGGGGCAAATAATGTACCGTTGAACAGCTACGGAAAATGCGCAACTTTTTCATGTAGATGATTTTCTCTAATTCCTAGCTGTTTTCACGCAATTTCGATAATGGCGAGATGATGCGTTCTGCCTTTTATCGCGAAACAGGGTCTTCGAAAATGCACCGCGTGAAGAACTTGAACTTCATCGGCACGTCTACCTGAACTTCACTCTGTTTCTTCACGTACTGTTTTTTGCTCGTAGCTCTCCATCCACTCACCGGAATTGAGCAAGTGATATACCGATGGAAAGCTGCTGTAAACACGCAACTTTTCCGTCTTGATCATTTTTTTCATACTCGCGATGATTTAAAAGATTTCCATCTGAAATTCATTTAGCATAGTAGTTGAACTTCCTGCTTTTTCCACGTTGAACTTCTGTCGCGTTTTTTGTTTGTAATTTCTCACCCATTTGTCTTTTAGCATACTCGCACTAGAGATCTCGAACTGCATTGGGAGGAGCACGTGAACTTCTTGCAACAAATCTTTTAGGCTATTAGTTTTTTATTCGTTTTATTCTCATTTGAAATGCATTCCGTGTAGTAGTTGAACTTCCCGGTGTTTTCACTTTGAACTTCTACCACGTATTTTTGTTCGTAATTTCTCACCCGTTCATCGGAGTTGCACAAATGGTATACCATGCCAGTTACCACTCTCACAACAAGTTTTGAACTTTCCCGTGTCGAGCACCTGAACTTCTTGCAACTAATTTTTTATACTTTAACTTTCTATTTCTATTTTCTTTTATGAAAACACACACCATGCAGTACGTGAACTTCTGGCAGTTATGAATTTGAAGTTCTCTCTGTTTCGCATTAGTAATGAAAAAAATCTGAGTTTTTTATAGACATCGAACCGCTCTACCTTTTTTATTTGAAATTCATTGTGTATCTTTAGTATCAGGGAAAATCTAAGATTTTTATAAACATCAAGCAACAAATTGTTAAACTTTCCCACGCTGAGGACCTGAACTTCTAGCAACAAATTTTTAAACTTTGCCTTTTTGTTCTTTTTTTAAACTGTGTTTTCAATGGATTTTGGATCACAACAAGCACCTATGAAGCGGGCGTCGGCGGACCAAAATTCAGTAGTGCTGAACATCCTCCTCAACTGAAGATACAGACATGAAGGTCACATTGTAGTACTCAGGCAAGTCGCCGCTTCAGCCTTGGGCAGGTCGCCGAGGGTGCTGTCGGAGACCCATAACGAGCACCTGGATGGACTGCTCACGCGCGAGGTGTTGAACTGCTCGCGCATGATGGATGGTTGGGCCGCTGGCGCGGGCATGGACAGGGGCAGAAGAAGGAGGAGGCACGGGTGGGGCGGAGCTAGGAGGCCGCGTCCACGACGAGCATCTGGACGACCCCGTTCCAGAGGAGGAGCGGTGCGGCATGGGGGTGGTGGAGCAGAGCCGGCCGGCGATGGTCGGGAGGCCTGGCGGGCCAGATGTGCGCTGTTGGGCAGGGCGGCGGCGCGCAGGGAGGAGGGGATGCAGTGTGCCACGGGACGGGGCGGCGGCGTGCTGGAAGGCGGGGAGGCGGCGCGCCATGGGGCGGGGAGGTGGTGGCGGCGCGATCCGCGCCGAGGGACGGTGGCAGGGACGGTGCGCCGGGGCGGAGGACGTCTCCGGGATCGGGTCAGACTAGACTGGAACTTTAGGGCGGCGGCTCGCCGGGGGCCGGGGCTTTCGCGGGATGCGGGTTGGGAGGGGCGGTGGCGGAGGATGCAGGCGGCGGTGAAGGTTGGGAGGGGCGGCGCCGGCGATGGTGAAGGTTAGGATGGGGCGGCTCCGCGCCTCGGTGTAGTGGGGGGAGAGCGGCAGGTGGGTCGGGGTAGTGGGGGAGAGCACGGTGGACTTTTCGTTTTCTGATCTCGGGAACGTCCGATCGCCCTATATAGGGCTGACTGTGATCCAAATAACTATTCTAATCCTGGGTGCTACTCTCTCTCTCTCTCTCTCGATATATATATATATATATATATATTCTCTTCATTCCACTCGGACCGACACCAAATCATTCATTTCCTTCCACTCGAATTTATTCCGAATCAAATTTTCCTTGCTCACAAGCTTGCTAGTATTCGGCGCCAAAACTAGGGGGTAAGGGAATCTCCAGCGCTGAGTCCTAAACCGTGCGCATCCGCCCGGCCCGGTTGGTTCAGACGTGATTTTCCATCCAACATGTTACCCCATCCATCCGCGAATATATCTGAACGTCTGTTTCCCCGCAAGTGGCATGTAAATAATAAATGTTGGTACCAAAAATACAGAGTTCTTACATAAAATTTATTTTAAGTGCACAACTCAAACATTAGCTCAATGGTTTCCATTGTGGTTCCACATGTGCTCCACAAGATCACTAAGTAGATAGGCGTGCACCTGATGATCTAGAAGATTTTGATGCATCTGCTGAAAGTTCATAAGCTGACTTGCATCTGGATCTTCCGGGATTTGAGCTTGTTCTCCAGTCGCTTCAAAATCATTTGTTTGGGCAACACCATCACCCTTATCCTCGACTATCATATTATCCAAAATAACCACATCATTGCAGCTCCATGAACAATTCCCGAACAAGCTTGAAGCACTCTGAATGCCCTCTCCACATCCTTCCTAGCTAGCTGCTTCCTGCATTGATGCAAAGTGTCTTCGTTTGCTGTCGTCTGGTTTGGATATGGTCTTCACAAACGGCGACCACTGAGGATGCCATCGGCAAGATAGTATCCCATGTTGTAGTCACGATCGTTGATAGCGTAGTTGCATGGCGATGATTCCTCACTATAAGGCCTCCTAAACACGGGAGATTATTGAAGCACTTTGATGTCGTTGTGAGCACCCGACATTCTAAAGAAAACATGTAAAATCCATAAGTTATGTGATGACACTTCTTCCACTACGATGGTGGCCTCTTTGGTGTGAGCTTGATACATTCCCCGCAAACCCCGAGTTGTTTGACGCAAGGAGCGTCACATAGGAGTACACCTGGGCATTCTCCGGACCGGGTCGGGTTTCTGACCGGGCCTATCAAAGCCCGACTTGCAAAGTCTAGGCCCGAGCCCGGCCCGGCCCGTCCAAAAAAACACATATAAAAGCCCAGGTTCCGCCTCGTGATGGCGGCACTTTGTCTCGAAAGTCCTCCTCTCAATTTTTTTCTAGGGTAAAGGGCTTCATATAATAATAGGGGGGCACCGGTGGGCTGTTGTGGGCCCCACAAGACATCAGGGCTCGCCCTGGGGGCTGGTCGCGCCATGTTGTCTTGTTGACAGCATGTGAGCCCCCTCTGGTGGTTCTCCACTCCAGTATTTTTTATATATTCAATAAAAAATCTCCGTGAAATTACAGATCATGTGGAGCTCTGTATAATAGCCATCTCTGATGTAGCTCTTTTAGGTCCAGAATTCCAGCTGCCGGTAATTTCCCTCTTCATGTAAATCTTGCAAATTAAGAGAGAAAGGTCATTAGAATTACATTATAAGGTGAAATAATGACAAAAAAATTATAAATAACAGTAGGAAAATATGATGCAAAATTAATTTATCAAGCGGTTGTGGCTGGGTGCCGAAGGGAGAGATGAGGATGGCCTACAGTGAAGACACGTCGGGAAAGTTCGCCCAGCTACTAGCTCTAGCATGCCTAATCGCGTGTCTCGTCATGTTAGGGGCACTGGAGTAGGGTTAAAGCCAACGAAGGAGAAGTCATGGCGGCTCTGGAGGCTCCCGGCTGCTACTACCTAACCACCTCCACATTCCATCGTCGATGGAGGTCGCTAGGCTAAGCCCTACGTAACGGACGATGGCGACGGAGCCTCTCCCATGCGAGCTCCCCTCCCCCCCCAGCCTGAGATCCGTTCATCCTGAACCGCCGTCGTCCAGTTGCTACCAATCCTCCAGTGCAAGTTGCGGCCTGGCCATGCCCCCATTCGGTGGTTTCTCCTCTCGCGGCTAGGACCAGCCCCTGTTGATGTGCATGTTGTGCTGGCTGGGGGATCATGAAGGTTGCGATGGCACGAGCAATGCATCCAGTCGGAGCATGAGGCCTCCTCCCGGGCTGGGGTGAAGGTGGCTCTCCCGATGGTGGCTGCTACGGGGCAGCGTGCGTCCCTTCCTCACTGTCATTGGCAGCTCTATCTCCCTCGGGTCCAAATCTTGTGGCCCAGTTCGCCGATGGCGTCTCCCGGTGCTATGCGAAGGTGTTGGTGCGGCGCCCCGCTACTGCTCTCCTTTGTTTTGGAAGGCTGGTGCTCCTTTTCCTCGCCAGCCACCGGATGCGGCTCTCCTTTCTATGGTGTTGGAAATATGCCCTAGAGGCAATAATAAATTAGTTATTATCATTTTCGCTTCAGCTTCCTCCCAAGATTTGGCAATCGTTGTGTCATTGTATTCCAAGGATTTCTTTGTAGACTCTATTGAAACGTTGTTCCTCAATCGTTTGGTCAGAAGGATATTTTTAGGATGTGCATCTATTAAAATCAATTTCGTTTGGAATCAGATTAGGGGAAAAATTCAAGTTCACTTGGTTGCAAGATTTATTTTTTATTATATATATATATATTCTCTTCATTCCACTCGAACCGACACCAAATCATTCATTTCCTTTCACTCGAATTTATTCCTAATCAAATTTTCCTTGCTCACAAGCTTGCTAGTATTCGGCGCCAAAACTAGGGGGTAAGGGAATCTCTAGCGCTGAGTCCTAAACCATGTGCATCCGTCCGGCCTGGTTGGTTCACACGTG
Organism: Elymus sibiricus; assembly: GCA_039707655.1. NCBI lineage: Eukaryota > Viridiplantae > Streptophyta > Magnoliopsida > Poales > Poaceae > Elymus > Elymus sibiricus. The sequence goes on from CM077675.1 coordinate 524,698,732, forward strand.
AGTTTCCATCCAACATGTTACCCCATCCATCTGCGTATATATCCAAACGTCTGTTTTCCCGCAAGTCGCATGTAAAATTTATTTTAAGTGCACAACTCAAACATTAGCTCATTGGTTTCCATTGTGGTTCCACATGTGCTCCACAAGATCACTAAGTAGATAGGCGTGCACCTGATGATCTAGAAGATTTTGATGCATCTGCTGAAAGTTCATAAGCTGACTTGCATCTGGATTTTCCGGGATTTGAGCTTGTTCTCCAGTCGCTTCAAAATCATTTGATTGGGCAACACCATCACCCTTATCCTCGACTATCATATTATCCAAAATAACCACATCATTGCAGCTCCATGAACAATTCCCCAACAAGCTTGAAGCACTCTGAATGCCCTCTCCACATCCTTCCTAGCTGCTTCCTGCATTGATGCAAAGTGTCTTCGTTTGCTGTCGTGTGGTTTGGATATGGTCTTCACAAACGGCGACCACTGAGGATGCCATCGGCAAGATAGTATCCCATGTTGTAGTCACGATCGTTGATAGCATAGTTGCATGGCGATGATTCCTCACTATAATGCCTCCTGAACACGGGAGATTATTGAAGCACGTTGATGTCGTTGTGAGCACCCGACATTCTAAAGAAAACATGTAAAATCCATAAGTTATGTGATGACACTTCTTCCACTACGATGGTGGCCTCTTTGGTGTGACCTTGATACATTCCCCGCAAACCTATGGGGCAGATTTTGCATTGCCAATGCATACAATCAATTGATCTGAGCATTACTGGAAACCCTCTGGCATGTTCAATAGCCAACAACTTTTCTGTGTGTTGCACATTTGCATCTCTCAGATACTTTGCTCCAAACACTTGTGCCACGGCGCAGGCAAATTTGACGGTAGTCTTCAGACATGTGCTCTCCCCCAACCGGACCATCTCACCAACAGCATTTGCAGCTGTACCAAGTGCAAACATCATTAGAGTAGCCGTGCATTTTGCTTAGCAAATAAAGAAAATTGGCCGCAACAATCCCTTGTGAGATTGAAGTAGTCATCGTGTGCCTCCAATCCCTCCACAATGCGCAAAAACAATGGTTTCCGCATGCCAAAACGGCGACGATACTGTGGATCATCCGAAAATCTTGGATCCGGGGCAAAGTAGTTCTTCTGCAGTAGCCGTGCTCCATAGACCCTATCCCGATTGATCGCCTTTCTCCCTTTGATTGAGCCCTTGAAGTTCGGAATATGCTCCACCTGCTCGTCCATTTTTTTCTTGTGTGCTCATGAGCATGATCATGTCCACTTCTTCGTCTGAATCCGACGAATTAAAGAACTCATCTTCAATCAGGCGAAACATCTGAATTCATGGCTTTCCCTACAAATAAATCACAAAATTCCAGGTCGGATATTTTGTCGAACACATAGAAGGCAAGGCGCAGCCCGAGAGTTGCTGGACATACCGCGAGCGTCCGAGGCGGAGACGGTGTCCGTGGCGGCAAGCACGGGAGAGAGGACAGTTGTGCCAGTGCTGAGGCTCGGAATGGCTGTGGAGAAAGAGTGGTGATAGATTGTGAGACGTATGTCACGAAGGAGAAAGAAGAGAGGAGAGAGCAAATAGATACCACATGAGCCCGTGAGCAACAACACATAGATTCGGAGTTAGTCCGAGTCAAAGGAAATAATAAATACAACAAAAAGAGATTCGGAGTTAGTCCGAGTCAAAGGAAATAATAAATACAACAAAAAGAGATTCGGAGTTAGTCCGAGTCAAAGGAAATAAATGGTTTGGTACCGGTCCGAGTGAAATGAAGAGGAAAAATATTTTTTTTTTGAAATATACCGGTCAGAGTGAAACGAAGAGAAAAAATGAAATTAATTTTTTGACATTAGTCTGTGTGAAAAAGGAAAATGTGCATCACGTCCGGTCGGTAAAAAAGGCTGACGTCGCTCCGCGCTTCTGGCCCCCAACACGCACGAGTTAACAGCGACCTAGGGTAACAGGCTGCTGGGCCAAACCCAGCCAGAAGTACGTCACAACCGCTTTTTGCCTCGGCAGACCAAGCGTAGCTTGTGCTAGCCTTGCGTCGTCGGCAATACATGGCTCATCGTCTCGCTATTTAAGTCGCCTAGTGTAAACTGAATTTAGCGATGTGGTACTAAACTGCGGGGAGGCAGCAACCGAGAGGTGTCTTCGGCACACCGGTGACTAAGCGCCCTCTTCTTCGCGTCTTCGGAACACATCGTGACGTGCGCGCCGAGGCTCTCATCTTTCTCAGCTGCCACTCCGTTGGCATTGACGGCATGCAGCCAGTACTATGTGTGTGTCAATACATGCTACTATTTTTAATTAGAGTATTTGACTCACCATATCATGCGTGCAATGTAATTCTGACACGTACATAACCAAGTCGAGTTCCCCTAAAATAAAACCATGCTCAGTTCTGTACTAGTGGTAGCAGGTTCACCAATAGATGCTCTCATCGTATGGAACTTCAAATTTTTCATCCAGCAACCAACGACCAACTTGTAGCTAGGGTTCCTCTGCATCCCCGCAGCGCCGTCGCCCATCCGCCTAGTCTCCGTTGGTTCTAGTACCATGGGGGCACGGTGGATCTCGGTCCTTGTCGACGGGAGGGCTCTGTTTTTAGATGTTTGTTTCTGTTTTGTTAGGGTTTCTGTCATGCTTAGGAAGTCGAGACGGCAGCGACTCCTTGAAGATGGTATAATATTGTTCCTGCGTAGCCCCGGTGGTGCGTCTAGCATTGTGTGAAAGCATGTGGAGGTGTGTCTCCGGCACTTCTCACGGGATTCGCTCGGATATTGTCTTTGGTCAATCTACTTGGATCCGGTCTTTATTCGTTTTGTTTCAGGTTGGAACCTTCAAATCTACGCATATTTTCATCGGTGGCGGCTGATGTTGTGGAGCGTTGGTCTTATGGGGCCTTAGCATGACGACTTCTCGACTGTCTATTTCAGCAAGTTTTGCCCGGCTTCGGCGAGGGTTGGGCGATGACAGCGCTACTCGTCGCTAGGTGGTCTACGGATCTGATGTTTTTTATTATTTCTAGTATTCATTGGACTATCGTAATTGAAGATGAATAGGTCGGAAGTTTTCCAGCAAAAAAACTGCCCAGACGTAGCAGCAATTTCAACCTTTCAATTATATAGTCAGAAATTTGAAACTTTCAATAAGATAGCAGCCCAGTTGTTAATGATACAACTCACTAAACTATTCATATGGTCAGCACAGTCTCGATGAACTTTTCTGTACCACATAAGCATCATCACAATGGTACGTAGGGTTTGTTAGTTCTCCTTGGAACTTCCCTGATCCCAACTAATGACATCGATCAAACATTCAAAATAAGTTCCAGTATAATACAGTAAGAAGTACAGTCCGTGCTTACACCACAATCCACAAAAAACGGAAAATTCTCTGAATTCCTCTCCTGTAGCAACATTGTCTTCAGTGGTCATCTCTTCCCCTATCCCTCTATGATTGTCTTCAGTGCCAGGTCGATCAGCCTCGTTGTCCGTATCCACACAACATGGTTGGCATGAAATTCATCTCTTCCCAGCATCACTTCCCCTAGAAGTTGGCGCCCGTTAAATGCAGCCATTTCTTGCCTAAAAGGGAAGATATTCACACTTCCTAGCATGATAAGTAGCGATCCTCAAATACCATAATAGGAAACCTATGAACGCAATTAGGTTTTCACGTGAGTCTATGGACAGAGTTGTGACTGCGTGAGCATGAAGACACGACGAAGCCCACAAAAGCTTGTGTCTAGGGAAAGTCCCACAGTCCGGCATATTCATCAATGATGGTGAGCTCAATGATTAAACAATAGGTGTTCATATTATTATATTCTTATTAAGTGCAACTAAGCATCACAAACCAAAAGGTTAACTGGAACATTATAATCTAGCTCTCCGTAAAATATAAATGGTCATCAGCTGGTGCTAAAGTTAGGTCGTCGATTATCATCAAGAAGAACAAAACTAAGGTAGTTTCCTTTCTGATGAAGTCAAATACACACTGAAAAAATCAGCAACAAAATATGCTTGGCAGTGCCATTGATTTCATGAAACCAATGGTCAAGCAACTCCATGCAAGGTTGGCACATTAGGCATGTCGTTTTGAGAGTTGAGGCATGTAAACTAGGTAGTGATACTAGATAGTTTTGTAGCAAGATAACTTGGAACAAGTAACGATTGTAACAAGAGTGTAGCAAGGTTTCTCAATCCTTTTTATAGCAACCCTCTTATGGTTACCCTCTCCCTCAAGCATCCTGAACTAAATCGGAAGAATTAAGATAAATCTAACCATAGCATGAAACATATGAATTCAAATCAGTCCCTTACGAAATAAGGCATAAACTAGGGTTTAAACTTTTTTCACTCTCACAACCTATCATCTACTTATTACTCCCCAATGCCTTCCCCTAGGCCCTAATATGGTGAAGTGTCATGTAGTCGGCGTTCACACGACACCACTAGAGGAAAAACAACGTACATATCATCAAAATATTGAACGAATACCAACTTCACATAATAATTTATAACAAGACTTCTCCCATGTCCTCAAGAACAAAAGTAACTACTCACTAATCATGTTCATGTTCAAGATCAGAGGAGTATTGAATATGATTAAGGATCTAAACATATAATCTTACACCAAATAAACCAACTAGCATCAACTACGCGATGTAATTAACACTACTAGCAACCCACAGGTGCCAATATGAGGTTTTGGGCCAAAAATTGAATACAAGAAATGAACTAGGGTTTGAGATGAGATGGCTGGTGAAGATGTTGATGAATATTGATCCTCCCGCGATGAGAGGATCGTTAGTGATGTCGATGGCTTTGATTTGCCCGTCCCGGAGGGAAGTATCCCCGGTGGAATCACTTCGCCGGAGAGGAAAAGTGTTCCTGCCCAGGTTCCTCCTCGAGATGGCGGCACTTTGTCTCGAAAGTCCTCCTCTCAATTTTTTCTAGGGTAAAGGGCTTCATATAATAATAGGGGGGCACCGGTGGGCTGTTGTGGGCCCCACAAGACATCAGGGCGCGCCCTGGGGGGTGGTCGCACCATGTTGTCTTGTTGATAGCATGTGGGCCCCCTATGTGGGTCTCCACTCCAGTATTTTTTATATATTCAATAAAAAATCTCCGTGAAATTACAGATCATTTGGAGCTCTGTATAATAGCCATCTCTGATGTAGCTCTTTTAGGTCCAGAATTCCAGCTGCCGGTAATTTCCCTCTTCATGTAAATTTTGCAAATTAAGAGAGAAAGGTCATTAGAATTACATCATAAAGTGAAATAATGACAAAAACATTATAAATAACAGTAGGAAAATATGATGCAAAATTAATGTATCAGGCGGTTGTGGCTGGGTACCGGAGGGAGAGATGAGGATGGGCTACAGTGAAGACAAGTCGGGAAAGTTCGCCTAGCTACTAGCTCTAGCATGCCTAATCGCGTGTCTCGCAATATTAGGGGCACTGGAGTAGGGTTAAAGCCAATGAAGGAGAAGTCATGGCGGCTCTGGAGGCTCCTGGCTGCTGCCACCTAACCACCTCCACATTCTGTCGTCGATGGAGGTCGTTAGGCTAAGCCCCACCTAACGGACGATGGCGACGGATACTCTCCCATGCGAGCTCCCCGCCCCCCCAGCCTGAGATCCGTTCATCCTGAACCCCCGTCGTCCGGTTGCTACCAATCCTCCAGTGCAAGTTGCGGCCTGGCCATGCCCCAATTTGGCGGTTTCTCCTCTCGCGGCTAGGACCAGCCCCTGTTGATGTGCGCGCTGTGTTGGCTGGGGGATCATGAAGGTTGCGATGGCACGAGCAAAGCATCCGGTCGAAGCACGATGCCTGCTCCCGGGCTGGGGTGAAGGTGGCTCTCCCGATGGTGGCTATGCGAAGGTGTTGGTGCGGCGCCCCGCTGCTGCTCTCCTTTGTTTTGGAAGGGTGGTGCACCTTTTCCTTGCCAGACACCGAATGCGGCTCTCCTTTCTACGATGTTGGAAATATGCCCTAGAGGCAATAATAAATTGGTTATTATCATATTTCCCTGTTCATGATAAACGTGTTGGGGAACGCGACAGAAAACAAAAAAAATCGGTATAGCGAGCACGCCCAGGATCACTATGGAGATTGCATACAAGGTTTGATCTGATCCGTACCGACTCGTAGCGCAGCGGAAGAAGAGTCGGTGGAGATTGTTGGTGCAGATTCCCGCAGCTAGGATTTTACAACCTCCCAACCGCGAGAATGTACTCCCTCGTCGGACAGCCCTTCGGGAGGCGGTCGGACAGTCCCCCGGACAATGTCACGGACAGCCCTTCGGGAGGACCCTCGAAACTCGAACGGAAACTCGGACAGCCCTTCGGGTGGACCCTCGGACAGCCCCTCGGGCAAAAGATCGAAACTACGACCTCTCTACGGGGCTGCACACATACGGTGTCATCTATCCGGCAGGGCTTCGCCGTCCAGAACTAGTTCCTGTCGGAACCCAGACTGCCTTTCGGCTCTACGAAAAACTCTTTTCGTGTGAGGGAGAAGAGAGAGCTTGCAAAGCAAAGCATGTGTATGAGAGCAAAGGATGAGGAAGTGGGCTGCCCACTCACCTCTATTTATAGGCTAGCCAAGGGGTAAAGTTGTCATACAAAAAACCCCAAAGTGCCCTTGGAATATCCCTTTCATAAAAGGAATATGCCATATGGGAGTGCCATGTGGAGCACCATGGTGCCCCACCTCCTAGGCCGGCCACCCTTGGGGGCCCCCCCATGTGGAGCTTGCTTGCTCCCCAATCCCTTCTAGAAGCCTTTTTGGAAATATCCAAAAAGGTGTTTTTCCACAAATATCCAAAAAGCACTTTCACTATTCACGACGACATTTTTCAGCGTCTGATCGAACTGAAAATATTCATGTGGGCTTAGAACAATTCCAGTACCCACCAAAATAATTTTCAACGCGAGCCGGAACAATTCCGGTTTAGTGATTTCATCTGCGAAAAGCATCTGAAGCGGTTTCGGCAGCTCCGGAACATTTCCGGTTTTCATTCCAGAAAATTCCAAAAAGTTTCCAGAACGATTCTGGCACCCTCCAAGAATTATCAGGCATGTGCCAAGACCAATTTGACTTAATGGTATCCCCTGAAACAACTTTTCCAGTTTCACCGAAACTCATCCGGTGACCTCTCTCTGCGGAACTTTTCCGGTGTCCGAAACTTTTCCGGTGTCCGAAACTTTTTCGGTGTTTTTCTCTCAGACTCCCTGTCTAGTATTCAACAGATAGATGACCCTTAAGCGTGTGACCCTATAGGTTCGGTGAAGCATAGACATGACCCGGAACCCCTTCCGATCAATGATCAACATCGGAGCCGTGGACACCCATATCGATCCCTATACCCACACGAATAAATATTCGAGTGAACCTCCAGTTGCCATATGCTATTCCTGTTGCTTCGCGATATATTCCAATTACCCGAGGTGAGACATGTTGGCATCCCCGTGGATCAACAACTTGTCCACTATGCCAGTTACCTCGTTGCTGGTATTGTTCTCTTTTCCCGTTCCCGTGTTCCGGCATCCCCGTGATCAAATCACAAGGTGTCTGGCCAGACGATGATGGACACCGTAACACCGAGAGGGCCCAGAGATATCTCTCCATCGACGGAGGAGCAAATCCCAATCTTGAGCTATCAAGTTACTTGACATACTTTTCCATGAACCCGTAAGCTGCCGTAATATCCACCCATTTACGGATGACGTTTAACAAAACCCCAAAGTTCATGAAGCAAGCATGAAGAAACTCGATACTCTCATGGTCTAAGGAATCATGCAAACGTTAACCATCTCTGTGTTATTTAGCCATTAACTTGTGACGAATATATCTCATAGTATAACATCAATTTGGGTCGATTCAACACAAGTGTTCTACCAACATCGTGCCCTCAAAATTGCCGGCATAGTCATGCCCATGATCAGGAAAACAGGATCATCATGCAATACTTGAGCCAGTCTTAGAGGCAAGACTAGGAATACAATTTACCGTTTATTATACCACACGTGCACATGAGTTTCCCTCCAAGCCTCGTGGTTATTGTAGACTCGAGAATCATTGCAGTTATAGCATGGATCATAAACATTCATTATAAACTTGGAGATACAAAAGTAACTGATATTACTGCCTCTAGGGCATATCTCCTACAGACTCCCACTTGCACTAGAGTCATAATCCAGTTACATGGCTTCCCTAACACCAATGGCTATCCGGTGTTGCTCATGCTTTGCTCGTGGTAGAGGCTTAGTCATCGGGTCTGACACATTCAGATCCGTGTGAACTTTGCGTACTTTCACTAAACCTTCTTCGACATGATGTCGAATGAGTTTATATTTGCGTTGAATATGCATTGTCTTATGGTGCGAACATGGCTCCCTTGCCTGAGCCACGGCGCCACTATTATCACAATAGATCTCCACCGGGTCCAGAGCACTTGGAACCACAGCAAGATCTTCAAGAAATTGCTTGATACCGACAGCTTTCTTGGAGGCTTCTGAAGCAGCAACATATTCCGCCTCCGTCGTAGAATCCGCCACAGTCTTTTGTTTGGAACTCTTCCAATCAACTGCGCCGCCGTTCAATATGAAAACATAGGCAGATTGAGATTTGAAGTCATCTGGGTCAGAGATGAAGCCTGCATCAGTGTAACAACTTACAATGAGCTCTTCATCACCTCCGTACACAAGGAGTAAATCCCTGGTCCTTCTGAGGTACTTAAGAATACCCTTGACTGCGGCCCAGTGTTCCAATCCTGGATCACCTTGGTACCGGCTGCTAACACTTAGCGCATAGGAAACATCCGGTCTTGTACATAGCATGGCATACATAATAGAACCAACTGCCGAAGCATATGGAATATCATTCATTTGTACTCGCTCATCAAGGGTCCGAGGACTCTGATTCTTGCAAAGCACTGTGCCAGGTGACATGGGGAGTAGGCCTTTCTTGGAGTTCTCCATGTTGAACCTTTTCAACACCTTGTCAATGTACGTGCTTTGTCTTAGCGCTATCAGGCGTTTTGATCTATCTCTATAGATCCTGATGCCTAATACATATGCCGCTTCGCCTAAGTCTTTCATTGAAAAACTCTTCTTCAATGAGTCTTTTATTTCGCTAAGAAAATTCACGTCATTTCCAATCAACAATATGTCATCCACATACAAGATTAGAAATGCTTTTGCGCTCCCACTAAACTTCTTGTACACACAAGATTCTTCATCGTTCCTGATGAAGCCAAACTCTTTGACCACTTCATCAAAACGAATATTCCAGCTCCTTGATGCTTGCTTCAGACCAGAAATGGCTTTCTGAAGCTTACATACCTTTCCAGCATTCTTAGGATCGACAAAACCTTCTGGCTGTATCATGTATACATCCCTATCAAGGTTTCCATTTAGGAAAGCCGTTTTGACATCCATCTGCCATATTTCATAATCGAAATAAGAAGCAATTGCTAGTAATATCCGAACAGACCTAAGCATAGCTACGGGCGAGAAAGTCTCGTCGTAGTCCTCTCCTGGAACTTGCGTGAACCCTTTCGCAACAAGTCTAGCTTTGTGGATAGTAATGTTACCATCCGCGTCCGTCTTTCTTTTGAAAATCCATTTACAACCAATGGGTTTTACGCCATCTGGAAGTTCTTCCAAGTTCCAAACTTGGTTTTCGTACATGGATTCCATTTCGGATCTCATGGCTTTGTGCCATTCCCTTGAGCTAGGCCCCGCCATCGCTTCCTTGTAGTGCGCAGGTTCATCGTCTTCAAGAATAAAGATTTCGTTATGAAACCACTCAGGTGGCTGGATAGCCCTACCTGATCTGCGCGGTTCAGTTACAACAGTGTTTGAAGTTTCCGCATCACATGCGACAACTTCCGGCTCGGTTGTAGGGATAATTAGCGGAATTTCTTCCGGTTCCTTAGCCATATCAACGGTTGCCGAAGATTCACTAATCTCATTAAGTTGTACTGTCCTCCCACTTAATTCTTTTGCGAGAAACTCTTTCTCGTGAAAACGTCCAAACCTTGCGACAAAAACTTTGCCCTCGGACTGGTTGTAGAAGGAATACCGAATGGTGTCTATTGGATAACCTACAAAGTAACATTTGTCTGATCTGGGGTCGAGTTTGCTTGGTTGTAAACGTTTTACATAAGCTTGACAACCCCACACCTTGAGATGCGACACATTGGGTTTCTTCCCATACCATAAAGCGTATGGTGTCGTCTCAATAGACTTAGACGGTGCTCTGTTTAGTGTGTGAGCGGCAGTGAGCAGTGCGTGACCCCAAAAAGATATCGGTAGATCTGTAAGAGACATCATCGACTTTACCATGTCTAACAGGGTTCGGTTACGTCGCTCCGACACTCCGTTTCGCTGTGGAGTTCCGGGAGGCGTAAGCTGTGAAACGATTCTACGGTCACTCAGATGCTGGCCAAACTCATGACTAAGATATTCGCCTCCGCGATCAGACCACAGAAACTTAATCTTTTTGTCACGATGATTTTCTACCTCATTCTGAAATTCTTTGAACTTTTCAAAGGTTTCCGACTTATGCTTCATTAAGTAGATATAGCCATACCGACTTAAATCATCGGTAAAAGTCACGAAGTAAAAATACCCACCCCGTGCAGCTGTGTTCATTGGACCACATACATCACTATGTATTATTTCCAATAATTCACCCGCCCGTTCAGGATGACTCGTGAACGGCGTCTTGGTCATTTTTCCCATCAAGCAAGCTTCACATGTGTCAAATGATTCAAAATCAAGGGACGGTAAAACTCCATCTTTATGGAGTCTTTGCATGCGTTTCTTTCCGATGTGGCCAAGCCGACAGTGCCACAAATAAGTGGTGGTGGTATCAGCCTTCTTAAGGCGTTTTAGCATTCACGTTAAAGACATCATTTCCACATTCAAGATTTAGTATGAAAAGGCCCCCAACAATGGGTGCAAATCCATAAAACATATCCTTACAATAAAGTGAACAACCATTGTTCTAAGACTTGTAGGAGTACCCATCGTGCACTAAACATGATCCAGAGATAATGTTTCTACACAACAACGGAACAAAATAACAGTTACTAAGTTCCAAAATAAATCCTGAAGGGAGACGTAGAGGCATAATGCCGACGGCTTGAGCGGCGATCCCAGCGCCGTTCCCGACACGCATCACGACTTCATTCTTTGCCAGCTTGCGCACCTTCTGAAGCCCCTGTATCGAGTTGCAAATGTGAGCAACCGATCCGGTATCAAATACCCAAGACTTAGAATTTTCGCTAGCAAGCAAAACGTCAATGACATTAACTTGTATAACAATTATACCTTTTCCGGTTTTCCCGGACTTCTTATCTTCCAGATACTTCTTGCAGTTTCTCTTCCAGTGACCTGTGCCCTTGCAGTAGAAGCACTCAGTTTCATTCTTGGCTCCGCCCTTAGATTTGCGTTGGAAGCCGGTCTTACCGGCCCCCTTGCCCTTCTTTGGCTTGCCTTTCTTTTTGAAACTGGCAGTTTTATTCACAAGCAACACGTGCTTGCGATTTTTCTGCAGTCCTCCTTCAGCAGTTTTCAGCATGGCAAGCACCTCATGAACTGTTTTGTCCAACCCATTCATGTGGTAGTTCCTGATAAAACCGCCATAAGACGGGGGGAGGGAACCTAGTAACAAGTCCATAACATGCTCTTTCGGAAGTGGGAATTCCAGGGTTTTAAGCCTTTCAGCGTGGCCAATCATATTGACCACGTGTTCGCCAACTGAACTGCCCTCAGCCATCTTGGTCTCCGCCATCATTTTCATGATATCAAAGCGTTCAGACCGTGCATTAAACTTGTACAGAGCATCCAGATCCTTGATCATATCAAAGGAGTTATGGAATTCAAAACGTTTTTGAAGCTCTGAACTCATGCAAGACAGCATGAGGCACTGCACTAAGTTGAAATCATCATCCTTAGTGGCCCAGACATTTTGTATGTCTGCCGCGGCTGTTTCCGCCGGCTTAGGTGGAAGAGGTCCGTCAAGCACGTACACTTTCTTAGCACTCCTGAGGACAATCCTCAGGGTACGGACCCAGTCCGCATAGTTGTTTCCATTCGCAGCTAACTTCTCTTTCTCTAACATCGGGCCTAAGCTGAACGCGGTGTTGCGAGCCATTTGATCTACAACGGAAAACACAAGTTCATTTAGACTTTGTTCATAATGATTTTTGGCACTAGTGAATAAACAATTTTATTCTAAAGTGCGCTCCCACTCAAATCAACATCTCTCAAAATTGATTGTGAGTGATTCAAGATCCGCATTTCCATTCGCCGTCACGGTTCGAGATGAACACCCATGGCGTGAACTTCAATCGGTAGGCAAACATGCCGATCACAGCTCTATGCGATTCTTGTTCAACTTTCGATGCGTGTGTTTCGAGCTCAAGACTTTCCTACCTGAACGTCAAGACAACCAAGTGATCTCGCTGCGAGGTCTCAACTCACCCGCCTCACACTTCTCTAATCGTTCGCACCCATGGAGATCATGCAATGCCCCGAAGAGATAGGTGCCGTGACGGTGCTACACTTGGGAGAACACTAACTACTTGATATTTTGTGAGAGATCACCCTAATAAAAAGCGACTACCGCGCAATCAAGAAGGGTGCATCAAGAGGTATAAACATCTCAGGCAATTCATAATAGCATGATATGGTATAGCCCCTTCTGACGGAGAAGTCAAGTATTCTTCGTCTTCGGCATTCGCGTCGGTGTTCACCTTTGCCAAGATTGCCACCACCTTGTCGATGCACCAGATCATATTGCTATCTCTATAGCTAACAAAATAAGTGCATTACATAAGGTTGACACGCAGGTCATTAAAGTGCAATCATATGGCTCCAGCCATCATGCCGAATCATGACACGCAGGTCATGTTAATTACATCATATAGTCATTTCATACATAATCAAATTTAATATGAGCATTGCTATACCACATCACATGCATAACCATCCTGCAAAACCAAGTTAGACGCCTCTAATCGGTTTATGCAAAAATTTATTTTACGTGGCTTCTAAGGTTTTTACTTAAACCGCAGCTACCAACGTTTATCATCAAGTATGATACTTCAAGTTGCTAGATTAACTTTCCAGGGTGTATGAAACACGAGACAGTAAAATCTCGAGCCCCATACTAAACTTCGTCATACCCGTGACCCCCGTGCAGATCATATCTGCATTGCCCTTCGTCTGCGAAAGATCCACCTTTCTTTGACTAAAGTGGAACCCAAAGAACTGTTAGCACTTCGTTGATCTGTCAATCAGCATACTCAGGAGCAGCATGAAAGGATCGCGGATTGCCAGAACTTTGTGAGATTCCACCATGCTGTCAAGATCAGGAGTACGCAAATTCACGGGAAGCAACAGGAACATCGGGTAACAGATTTCATCTGCTACCCGCACAAATAATTTTCAGTAATAGATCTCATCTACTACAAAATTATACTATGCAATACCCATACATCTCATGTATTCTAGATCATAACATGCATCTACTCATAGCCTGGCTCTTGATGCCACTGTTGGGGAACGCGACAGAAAACAAAAAATTTCGGTATAGCGAGCATGCCCAGGATCACTATGGAGATTGCATACAAGGTTTGATCTGATCCGTACCGACTCGTAGCGCAGCGGAAGAAGAGTCGGTGGAGATTGTTGGTGCAGATTCCCGCAGCTAGGATTTTACAACCTCCCAACCGCGAGAATGTACTCCCTCGTCGGACAGCCCTTCGGGAGGCGGTCGGACAGTCCCCCGGACAATGTCACGGACAGCCCTTCGGGAGGACCCTCGAAACTCGAACGGAAACTCGGACAGCCCTTCGGGAGGCCCCTCGGGCAAAAGATCGAAACTACGACCTCTCTATGGGGTTGCACACATACGGTGTCATCTATCCGGCAGGGCTTCGCCGTCCAGAACTAGTTCCTGTCGGAACCCAGACAGCCTTTCGGCTCTACGAAAAACTCTTTTCGTGTGAGGGAGAAGAGAGAGCTTGCAAAGCAAAGCATGTGTATGAGAGCAAAGGATGAGGAAGTGGGCTGCGCACTCACCTCTATTTATAGGCTAGCCAAGGGGTAAAGTTGTCATACAAAAAACCCCAAAGTGCCCTTGGAATATCCCTTTCATAAAAGGAATATGCCATATGGGAGTGCCATGTGGAGCACCATGGTGCCCCACCTCCTTGGCCGGCCACCCTTGGGGGCCCCCCCATGTGGAGCTTGCTTGCTCCCCAATCCCTTCTAGAAGCCTTTTTGGAAATATCCAAAAAGGTGTTTTTCCACAAATATCCAAAAAGCACTTTCACTATTCATGACGACATTTTTGAGCGTCTGATCGAACTGAAAATATTCATGTGGGCTTAGAACAATTCCAGTACCCACCAAAATAATTTTCAACGCGAGCCAGAACAATTCCGGTTTAGTGATTTCATCTGCGAAAAGCATCTGAAGCGGTTTCGGCAGCTCCGGAACATTTCCGGTTTTCATTCCAGAAAATTCCAAGAAGTTTCCAGAACGATTCTGGCACCCTCCAAGAATTATCAGGCATGTGCCAAGACCAATTTGACTTTATGGTATCCCCTGAAACAACTTTTCTAGTTTTACCGAAACTCATCCGTTGACCTCTCTCTGCGGAACTTTTCCGGTGTCCGAAACTTTTCCGGTGTCCGAAACTTTTTCGGTGTTTTTCTCTCAGACTCCCTGTCTAGTATTCAACAGATAGATGACCCTTAAGCGTGTAACCCTATAGGTTCGGTGAAGCATAGACATGACCCGGAACCCCTTCCGATCAATGATCAACATCGGAGCCGTGGACACCCATATCGATCCCTATGCCCACACAAATAAATATTCGAGTGAACCTCCAGTTGCCGTATGCTATTCCTGTTGCTTCGCGATATGTTCCAATTACCCGAGGTGAGACATGTTGGCATCCCCGTGGATCAACAACTTGTCTACTATGCCAGTTACCTCGTTGCCGGTATTGTTCTCTTTTCTCGTTCCCGTGTTCCGGCATCCCCGTGATCAAATCACAAGGTGTCTGGCCAGACGATGATGGACACCGTAACACCGAGAGGGCCCAGAGATATCTCTCCATCGACGGAGGAGCAAATCCCAATCTTGAGCTCTCAAGTTACTTGACATACTTTTCCATGAACCCGTAAGCTGCCGTAATAGCCACCCATTTACGGATGACGTTTAACAAAACCAAAAAGTTCATGAAGCAAGCATGAAGAAACTCGATACTCTCATGGTCTAAGGAATCATGCAAACGTTAACCATCTCTGCGTTATTTAACCATTAACTTGTGACGAATATATCTCATAGTATAAAATCAATTTGGGTCGATTCAACACAAGTGTTCTACCAACATCGTGCCCTCAAAATTGCCGGCATAGTCATGCCCATGATCAGGAAAACAGGATCATCATGCAATACTTGAGCCAGTCTTAGAGGCAAGACTAGGAATACAATTTACCGTTTATTATACCACACGTGCACATGAGTTTCCCTCCAAGCCTCGTGGTTATTGTAGACTCGAGAATCATTGCAGTTATAGCATGGATCATAAACATTCATTACAAACTTGGAGATACAAAAGTAACTGATATTACTGCCTCTAGGGCATATCTCCTACAAAACGTTTATTATCCATGCTAGAATTATATTGACCAGAAACTAAATACATGTGTTGATATATAAACAGCACCTTGTCCCTAGTGAACCTCTACTAGACTAGATCGTTGATCCAAGATGGTTAAGGTTTCCTAACCATAGACATGAGTTGTCATTTGATAACGGGATCACGTCATTAGGAGAATGGTGTGATGGACAAGAGCCAACTGTAAGCATAGCATTTGATCGTATCACTTAGTTTATTGCTACGACTTTCTTCATGTCATGTATCTGTTCCTAAGATCATGAGATCATGCAACTTCCTGTCACTGGAGGAATACTTTGTGTGCTATCAAACGTCACTTCATAACTGGGTGATCATAAAGGTGCTCTACATGAAGGGAAACGCAGCAAAAAACAAAAATTTCCGACCTACGCACCAGCCCAGGACCACTATGGAGATTGCATACAAGGTTTGATCATTTTCGTTACCGACTCGTAGCGCAGCGGAAGTAGAGTCGATGACGATCGGCGGTGCAGATCCCCGCAGCTAGGATTTTACAACCTCCCAACCGCGAGGATGTATACCCTCATCTGCCCCGCGGACAACCCTCCGGGAGGCGGTCGGATAGTCCCCCGGACGGTGTCGCGGACAGCCCTTCGGGAGGACCTCCGAAACTCGGACTGTCACTCGGACAGCCCTTCGGGAGGACCTCCAAAACTCGGACGGCCACACGGACAGCCCTTCGGGAGGCACTCTCGAACTAAGACCGAAACTACGATCTCTCTACAGAGTTGCACACATACGGTGTCATCTATCCGGCAGGGCTTCGCCGTCCAGAACTAGTTCCTGCCGGAACCCAGACAGCCTTTTGGCTCTACGAAACTATTTCGCTGGGAGGGAGAGAAGAAGCCAGATCATTGCAATGGCACTTGTATGTGAGAAGGAGTGAGTTTGGAAAAGGCGAAACGTGAGTTGTTGGACGCAAGGAGCGTCACATAGGAGGACACCTGGGCATTCTCCGGACCGGGCCGGGTTTCGGGCGGGGCCTGTCAAAGCCCGACTTGCAAAGTCTAGGCCCGAGCCCTGCCCGCCCGGCCAAAAAAAAACATATAAAAGCCCGAGCCCGCCCGAAGGGACAAAATGGAGCAATTTCGGGCTGGGTGTTGGGGAACGTTGCTTGGGAAACAAAAAATTTCCTACGCTTCATCAAGATCAATCTAGGAGATGAACATCTACGAGAGGAGAGATCGGATCCACATACCCTTGTAGATCGCTAAGCGAAAGCGTTAAGAAACGCGGTTGATGTAGTCGAACGTCTTCGCGATCCAAATCGAAAGCCGTCCCACGATCCAATCACGATCTAGCGCCGAACGGACGACACGTCCGCGTTCAACACACGTACAGCTTGATGACGTCCTCGCCTTCTTGATCCAGTAATGTTGGGTAACGCAGCAGAAAACAAAAAATTCCGACCTACGCACCAGCCCAGGACCACTATGGAGACAGCATACAAGGTTTGATCTTTTTCGTTACCGACTCGTAGCGCAGCGGAAGTAGAGTCGATGACGATCGGCGGTGCAGATCCCCGCAGCTAGGATTTACAACCTCCCAACCGCGAGGATGTATACCCTCATCCGCCCCTCGGACAGCCCTCCGGGAGGCGGTCGGACGGTGTCGCGGACAGCCCTTCGTGAGGACCTTCGAAACTCGGACGGTCACTCGGACAGCCCTTCGGGAGGACCCTCGAAACTCGGACAGTCACTCGGACAGCCCTTCGGGAGGCACTCTCGAACTAGGACCGAAACTATGATCTCTCTACAGAGTTGCACACATACGGTGTCATCTATCCGGCAGGGCTTCGCCGTCCAGAACTAGTTCCCACCGGAACCCAGACAGTCTTTCGGCTCTACGAAACTATTTCGCTGGGAGGGAGAGAGAAAGCCAGATCATGCATGGCACTTGTATGTGAGAAAGAGTGAGTGTGGAGAGTGCATCTCCACCTCTATTTATAGGAAAACCCAAGGGGTAGGGTGACACTTGAAATACCCAAAATGCCCTTCACAAGGGCACAAAGGTAAAAGCAAGTGGGCAGCCCTTATCCTTCCATGTCATCCCTAGAGATATTTGTGAGTAAAGCCCCAAAAGGTGGCTTTCCATAAAGTAATCCAAAAAGCACTTTCACTATTCATGATGACATATTTCAGCGTCCGTTCGAATTGAAAATATATATGTGGGCTAAGAACATTTCCAGTACCCACTAAAATAATTTTCAACGTGTTCCGAAACAATTCCGGTTTAGTGATTTTCATCTGCGAAAAGCATCTGAAGCGGTTCCGGCAGCTCCGGAACATTTCCGGTTTTCATCCCGGAAAATTCCAAAAGTTTCCAGAACGATTCTGGCACCCTTCAAGAATTATCAGGCATGTGCCGAAACCAATTTGACTTTATGGTGTACTCCGAAACAACTTTTCGGTTTAGTGATTTTCATCAGTGAAAAGCAACTAAAGCGTATCCGGCAGTCCGGAACATTTCCGGTTTTTGTCTCTGAAAAATCTCAGAAGTTACCGGAACAATTCTGGTACCTTCCAATAATTTCCAGGCATGTGCGAAACCAATTTGACTTTATGGTACACTACGAAACAACTTTTCGGTTTTACCGAAACTCTTCCGGTGTTCTCTCTCCGGAACTCTTCCGTCGTCTCCGAAACTTTTTCGATGAATTTCTCTCAGACTCCCTGTCTAGTATTCAACAGAGAGATGACCCTTAAGCGTGTGGCCCTATAGGTTCGGTGAAGCATAGACATGACCCGGAACCCCTTCCGATCAATGATCAACATCGGAGCCGTGGACACCCATATTGACCCCTATACCCACACGAATGAATATTCGAGTGAACCTCACATTGCCATGTGCTATTCCTGTTGCTTCGCGATATGTTACAAATACCCGAGGTGAGACATGTTGGCATCCCCGTGGATCAACAACTTGTCCACTATGCCAGTTACCTCGTTACCGGTATTGTTCTCTTTTCTCGTTCCCGTGTTCCGGCATCCCCGTGATCAAATCACAAAGTGTCTGGCCAGATGATGATGGATACCGTAACACCGAGAGGGCCCAGAGATATCTCTCCATCGTCGGAGGAGCAAATCCCAATCTTGAGTTATCAAGTTACTTGACATACTTTTCCATGAACCCGTAAGCCGCCGTAATAGCCACCCATTTACGGATGACGTTTAACAAACCCCAAAGTTCATGAAGCAAGCATGAAGAAACTCGATACTCTCATGGTCTAAGGAATCGTGCAAGCGTAAACCATCTCTGTGTTATTAACCATTAACTTGTGACGAATGTATCTCATAGCATAATATCAATTCGGGTCGATTCAACACAAATGTTCTTCTAACATTGTGCCCTCAAAATTGCCGGCATAGCCATGCCCATGATCAGGAAAACAAGATCATCATACAATACTTGAGCCAGTCTTAGAGGCAAGACTAGGAATACATTTTACCGTTTATTATTCCACACGTGCATATGAGTCTTCCTCCGAGCCTCGTGGTTATTGCAGACTCGAGAACCATAGCAGTTATAGCATGGAACATAAACATAATTATGAACTTGGAGATAAATAATATCATTTATTATTGCCTCTAGGGCATATCCCCTACAGACTCCCACTTGCACTAGAGTAAATAATCTAGTCAATGCTAATGCACTTTACACCTATGGCATACTGGTGTAAAATATGCTTCGCTTGTGGTATAGCCTGATGTCCAACGGATCTGACAACTTCAGCTCCGTGTGT
The DNA here is from genome assembly GCA_039707655.1 of Elymus sibiricus. Classification (NCBI taxonomy): domain Eukaryota; kingdom Viridiplantae; phylum Streptophyta; class Magnoliopsida; order Poales; family Poaceae; genus Elymus; species Elymus sibiricus. Next base: position 524,718,244 of record CM077675.1, read on the forward strand.
AACTTTGCATATCCTCGCATTTTCACGCTTTCACAAAATTCATATTTTGTGTGGACTTGGCTTTGCATATGTGTGAATCTTTGGTCGAAACCTGATTCCTCAGACTGAGCTATGGAGCAACTATCTGCAATAGTTTCCCATAGACCAAAGCCATCTTGGAACCATACTAAGTTCATGAATGAACTATATGATTCAACAACTTCTTTGTCGCTTCTAAAGCATCAATATACTTAGCCTTTGTTATAGAATTCGCAACAGTATCTTGTTTGGAACAATTTCCAACTACCGTGACACTATGTTGTGTATTACAAAAACCCTTTACTTAAATCGAAAATCGCATGGAGCATTGATGAAGACTGTATCGATGTAATTACTTACAACGAGCACTTCATAATCTCTGCTTGCGAGAAAACATGTCATCAGTACTACTCTAGTACCTAATGACATCTTTCACTGTTGTCCCATGATCAGTACTTTTGATCACTTTGGTATCTATACTCGCAACAACTTTGGAGTATTGGACATATCTGGTTGTTTTTACATACCATGGAATACATGATTAATCCAAACACAAGAGTGTGTGGAATCACCATCATGTATTTTGCTCATCTGTGTTTTGAGACACCGAGTCTTGCAAAACTCTTTCCATGTGACTTCGGCAAGAATGACTCCTTGGCGTTTTAAATGCTAAAAAGGTTTTAGCACCTTATCAATATGTATTCATTGCTTAGCTCCATTAGGTAAATCTATCTCCATAGATCATCATGCCTAATATTGAGGCTATTTAGCCTAAGTACTTCATCGAAAAACTATTTTCAAATGAAGTAATAATTCGTGTCAAGAAATTTTATTTCCAATTAACAATGTGTCAAGCACACAAGGTTTTTAGAAATATTATTATGCTCCCGCTTACTTTCTTGAATCACAAGCATCTTCGTTATCCATTGATGAAGTCAAACCCCTTTGACCATTTCATCAAAACACGAAGAATCCAACTCCTCTTTGCTCTCTTCTGTCCATCGCTGGAACTCTGAAGTTTGCATACCTACTTGCATCCTCTAGACTGACAAAATACCTTGGACTGTAACACATGCAAGTCCTTGGTTTCATTTCCATCAGATGGAAATCCTTTCGTCATCCTTGTTTCATATTTCATGATTGAAATATGTATTAATTGCTAGTTCAACCCGAACCGACTTTAAGCCTCGCTATGGTGAGACAATCTCATCGTAGTCAACTCCTTGAACTTATTATTGCAACAAGTCGAGCTTTATGGATAAAACATTTTTATCCGTATCAGTTTTTAGTTCCATAAATATTCGTTAGACTCTAAGTCTTCCGAAAGGTGTATCAAGATTTTAATCTTGAATCATTTATATGGAAACTATCTCGGATTGTATTGGCATTTAGCCAATTCCGGAGTCAGGGCCCATCAACGCTTCCTTGGGTATTGTAGGTATACTGTTGTCTAACAACAATATCTCGTTTGCGCACCTGATAGGTTTGCACGAGCTTTGCCTACGTGGTTCAGCTGCAAGTTCGACCGAAGTCCATACATATTATTGTAGAGACTTCCGTATCAGTCGCAGTAGGAAACTCCGGAATCACTTCCAAGGTTTCTTTCCTTTGATCTGATGACGAAGATACTGGTTATCTCATCGAGTTGCACTGTCCTCCCACTCACCTTTTGTAAGAACTATTCTCTTTAAAAGCATACCTTTTTGTGGCAAAATCCTTTGCGTCGGTATAGTGGTGGGGGAATACCCAATGACTTGGGATAACCTACAAAGTAGCACAAGCCCCATATTCCAAATGTTAAGAAAAGATATAGCATGGTTGGGCGTACCATACCATGGCGTCATTTCAACAGACCCGATGGAGCCATTTGTAAGAATTGAGTTTTCCCTTTGAAGTTTTCTTATCGCATTGAGTCTTTTTAGGATTTGAGAACACTTGATGTATGTCTTGCGATGGGATATCCGTGGTGACAATGGGATGTTCTATTGATTCACTTGATCCATGTTTTGGTGATCAACTTGCGGGTTCCGTGACCTTGGGAATCTATGCATAGGGGTTGGCACACGTTTTCGTCTTGACTCTCTGGTAGAAACTTTGGGGCATTCTTTGAAGTTCTTTGTGTTGGATTGAACATGATGAATCTGAAATTGTGTGATGCATATCGTATAATCAAGCTCATGGGTACTCCAGGTGACATTGGAGTATCTAGGTGACATTAGGGTTTTGGTTGATGTGTATCTTAAGGTGTTATTTTACTACGAACTCTAGGGCTGTTCGTGACACTTATAGGGATAGCTCATAAGATTGATCGGAAAAGATAACTTTGAGGTGGTTTCGTACCCTACAATAATTTCTTCGTTTCTTCTCCGCTATTTGTGACTTTGGAGTGAACTCTTTGTCGCACGTGAGGGATTTACATATGATTCAACTATGTCAGTATTGTTGAGACAACTTGCACTAGTGAAAGTATGAACCCTAGGCCTTGTTTTCAAGCATTGCAATACCGTTTTTGCTCACTTTTGTTACTTGCTACCTTGCTGTTTTTATATTTTCAGATTACAAAAACCTATATCTACCATCCATATTACACTTGTATCACCATCTCTTCGCCGAACTAGTGCACCTATACAATTTACCATTGTATTGGGTGTGTTGGGGACACAAGAGACACTTTGTTATTTGGCTGCAGAGTTGTTTGAGAGAGACCATCTTCATCCTACGCCTCCCACGGATTGATAAACCTTAGGTCATCCACTTGAGGGAAATTTGCTACTGTCCTACAAAACTCTGCGCTTCGAGGCCCAACACGAGTCTACAAGAAGAAGGTTGCGTAGTAGACATCACTGCCCCTTCTGTCACTGGGAAAGAACACCGCAAGATCGAACCCATCACAAAGCACCTCTTCCCATGGCAAGAAAAATCGATCAAGTTGGCCTAACTAAACCAAAGATTCGAAGAAGAAATATGAGGATATAAGTAATCATGCATATAAGAGATCAAAGAAGACTCAAATAATATTCATGGATAGAAACTGATCATGAACTCAAAATTCATCGGATCCCAACAAACACACCACAAAAGTTTACATCAAATAGATCTCCAAGAGACCATTGTATTGAGAATCATAAGAGAGAGAGAAGAAGCCATCTAGCTACTGCTTATGGACCCGTAGGTCTATGGTGGACTACTCACGCATCATCAGAGAGGCACCTATGAGGAAGATGAACCCCTCCGTGATGGTGTTTAGATTGGATCTCGCGGTTTTGGAACTTGCGGCGGCTGGAATTGTGTTTCGTCAACTCCTCTAGGGTTTTCCGAATATTTTGAGAATTTAATGGCATCAGAGGCGATTCAGAGGGGGGACGAGGTGGGCACTGTAGGAAATATGCCCTAGAGGCAATAATACATGTTATTGATTATCTCCCTGTTCATAATTAGGTTTATGTTCCATGCTATAACTGCTATGGTTCTCGAGTCTGCAATAACCACGAGGCTTGGAGGAAGACTCATATGCACGTGTGGGATAATAAACAGTAAAATGTATTCCTAGTCTGGCCTCTAAGACTGGCTCAAGTATTGCATGATGATCCTGTTTTCCTGATCATGGGCATGGCTATGCCGGCAATTTTGAGGGCGCAATGTTGGTAGAACACTTGTGTTGAATCGACCCGAATTGATGTTATGCTATGAGATACATTCGTCACAAGTTAATGGTTAATAACACAGAGATGGTTAACGTTTGCATAATTCCTTAGACCATGAGAGTATCGAGTTTCTTCATGCTTGCTTCATGAACTTTGGGGTTTGTTAAACGTCATCCGTAAATGGGTGGCTATTACGGCGGCTTACGGGTTCATGGCAAAGTATGTCAAGTAACTTGATAGCTCAAGATTGGGATTTTCTCCTCCGACGATGAAGAGATATCTCTGGGCTGTTGGGGAACGCGACAGAAAACAAAAAATTTCGGTATAGCGAGCACGCCCAGGATCACTATGGAGATTGCATACAAGGTTTGATCTGATCCGTACCGACTTGTAGCGCAGCGGAAGAAGAGTCGGTGGAGATTGTTGGTGCAGATTCCCGCAGCTAGGATTTTACAACCTCCCAACCGCGAGAATGTACTCCCTCGTCGGATAGCCCTTCGGGAGGCGGTCGGACAGTCCCCCGGACAATGTCACGGACAGCCCTTCGGGAGGACCCTCGAAACTCGAACGAAAACTCGGACAGCCCTTCGGGAGGACCCTCGAGCAGCCCCTCGGGCAAAAGATCGAAACTACGACCTCTCTATGGGGTTGCACACATACGGTGTCATCTATCCGGCAGGGCTTCGCCGTCCAGAACTAGTTCCTGCCGGAACCCAGACAGCCTTTCGGCTCTACGAAAAACTCTTTTCGTGTGAGGGAGAAGAGAGAGCTTGAAAAGCAAAGCATGTGTATGAGAGCAAAGGATGAGGAAGTGGGCTGCCCACTCACCTCTATTTATATTCTAGCCAAGGGGTAAAGTTGTCATACAAAAAACCCCAAAGTGCCCATGGAATATCCCTTTCATAAAAGGAATATGCCATATGGGAGTGCCATGTGGAGCACCATGGTGCCCCACCTCCTTGGCCGGCCACCCTTGGGGCCCCCCCCATGTGGAGCTTGCTTGCTCCCCAATCCCTTCTAGAAGCCTTTTTGGAAATATCCAAAAAGGTGTTTTTCCACAAATATCCAAAAAGCACTTTCACTATTCACGACGACATTTTTCAGCGTCTGATCGAACTGAAAATATTCATGTGGGCTTAGAACAATTCCAGTACCCAACAAAATAATTTTCAACGTGAGCCGGAACAATTCCGGTTTAGTGATTTCATCTGCGAAAAGCATCTGAAGCGGTTTCGGCAGCTCCGGAACATTTCCGGTTTTCATTCCAGAAAATTCCAAAAAGTTTCCAGAACGATTCTGGCACCCTCCAAGAATTATCAGGCATGTGCCAAGACCAATTTGACTTTATGGTATCCCCTGTAACAACTTTTCCAGTTTCACCGAAACTCATCCGGTGACCTCTCTCTGCGGAACTTTTCCGCTGTCCGAAACTTTTTCGGTGTTTTTCTCTCCGACTCCCTGTCTAGTATTCAACAGATAGATGACCCTTAAGCGTGTGACCCTATGGGTTCAGTGAAGCATAGACATGACCCGGAACCCCTTCCGATCAATGATCAACATCGGAGCCGTGGACACCCATATCGATCCCCATACCCACACGAATAAATATTCGAGTGAACCTCCAGTTGCCGTATGCTATTCCTGTTGCTTCGTGATATGTTCCAATTACCCGAGGTGAGACATGTTGGCATCCCCGTGGATCAACAACTTGTCCACTATGCTAGTTACCTCATTGCCGGTATTGTTCTCTTTTCTCGTTCCCGTGTTCCGGCATCCCCGTGATCAAATCACAAGGTGTCTGGCCAGACGATGATGGACACCGTAACACCGAGAGGGCCCAGAGATATCTCTCCATCGACGGAGGAGCAAATCCCAATCTTGAGCTATCAAGTTACTTGACATACTTTTCCATGAACCCGTAAGCTGCCGTAATAGCCACCCATTTACGGATGACGTTTAACAAAACCCCAAAGTTCATGAAGCAAGCATGAAGAAACTCGATACTCTCATGGTCTAAGGAATCATGCAAACGTTAACCATCTCTATGTTATTTAACCATTAACTTGTGACGAATATATCTCATAGTATAACATCAATTTGGGTCGATTCAACACAAGTGTTCTACCAACATCGTGCCCTCAAAATTGCCGGCATAGTCATGCCCATGATCAGGAAAACAGGATCATCATGCAATACTTGAGCCAGTCTTAGAGGCAAGACTAGGAATACAATTTACCGTTTATTATACCACACGTGCACATGAGTTTCCCTCCAAGCCTCGTGGTTATTGTAGACTCGAGAATCATTGCAGTTATAGCATGGATCATAAACATTCATTACAAACTTGGAGATACAAAAGTAACTGATATTACTGCCTCTAGGGCATATCTCCTATAGACTCCCACTTGCACTAGAGTCATAATCCAGTTACATGGCTTCCCTAACACCAATGGCTATCCGGTGTTGCTCATGCTTTGCTCGTGGTAGAGGCTTAGTCATCGGGTCTGACACATTCAGATCCGTGTGAACTTTGCGTACTTTCACTAAACCTTCTTCGACATGATGTCGAATGAGTTTATATTTGCGTTGAATATGCATTGTCTTATGGTGCGAACATGGCTCCCTTGCCTGAGCCACGGCGCCACTATTATCACAATAGATCTCCACCGGGTCCAGAGCACTTGGAACCACACCAAGATCTTCAAGAAATTGCTTGATACCGACAGCTTTCTTGGAGGCTTCTGAAGCAGCAACATATTCCGCCTCCGTCGTAGAATCCGCCACAGTCTTTTGTTTGGAACTCTTCCAATCAACTGCGCCACCGTTCAATATGAAAACATAGCCAGATTGAGATTTGAAGTCATCTGGGTCAGACATGAAGCCTGCATCAGTGTAACAACTTACAATGAGCTCTTCATCACCTCCGTACACAAGGAGTAAATCCTTGGTCCTTCTGAGGTACTTAAGAATACCCTTGACTGCGGCCCAGTGTTCCAATCCTGGATCACCTTGGTACCGGCTGCTAACACTTAGCGCATTGGAAACATCCGGTCTTGTACATAGCATGGCATACATAATAGAACCAACTGCCGAAGCATATGGAATATCATTCATTTGTACTCGCTCATCAAGGGTCCGAGGACTCTGATTCTTCCAAAGCACTGTGCCAGGTGACATGGGGAGTAGGCCTTTCTTGGAGTTCTCCATGTTGAACCTTTTCAACACCTTGTCAATGTACGTGCTTTGGCTTAGCGCTATCAGGCGTTTTGATCTATCTCTATAGATCCTGATGCCTAATACATATGCCACTTCGCCTAAGTCTTTCATTGAAAAACTCTTCTTCAATGAGTCTTTTATTTCGCTAAGAAAATTCTCGTCATTTCCAATCAACAATATGTCATCCACATACAAGATTAGAAATGCTTTTGCGCTCCCACTAAACTTCTTGTACACACAAGATTCTTCATCGTTCCTGATGAAGCCAAACTCTTTGACCACTTCATCAAAACGAATATTCCAGCTCCTTGATGCTTGCTACAGACCATAAATGGCTTTCTGAAGCTTACATACCTTTCCAGCATTCTTAGGATCGACAAAATCTTCTGGCTGTATCATGTATACATCCCTATCAAGGTTTCCATTTAGGAAAGCCGTTTTGACATCCATCTGCCATATTTCATAATCGAAATAAGCAGCAATTGCTAGTAATATCCGAACAGACCTAAGCATAGCCACGGGCGAGAAAGTCTCGTCGTAGTCCTCTCCTGGAACTTGCGTGAACCCTTTCGCAACAAGTATAGCTTTGTGGATAGTAATGTTACCATCCGCGCCCGTCTTTCTTTTGAAAATCCATTTACAACCAATGGGTTTTACGCCATCTGGAAGTTCTTCCAAGTTCCAAACTTGGTTTTCGTACATGGATTCCATTTCGGATCTCATGGCTTTGTGCCATTCCCTTGAGCTAGGCCCCGCCATCGCTTCCTTGTAGTGCGCAGGTTCATCGTCTTCAAGAATGAAAATTTCGTTATGAAACCACTCAGGTGGCTGGATAGCCCTACCTGATCTGCGCGGTTCAGTTACAACAGTGTTTGAAGTTTCCGCATCACATGCGACAACTTCCGGCTCGGTTGTAGGGATAATTAGCGGAATTTCTTCCGGTTCCTTAGCCATATCAACGGTTGCCAAAGATTCACTAATCTCATTAAGTTGTACTGTCCTCCCACTTAATTCTTTTGCGAGAAACTCTTTCTCGAGAAAACGTCCAAACCTTGCGACAAACACTTTGCCCTCGGACTGGTTGTAGAAGGAATACCCAATGGTGTCTATTGGATAACCTACAAAGTAACATTTGTCTGATCTGGGGCCGAGTTTGCTTGGTTGTAAACGTTTTACATAAGCTTCACAACCCCACACCTTGAGATGCGACACATTGGGTTTCTTCCCATACCATAAAGCGTATTGTGTCGTCTCAACAGACTTAGACGGTGCTCTGTTTAGTGTGTGAGCGGCAGTGAGCAGTGCGTGACCCCAAAAAGATATCGGTAGATCTGTAAGAGACATCATCGACCTTACCATGTCTAACAGGGTTCGGTTACATCGCTCCGACACTCCGTTTCGCTGTGGAGTTCCGGGAGGCGTAAGCTGTGAAACGATTCCACGGTCACTCAGATGCTGGCCAAACTCATGACTAAGATATTCGCCTCCGCGATCAGACCGCAGAAACTTAATCTTTTTGTCACGATGATTTTCTACCTCATTCTGAAATTCTTTGAACTTTTCAAAGGTTTCCGACTTATGCTTCATTAAGTAGATATAGCCATACCGACTTAAATCATCGGTAAAAGTCACGAAGTAAAAATACCCACCACGTGCGGCCGTGTTCATTGGACCACATACATCACTATGTATTATTTCCAATAATTCACCCGCCCGTTCAGGATGACCCGTGAACGGTGTCTTGGTCATTTTTCCCATCAAGCAAGCTTCACATGTGTCAAATGATTCAAAATCAAGGGACGGTAAAACTCCATCTTTATGGAGTCTTTGCATGCGTTTCTTTCTGATGTGGCCAAGCCGACAGTGCCACAAATAAGTGGTGGTGGTATCAGCCTTCTTAAGGCATTTAGCATTCACGTTAAAGACATCATTTCCACATTCAAGATTTAGTATGGAAAGGCCCCCAACAATGGGTGCAAATCCATAAAACATATCCTTACAATAAAGTGAACAACCATTGTTCTCAGACTTGTAGGAGTACCCATCGTGCACTAAACATGATCCAGAGATAATGTTTCTACACAACAACGGAACAAAATAACAGTTACTAAGTTCCAAAATAAATCCTGAAGGGAGACGTAGAGGCATAATGCCGACGGCTTGAGCGGCGATCCCAGCGCCGTTCCCGACACGCATCACGACTTCATTCTTTGCCAGCTTGCGCACCTTCTGAAGCCCCTGTATCGAGTTGCAAATGTGAGCAACCGATCCGGTATCAAATACCCAAGACTTAGAATTTTCGCTAGCAAGCAAAACGTCAATGACATTAACTTGTATAACAATTATACCTTTTCCGGTTTTCCCGGACTTCTTATCTTCCAGATACTTCTTGCAGTTTCTCTTCCAGTGACCTGTGCCCTTGCAGTAGAAGCACTCAGTTTCATTCTTGGCTCCGCCCTTAGATTTGCGTTGGAAGCCGGTCTTACCGGCCCCCTTGCCCTTCTTTGGCTTGCCTTTCTTTTTGAAACTGGCAGTTTTATTCACAAGCAACACTTGCTTGCGATTTTTCTGCAGTCCTCCTTCAGCAGTTTTTAGCATGGCAAGCACCTCATGAACTGTTTTGTCCAACCCATTCATGTGGTAGTTCATGATAAAACCGCCATAAGACGGGGGGAGGGAACCTAGTAACAAGTCCATAACATGCTCTTTCGGAAGTGGGAATTCCAGGGTTTTAAGCCTTTCAGCGTGGCCAATCATATTGACCACGTGTTCGCCAACTGAACTGCCCTCAGCCATCTTGGTCTCCGCCATCATTTTCATGATATCAAAGCGTTTAGACCGTGCATTAAACTTGTACAGAGCATCCAGATCCTTGATCATATCAAAGGAGTTATGGAATTCAAAACGTTTTTGAAGCTCTGAACTCATGCAAGACAACATGAGGCACTGCACTAAGTTGAAATGATCATCCTTAGTGGCCCAGACATTTTGTATATCTCCCGCGGCTGTTGCCGCCGGCTTAGGTGGAAGAGGTCCGTCAAGCACGTACACTTTCTTAGCACTCCTGAGGACAATCCTCAGGGTACGGACCCAGTCCACATAGTTGTTTCCATTCGCAGCTAACTTCTCTTTCTCTAACATCGGGCCTAAGTTGAACGCGGTGTTGCGAGCCAGTTGATCTACAACGGAAAACACAAGTTCATTTAGACTTTGTTCATAATGATTTTTGGCACTAGTGAATAAACAATTTTATTCTAAAGTGCGCTCCCACTCAAATCAACATCTCTCAAAATTGATTGTGAGTGATTCAAGATCCGCATTTCCATTCGCTGTCACGGTTCGAGATGAACACCCATGGCGTGAACTTCAATCGGTAGGCAAACTTGCCGATCACATCTCTATGCGATTCTTGTTCATCTTTCGATGCGTGTGTTCCGAGCCTAGGACTTTCCTGCCTGAACGTCAAGACAACCAAGTGATCTCGCTGCGAGGTCTCAACTCACCCGCCTCACACTTCTCTAATCGTTCGCACCCATGGAGATCATGCAATGCCCCGAAGAGATAGGTGCCGTGACGGTGCTACACTTGGGAGAACACTAACTACTTGATATTTTGTGAGAGATCACCCTAATAAAAAGCGACTACCGCGCAATCAAGAAGGGTGCATCAAGAGGGATAAACATCTCAGGCAATTCATAATAGCATGATATGGTATAGCCCCTTCTGACGGAGAAGTCAAGTATTCTTCGTCTTCGGCATTCGCGTCGGTGTTAACCATTGCGAAGATTGCCACCACCTTGTCGATGCACCAGATAATATTGCTATCTCTATAGCTAATAAAATAAGTGCATTACATAAGGTTGACACGCAGGTCATTAAAGTGCAATCATATGGCTCCAGCCATCATGCCGAATCATGACACGCAGGTCATGTTAATTACATCATATAGTCATTTCATACATAATCAAATTTAATATGAGCATTGCTATACCACATCACATGCATAACCATCCTGCAAAACCAAGTTAGACGCCTCTAATCGGTTTATGCAAAATTTTATTTTACGTGGCTTCTAAGGTTTTTACTTAAACCGCAGCTACCAACGTTTATCATCAAGTATGATACTTCAAGTTGCTAGATTAACTTTCCAGGGTGTATGAAACACGAGACAGTAAAATCTCAAGCCCCATACTAAACTTCGTCATACGCGTGACCCCCGTGCAGATCATATCTGCATTGCCCTTCGTCTGCAAAACATCCATCTTTCTTTGACTAAATTGGAACCCAAAGAACTGTTAGCACTTCGTTGATCTGTCAATCAGCATACTCAGGAGCAGCATGAAAGGATCGCGGATTGCCAGAACTTTGTGAGATTCCACCATGCTGTCAAGATCAGGAGTATGCAAATTCACGGGAAGCAACAGGAACATCAGGTAACATATTTGATCTGCTACCCGCACAAATAATTTTCAGTAATAGATCTCATCTACTACAAAATTATACTATGCAATACCCATACATATCATGTATTCTAGATCATAACATGCATCTACTCATAGCCTGGCTCTTGATGCCACTGTTGGGGAACGCGACAGAAAACAAAAAATTTCGGTATAGCGAGCACGCCCAGGATCACTATGGAGATTGCATACAAGGTTTGATCAGATCCGTACCGACTCGTAGCGCAGCGGAAGAAGAGTCGGTGGAGATTGTTGGTGCAGATTTCCGCAGCTAGGATTTTACAACCTCCCAACCGCGAGAATGTACTCCCTCGTCGGACAGCCCTTCGGGAGGCGGTCGGACAGTCCCCCGGACAATGTCACGGACAGCCCTTCGGGAGGACCCTCGAAACTCGAACGGAAACTCGGACAGCCCTTCGGGATGACCCTCGAACAGCCCCTCGGGCAAAAGATCGAAACTACGACCTCTGTACGGGGTTGCACACATACGGTGTCATCTATCCGGCAGGGCTTCGCCGTCCAGAACTAGTTCCTGCCAGAACCCAGACAGCCTTTCGGCTCTACGAAAAACTCTTTTCGTGTGAGGGAGAAGAGAGAGCTTGCAAAGCAAAGCATGTGTATGAGAGAAAAGGATGAGGAAGTGGGCTGCCCACTCACCTCTATTTATAGGCTAGCCAAGGGGTAAAGTTGTCATACAAAAAACCCCAAAGTGCCCTTGGAATATCCCTTTCATAAAAGGAATATGCCATATGGGAGTGCCATTTGGAGCACCATGGTGCCCCACCTCCTTGGCCGGCCACCCTTGGGGGCCCCCCCATGTGGAGCTTGCTTGCTCCCCAATCCCTTCTAGAAGCCTTTTTGGAAATATCCAAAAAGGTGTTTTTCCACAAATATCCAAAAAGCACTTTCACTATTCACGACGACATTTTTCAACGTCTGATCGAACTGAAAATATTCATGTGGGCTTAGAACAATTCCAGTACCCACCAAAATAATTTTCAACGCAAGCCGGAACAATTCTGGTTTAGTGATTTCATCTGCGAAAAGCATATGAAGCGGTTTTGGCAGCTCCGGAACATTTCCGGTTTTCATTCCAGAAAATTCCAAAAAGTTTCCAGAACGATTCTGGCACCCTCCAAGAATTATCAGGCATGTGCCAAGACCAATTTGACTTTATGGTATCCCCTGAAACAACTTTTCCAGTTTCACCGAAACTCATCCGGTGACCTCTCTCTGCGGAACTTTTCCGGTGTCCGAAAGTTTTCCGGTGTCCGAAACTTTTTCGGTGTTTTTCTCTCAGACTCCCTGTCTAGTATTCAACAGATAGATGACCCTTAAGCGTGTGACCCTATAGGTTCGGTGAAGCATAGACATGACCCGGAACCCCTTCCGATCAATGATCAACATCGGAGCCGTGGACACCCATATCGATCCCTATACCTACACGAATAAATATTCGAGTGAACCTCCAATTGCCGTATGCTATTCCTGTTGCTTTGCGATATGTTCCCATGACCCGAGGTGAGACCTGTTGGCATCCCCGTGGATCAACAACTTGTCCACTATGCCAGTTACCTCGTTGCCGGTATTGTTCTCTTTTCTCGTTCCCGTGTTCCGGCATCCCCGTGATCAAATCACAAGGTGTCTGGCCAGACGATGATGGACACCGTAACACCGAGAGGGCCCTTAGATATCTCTCCATCGACGGAGGAGCAAATCCCAATCTTGAGCTATCAAGTTACTTGACATACTTTTCCATGAACCCGTAAGCTGCCGTAATATCCACCCATTTACGGATGACGTTTAACAAAACCCCAAAGTTCATGAAGCAAGCATGAAGAAACTCGATACTCTCATGGTCTAAGGAATCATGCAAACATTAACCATCTCTGTGTTATTTAACCATTAACTTGTGACGAATATATCTCATAGTATAACATCAATTTCGGTCGATTCAACACAAGTGTTCTACCAACATCGTGCCCTCAACATTGCCGGCATAGTCATGCCCATGATCAGGAAAACTGGATCATCATGCAATACTTGAGCCAGTCTTAGAGGCAAGACTAGGAATACAATTTACCGTTTATTATACCACACGTGCACATGAGTTTCCCTTCAAGCCTCGTGGTTATTGTAGACTAGAGAATCATTGCAGTTATAGCATGGATCATAAACATTCATTACAAACTTGGAGATACAAAAGTAACTGATATTACTGCCTCTAGGGCATATCTCCTACATGGGCCCTCTCGGTGTTTCGGTATCCATCATCATCTGGCCAGACACTTTGTGATTTGATCACGGGGATGCCGGAACACGGGAACGAGAAAAGAGAACAATACCGGTAACGAGGTAACTGGCATAGTGGACGAGTTGTTGATCCACGGGGATGCCAACATGTCTCACCTCGGGTATTTGTAACATATCGCGAAGCAACAGGAATAGTACACGGCAACTGGAGGTTCACTTGAATATTCATTCGTGTGGGTATAGGGGTCAATATGGGTGTCCACGGCTCCGATGTTGATCATTGATCGGAAGGGGTTCCGGGTCATGTCATTACTTCACCGAACCTATAGGGCCCACACTTAAGGGTCATCTATCTGCTGAATACTATACAGGGAATCTGAGAGAAATTCACCGAAAAAGTTTCGGAGACAACGGAAGAGTTCCGGAGAGAGAGAACACCGGAAGAGTTTCGGTAAACCCGAAAAGTTGTTTCGGAGTGTACCATAAAGTCAATTTGGTTTCGGCACATGCCTGGAAATTATTGGAAGGTACCAGAATTGTTCCGGTAACTTCTGAGATTTTTCAGAGACAAAAACCGGAAATGTTCCGGACTGCCGGAACCGCTTTAGTTGCTTTTCACAGATGAAAATCACTAAACCGAAAAGTTGTTTCGGAGTACACCATAAAGTCAAAATGGTTTCGTCACATGCCTGATAATTCCTGGAGGGTGCCAGAATCGTTCTGGAAACATTCTGGAATTTTCCGGGATGAAAACCGGAAATGTTCCGGAGCTGCCGGAACCGCTTCAGATGCTTTTCGCACATGAAAATCACTAAACCGGAATTGTTTCGGATCACGTCGAAAATTATTTTAGTGGGTACTGGAAATGTTCTAAGCCCACATAAATATTTTTCGGTTCGAACGGACGCTGAAAAATGTCATTGTGAATAGTGAAAGTGCTTTTTGGGTGGCTTCTTGGAGAAGTCACCTTGAGGGCCCTTTGGTATTTTCCCCCTTGGCTTCTTGGAGAAGCCGCCCTTGGGCTTGGCCTATAAATAGGGGTGGAGTGTGTAGGAGATATGCCCTAGAGGCAGTAATAACAGTTATTTTGTATCTCTGAGTTTGTAATGAATGTTTATGATCCATGCTATAACTGCAATGATTCTCGAGTCTACAATAACCACGATGCTTGGAGGGAAACTCATGTGCACGTGTGGTATAATAAACGGTAAATTGTATTCCTAGTCTTCCCTCTAAGACTGGCTGAAGTATTGCAGGATGATCCTATTTTCCTGATCATGGGCATGGCTATGCCGGCAATTTTGAGGGCACGTTGTTGGTAGAACACTTGTGTTGAATCGACCCAAATTGATGTTATACTATGAGATATATTCGTCACAAGTTAATGGTTAAATAACATAGAGATGGTTAACGTTTGCATGATTCCTTAGACCATGAGAGTATCGAGTTTCTTCATGCTTGCTTCATGAACTTTGGGGTTTTGTTAAACGTCATCCGTAAATGGGTGGCTATTACGGCAGCTTACGGGTTCATGGAAAAGTATGTCAAGTAACTTGATAGCTCAAGAGTGGGATTTGCTACTCCGACGATGGAGAGATATTCTCGGGCCCTCTCGGTGTTACGGTAATCATCATCGTCTGGCCAGACACAGTGTGATTTGATCACAGGGATGCCGGAACATGAAAACGAGAAGAGAGAACAAAACCGGTAACGAGGTAACTTGCATAGTGGACAAGTTGTTGATCCACGGGGATGCAAAAAATCTCACCTCGGGTGTTTGTGAAATATCGCGAAGCAACAGGAATAGCACACGGCAACTGGAGGTTCACTCGAATATTCATTCGTGTGGGTATAGGGGTCAATATGGGTGTCCACGGCTCCGATGTTGATCATTGATCGGAAGGGGTTCCGGGTCATGTCTATGCTTCACCGAACCTATAGGGTCACACGCTTAAGGGTCATCTATCTGCTGAATACTAGACAGGGAGTCTGGGAGAAAATCACCGAAAAAGTTTCGGACACCGGAAAAGTTTCGGACACCGGAAAAGTTCCGCAGAGAGAACACCGGAACAGTTTCGGTAAAACTGAAAAGTTTTTTCAGGGGATTCCATTAAGTCAAATTGGTTTTGGCACATGCCTGATAATTCTTGGAGGGTGCCAGAATCATTCTGGAAACTTCTGGGAATTTTCCGGAAGAAAAACCGGAAATGTTCCGGAGCTGCCGGAACCCCTTCAGATGCTTTTCGCAGATGAAAATCACTAATCCGGAATTGTTCCGGATGGCGTTGAAAATTATTTTGCTGGGTACTGGAAATGTTCTGAGCCCACATAAATATTTTCAGTTCGACTGGACGCTGAAAAATGTCGTCGTGAATAGTGAAAGTGCTTTTTGGGATATTTATGGAAAGTCACCTTTTGGGATATTTCCAAAAGGCTTCTAGAAGGACTTGGGGGCTAAGGAAGCCCCTCATGGGGGGCCCCCAAGGAGAGGTGGCCGGCCAAGGTGGGACACACCATGGTGCCCTCACATGCCCCATTTGGTTTCCCTTTATGCCCTTGTGAAGGATCTTTTGGGTATTTCAAGTGGCACCTCACCCCTTGGGTTTTTCCTATAAATAGGAGGTGAGTGGGCTGCCATCTCTTCATACCCTTGCTCTCATACACATGCTATGCTTTGCTAGCTCTCTCTCTCCCTCCCACGAAAAGAGTTTTTTGTAGAGCCGAAAGGCTGTCTGGGTTTCGGCAGGAACTAGTTCTGGACGGCGAAGCCTTGCCGGATAGATGACACCGTATGTGTGCAACTCTGTAGAGAGATCATAGTTTCATTCTTAGTTTAAGAGGTCCTCCCGAAGGGCTGTCCGAGTGACCGTCCGAGTTTCGAAGGTCCTCCCGAAGGGCTATCCGAGTGACCGTCCGAGTTTCGAAGGTCCTCCCGAAGGGCTGTCCGTGACATCGTCCGAGGGACTGTCCGACCGCCTCCCGAAGGGCTGTCCGATGAGGGTGTACATCCTCGCGGTTGGGAGGTTGTAAAATCCTAGCTGCGGGGATCTGCACCAACGATCTCCACCGACTCTTCTTCCGCTGCGCTTCGAGTCGGTACGGATCAGATCAAACCTTGTATGCAGTCTCCATAGTGGTCCTAGGCGTGCTCGCTATACCGGAAATTTTTGTTTTCTGTCGCGTTCCCCAACAGTGGCATCAAGAGCCAGGCTATGCGTAGATGCATGTTATGATCTAGAGTACATGAGATGTATGGGTATTGCATAGTATAATTTTGTAGTAGATGAGATCTATTACTGAAAATTATTTGTGAGGGTAGCAGATGAAATCTGTTACCCGATGTTCCTGTTGCTTCCCGTGAATTTGCGTAGTCCTGATCATGACGGCATGGTGGAATCTCACAAAGTTCTGGCAATCCGCGATCCTTTCATGCTGCTCCTGAGTATGCTGATTGACAGATCAACGAAGTGCTAACAGTTCTTTGGGTTCCACCATAGTTAAAGAAAGATGGATGTTTCGCAGACGAAAGGGCAATGCAGATATGATATGCACGGGGGTCACGCGTATGACGAAGTTTAGTATGGGGCTCGAGATTTTACTGTCTCGTGTTTCATACACCCTGGAAAGTTAATCTAGCAATTTGAATTATCATACTTGATGATGAGCGTTGGTAGCTGCGGTTTGAGTCAAAACCTTAGAAGCCACGTAAAATAAAATTTTGTTTAAACCGATTAGAGGTGTCTAACTTGGTTTTGCAGGATGGTTTGCATGTGATGTGGTATAGCAAGTCTCATATTAATTTGATTCTGTATGAGGTGACTATATAATGTAATTAACATGACCTGCGTGTCATGATTCGGCATGATGGCTGGAGCCATATGATTGCACTTTAATGACCTGCGTGTCAACCTTATGTAATGCACTTATTTTATTAGCTATAGAGATAGCAATATTATCTGGTGCATCGACAAGGTGGTGGCAATCTTCGCGAAGGTGAACACCGACGCGAATGCCGAAGACGAAGAAATACTTGACTTCTCCGTCAGAAGGGGCTATACCATATCATGCTATTATGAATTGCCTGAGATGTTTATCCCTCTTGATGCACCCTTCTTGATTGCGCGGTAGTCGCTTTTTATTAGGGTGATCTCTCACAAAAATATCAAAGTAGTTAGTGTTCACCCAAGTGTAGCACCATCTGAAATTCGTATCATTTCGGGGTGCGCCATGTCCACATGGGTACGAACGAATCGAGAGGAATGAGGCGGGTGAGGTCAGACCTCGCAGCAAGATCACTTGGTTGTCTTTGACGTTCAGGTAGGATCGTCCTGAGCTCGGAACACACCCATCGAAAGATGAACAAGAGTCACATGGAGATGTGATCGGCAAGTTTGCCTACCGATTGAAATTCTCGTCATCAGTGATGTCCACATCAATGGCGTTGAATTAAATGTGGGTCTTGTATCACTCATAATCAATTTTGAGAGATATTGATTTGAGTAGGAGCGCACTTTAGAATAAAATTGTTTATTCACTAGTGCAAATATCATTATGAACAAAGTCTAAGTGAACTTGTGTTTTCCGTTGTAGATCAAATGGCTCGCAATAGCGCGTTCAACTTAGGCCCGATGTTAGAGAAAGAGAAGTTAGCCGCGAATGGAAACAACTATGCGGACTGGGTCCGTACCCTGAGGATTGTCCTCAGGAGTGCTAAGAAAGTGTACGTGCTTGACGGACCTCTTCCACCTAAGCCGGCGGCAACAGCCGCTGGAGATATACAAAATGTCTGGGCCACTAAGGATGATGACTTCAACTTAGTGCAGTGCCTCATGCTGGCTTGCATGAGTTCAGAGCTTCAAAAACATTTTGAATTCCATGACTCCTTTGATATGATCAAGGAACTAGATGCTCTGTACAAGTTTAATGCATGGTCTGAACGTTTTGATATCGTCAAGACCATGTCGGAGACCAAGATGGCTGAGGGCAGTTCAGTTGGCGAACACGTGGTCAATATGATTGGCCACGCTGAGAGGCTTAAAACCCTGGAATTTCCACTTCCAGAAGAGCATGTTATGGACATGTTGCTCGGTTCACTCCCCCCTTCTTACGAAGGTTTTGTCATGAACTACAACATGAATGGGATGGACAAAACACCTAATGACGTGCTTGCCATGCTGAAAACTGCTGAAGGAGGACTACGGAAAAATCGCAAGCAAGTGTTGCTTGTGAATAAAACTGCCAGTTTCAAAAAGGGCAAGCCAAAGAAGGGCAAGGGCGCTGGTAAGACCGGCTTCCAACGCAAATCTAAGGGCAAAGCCAAGAATGAAACTGAGTGCTTCTACTGCAAGGGCACAGGACACTGGAAGAGAAACTGCAAGAAGTATCTGGAAGATAAGAAGTCCGGGAAAACCGGAAAAGGTATAATTGTTATACAAGTTAATGTCATTGACGTTTTGCTTGCTAGCGAAAATTCTAAGTCTTGGGTATTTGATACCGGATCGGTTGCACACATTTGCAACTCGATACAGGGGCTTCAGAAGGTGCGCAAGCTGGCAAAGAATGAAGTCGTGATGCGTGTCGGGAACGGCGCTGGGATCGCCGCTCAAGCCGTCGGCATTATGCCTCTACGTCTCCCTTCAGGATTTATTTTGGAACTAAGTAACTGTTATTTTGTTCCGTTGTTGTGTAGAAACATTATCTCTGGATCATGTTTAGTGCACGATGGGTACTCCTACAAGTCTGAGAACAATGGTTGTTCTCTTTATTGTAAGGATATGTTTTAAGGATTTGCACCCATTGTTGGGGGCCTTTTCATACTAAATCTTGAATGTGAAAATGGTGTCTTTAACGTGAATGCTAAACGCCTTAAGAAGGCTGATACCACCACCACTTACTTGTGGCACTGTCGGCTTGGCCACATCGGAAAGAAACGCATGCAAAGACTCCATAAAGATGGAGCTTTACCGTCCTTTGATTTTGAATCATTTGACACATGTGAAGCTTGATTGATGGGAAAAATGACCAAGACGCCGTTCACGGGTCATCCTGATCGGGCAAGTGATTTATTGGAAATAATACATAGTGATGTATGTGGTCCAATGAGCACAATCGCACGGGGTGGGTATTTCTACTTCGTGACTTTTAGTGATGATTTAAGTAGGTATGGCTATATCTTCTTGATGAAGCATAAGTCGGAAACCTTTGAAAAGTTCAAAGAATTTCAGAATGTGGTGGAAAATCATCGTAACAAAAAGATTAAGTTTCTGCGGTCTGATCTCTGAGGCGAATATCTTAGTCATGAGTTTGGCCAACATCTGAGTGACCGTGGAATCGTTTCACAGCTTACGCCTCCCGGAACTCCACAGCGAAACGGAGTGTCGGAAAGACGTAACCGAACCCTGTTAGACATGGTAAGGTCGATGATGTCTCTTACAGATCTACCGATATCTTTTTGGGGTCACGCACTACTTACTGCCGCTCACACATTAAACAGAGCACCATCTAAGTCTGTTGAGACGACACCATACGAGTTATGGCATGGGAAGCAACCCAATTTGTCGCATCTCAAAGTTTGGGGTTGTGAAGCTTATGTAAAACGTTTACAACCGACCAAACTCGATCCCAGATTAGACAAATGTAACTTTGTAGGTTATCCCAAGGAAACAGTTGGGTATTTCTTCTACCAACCCTCCGAGTGCAAAGTGTTGGTCGCTAAAAATGAAGTCTTTCTTGAGAAAGAGTTTCTCGCTAAAGAATTGAGTGGGAGGACAGTACAACTTGATGAGATTAGTGAATCTTCGGCAACCGTTGATATGGCTAAGGAACCGGAAGTAATTCCGCAAATTATCCCTACAACCGAGCCGGAAGTTGTCGCATGTGATGCAGAAACTTCAGAGAATGTTGTAACTGAACCGCGCAGATCAGGTAGGGCTATCCAGCCACCTGAATGGTTTCATAACGAAATCTTCATTCTTGAAGATGATGAACCTGCGCACTACAAGGAACCGATGGCGGGGCCTAGCTCAAGGGAATGGCACAAGGCCATGAAATCCGAGATGGAATCCATGTACGAAAACCAAGTTTGGAACTTGGAAGAACTTCCAGATGGCGTAAAACCCATTGGTTGTAAATGGATTTTCAAAAGAAAGACGGACGCGGATGGTAACATTACTATCCACAAAGCTAGACTTGTCGCGAAAGGGTTCACGCAAGTTCTAGGGGTAGACTACGACGAGACTTTCTCGCCCGTAGCTATGCTAAGGTCTGTTCGGATATTACTAGCAATTGCTGCTTATTTCGATTATGAAATTTGGCAGATGGATGTCAAAATGGCTTTCCTAAATGGAAACCTTGAACAGGATGTATACATGATACAGCCAGAAGGTTTTGTCGATCCTAAGAATGCTGGAAAAGTATGTAAGCTTCAGAAAGCCATTTATGGTCTGAAGCAAGCATCAAGGAGCTGGAACATTCGTTTTGATGAAGTGGTCAAAGAGTTTGGCTTCATCAGGAACGATGAAGAATCTTGTGTTTACAAGAAGTTTAGTGGGAGCGCAAAAGCATTTCTAATCTTGTATGTGGATGACATATTGTTGATTGGAAATGATGTGAAATTTCTTAGCGAAATAAAAGACTCATTGAAGAAGAGTTTTTCAATGAAAGACTTAGGCGAAGCAGCATATGTATTGGGCATCAGAATCTATAGAGATAGATCAAGAGGCCTGATAGCGCTTAGCCAAAGCACGTACATTGACAAGGTGTTGAAAAGGTTCAACATGGAGAACTCCAAGAAAGGCCTACTCCCCATGTCACCTGGCACAGTGCTTTGCAAGAATCAGTGTCCTTGGACCCTTGATGAGCGAGTACAAATGAATGATATTCCATATGCTTCGGCAGTTGGTTCTATTATGTATGCCATGCTATGTACAAGACCGGATGTTTCCTATGCGCTAAGTGTTAGCAGCCGGTACCAAGGTGATCCAGGATTGGAACACTGGGCCGTAGTC
Organism: Elymus sibiricus; assembly: GCA_039707655.1. Classification (NCBI taxonomy): domain Eukaryota; kingdom Viridiplantae; phylum Streptophyta; class Magnoliopsida; order Poales; family Poaceae; genus Elymus; species Elymus sibiricus. The sequence goes on from CM077675.1 coordinate 524,739,841, forward strand.
AAGGGTATTCTTAAGTACCTCAGAAGGACCAAGGATTTACTCCTTGTGTATGGAGGTGATGAAGAGCTCATTGTAAGTTGTTACACTGATGCAGGCTTCATGACTGACCCAGATGACTTTAAATCTCAATCTGGCTATGTTTTCATATTGAACGGCGGCGCAGTTGATTGGAAAAGTTCCAAACAAAAGACTGTGGCGGATTCTACAACGGAGGCGGAATATGTTGCTGCTTCAGAAGCCTCCAAGCAGCCTGTCGGAATCAAGCAATTTCTTGAAGACCTTGGTGTGGTTCCAGGTGCTCTGGACCCGGTGGAAATCTATTGTGATAATAGTGGTGCCGTGGCTCAGGCAAGGGAGCCATGTTCGCACCATAAGACAATGCATATTCAACGCAAATATAAACTCATTCGACATCATGTGGAAGAAGGTTTAGTGAAAGTACGCAAAGTTCACACGGATCTGAATGTGTCAGACCCGATGACAAAGCCTCTACCACGAGCAAAGCATGAGCAACACCGGACAGCCATTGGTGTTAGGGAAGCCATGTAACTGGATTATGACTCTATTGCAAGTGGGAGACTGTAGGAGATATGCCCTAGAGGCAGTAATAACAGCTATTTTGTATCTCCGAGTTTGTAATGAATGTTTATGATCCATGCTATAACTGCAATGATTCTCGAGTCTACAAAAACCATGAGGCTTGGAAGGAAACTCATGTGCACGTGTGGTATAATAAACGGTAAATTGTATTCCTAGTCTTGCCTCTAAGACTGGCTCAAGTATTGCAGGATGATCCTGTTTTCCTGATCATGGGCATGGCTATGCCGGCAATTTTGAGGGCACGATGTTGGTAGAACACTTGTGTTGAATCAACCCAAATTGATGTTATGCTATGAGATTCATTCGTCACAAGTTAATGGTTAATAACACAGAGATAGTTAATGTTTGCATAATTCCTTAGACCATGAGAGTATCGAGTTCCTTCGTGCTTGCTTCGTGAACTTTGGGGTTTGTTAAACGTCATCCGTTACTGGGTGGCTATTACGGCAGCTTACGGGTTCACGGAAAAGTATGGCAAGTAACTTGATAGCACAAGATTGGGATTTGCTCCTCCGACGATGGAGAGATATTCTCGGGCCCTCTCGGTGTTACGGTATCCATCATCGTCTAGCCAGACACAGTGTGATTTGATCACAGGGATGCCGGAACACGAAAACGAGAAGAGAGAACAAAACCGGTAACGAGGTAACTTGCATAGTGGACAAGTTGTTGATCCACGGGGATGCAGAAAATCTCACCTCGGGTGTTTGTGAAATATCGTGAAGTAACAGGAATAGCACATGGCAACTGGAGGTTCACTCGAATATTCATTCGTGTGGGTATACGGGTCAATATGGGTGTCCACGGCTCCGATGTTGATCATTGATCGGAAGGGCTTCCGGGTCATGTCTATGCTTCACCGAACCTATAGGGTCACACGCTTAAGGGTCATCTATCTGCAGAATACTAGACAGGGAGTCTGAGAGAAAATCACCGAAAAAGTTTCGGACACCGGAAAAGTTTCGGACAGCGGAAAAGTTCCGCAGAGAGAACACCGAAACAGTTTCGGTAAAACTGAAAAGTTGTTTCAGGGGATTCCATTAAGTGAAATTGGTTTCGGCACATGCCTGATAATTCTTGGAGGGTGCCAGAATCATTCTGGAAACTTCTGGGAATTTTCCGGAAGAAAAACCGGAAATGTTCCGGAGCTGCCGGAACCGCTTCAGATGCTTTTCGCAGATGAAAATCACTAATCCGGAATTGTTCTGGATGGCATTGAAAATTATTTTGGTGGGTACTGGAAATGTTCTAAGCCCACACAAATATTTTCAGTTCGACTGGACGCTGAAAAATGTCGTCGTGAATAGTGAAAGTGCTTTTTGGGATATTTATGGAAAGTCACCTTTTGGGATATTTCCAAAAGGCTTCTAGAAGGACTTGGGGGCTAAGGAAGCCCCTCATGGGGGGCCCCCAAGGAGAGGTGGCCGGCCAAGGTGGGGCACACCATGGTGCCCTCACATGCCCCATTTGGTTTCCCTTTATGCCCTTGTGAAGGGTCTTTTGGGTATTTCAAGTGGCACCTCACCCCTTGGGTTTTTCCTATAAATAGGAGGTGAGTGGGCTGCCATCTCTTCATCCCCTTGCTCTCATACACATGCTATGCTTTGCTAGCTCTCTCTCTCCCTCCCACGAAAAGAGTTTTTCGTAGAGCCGAAAGGCTGTCTGGGTTCCGGCAGGAACTAGTTCTGGATGGCGAAGCCCTGCCGGATAGATGACACCGTATGTGTGCAACTCTATAGAGAGATCGTAGTTTCAGTCTTAGTTTAAGAGGTCCTCCCGAAGGGCTGTCTGAGTGACCGTCCGAGTTTCGAAGGCCCTCCCGAAGGGCTGTCCGAGTGACTGTCCGAGTTTCGAAGGTCCTCCCGAAGGGCTGTCCATGACATCGTCCGAGGGACTGTCCGACCGCCTCCCGAAGGGCTGTCCGACGAGGGTGTACATCCTCGTGGTTGGGAGGTTGTAAAATCCTAGCTGCGGGGATCTGCACCAACAATCTCCACCGACTCTTCTTCCGCAGCGCTTCGAGTCGGTACGGATCAGATCAAACCTTGTATGCAGTCTCCATAGTGGTCCTGGGCGTGCTCGCTATACCGGAAATTTTTGTTTTCTATCGCATTCCCCAACAGAGTGGGCTGCCTAAAGACTTACTCTTTCTCACATACACATTCCATCTGATGTTATTTGGCCTCTCTCTCCCTCCCAGCGAAATAGTTTCGTAGAGCAAAAGGCTGTCTGGGTTCCGGTGGGAACTAGTTCTGGACGGCGAAGCCCTGCCGGATAGATGACACCGTATGTGTGCAACTCTGTAGAGAGATCGTTGTTTCGGTCTTAGTTCAGGAGTGCCTCCCGAAGGCTGTCCGAGTGACCGTCCGAAATTCTGAGGTCCTCCCGAAGGGCTGTCCGAGGATCTGTCCGGTGGGACTATCCGAGGGACTGTTCTGAGGTCCTCCCGAAGGGCTGTCCGAGGATCCGTCCGGTGGGACTATCCGAGGGACTGTTCTGAGGTCCTCCCGAAGGGCTGTCCGAGGATCCGTCCGGTGGGACTATCCGAGGGACTATCCTGAGGTCTCCCGAAGGGCTGCCCGGAGATCCGTCTGGGGAGCAGGCGAGGGAGTACATCCTCGCGGTTGGGAGGTTGTAAATCCTAGCTGCGGGGATCTGCACCGCCGATCGTCATCGACTCTACTTCCGCTGCGCTACGAGTCGGTAACGGAAAGGATCAAACCTTGTATGCAGTCTCCATTGTGGTCCTGGGCTGGTGCGTAGGTCGGAAATTTTTTGTTTTCTGCTACGTAACCCTACAGTGGCATCAAGAGCCGTGCTATGTGTAGATGCATGTTGCGATCTAGAATACATAGAGATGTATGGGTGTTGCACAATATAATTAGGTAGTTGATGAGATCTATTACTGAAAATTATTTGTGCGGGTAGCAGATGAAATCTGTTACCCGATGTTCTTGTTGCTTCCCTGGAATTTGCGTAGTCCTGATCTTGACGGCATGGTGGAACCTCACAAAGTTCTGGCAATCCGCGATCCTTTCATGCTGCTCCTGAGTATGCTGATTGACAGATCAACGAAGTGCTAACAGTTCTTTGGGTTCCACCATAGTTGAGAAAGATGGATGTTTCGCAGACGAAAGGGCAATGCAGATATGATCTGCACGGGGGTCACGCGTATGACGAAGTTCAGTATGGGGCTCGAGATTTTATTATCTCGTGTTTCATACACCCCGCAATGTTAATCTAGCAACTTGGATTATCATGCTTGATGATGGACGTTGGTAGCTTCGGTTTGTTTCGAAACCTTAGAAGCCACGTAAAATAATTTTTTGCATAAACCGATTAGAGGCGTCTAACTTGGTTTTGCAGGATGGTTTGCATGTGCATGTGATGTGGTATAGCAGTGCTCATATAAATTTGATTATGTATGAGATGACTATATGATGTAAATTAACATGACCTGCGTGTCATGATTCGGCATGATGGCTGGAGCCATATGATTGCACTTTAATGACCTGCGTGTCAACCTTATGTAATGCACTTATTTTATTAGATATAGAGATAGCAATATTATCTGGTGCATCGACAAGGTGGTGGCAATCTTCACGAAGGTGAACACCGATGCGAATGCCGGAGACGAAGAAATAAAGACTTCTCCGTCAGAAAGGGCTATACCATATCATGCTATTATGAATTGCCTGAGTTGTTAATCCCTTATGATGCACCCTTCTTGATTGCGCGGTAGTCGCTTTTATTAGGGTGATCTCTCACAAAAATATCAAGTAGTTAGTGTTCTCCCAAGTGTAGCACCGTCACACCATCCTTCCTTTCGAGGTGCGCCATGATCTATATGGGTACGAACGATTGTACGGGTGCAAGGCGGGTGAGGTCAAACCTCGCAGCAAGATCACATGGTTGTCTTGACGTTCATGGAAGGATCGTCCTGAGCTCGGAACACACGCATCGAAAGATGAACAAGAGTCACATAGAGATGTGATCGGCAAGTTTGCTTACCAATTGAAGTTCGCGCCATCGGTGTTCATCTCGAACAATGGTGTTGAATGGAAATGTGGGTCTTGAATCACTCACAATCAATTATGAGAGATATTGATTTGAGTGGGAGCGCACTTTAGAATTAATTCTTTTAATTCTTAGTGCAATTAATTTTGAACAGTATCTAAGTGTGATTTGCATAATAGTTGTAGAATAATGGCTCGCGTTTCCACCTTCCCTGTTAAAATTGAATAGCTGTTAAATATCTGGTTAAATCTTTACGGTTGGTAACATAATGTGAGGATTGTCCTCAAGTGTGCCGAGAAGGACTTTGTCCTATCGCATGCTTTCAGTATTCTCCAGCTAAATGCTATGGATCATGTGACTCTCGTCCTTCGATCCAAAAGCTAGAATTCCGTTTTCAGTCAAGTGCAATACGTTTGCTTCCATGAGACCCGAACTTCGAAAGTTTGGATAGTTATGTGATATTCATGGAATCTGAAAATCAATTTCAGAGACAGACAAAGGCTAAAAGATATGAGATATCCAAAGCAATGTTTGTTTGCAAACTATTAGTAAAGGAGTTTACTATGCATTAGACTGATAAGAGAGGGATCCAGAAGAACGTCTGTCATATGATGAAAGGTGAATAAAACAACAACTTAAAGAGAAAGGAAGTGTCCGAAGGGTGTTAGTAAGACTTTCACGCCTAGGAAGTCTGGGGCTAATGCCACTCTTAAGTTGGATGCTTCTTCTGAGAGTAGGAGAAATACTAAAAGTTAAACTGTTGGAAGTATAAAGGCAAAAGGAAAGAAGACTGGAATATCCAGCTCATGTATGAATGTTATACAGGTTTTTTATGTATAGAAGGCTGGTCAAAGATATAGTTCTTGGGAATTATGGTTAAACATGTTAATCACTAATTCTTGGGTATTGTGAATTAATCACAAAGATACCCGCTCGATTGCATTCTGATGCAACTCGATGTAAGAACTAATATGGCCTGAAAGACTAGCCAGGAATGAGGTTTAGATAGACGTAGGGAACATAGTAAATGTTACTATGCATTCCATAGGTGTATTCCCTATGTATTTACTTTCATAATTCATTTTAGAGTTTCACACTCTAGCCCTTTGCATAAGGTATCTTGCAAGAAGGTTGTTCATAAGTGAACTTTTGATGTTCGGTGTTATGAATAACATAAGGGCCATACTTTCATTATGAATGAGACGTATGTTATGAATATTGATAATAATACATTACCTCTGGGTTTACTTTCATAATTCATTTTAGAGTTTCATACACACTAGCCCATTGCACAATGTTTGTTGCAAAAGAGTTGTTCATAAAACAACAATTGTTGTTCAGTATTATGAATAACATGAAGGGCCATGCTTCCATCCTAGATGGGATGTATGTTATGAATATTGATGGAAATATGATACATCCATAACACTGACGCTAAATGTCGCAAGACTAAAAGAATACCACACAAGTGTGGCACTGCATTTGGTCACATTGGAGAAACCCGCATGGAAAATTCCATTATGATGGATTTTGAAGTCGTTTGATTTTGAATCATCTGACACTTGCAACTTTCCTCTGAAAAGTGAAGTGAGTGAAACACTGTTCACAGGCCATAAGGAACGAGCATAGAACATGTTGGTGATCATACATTATGATGTGTGTAGTCCAATAAATGTTATTGCAAGTAGTGGATTTATCTATCTTCAGAAATGACTCAAGTAGATATATGGATATTTACTTGATGAGATGTGAGTCTGGATCTTTTGAAATCATTCGAAAGGTTTTCAAAATGAAGAAGAAAATATTGTAACAAGAAAATTATGTTTCTACAATTCGATTGCAGAAAGGAATATTTGAGTTACAAGTTTAGCGAATGTCTGATGAGTTGTGAAAGGGGTTTCATAACTTGCACCTCCCGGAACACCACTGCAAGTGGAAAGTCCGTGAAGATGTAATCGAACCATTTATGACATGGTAAGATCAAAGATGACATAAATAGATTTGCCATTATCCCTTTTAAAGAGTAATGCTTTAGAGACTGCGGCTTTTACACTGAAAAGAGATCCATCAGGTCTGTTGAAATGACGCCATGGTATGGTACGCCCAACCATGTTATATATTTTCTTAACATTTGGAATATGGGGCTTGTGTAAAAGGTTACAAACCTATTCCAAATCAGACAAGTGCTACTTTGTAGGTTATCCCAAGTCATTGGTTATTCCCCCACCACTATACCGAGGCAAACGATCTTGCCACAAAACGGTATGCTTTTAAAGATAATAGTTCTTACAAAAGGTGAGTGGGAGGATAGTGCAACTCGACGAGATAACCAGTATCTTCATCATCGGGTCAAAGGAAAGGAACCTTGGAAGTGATTCCGGAGTTTCCTACTGCGACTGATACGGAAGCCTCTACATGAGATGTATGGACTTCGGTCGAACTTGCAGCTGAACCGCGTAGGAAAAACTCGTGCAAACCTCTCAGGTGCGCATACGAGATATTGTTGTTAGACAACGGTATACCTACGATACACAAGGAAGCGTTGATGGGCCCTGACTCCGGAATTGGCTAAATGCCAATACAATCCGAGATAGTTTCCATATAAGTGATTCAAGATTAAAATCTTGATACACCTTTCGGAAGACTTAGAGTCTAACAAATATTTATGGAACTAAAACTGATACGGTAAAAATGTTTTATCCATAAAGCTCGACTTGTTGCAATAACAAAGTTCAAGGAGTTGACTACGATGAGATTGTCTCACCGTAGCGATGCTTGAAGTCGGTTCGGGTTGAACTAGCAATTAATACATATTTCAATCATGAGATATGGAACATGGATGACAAAAGGATTTCCATCTGATGGAAATGAAACCTAGGACTTGTATGTGATACAGTCCAAAGTAATTTGTCGATCCAGAGGATGCTAGTGAGTATGCAAACTTCAGAGTTCCAGCGATGGACAGAAGAGAGCAAAGTGGAGTTGGAATCTTCATTTTTGATGGAATGGTCAAAGAGGTTTGACTTCATCAAATGGGTATCGAAGATGCTTGTGATTCAAGAAAGTAAGTGGGTGCATGGTAATATTTCTAAAAACCTTGCGTACTTGACACATTGTTAAATTGGAAATAAATTTCTTGACACGAATTAGGACTTCATTTGAAAAGGATTTTTTGATGAAGTGCTTGGGCTAAATAGCCTTAATATTAGGCATGATGATCTATGGAGATAGATTTACCTAATGGGGCTGAGCAAAGATACATATTGACAAGATGCTAAAACCTTTTAGCATTTAAAACGCCAAGGAGTGATTCTTGCCGAAGTCACATGGAAAGAGTTTTGCAAGACTCGGTGTCTCAAAACACTGATGAGCAAAAATACATGATGGAGATTCCACACACTCTTGTGTTTGGATTAATCATGTATTCCATGGTATGTAAATCAACCAGATATGTCCGATACTCCCAAGTTGTTGCGAGTATAGATACCAAAGTGATCAAAGTACTGATCATGGGACAACAGTGAAAGATGTCATTAAGTACTAGAGTAGTGCTGATGACATGTTTTCTCGCAAGCAGAGATTATGAAGTGCTCGTTGTAAGTAATTACGTCGATACAGTCTTCATCAATGCTCCCTGCGATTTTCGATTTAAGTTAAGGGTTTTGTGTAATACACAATATGGTGGCACGGTAGTTGGAAATTGTTCCAAACAAGAAACTGTGGCGAATTCTATAACATAGGATAAGTATGTTGATGCTTTGGAAGCGACAAAGAAGATGTTGAATCATATAGTTCATTCATGAGCTTAGTATGGTTCCAAGATGGCTTTGGTCAATGGGACACTATTGCAGATAGTTGCTCCATAGCTCAGTCTGAGGAATCAAGGTTTGACCTATGATTCACATATATACAAAGCCAAGTTTGCGAAAGCGTGAAAACGCGGGGATATGCAAATTTACACACGGAGCTGAAGTTGTCAGATCCGTTGGACATCAGGTTATACCACTAGCGAAGCATATTTTACACCAGTATGCCATAGGTGTAAAGTGCATTAGCATTGACTAGATTATTGACTCTAGTGCAAGTGGGAGTCTGTAGGAGATATGGCCTAGAGGCAATAATAAATGTTATTGATTATCTCCCTGTTCATAATTAGGTTTATGTCCATGCTATAACTGCTATGGTTCTCGAGTCTGCAATAACCACGAGGCTCGGAGGAAGACTCATATGCACGTGTGGGATAATAAACCGTAAAATGTATTCCTAGTCTGGCCTCTAAGACTGGCTCAAGTATTGCATGATGATCCTGTTTTCCTGATCATGGGCATGGCTATGCCGGCAATTTTGAGGGTGCAATGTTGGTAGAACACTTGTGTTGAATCAACCCGAATTGATGTTATGCTATGAGATACATTCGTCACAAGTTAATGGTTAATAACACAGAGATGGTTAACGTTTGCATAATTCCTTAGACCATGAGAGTATCGAGTTTCTTCATGCTTGCTTCATGAACTTTGGGGTTTGTTAAACGTCATCCGTAAATGGGTGGCTATTACGGCGGTTTACGGGTTCATGGAAAAGTATGTCAAATAACTTGATAGCTCAAGATTGGGATTTGCTCCTCCGACGATGGAGAGATATCTCTGGGCCCTCTTGGTGTTTCGGTATCCATCATCGTCTGGCCAGACACTTTGTGATTTGATCACGGGGATGCCGGAACACGGGAACGAGAAAAGAGAACAATACCGGTAATGAGGTAACTTGCATCGTGGACGAGTGGTTGATCCACGGGGATGCCAACATGTCTCACCTCGGGTATTTGTAACTTATCACGAAGCAACGGGAATAGCACACGGCAACTGGAGGTTCACTTGAATATTCATTCGTGTGGGTATAGGGGTCAATATGGGTGTCCACGGCTCCGATGTTGATCATTGATCGGAAGGGGTTCTGGGTCATGTCTATACTTCACCGAACCTATAGGGTCACACACTTAAGGGTCATCTATCTGCTGAATACTAGACAGGGAATCTAAGAGAAATTCACCGAAAAAGTTTCAGAGACAACGGAAGAGTTTCGGAGAGAGAGAACACCGGAAGAGTTTCGGTAAAACCGAAAAGTTGTTTCGGAGTGTATCATAAAGTCAAATTGGTTTCGGCACATGCCTGGAAATTATTGGAAGGTACGAGAATTGTTCCGGTAACTTCTGAGATTTTTCAGAGACAAAAACCGGAAATGTTCCGGACTGCCGGAACCGCTTTAGTTGCTTTTCACAGATGAAAATCACTAAACCGTAAAGTTGTTTCGGAGTACACCATAAAGTCAAAATGGTTTCGGCACATGCCTGATAATTCTTGGAGTGTGCCAGAATCGTTCTGGAAACTTTCTGGAATTTTCCGGGATGAAAACCGGAAATGTACCGGAGCTGCCGGAACCGCTTCAGATGCTTTTCGCAGATGAAAATCACTAAACCGGAATTGTTTCGGATCGCGTCGAAAATTATATTAGTGGGTACTAGAAATGTTCTAAGCCCACATAAATATTTTCGGTTCGAACGGACGCTGAAAAATGTCGTCGTGAATAGTGAAAGTGCTTTTTGGGTGGCTTCTTGGAGAAGCCACCTTGAGGGCCCTTTGGTATTTTCCCCCTTGGCTTCTTGGAGAAGCCACCCTTGGGCTTGGCCTATAAATAGGGGTGGAGTGGGCTGCCTAAATACTTACTCTTTCTCACATACACATGCCATCTGATGTTATCTGGCTTCTCTCTCCCTCCCAGCGAAATAGTTTTGTAGAGCCGAAAGGCTGTCTGGGTTCTGGTGGGAACTAGTTCTGGACGGCGAAACCCTGCCGGATAGATGACACCGTATGTGTGCAACTCTATAGAGAGATCGTTGTTTCGGTCTTAGTTCGGGAGTGCCTCCCGAAGGGTTGTCCGAGTGACCGTCCGAAATTCTGAGGTCCTCCCGAAGGGCTGTCCGAGGATCCGTCCGGTGGGACTATCCGAGGGACTGTTCTGAGGTCCTCCCGAAGGGCTGTCCGAGGATCTGTCCAGTGGGACTATCCAACGGACTGTTCTGAGGTCCTCCCGAAGGGCTGTCCGAGGATCCGTCCGGTGGGACTATCCGAGGGACTGTCCTCAGGCCTCCCGAAGGGCTGCCCGGAGATCCGTCCGGGGAGAAGGCGAGGGAGTACATCCTCGCGGTTGGGAGGTTGTAAATCCTAGCTGCGGGGATCTGCACCGCCGATCGTCATCGACTCTACTTCCGCTGCGCTATGAGTCGGTAACGGAAAGGATCAAACCTTGTATGCAGTCTCCATAGTGGTCCTGGGCTGGTGCGTAGGTCGGAATTTTTTTGTTTTCTGCTACGTAACCCGACAGGCACAACCCACCAGGCCACGCCAGGGGGCCCCTGGCATGCCCCGGTGTCTTGTGCCCCCCTCGGGCTTCTTCTCCAGTACTTATTTGGCCCATCGGGTGTCTTCTAGTCTAGAAAAAATCTCCAAATTTTTTTGTTGCGATTGGACTCCATTTGGTATTGGATTGTCGCGAAGTAAAAAACAAGCAAAAACATCAACTGGCACTTTGGCACTATGTCAATAGGTTAGTCCCAAAAAATGATATAAAGTGTTAATCAAATGATGGTTAAACATCCAAATATGATAATATAACAGCATGGAACAAGCAAATATTATAGATACGTTGGAGACGTATCAATGAACAACGAAATATTATAATAACCAATTTATTATTGCCTCTAGGGCATATTTCTAACAGTCTCTCACTTGGACTAGAGTCAATAATCTAGTTCACATCACTATGTGATCAACACCTAATGAGTTCTGGGGTTTTATCATGTTTTGCTTGTGAGAGAGGTTTTTAGTCAACGTGTCTGCAACATTCAGATCCGTGTGCACTTTGCAATCTCTATGTCATACTGTAGATGCTGCTACCACGCTCCACTTGGAGCTATTCCAAATGGCTGCTCCACTATACGTATCAGGATTGCTACTCAGAGTCATCCGGATTGGTGTCAAAGCTTGCATCGACGTAACCCTTTACGACGAACTCTTTATCACTTTCATAATCGAGAAACATTTCCTTACTCCTCTAGTTACTAAGGATAATATTGACCGCTGTCCAGTGATCCACTCCTGGATCACTCTTGTACCCCTTGACAGACTCATGACAAGGCACACACCAGGTGCGGTACACAGCATGGCATACTATATAGAGCCTACGGCTAAGGCATAGGGGACGACCTTCGTCCTTTCTCTTTCTTCTACCGTGGTCGAGCTTTGAGTCTTACTCAACTTCACACCTTACAAATAAGGCAAGAACTCCTTCTTTGACTGATCCATTTTGAAATCCTTCAAAAATCTTGTCAAGGTATGTACTCATTGAAAGTCTTATCAGGCATCTTGATCTATCTCTATAGATCTTGATGCCCAATATTTAAGTAACCTTTTATCCAGGTCTTCCTTTGAAAAACACCTTTCAAACAACCATTTATGCTTTCCAGAAAATTCTACATCATTTCCGATCAACAATATGTCATCCACATATACTTATCAGAAATTCTATAGTGCTCCACCTCACTTTCTTGTAAATACAAGTTTCTTATAAATTTTGTATAAACCAAAATTCTTTGATCAACACATCAAAGCGCATATTCCAACTCCGAGATGCTTGCCCTAGTCAATAGACAGATTGCTGGAGCTTGCATACCTTTTAGCATCCTTAGGACCGACAAAACCTTCTGGTTGTATCACATACAACCTTTCCTCATGGAAACCGTTTAAGGAAACTCTATTTTGACATCCATATGCCAGATTTCGTGATCGAAAAATGCAGCGACTGCTAACATAATTCCAACAAACTTTAGCGTCGCTACGGGTGAGAAAGTCTCATCGCAGTCAACTCCTTGAACTTGTCGGAAACCTCTTTGTGACAAGTCGAGCTTTATAAACAGTGACATTTACCATCAGCGTCTGTCTTCTTCTTAAAAATCCATTTGTACTTAACGGCCTGCCATTCATCGGGCAAGTCTACCAAAGTCCATACTTGGCTTTCGTACATGGATCCTATCTCGGATTTCGGCTCCTAGCCATTTTTTTGAATACGGGCCCACCATCGCTTCTTCATAGCTCGTAGGTTCACTGTTGTCTAACAACATGACCTCTGAGACAGGATTGCCATACCACTCAGGGCAGTACGATTCCTTGTCGACCTACGAGGCTCAGTAGTAACTTGATCTGAAGTTTCATGATCATCATCATTAGCTTCCTATTCATTTGGTGTAGGCGCCACAAAAACATCTTTTTGCGTCGTGCTACCATCCAACTGAAGTGACGGTTCAATAACTTCATCAAGTTCTACCTTCCTCCCACTCAATTCTTTCGAGAGAAACTCTTTCTCAAGAAAGGACCCGGTTTTAGCAACAAACACTTTGTCCTCGGATCTGAGATAGAAGGCATACCCGACTGTTTCCTTAGGGTATCCTATGAAGACACGTTTGTCCGCTTTGGGTTCGAGCTTATCAGGTTGAAGTCTTTTCACACAAGCATCGCATTCCCAAACTCTAAGAAATGACAGCTTAGCTTTCTACCAAACCATAATTCATACGGTGTCATCTCAACGGATTTAGATGGTGCCCTATTAAAGTGAATGTAGTTTTCTCTAATGCATAACCCCAAAACGATAGTGGCAAATCGGTAAGAGACATCATAGTACGTACTATGTCCTATAGAGCACGGCTACGACGTACGGACACACCATCACACTATGGTGTTCCAGGCGGTGTGAGTTGTGAAACAATTTCCACATTGTCTTAAGTTGCATACCAAACACATAACTCATATATTCACCTCCATGATCATATCATAGACATTTTATCTACTTGTCACGATGATCTTCAACTTCACTCTAAAATTACTTGAAATTTTCAAACATTTCAGACTTGTGTTTCATTAACTAAATATACCCATATCTGCTCAAATCATCAGTGAAGGTAAGAAAATAACGATATCCACCGCATGCTTCAACACTCGTTGGACTGCATACATCAACATGTATCATTTCCAATAAGTCACTTGCCCGCTCCATCAAACCAGAAAACAGGGTCTTAGTCATCTTGCCCATGAGGCATGGTCTGCATGTCTCAAGCGATTCGAAATCGAGTGAGTCCAAAGAGGCAGCGTGCGATGGTGATCACATCAACCTTGGAAACACTTCCAACACACATCGTCACCTCGCCCTTCACCTAGTCTCCGTTCATTCCGTAGCTTTTATTTCGAGTTACTAACACTAGCAACTGAACCGGTATCTAATACACAGGTACCACTAGGAGTACTAGTAAGGTACACATCAATAACACGTATATCAAATATACTTCTATTGACGTTGCCAGCCTTCTTATCTGCCAACTATCTAGGGCAGTTCCGCTACCAGTTGATACGTCCATTTTGCATCATGATTTCCTACTATTATTTACTTTTTTGTTGAATAATAATGCTTTGGGGAGTGATTCTAATGCTTTTTCTCTCATAATATGCAAGGTTTACACAAAGAGGGAGAATACCGACAGCTGGAATTCTGGACCCAAGAAAAGCACGTTAGAGATACCTACTCTGCACAACTCCAATGAAACTAAAATTTTACGGAGATTATTTTTGCATTTAATAAAAAAATACTGGAGATGAAAACTACCGGAGGGCGCCTCCCAGGTGGGCACAACCCACCAGGGCGCGCCAGGCCCCCCTGGGCGTGCCCTGATGGGTTGTGGCCACCTCGGCCCACCTCCGGTGCCCATCTTCTGGTATAAGGTCACTCTTGGCCTAGAAAAAATCAGAGGAGAACTTTTGGGATGAAGCGCCACCGCCTCGAGGCGGAACTTGGGCAGGAGCACTTTTGCCCTCTGGCGGAGCGATCCCGCCGGGGGAACTTCCCTCCCAGAGGGGGAAATCAAAGCTATCGTCATCACCAACACCCCTCTCATCTTTGGGAGGCCAATCTTCATCAACATCTTCAACATCACCATCTCCTCTCAAACCCTAGTTCATATCTTGTGTTCAATCTTTGTATCGGAACCTCAGATTGGTACCTGTGCGTGACTAGTAGTGTTGATTACCTCGCATAGGTGATTACTCTATGGTTTATTTGGTGGAAGATTATATGTTTAGATCCATTATGCTATTCAATACTCCTCTGATCTTGAGCATGATTATTATTTGTGAGTAGTTACCTTTGTTCTTGAGGTCACGGGAGAAGTCATGTTGCGAGTAATCATGTGAATTTGATATGTGTTCGATATTTTGATGATATGTATGTTGTGATTCCCTTAGTGGTGTCATGTGAACGTCGACTACATGACACTTCACCATTCATGGGCCTAAGGGAAGGCATTGTGGAGTAGTTATTAGATGATGGGTTGCTAGAGTGACAGAAGCTTAAACCCTAGTTTATGTGCTACTTCGTAAGGGGCTGATTTGGATCCACATGTTTAATGCTATGGTTAGACTTTGTCTTAATACTTTTCTCGTAGTTGCGGATGCTTGCGAGGGGGTTAATCATAAGTAGGTTGTTAGTTCAAGTAAGAACAGCACCTTAGCACCGGTCCACCTGATGGGGATATGTACCTAGGGTAGGGTCATAGGCCTGACCTGCATACCCTACCTAAGGACATTACCCTAGAAAAGTCAAGGACTACAAAGAGGTCACCGACTGAAATCACCAAGGCATACAAGTCACTAGACAATGTCCACTCGGAGATTACCTTTCACTCGACAGGGACTAGAAGACAGATGACCGCTGAAGACCAGAAGCCACCCCAGGGAGGCCATCGGACAGGCGTTTGTCTAAGTCATAGGTCGCATTTATTACATACGTTACCAGTAACGTTCGCCTTTATAGCCACGATCGGACCCTTAGATGCTGGGCATTATGAGGGGCAGTGCACTCTATATAAGCCGCCCCTCCCCTCTGGCACAGGGGTTCGCACCCGCTGTAACTCACACATTCCACTCGACAGATAAGTAAAGCCTCCCCGGAGCACGAGACGTAGGGTTGTTATCTCCACCGTGAGAGGCCCGAACTCGCTAAAATACCGTGTCACCCATATACATCTCGGTAGATCATGTTCCTTTACCCTACCCCCTTCGTACTGTCGGAGTCGTTCCCACGACAGTTGGCGCCCACCGTAGGGCATGGCGTCTATTGAACCATGATGCAGATGGTTATTTCTTCGATCACCTGCGGCCGTTCGATTTCCGCTGGTGCCCTCTATTCGGTTTCATCTCCATGTTCTAAGTTCTAACACATTTGTTTGTACTGTTCATCTTCACGACGAGCATTGCATCACAAGAAAAAGAAAAACTGACTTCCATCCAAGCAACAACAACGGCGTGAAAGCAGGAAACTCTGGCCTTGGCTCAGCTGACTGCGCCTCCACGTACGGCTACCGGTGCCGTCAGCCTCATCATCGTCATGCATAGCTTCCGGCGCTGTTTGCCTTATCGTCGTCACGCATGATCGCCGGCCTCGTCCGCCTCACCGTCGTCATGCACGACCGCCGGCGTCATCTCCAGCGACGTCGTTGAGCCCTCGCGCACGGCCGTCGATGCCATTCGTCTTGTCGTCGACTCCGCCTCATGTCCTCGGCCGCTTGACGGCGACCTCCGCGGTGGAGGCACATGCCCAACGCGGTGCAGACGCGCACCCTCCTTCCTCCAGCGCCGGTCGCTGGCTACGATCTCCGTGACGGAGGAGCGCTGCGACGACGACCTGTGGAACAACCTCGTCCCTGGACCGATGGTCGTTCGGGTTCAAGGGAATCAATCCCTGGTAAGTGCATGCATAACATGGACCGGTTCCTCGATCAATTAAACTGCAAAAAAATGGAAACGGCAAGACGTGGGCCTCGTAATAGTTTGGGGAGTTGATTGACCACCCCTCATTAAGCGGCCAATTGGTGAGTCTCTCCCATGTCCGTTTCCTAATTATTGCGTCCATAAAAGTGCATCCTTTCCGTTACTACCTTTCTGCTAGTAATTGATACGTGCGTGGGCAACCATCCGGCAATTAATTTTGTGGCTATGCTTACTAGCTAACATGCAGGGGCGTTTTTGATCCAACAAAAATATACTACTTGTAGCTACACCCGCCACTGACATGCAGGGTCACTTGTCCCGTCGCTGGGTCTGGCCGACAGCTCACTCGGACAGTCATTTTGTTCAGGCAAGTAACAAGATGACTTGCAGACAACTAACATGCAGTAACTTGGCGAGACGCGTCGTCATCACTCGGCAGTTCCGCGCATCGCCATTCAGTCGGACGCTCCATCGTCACTCGGCAGCTCCGCGCGCCGTCACTCTTCTGGATGCGTCGTCATCACTCGGCAGTTCCGCGCCTCGCCATTCAGTCAGACGCTCCATCGTCACTCGGTAGCTCCGCGCGCCGTCACTCTACTGGACGCGTCGTCATCACTCGGCAGTTCCGCGCATCGCCATTCAGTCAGACGCTCCATCGTCACTCGGCAGCTCCGCGCACCGTCACTCTACTGGACGCGTTGTCATCACTCGGCAGTTCCGTGCATCGCCATTCAGTTGGACGCTCCATCGTCACTCGGCAGCTCCACGCGCCGTCACTCTACTAGACGCGTCGTCATCACTCGGCAGTAATGCGCATCGCCATTCAGTCGGACGCTCCATTGTCACTCGGCAGCTCCGCGCACCGTCACTCTACTGGACGCGTCGTCATCACTCGGCAGTTCCGCGCATCGCTATTCAGTCGGACGCTCCATCGTCACTCGGCAGCTCCGCGCGCCGTCACTCTACTGAACGCGTCGTCATCACTCGGCAGTTCCACGCATCGCCATTCAGTCGGACGCTCCATCGTCACTCAGCAGCTCCGCGCGCCGTTACTCTACTGGACGCGTCGTCATCACTCGGCAGTTCCGCGCATCGCCATTCTGTCGGACGCTCCATCGTCACTCGGCAGCTCCGCGCGCCGTCACTCTACTGGACGCGTCATCATCACTCGGCAGTTCCGCGCATTGCCATTCAGTCGGACGCTCCATCGTCACTCGGCAGGTCCGCGCATCGCCATTCAGTCGGACGCTCCATCGTCACTCGGCAGCTCCGCGCGCCGTCACTCTACTGGACGCGTCATCATCACTCGGCAGTTCCGCGCATCGCCATTCAGTCGGACGCTCCATCGTCACTCGGCAGCTCCGTGCGCCGTCACTCTACTGGACGCGTCCTCATCACTCGGCAGTTCCGCGCATCGCCATTCAGTCGGACGCTCCATCGTCACTCGGCAGCTCCGCGCACCGTCACTCTACTGGACGTGTCGTCGTCACTCGGCAGTTCCGCGCATCGCCATTCAGCCGGACGCTCCATCGTCACTCGGCAGCTCCGCACATCGCCACTCAGTGAGACGCGTTGTCATCACTCGGCAGCTCCCTTCATCGCCCCTCCGTGAGACACGTCTTCGTCACTTGGCCGCCCCGTGCGTCGCCACTCAGCCGGACGTGTCTACTTCGCTCGACCGCCCCGCGCGTTATCAGACAGCTAAGTCATTCTTCACAGACTTCATTCAATAAATTAATTATTTATGCATTACCGAGTGTCAAGTAAGTCACACATGATGTTCACTCGGAGGCCACGTCACCGAGTGTACCCCTGCGCTCGGTTCTTTATCTTCACGTCGGATCCTTCACTTTCACAAGGTCACCCGGATCCTTCACTCTTTAGACTCTTGCTGGTTCCGGACCAGCAAGCACCTGGCACACCCAGTGGGTGTCTATGGGTGAAATTTACACGAATCATTTCAGCAAACATCAAATTACTTCGAGAATTTTTTGTGTTAGCTTGTGTTATTTTCATACATAGGTTACCTGGACGCCTCTATGTGCCATTCTCGACGACACGCTGGACTCGGACGCCCCGCACACCGTCACTTGGTCGGATACCTCCGCGACAACATTCTCGATTAGGCCGCCCCGTGCGCCGTTACTTGACCGCCCTGTGCGTCGCCACTCAGTGAGATGTATCTACCTCACTCGGATGCCCAGCGCATCGCCACTGTGCTGGACTCGTCTACATCAATTGGCCACCCCGCGCGTCGCCACTCAGCCAGACGCGTCTACTTCACTCGGATGTCCCGCGCATCACCACTCCGTGTGGCCTGTCTTCATCACTCGGCCGCTCCTTGCGCCGTCACTCAACTGGACGATCCTTCGTCACTCGGTAGCTCTGTGCGCCGTCACTCAGCTAGACGCTCCTTCGACACTCGGCCGCTCCGCGCGCCGTCGGACAGCTAAGTCATTCTTCATACGCTGCATTCAATTAAAATAGTTATTTCCGCGTTACCGAGTATCGAGGAAGTCGTACATGACATTCACTCGGAAGCCACGCCACCGAGTGTACCTCTGCGCTCGGTTGTTTATTTTGATGTGGGAACACTTCACTTCCGCTTCTTTTGGGTCCAGTACTCAAACGAGTTCAGTCGGATCCTTCACTTGCGCAAGTACAGTCGGATCCTTCACTCTTTTAGACCCTTGCTGGTTCCGAACCAACAAGCACCTAGCACACCCAGTGGGTGTCTATGGGTATTATTTTCACAAATTATTTGAGCAAAGATCAAATTACTTTGATAAATTTTTATGTTGGCTTGTGCTATTTTTCATACACAGGTTACGCGATCACTCGACGCATCTGGGCGCCATCTTCGTCGCTATTCAGGCTCAGTCGCCGCAACGATCATTCGTGTGTTTCCACTTGTTTGGATGCCTCCGCGATGACATGCTCGACTCGGTCGCCCCGCGCGTCATCACCTGTTCGGACGCCCCCTCGATGACGTACTGGACACTGCTGCCCCGCGTGCCGTCACTGGGTCGGACGCCTCCTCGACATACATGACTTGGCCGCCCCGCGAGTCGCCTCTCAGCCGGACTCGTCTACCTCACTCGGATGCCCCGCGCATCGCCACTCCGTGTGGCACGTCTTCATCACTCTTCCGCCCCGCGCGCCATCACTCAGCTTAGCTGCGACTCCGTATCGCCTTAGTCAAAAACTACTCCAAGTGCGGACACCCTTCACATTCAGGGGCTTAGCTGCGAACCTGACTTCGCCTAAGTCAAAAACTACTCCGAGTGAGGACATCCTCCATACTCGGGGGGCTTAGCTAAGATTCCGTATCGCCTAAGCTAAAAACAACCACGAGTGAGGACATCATCCACACTAGGGGGCTTAGTTGTGATTCCATATCACCTAAGTTGAAAACCACTCCGAGTGAGGACATCATCCACACTCGGGGGCTTAGCTGCGATTCCGTATCGCCTAAGTTAAAAACTACTCCGAGTGAGGACATCATCCACACTCGGGGGCTTAGCTGTGATTCCGTATCACCTAAGTTAAAAACTACTCCGAGTGCGGACATCCTCCACACTCGGGGGCTTAGCTGCGATTCCGTATCGCCTAAGTTAAAAACCACTCCGAGTGAGGACATCATCCACACTCAGGGGCATAGCTGTGATTCCGTATCACCTAAGTTAAAAACCACTCCGAGTGAGGACATCATCCACACTCGGGGGCTTAGCTGCGATTCCGTATCGCCTAAGTTAAAAACTACTCCGAGTGAGGACATCATCCACACTCGGGGGCTTAGCTGTGATTCCGTATCACCTAAGTTAAAAACCACTCCGAGTGAGGACATCATCCACACTCGGGGGCTTAGCTGCGATTCCGTATCGCCTAAGTTAAAAACCACTCCGAGTGAGGACATCATCCACACTCGGGGGCTTAGCTGTGATTCCGTATCACCTAAGTTAAAGACCACTCCGAGTGAGGACATCAACCACACTCGGAGGCTTAGCTATGATTCCGTATCACCTAAGTTAAAAACCATTCCGAGTGAGGACATCATCCACACTCGAGGGCTTAGCTGCGATTCCGTATCGCCTAAGTTGAAAACTCTTCCGAGTGACGAGCGCTTCTCTCGCTCGGGGGCTTAGCCACGAACAAGTTTTCGCCTAAGTTAAAATACGTACCGAGTGAATAGCATCCCATTCACTCGGAAACTTAGCTGCGAACCAGTCTTCGTCTAAGTTAAAAACTCTCCCAAGTGATGAGCACTCCTCTCACTCGGGGACTTAGCCGCGAGTCAGACCTCGCTTAAGTTAAAGGTTGTTCCGAGTGACAGGCAACACTTTCACTCGGAAATTTGTTGCGAACAAGTTTTCGCCTAAGTTCAAAATTCTTCCGAGTAATGAGCATCCATCTCACTCAGAAGCCAAACAAACTTAGGCAAGCAAAGGATTGGAAAACAAACAAGCGAAGAGTGTCTCTATCAGACCCCCGCTGATGCAAGCACTCGACGGCGGTCTCGGGGACTACACCCAGTGGGTGCACTCTGCATGCCCCCACTGGACATATTATCACTCGACCAGGTCCGTCCTGTCGAGTGGCAAGCAACTTTCAAAACGAATTTAAGACCCCTGCCGATGTCTTCGTCATTCGACGGCGGCCTCGGGGACTACACCCAGTGGGTGCACTAAGCGTGCCCCCACTGGACCTACTATCATTCGACCAGGTCCGGCCTGTCGAGTGACTAGCGACTATCAAAACAAATCTAAGACCACTGCCGATGTCACCGCCATTCGACAGCGGTCTCAGGGACTACACCCAGTTGGTGCACTCAGTGTGCCCCCACTGGACCAGAAACCACTCGACTAAGACCTGCTCTACTCGAGGGGAAAACAAGCAAGTATGCACCAGAAGAAAATGCATATCAAGACAGAATCGATCAGGGTGAATGACAAAGACTCCAATCGACGCAGACTTCTGTGAAGACCCAAAATGCACTTGGAATTTTTGTGTCTTATCAGAACCCGCATCAATCTATTTTTCACTCGAACCCCAATCCATTCGGGGGCTAATGATGGGGATATGTACCTAGGGTAGGGTCATAGGCCTGACCTGCATACCCTACCTAAGGACATTACCCTAGAAAAGTCAAGGACTACAAAGAGGTCACCGATTGAAATCCTCAAGGCATACAAGTCACTCGACAATGTCCACTCGGAGATTACCTTTCACTCGACAGGGACTAGAAGACAGACGACCGCTGAAGACCAGAAGCCACCCCAGGGAGGCCATCGGGCAGGCGTTTGTCTAAGTCATAGGTAGCATTTATTACATACGTTACCAGTAACGTTCGCCTTTATAGCCACGATCGGACCCTTAGATGCCGGGCATTATGAGGGGCAGCGCGCTCTATATAAGCCGCCCCTCCCCTCTGGCATAGGGGTTCGCACCCGCTGTAACTCACACATTCCACTCGACAGATAAGTAAAGCCTCTCCGGAGCACGAGACGTAGGGTTGTTATCTCCACCGTGAGAGGCCCGAACTCGCTAAAATACCATGTCACCCATATGCATCTCGGTAGATCATGTTCCTTTACCCTACCCCCTTCGTACTGTCGGAGTCGTTCCCATGACACCACCCACATATCAAATTATCAAAGTAGCGAACACGAATCAAAGCAACATGATAAAAGTGACTAGACAAAATTCCCGTATACCCTCAAGAACACTTTGCCTATTACTAGTGATTGTTCTGGCCTGTCCTCTTCCTCAAAAGGATTGGGCTACCTTGCTGCACCTTGTTTACCATTACCTTTACTTGCTCGTTACCAATTATCTTGCTATCAAACTATCTGTTACCTACAATTTCAATGCTTGTAGAAATTACCTTGTTGAAAACCGCTTGTCATTTCCTTCTGCTCCTCGTTGGGTTCGATATTCTTACTTATCGAAAGGACTACGATTGATCCCCTATACTTGTGGGTCATCACCAGTGACCGTTCCCCTTATTATAGAAGCACTTAGTCTCGGGTTTGGGTTCAACCTCGGGTTTCTTCACTGGAGCGGCAACTGGCTTGCCATTCATGATGTTTCCCTTCTTGCCCTTGCCCTTCTTGAAACTAGTGGTTTTACTAACCATCAACACTTGATGCTCCTTATTGATTTCTACCTTCGCGGTGTCAAACATTGTGAATAGCTCAGGGATCATCTTCTCCATCACTGGCATGTTATAGTTCATCACGAAGCTCCAGTAGCTTGGTGGCAGTGACTTGGAGAACTATGTCAATCACTATCTTATCTGAAAGAACAACTCCCACTTGATTCAAGCGATTGTACCACCCAGACAATCTGAGCACACGCTCACCGATTGACCTATTCTCCTTCATCTTGCAGGCAAAGAATCTTGTTGGAGGTCTCATACCTCTTAACACGGGCACGAGCCTGAAATCCCAATTTCAGCTCTTGGAACATCTCATATGCTCCGTGACGTTCAAAACGTCTTTGGAGCCTCAATTCTAAGCCGTAAAGCATGACGCACTGAACTATCAAGTAGTCATCAAAAACGTGCATGTCTGATGTTCTCAACACCCGCAGACGACGCTTGAGGGGGTGGCGCACTGAGCGGTGCATCAAGGACACAAGCCTTCTGTGCAGCAATGAGGATAATCCTCAGTTTACGGACCTAGTCCGCATAGTTGCTACTACCAACTTTCAGCTTAGTTTTTCTCTAGGAACGTATCAAAATCTAGGGGAGCTACAGCGTGAGCTATCGATCTACAACATAATTTGCAAGGATATTTTTGACTATGTTCATGATAATGTGTTCAACTAATCATATTACTAAAGAACTCCCACTCAAATTGACATCCCTCCAGTCATCCGAGTGCTCCATGATCCAAATTCACCAACCCAAGTCCAATCATCACGTGAGATGAGGTGGTTTCAATGGTGAACATCTCCATGTTGATCATATCTACTATATGACTCATGTTCGACCTTTCGGTCTCTTGTGTTCCGAGGCCATGTCTGTACATGCTAGGCTCGTCAAGTTTAACCCGAGTGTTCCGCATGTGCAAAACTGGCTTGCACCCGTTGTATGTGAACGTAGAGTCTATCACACCCGATCATCATGTGGTGCTTCGAAACGACGAACTTTCGCAACGGTGCACACTTGGGGAGAACACAATTTTATCTTGAAATTTTAGTGAGGGATCACCTTATAATGCTACCGTCGTCCTAAGCAAAATAAGATGCATAAAAGGATTAACATCACATGCAAATCATAAGTGACATGATATGGCCATGAACTTGTGCTTTTGATCTCCATCTCCAAAGCACCGGCATGATCTCCATCGTCACCGGCATGACACCATGATCTCCATCATCTTGATCTCCATCAACGTGTCGCCATGAGGTTGTCGCGCCAACTATTGCTTCTATAACTATTGCTAACTCACAGTGATAAAGTAAAGCAAATGACACAAATTAATTAAAGACAACCTTATGGCTCCTGCTGGTTGTTGTACTCATCGACATGCAAGTCGATATAAACTATTACAAAACATGATCATCTCATACATCAGATATATAACATCATGTCTTTGGCCATATCATATCACAACATACCCTACAAAAACAAGTTAGACATCCTCTAATTTGTTATGGTATGTTTTACGTGGCTGCTATGGGTATCTAGCAAGAACGATTCTTACCTACGCAAAACCACAACGGTGATATACGAATTGCTATTCAACCTTCTACAAGGACCGCCTTTGTCAAATCTGATTCAACTAAGGTGGGAGAGACAGACACCCGTCAGCCATCTTATGCAACAAAGTCACATGTCAGTCGATGGAACTGGTCTCTTGTACGTGGACAAGTAAGGTTGGTCCGAGCCGCTTCATCCCACAATACCGCCGAATCAAGAAAAGACCAAGGAAGGAAGCAATCTGAATATCAAAACCCACAAACTCCTTTGTGTTCTACTCGTGATGTCATCTACGCATAGACCTAGCTCATGATGCCACTGTTGGGGAACGTTGCATGGGAAACAAAAAATTTCCTACGCTTCACCAAGATCAATCCAGGAGATGAACATCTATGAGAGGAGAGATCAGATCCACATACCCTTGTAGATCGCTAAGCGGAAGCGTTAAGAAACGCAGTTGATGTAGTCGAACGTCTTCGCGATCTAAATCGCAAGCCGTCCCGCGATCCAACCACGATCTAGCGCCGAATGGATGGCACCTCCGCGTTCAACACACATACAGCTTGATGATGTCCTCGCCTTCGTGATCCAGCAAGAGGGGCGAAGTTGTAGATGTGTTCCGGCAGCACGACGGCGTGGTGATGGTGGTGGTGAAGAACAATTTCCGTAGGGCTTCGCCAAGCACAACGGAAACTATGACGGAGGATAAACTAGAGGGGGTGGGGTTGCCGGCACACGGCTTGGAGAAATCTTGATGTGTTCCGGGTGCTAACCCTGCCCCTCTATTTATATGTTGAGCACTGGGGTCGTTTCTTGGAGAAAGAGCCTCCTCAAAGTCGGTTTGGCCCGCAAGGCAAGAGTCCTCCTCAGACTCCAGGACCAGACGCCAAGGTCCTTGGCGTCTGGCCCCTGGACTCTGCAAAACTCATTTTGCACCTTCCTAAAGCCTCGTGGGCTTTACCCCTTGGCCCAAATAAAGTGTTCTCGTACCCGAACATTTCAGGAAACATCCAAAACCCCTTCCGGTGAATTCTGGAACCCTTCCGGAGACCAAACACTATTATCCCATATATCAATCTTTACCTCCGGACTATTCCGGAGCTCCTCGTCATGTCCGGGATCTCATCCGGGACTCCGAACAACCTTCGATCACCAACATAATAACTCAACTATACTTATAACATCACCAAACGTTAAGTGTGTAGACCTTGCGGGTTCGAGAACTATGCAGACATGACCGAGACACCTCTATGGTCAATAACTAATAGTGGGACCTGGATGCCCATATTGGCTCCTACATATTCTATGAAGATCTTTATCGGTTGAACCTCTATGTCAAGGATTCAGTTAATCCCGTATGCAGTTCCCTTTGTTCATCGGTATGTTACATACGCGAGATTCGATCGTCGGTATCTCCATACCTAGTTCAATCTCGTTACCTCCAACTCTCTTTACTCGTTCCATAATACAAGATCTCGTGACTAACTCCTTAGTCACATTGCTTGCAAGCTTCTTGTGATGTTGTATTACCGAGTAGGCCCAGAGATACCTCTCTGTCATATGGAGTGACAAATCCCAGTCTCGATCCATGCCAACTCCACAGATACCCTCGGAGATACCTGTAGAGCATCTTTATAGTCACCCAGTTACGTTGCGACATTTGATACACACAAGGTACTCCTCCGGTGTCAGTGAGTTACATGATCTCATGGTCATAGGAACATATACTTGACATGCAGAAAAAAATAGCAATAAACTTGACACGATCATATGCTATGTTCATAGTTTGGGTCTTGTCCATCACATCATTCTCCTAATGATGTGATCCCGTTATCAAATGACAACTCATGACTATGGTCAGGAAACCTTGACCATCTTTTGATCAATGAGCTAGTCTAGTAGAGGCTCACTAGGGACACAGTGTTGTCTATGTATCCACACATGTATCTGAGTTTCTGGTCAATGCAATTATAGCATGGATAATAAACGATTATCATGAACAAGGAAATATGATAATAACCAATTTATTATTGCCTCTAGGGCATATTTCCAACAATGGGCTGGGTTGGGCCTCCATGTAAACTGTGTGATTTCCTACGCCCGAGCCCAGCCCGAAATACGCAACGGACTGCATTTTCAGGCCCGAGCCCGGCCCGAAGGCAAGGCCTGACCCGACCCGGCCCGGGTTTTTCGGGCCGCGTTCAGGCTAGGTCGTCGGGCCGGGTTGCCCATGCCCAGGTTTACATAGGAGCCCCCTTCCGAAGGAGTCCATAAGGGTCCCTCCAGCCCCTAGGGCGTGCATGGGCTATAGGGGGTGCCCTAGCCTTATTGGGCCGGGCGCACCAACACCCTAAGGCCCATGTGCCTAGGGGAGGGGAAACCCTAAGGGTAAGGGCCCTCGACTTGGCTTGGAGGGCACTCCTCCTCCCTATGTCCGCCGCCCCCTCCTTGGAGGAGGGGCAAAGGGGGGCTGCACCGCTCCCCCTTGCTCCTATAAATAGAGGAGGGGTGGGGAGGGTAGGCTTACACTAATTCCTTTCCCCCTCCCTTGGAAAGACCCTATGATGTCTCCCCGAGTTCTTCCTCGTTCATAGTTCCGGAGGTGCTTGGCGAAGCCCTATTATGTCTCCAATGTATCTATAATTTATGAAGTATTCATGCCATGATTACAATAATTCTATATGAGTTTGGTATGATTTTATTAGAACTAACCCGGACTGACGCTGTTTTCAGCAGAACTACCATGGTGTCGTTTTTTTGTGCAGAAATAAAAGTTCTCGGAATGGGCTGAAAATTTACGGAGAATATTTTAGGAAAATATAAAAAATACTGGAGCAAAAAGATATCCGAGAGGAGTCCCAAGGCAGCCACAAGCCTAGGCCCCCCCAAGGGCGCGCCCCCTGGCTTATGGGTCCCTCGGCAGTCCCCTTGACGTGAGACCGCCGCCAAAAATTCCTATAAATACCAAAACCCCCAGAAAGAAACCTAGATCGGGAGTTCTGTCGCCGCAAGCCTCTGTAGCCACGAAAAACCAATCGGGAGCCCGTTACGGCACCCTGCCGGAGGGGGAAACCATCACCGGAGGCCATCTTCATCATCCCGGCGGTCTCCATGACGAGGAGGGAGTAGTTCACCCTCGGGGCTGAGGGTATGTACCAGTAGCTATGTGTTTGATCTCTCTCTCTCGTGTTCTTGAGATGACACGATCTTGATGTACCGCGAGCTCATATGGAGTTTTCCCCTCTTTATCTTCTTGTGATGAATTGAGTTTTCCCTTTGAAGTTTTCTTATCGGATTGAGTCTTTAAAGGATTTGAGAACACTTGATGTATGTCTTGCGATGGGATATCCGTGGTGACAATGGGATGTTCTATTGATCCACTTGATGTATGTTTTGGTGATCAACTTGCGGGTTCCGTGACCTTGAGAATCTATGCATAGGGGTTGGCACACGTTTTCGTCTTGACTCTCCGGTAGAAACTTTGGGGCACTCTTTGAAGTTATTTGTGTTGGATTGAACATGATGAATCTGAAATTGTGTGATGCATATCGTATAATCAAGCCCATGGGTACTCGTGGTGACATTGGAGTATCTAGGTGACATTAGGGTTTTGGTTGATGTGTATCTTAGGGTGTTATTTTAGTACGAACTCTAGGGCTATTCGTGACACTTATAGGGATAGCTCATACGATTGATCGGAAAAGATAACTTTGAGGTAGTTTCGTACCCTACAATAATTTCTTCGTTTGTGCTCCGCTATTTGTGACTTTGGAGTGAACTCTTTGTCCCACGTGAGGGATTTACATATGATTCAACTATGTCAGTATTGTTGAGAGAACTTGCACTAGTGAAAGTATGAACCCTAGGCCTTGTTTTCAAGCATTGAAATATCGTTTTTGCTCACTTTTGTCATTAGTTACCTTGCTGTTTATATATTTT